>CM057455.1:1383452500-1384661250 GCA_016271365.2 Neoceratodus forsteri
AAAGACAATGATTAAAAACATTGACTAAATCCTTGCAGTCATAGTCTTGCATTTCATTATACAGTTCCATTCTGCAATGAGCCCATCACTTATGGCAACAGTGCCTTAGTTTTAAGACTTTATGGCAACTTAAACCTCCATTGCATGCTACCCACAAGATTGTTGAGGGCAAATAATATTGTCCTACTGATCAGGGAGATCAAGGCATACTGTAAGATCCTTCTCTAAAGCAGTCCTGACATACTGTATTTATTGACTTCAGACAATATGTCCACTTTAATAATAATAGTAATAATAATAATACTCTTTATTTATAGAGCGCCTTTCACAATGCCAACATGGAATAAATAGTACAATGAAAACAGAATACAATATAGGTAAAATCAATTTGGCTATGCTTGGCACCACAGATGTGCCTTTAGGGTCTTCTTGAAGCCCTCCATGGTCGTGCACTTCTGAAGCTGATGGGGTAGAGAATTCCACAGGGCTGGGGCCACATATATGAATGCATGGACCCCCGATAACTTTAAGATACCCTTGGAATCTCTAACAACCCTTCGCCAGCAGAGCGGAGTTATTGCCCGGGGCAGCGGGGACAGGAGCTCTTTCAGGTAGTCTGGGCCTGTCTGTGTAGGGCTTTATAGGTCAGAAGCCTGACCTTGAAGGTGATCCACCACTGAATTGGCAGCCAGTGCAGTTTGCGCAGCACCGGTGTGATGTGACATGCCCAAGGAGGTCCCCATCAACAACCGGGCTGCAGCATTCTGCACTAGCTGCAAGCAATGTATATCAACCCCTGGTAGCCTTAAGTACAGGGAGTTGCAGTAATCAAGGTGCAAAGTCACAAAGGCGTGGATTAGCATGGGAATGTCACCAGACGGAACTAGGTGTTTGACCCGGGCGATGTTCCTCAGATGGTAAAAGGAGGACTTGATGACTGCCGACACCTGAGACCGCAGTGTCAGTCCGTCATCAAGAATCACCCCCAGGTCCCACACCCATTCAGAGGTAAGAAGCTGGGAGCCTCCCAGGCAAAGCCCAAAAGGCTGACCAGCCCCCAACCCCCTCTATCCGGCGGCCCTGTTCCACAACCACCACCTCAGTCTTTCACAAGTTCAACTTCAGCCAGCTGGAATTCATCCATTCCTGGATTTCAGTGAGGCAGTTGTTAAATACCAAAAGCACACTATCCTGGTCGGGGGCAAAAGATGGGTAGAGCTGAGTATCATAAGCACAGCAGTGAAACCTCAGCCCCTACCATCTTACAATGCCTCAGAGGGGCAGCATGTACACTACAAACAACATGGAGGACAACACCAAGCCCTGAGGGACCCCACATGGCAGAGAGAATGGATCGGAGGAAAAAAATCCCTGACACCACCCTCTGTGTTCTGCCAGTGAGGAAGGACTTAAACCACCTGAGAACTGTATCAGACAGACCACAGATTAACCTCAGGCACTTGAGGAGCACCCCATGGTCCACAGTGTGAAAAGCTGAGGAGAGATCAAGAAGTACCAAGATGGAGCAGCGCTTCTGATCTCTCACCATCAGGAGATCATTGACCACCCAAACCAGAGCGTTTTCGGTGTTATGCCTCTTACAAAAATTGGATTAGAGTGGTTTGTAGATGTTGTGGCTGGGCAGATGGTTCTCCAGCTGTAGTGCCACAACCTTCTCCACCACCTTCCCCACAAAGGGAAGGTTAGAGATTGGTCTGTAGTTCAAAAGGCAGCCTGGGTCAAGAGAAGCTTTCTTCAGAAGAGGTATCGCCACCACCTCCTTTAGGGAACTAGGAAACTCACCAGACTCAAGGGAGCACCAGACTATCCTTGTAAGGACTGAGCCACCGATGTCACAACAACCCATAATCAGGAAGGTTGGGCCTGGATCCAAAGTACAGCACATTGGGCACATACCCTGGACAATCCGCACAACATCCCCAGACTCCAGCTGGTCAAAGGTACTCCAGGCAAGGCAAGGAGGAGCAACCAAACACTGATCACTAGCAGCTACCATAGAGAATGCCGGTTGGATCTCCACCTTGATGCTGGCCACCTTATATGCAAAGAACAAAGCAAGCATGTCACTCTCAGACTGTGTAAAAGCTCTTCAGAACTGAAGAAAAGCTGGGTTGCAAAGCCTGTCCATGGTTCAAAAGAGCTGAGCTGGTTGGTTCCGAGCAGCAGCAATCTTCCCAGACAGGAACTCTGCCTTCTTACTAGTGATTGTTGATTGATAG
This sequence comes from Neoceratodus forsteri, assembly GCA_016271365.2. Taxonomy (NCBI): domain Eukaryota; kingdom Metazoa; phylum Chordata; order Ceratodontiformes; family Ceratodontidae; genus Neoceratodus; species Neoceratodus forsteri. The sequence continues at coordinate 1,383,454,741 of CM057455.1, forward strand.
ATTTGATAATGTTCCACCAATCTAAGATAGTCAGCCTCCAAGGCAGATTTCCTACAACAATGCTCTAACCTTCGTACAAGCTGCTGCAACTCAATCAAGGTCCCATCAAACCAAGGGGACCAAGGGCGAAGGGAGGGAGGATGAACATGGACAGGAGTGATAGAGTCCAGGGCCATAGTAACGTCCTTGTTATAGGCCTGAACCAGGCTCTCTGGACTCCTGCTTGCCTCTGGAATTACCTATAGATCAAGTACTGCCTCTAAGCCTTCATGGCTCACATCCCGTAAAGGGCAGTATCTGACCATCTCCACAGGGGCCGGTCTATGAAGGGGGGTGCAAAAACTGAACCTCACAATGTAATGTTCAGCCTATTCAACTGGTTCCACCTCCAGATTGGAGGTTTCAATCCCCAGGAGGAAATCCAAGTCAAGGGAGTGACCGTGCTTATGAATAGCAGAGGTAACAACCTGTGTGAGGCCCAGTGATGTCATCAACTGGAGTAAGTTCTGTCCAGAATGCAAGAGTTCGTCATCGACCCAGGCATTAAAGTCACCCAGAACCATCAGTTTGGGTGACTCAAATGCCATGTCAATCACGAAGTCTGCTACTTCCTGAAGGAATCGCTTCTCATCCCAGGTGGACGGTAGACGAGGGCGATCCTACAGCCTACACCTGCTACTATGGTACTCTCGCATGACTTGGCTTCTTCAACTGGTATACTTGTGAGGCTCAGTTTGGTCTTGAAACAGACTGCTACCCCAACCCCCAACAGTCCAATCTTGGGCAGTGTATCACCGAGTACCCAGCCTGAATTGTAGGCTCCAGAGTGGGGCTGGCACTCTCATCCAGCCAGGTCTCAGTGATGCAAGCCAGATCAGCTGTTCTGACAAGGTCTGCAATAATTGCAGTCTTGTTTTTAATAGAGCTGGTGTTGCATAACATGCTCTAGTCGGGCAGAATTCTGAGGCCACCCGAGCTACCTGCCCACCAGTGGTGCAGCCCTTGGGTATGGAAACCAGGCATGGAGGACCATGTTCTAGAGTCCATTTTGTCCCAGTGTGTCTCCTGGACCTAACTACCCTGATGTGAGAACTCTGCTTTCTCATCCTTCTCCATTCACAACCCACTGCCCATCCACCCCCAGCGAACAATGCCCAGTGCTCTACAGCGCTGGTAGATTGAAAACGCAGGGGAGAGGAAACAAACAGGCAGAAGTCGTGAAGTTTAGAGGATGAATAGCGCACAACCAGGGGGGTGCAGACCACCAACACATTTTAATACTCCCAGAACATCAAGGTCTATGCCCAAACCCAAATACCCAACAATTACCAGAATAAACAAATAAAAACACACTCTAAAACAATAAGCAGACAATGGGCAGTAAGGTAATTCTAATTCCGTTCAATTCTCCACCATCTCTCACTTGGTGGAAGATTGAACAGAATAAAAAAAGAAAAAATCAAAAAAACACAAATAAGACTAAACCCACCTCTTCAAATAACTAATAAATACTCCTCCTTTCTCTCTCACAGAGAGGCTGGGTTTAAACAAACTATTTAAAACAGCAATAGACAAAAATCTATCTTAAAATAATAAAGGCCCCACACATTCACCCCCTAACCATGCAATGCCCTTTAATATATAAAGTGCTCTAATGACAGCTGCCAAAACAGCAACTTAAACTAAAATAATAGAGCCTGTCACCAAGGTCTCTTAAATTGGTAATTCAGTTCAGGGAGCTCACCTCTCACAAAGTAGACATCCAGTAACATTCAAGTTAACCTCTTTTTTACTAAAATGCACGAAATCAAAGCATGTTATTAAATAAAAATGAGGTCATCCAACTTCAGATGACCAGGTGGAGTTCAAGTGCACCTCCTCTCACTAGGATACACTGAATCCCAAAGTTATTGAATAAAGTGCATTTGGACACTCCAGGCACTCTCACTGTCTTTAGATTCTGAAAAATTCAACAGGCACTCTCACTGCCTGGAAACTTGCAAGTTTATCAGATGATAATAAAGTAAAAGGATGTCTGACCGTCTCTGGAGACTAGATTCTGGAAATAAGCTCCTCTCCATGTTAAAAATCCAGGGAAATCCAAGGTCTGGACTGTCAAGGAGCAGGTGGGGGCCTGAAAAACTCTATCCATGGAGACTGCCACCAGAGATAATCTACCACTGTGCCTACAGCCCTTGTCTAATGTCAGCCCAACAGGGGGCCTTGGGGAACCACAAGCTCATCAGCTGGTTCTCCGGCTGACTCAAAGCCCAGTCCCCCGTGTGGCAGTAGATCCAGCAGCAAGTCATCGGACAATGTCAGGCCTTCCCGCAGCACCCACAACAGACCCCACTGACACTCAAACTCAGAGCCACAAAATCCGAAAGCACTCCTAAAGAGATGTGCCAGGTCTCAACAACAATCCAGGTGCTAATAGTCCCAGTCTTTGACCTTCAGGTCAGAGACTGAGAGTATCCTCAGATGAACTCAATTCTGACTCCTCTGTGATGCCTCCTCCACGTACATCCCCACGCTCACTTTCCTCAGCTTAGGGTCACTTCACAGAAGCGGCGATGAAGAACAGTAGATCCATTTGTAATAAGTATATTGCCCAAAATTGTTGCAAAAAAGGATCAGAAGGACCACCAGAAAACCTTTTTTCTGTGTGGTATTGGGACTGTTAAACATCCCTAGTGCACACTACAGGGAGTTATCGGATCCTGGTAATGCTCAGTCACTAACTGCCTCACTAAAAGGTCCCTCACTAACTATTAGGGCTGAGCTAAAGACGAAACAACAAATCTTAATATCTTAAATGAGCAAGATAATCTTATGTCTGGACTGTGTTTTCTTGGCTGTACAGTGCTCCGCTTTTATGAAGTAAGGGAAAACCTATGTTATTCTTTACAGACATCATCACTTCTGTGCTGAACACATTTGGCACAACTCTCAAAAGGCATGCTGGAAGGCTGTTTTCTTTGCCTACCACAGTGTTGCTCAGCCAGCAGTGATGAGACCCAATATATTGGAAAATGTTCATATAGTCTTTGACCTTTGATATTTCAGATGTCATATTATTACCAGTCTCACAAGCATACGACAATAACCTTTGAAGCTGTTGCCTTAGAGAAAGATATTTATGATAATTGAGTCTAGCCTTCTCCCTCCCTGCTTTTAGCAAAAAAAGACTTAATGTCCTATTTGATATCATCTCACCAATCTCAAATAGAATCATACATACAGTGGACCATGCTTGAGTTCAGACAGAACAGAAGCAAGGAGGTTCTGACCTCTGTGTCCTGTAACAATCTTTTGTTCACTTTCCAAAGCCTAGTACCTTCTACCATGTTTTTACTATTTCCTATGGTGCATCTCAAAATCGAGTGATCAGAAGTCTTAGCAGGTGTTAAAACAGCAGTGCCAATTTGCAAGACATATGAAATAAAAAAAATATGCGTTGCAAGTAGGCCCTTGTGAAAAGTTTCCCCAACAGTACTATGACATTTCAAGAATGCGTTAGTGAGACTCACTGTTTTAATCATATTACCCAGAAAATGCCCATCACAATATGTTTTACCATTCACTGCACTGTGTAGTTTTCCTGATATAGAGACATTAAAATCACCACACATTATGATTTGTCTAGATGTACACAGGAACGATTGCAAGAGTTTAAGAAATGTAATCTTTTTGATTTTGGATTACTGTGGGGCATTGACACTAATCAATCTATTAGGCACCAGTAAAGATTTGTCTACAATTAGCAATCTACCAGGAACTACAATCATACATTTTAGATGCTCAAATTTTAAAATCTTTGAAATGGATGCCTACACCTTAACATGCTTCCTCACTTAGGGATCAAAATGACCTTTCCCCTCCCCATAATTTCTAAGATTGTTGAATGTCAAAGGTGGTTCTCAGTCTAGTGTCCCATAAGAAAAAGATGGAAACATGAAGAGACTGCAGCAAAGCAAAGGTGGTAATATGCTTCTTTAGATTCTTTAGGCTATTAGCATTCAAAGAAGCATATCTGAAAGCACCTCAGACATGAGAAGTAGAAATAAAAGACCATATCTCATCTTGGCAAGTGTTTGTTAGATCTCCAACACTTGGAGTCTGATCTGCCTTCTTTTTGGAAGTAGATGGTTCTTGTCCTCCATCCTTGGTTTCCAGTCACACAGTTTTCTGTGAGGAGGCAAGGGAGGAAGTATCCAAGTCCTCACTGTCCTCACCCTCCTCAGAGTCACCCCAGTTTCTTTCTTGCATAAGCAGCTCATATTTGTTTTGAAACTTTACTGGGTCTTTCCTGTGCATTTTTTTAAGCAATAACATTTTATTAAAGTAATTCATAAAACAGAGATACATATCTCTTTAACAAACAATATATACAAACAACAATAAATCAATTAGATCCTGAGCACTTTTGACTTCAGTTGTTGACTTTTATGCCTATGTCTCCCAGCACTAAGGTCATGCCCATCTCAGAAGGTTTTTGGGATGGCATGTCTTTGTCTGAGGTAGTAGACGTGACATTATCTATAGACAGGATTGTGGCCTGAGATATCTACATCCCATCCTCTTGTGGATCCTGATCCATCAAAGGCCAGGAAAAAGGGACAGGTCAGGTCCAGGTTTCTACTCCTGTCTCCTTATCTGTGAGTCTTGAGGTAGGAACTCAGCTGGAACAATAGATAAAATTGGGAAATCAGTTCAGGAAGGTTCAGTTTTCACTTTTCCTGGTTACAGGGGAGGGGTGCACTATGCCGTGCCTGTGACTTGGGTGAGCTGTAGCAGCTAATCTTTGAGCTTGCATCAGCAAATCATCTTAGTTTATTTGTGTCCTCCCAATGTATGCTGAATGTGGGCAGGACCTGTATGTGTGACCCCTTACATCACAGAGACTGCACCTTAAGATGTTCTTATAATGCAGGCTAACTTATCTGAACACAGAACACATACATTAGTGCAACTAATCACAGGTGCTGCTCGAGTGTGCATAGGAGCTGCAGGCATTAGGTGGCCCCGATAGAAGATGGTGTCCCTTTTACAATCAATGAAGAAGATGTTTGGTAGGTGGCTCACACTGGAATCCAGCTGTCATAGAAGTACTTTAAAGGGGACAGAGAATTTATGCTAATTAGCAGCACTAAATAACGTTCATAGTAAGAGAAATAAAAGACTTGCCTACAAATGAACCATATTTAACTGTACCTGAACAAACACTGTTGTGAAAAACTGGGTTTTCAATTGTTTTCTGTTGATGAACAACATTCTGCACAGTTCTTTTCATGGAACCAGTAATTTAGAGTTTTTAATATGTCATGATGTGTGTATGGAATACTAATTGTGAGCTATTTTCCTATCAGAACCATGCTTAGAGTTCCGTACATAAACTGTGACATAGTTAAAATTCCAGATCAGTGGTTCCATGAAGAGAACTGTAACAGAATGCTGCCCATAAAAACAAAACAATGCAAAACACTGTTTTTCAAATAACTTTTTATTCAGGTACAGTTACAGATGAATCATTTAGGTTTATGGATATAATTTCTGTGAATGGGAACAGTGTACACAGCTGCCAGTTGGAAATCACTTCATGTCCTCATTAAATCTCCAACCCCCGTCCATATGGCTTCACAGTCAAAGGCATGTTCTGGATGACTCTGAACCGCGCATCTCTGTTGCACCAAAAAAATGTCCAAGGCATTTACTCCTTCAGTTCTGAAAAGCACAGTGATGGTTTTGTAGAGGTTTGGTTAAAGATATTTCTATGAAAGGGAACCATGTGGCTGAATTTTTTAATTCTTAATACTTTTTTTACAAAATCTGTCAAGGAGTTTTGGGGTATAAAAACTGATGTCATACAGTGGCTCCACCGAGATGTGAATAACAGCATAGATTGTCTGTGCTAAGATTCTCATGGAATCTTTCAATAAGGTGTGGACTACATATACCCCATCAGGTACCGATTTGGGACTCCTTCTGTATTTTAGGCTGACTGCATTTTTGTGCTTGGCTGGCACAGAGCAATTTTTAAATAAGTCTGCCATGATTAATCTAGGGATAGGGCTATCATCTGCCTCATCTTCTTCTTCCAAGAGTTGTGAGGTGCCATGTGTTGAATCATAAGTTTGCTGGCCCAAGATGTGAGGGTACGTTGGTTCATGTGGATTTTGCATATTTCCAGAAAAATACCCCAGGGTGCTTCATCTTGATGACTTGTGGTGTGCCTGACTTGGTTTAAAATTTCAACTGGGTCACTGGGCTGGCAAGAGGGTGTTAGGGAGGTAGCTTGGCCAACTGCTGGGGAACATTAGTAATCCTGTCCAGCAGTGGGTAAGCCATACATGGGCAAGTTAGTTCAGGAGCCAATAAAAATCCACCCTCAGGATTTCAGAAATCATGTTCCCTTAACAAAGTGTAATATTGTTACACAGGATAATGCACTCAGAATTGGGTTCGGTCTCCACGTTCTGTCTCTCTGGTATGTTGCACCTGGACTTGCACTGCAAATGAGACTGGAAAGCCAGTCGTGGCTTAGGTGAACACCAAAATTTCTGTTTACCATTTTAAGCTCACCAGACACAGGGATACAATTAATATTCACTGGGCTTACTTCTGCAGTAATGGTGGAAGAAACATTTAGGAGCACTTTTGTCTCCAGTCCTAAAACCACAGTTCTGGTATTGCAATATGGGGAAATATCAGGAGCTGCCACTGTGAGAGTCGTATCAGCTGGGTGAGATGAGGGAGTATCCTTGGACCACTGGTGGAGTTGGAGCTAAAGCACTCAGGTTAGTAGGTTGTGCTGCAATCTCAGAAACAGGTCCAATTTTTTTGGTTGAATTATGTGCTATAATGTGCTTTCATTTTGAAGATGTTACCTATTGAGTGGCTGCCATTATGTCTGCTGCACTGGTGGCAGCTTAGCAACCCATTCCCATCTGTCAGTAGATTTCAACTTCCCTGCAGCTAGCAGGGTTTTTCAACAGTCTAATCACATACTCTGGAAATTGGTAACATTGCCGCAGGATCGATCATCATCTGGGCAGATCGTGAGCTCTGTGCTGTCAGTTCCATTGCTGGCATTTCATGACAGTCTCCTGACAGTTGGTTTTCCTGGCTTTATTCATCTACAATTGAGTCTGCCAAGGCAGCATCTTCCTTGGCCAACAGATGCAATAGCAGGGTCTGGCATTCCTTCATACCTGCTACTAGAAGAGCTTTAGAATGTGGGCTCATAATCAAAGAATCTGGAGAAGTGGTTTTGTGTTTTTCTACCAAACAATCAGAGTTCATTTGATCTGTATTTGCTGAAGGTTCTTCAATACTCCAGCCTTCCATATCTGTAGCACATAGTTCACTGACAGCTTTCAGAATTGCAGTGTTTGAAAATTGTGCTCGTAAGCAAGTAGGAGTAGGTTCACTTCCTCCTCCACGTGAGGTGGCCATCTTGGCAGCCTGTCACATAGCCACAGGTACCCCCTACTGGGGAGCTGGGGAACGTTTTTTTATTAAAAACATGAAAGCAAACAGCATCAAACAATGTCTAATACATGTAAGCTCCTAACAACCCTTACCACCCAAATCACTCAAGGAAAGACAAAGGGAAAAAAATAAAACAAATGTAACTCTCTATATGAATTTCCAAATAGTTGAACCACAAACAGGCCCTCTCCTCCTTATTCCACCCAATGTTTCTCTTTCCATAAAACAGTAAACTATTAATGATTGAAACAAGCAAGAGAGTATGGGTGTTTTTTTTTTTATTTATTAAAAGATATATAGTGACAAAAAATGCAATTCACAGTCAGAAAAAAAAATAGCAAAACAGAATAAAAAAACAGAATAATAAACAAAAAGAAGCAGTGCTTTCATCCCTAATTAAAGACTCCTCACAAACTCTGAATTGGGAAAAAAAGGCATTTGTCATGTTGCAACCACAGCGCTTTGTTCCAGTAAAAATGAAATTGTGATACAGGCAAACGTCCAGGTTCTTTGTCATAAATCAGTTTGATTTCTTTATGAACCAGCTGCATTAATAAAGGAAGAGGAACTAGTTTCTGCACGCCAGATGCACCATTTTAAACAGGAGCTCATACACAAAATGCTATAATCCCAACCTGCCCAGGGAGGGGAAAAAGAACAGTACGCCATATTCTGATAAGAAAGGGAGGTTAAGTCATGAAAATGCCAATACATGACTAAAGTGTTTCCAAAAATACTTAGTACAAGGACATGTGAAAAATAAATACTCCATGATTTCCACAGACTGTCCACAAGTATCTTGGAAACAGAATATTTCTGCCTCGTTCTTCTGCTTGCTATTGCTCATGACTTACAGCTTGCCATGGGTACAAAGCCACAAGAAGTCTTTAATTTTTCTCGGATTCCAAGAGTCTAACAGTTGATTGATGATAGTAGAAGGTAGAATTCCCCTTAAGGAAACATAAGTTGGTTCCTAAAAAAAAGGATTAAGAATGCTCATATAGCGCCCTCCTGGAGCTGGAGGACACTTGACCAAAGGACAGTTTCCACTGATGAACCTTTGTAACACAAGAATTAAGGTAGTTTGGGAGTCTCATAGTTGCAATTCCAAGGGGCATGTCACCTGTAACACTCCAAGCAACCAGACACTGATGAACCTTTGTAACAGAATAACTAATGTAGTTTGGGAGTACCATGGAAGTCTTACCAAGGGGCCTGTCACCTGAAAAACTCCGAGCATCCATAAGAGTCAAAAACCATGCCCATTAGGGGTGGGTACAATTAGCAAGTTCTGATTTAGCAGAATGTTCATGATATTCTGTGAAATGTTGTTACATTTGGGGAATTTTCCAAAATTCTTTAATTGGGCATAGCATAATCAATATTATAGCTAGAGATCTGAAATTTAGCTCACGTATTGTGTCATAGAGGCCCTAAGCAGCTGCCATGTTTCATGATATTTGCATAAGAAACAGGGACGCTATAGGGATTTAAAATCTAGGAATTTATTATTTATGTGAAAATTTCAGAAAATACTGTATTTATATACTTACAAGTTACAACTTAGTCACCTTTGGAACTAGATAACTGAAAATTTATATTCATACTTTTTGGAAGAATCACAGAAACTGATAAATAGAGAGGTAGTTAGTTATGTAAATTATAAGTTACAGGCATGCAAAATGTCACAACTTATTTGTTAAATTGTGTGAAAATGTTCAAAATATTTGTATGTGTCTAGCACCATTGCTATTCCAGGTAGACATTAAAGATTTGACATGCATACCAAAGCAAATATGTCCTTGAATCTAATTAAGATATATAACTGTTGTTTAGTAGGTTAAAATTTATTGTTGACACTTTAGAAATTACTAACTTGCAAAATTTGCTCAAAAATTCACAGATGCATAATAGATAATGCCACTAGACTTCCTCTTGAGGAATTTAACTTCACAAAGCACTTAACACCACTGAACCATCTTCCCTGCATTAGCATCATGGGCCTCCAATACCTCTTCAACACTCCTGCATCAGTGATGTCCAGCATACTGCTCCATCATGACTAAAGATATCCAGATACTGTATTTGTGTGAGAATGGCTTAAAGAGCTAGGGAACAATGATGTGTTTAGAACTCCATGAGTAGTGGAGTCACTAATTTGTTGTTGTAGTGAGGTCATTAAATTTTATTGTTGCAGCTAAGTCTTACTTTTTGCTGTGGGAAGGTTCTGGTCTAGTATGATTTTGCTGCTGAATAAGAAACGAAATGGCAGTCATGCACTGGTGGTAGTTATGTGGTAGAAGGAAAGCTGTCAGCCATAAAACTGTGACACTTCAAGTGACAGTACATCTAAACTGTTAAGTGAGCCAACTGCATCATTGTTAGCCTGTTGTTTACAATATTTTTAAGCTGTGTTTGTCTCTACACTTCTATAGTTACCGGTATTGACAGGATGTTTGTTTTCTCTTTTTTTTTCATAAGATGAAGAGAGAGCACAGAGCTGTAAAGCTGTGAGGAAATATTCATTGGTGCCACAGAATATGATGCATTTTCTGAATGAGAGGGACAGTTCTGTATTGTATTCTGGCAGTGTCACCACAAATGGATGGATGTGTATAATTGTGGTGGACAGTGCTAGGCTATGTGTATGTGGTTTCTTTTATTCTGCCTTCTATGTGGAAAGGTGTTGAAGGCCTTGCTGAAATCCAGATAGGCCATGTCAAATGCCCCTCCCTGGTTCACGTCCTTTGTTACCCAGTCAAAGAACTCAATCGGGTTTGTCTGGCAGGGCCTCCCTCCTGTGAAACCATGTTGCCTTGGATCCTGTAGACTGCTGATAATAAGATATTCTCCAGTCCTCTCCTTCAGTAGTGATTCCATTACTTTGCTCACTATCGAAGTCAGGCTCACTGGCTATAGTTTCCCACCTCATCCCTATTTCCACTTTTGTGGAGTGGGACTACATCTGTCCTCCTCCAGTCCCCCAAAGTGTCTACTCCAAAAATGTACAACAGTGGAAAGAGTGGGAAACCCTGCTGTACCCTTCTACATATAGCAACAGCCTTCCCCTGCCAGCCACGTAAGGCGAGGCCCACCAGTACCACAGAGTACAGGGAGTGTAGCTAACAGCTAACCTATGAAGTATTCAGGAATCCCATATCTAGTCAACATGCAGTAGAAAATAACAGTTTGAGGAAAATTCTCCTGTTCCAGTGCCAGGAGAAAGGCCAAAACCTGTCCCTGATTCCTATGCACAACCATTTCTCTTCATATGTGACTATTATCCTGAATACTCTGACCTGAAGCAGTACAGGTCTGTGAGGAATCTATAAAAGTTAGAGCAATCTGGGACAATATGGAAGCTAAAAGTTTGGTCAATATTTTCAGGTCTGTATTTAGGAGGCTAGTTGGCCACCACAGATGTCATATTTCTCACCTTTGTTATAAAGAAATTTCAAGAAGGGCAGGCGGGGGCACACCACAAGGGCAAACTCCTCATTGGAACATGAACCCTCCACCTCACTGATGATAGGGATAGCATCCAGGGATACATACCTAGCAACAGCATGGTCTCTCCAAGTTTAATTTGTTGACTCCAATTGAGTCATTTTCTAGTACAAGAATTTCTCATCTGTTATTTATCTTCGAGAAGGCTTTGGCCCTAATAATGACAGTAGTGTGACTAGTGGCTCATGCAGTGAAGAAAACAACTAAGCATAGAAATAAAATTGGGGATAACAACCGCAAGGGGATTTATTCAATGTTGGGACCCACACAGATATTGTTTGGATTTAAGATTTGAATTCTTGAACATTGAATGTATCTGTATCTGTGGTGATTTGTTTACTGTTGACCCCTGTATTGTGCCTTCTTATCAATCAATAAAAATGCATTTAAAAAAATATATATCATAATGCAATGAGCCAAACTATGACCCACTTCCTTATGAGTAAGCTTATGGTTATACAGGGCAGCAAATTCTATGCCTAAGAACAGGGGAACTTCAAACATAGGCAGGGTAGTAAATTCCAGGAGAGGCACATGTGGTGCCTATTTATAAAAAGGGCTCTAGAGAAGACCGCTGCAATTATAGACCAGTGAGTTTGACATCTATCATAGAGAAATTACTTGAAATCCTAATAAAGGATGAAATTCAGTTTTATCTCAAGGATAACAACTTATTTGATGATACCCAACATGGGTTTAGAGCAGGTAGATCATGTCAGACAAATCTAACTGAGTTTTTTGAACCAGTTAGCAAAGCACTGGACAGTGGAATGCCAGTTGATGTTGAGCATTTGGATTACAGAGAGGCTTTTGATGCTGTGCCACATCAAGAACTAATGGAAGAAGTAGCAAAAGTAGGAATTAATGCCAAAATAATTCAGTGGGTAAAATCATGGTTGACAGGAAGAAGGCAAAGAGTAGCCATCAAAGGGCATGTTTCAAGATGCGGTAGTGTGACCAGTGGCATGCTGCAGGCATCTGTGCTGAGACCTGCACTTTTTAATATTTATATATCATCTATGCAATGCACTGGGGGAGCTTGGTTAAGCAAGTTTGCTGATGATACTAAGTTGGGTATGATTGTGGACAGTAAAGATGGGGTAGAGACCATGCTGAGAAATCTGGAAAATAGTATCCAGTGATAATAGTGCCAGAATATGGGTGACCGTCAAAATGGCAACTCCATATTCCATGCCATTGGAATGGGCTATCCACAAGGGTAGCGACTGGTTCTACCACGAGAGTAGGGAAAAGCAACAGGAAAAAGGGAATGGTGAGGGGAAGGGGAGGGATTGGAAAGAGGGTTATATACTGTACAGATACTGTCCCTGCTGCCACTGAGCCAGCCTTGTGGTGTGGTGGTGAGGGAGGCTGAATCTGGTACAGCAGGTTCTGGGTTCAGGGCTGGGGATGGGTGGGACAAAACTTTACTGCAGGTATCGGCTCCCAGACTTAAGCATTTTTTTTTGCAGCCAAACTTGTGCCCCCTCCATGACATGCACCCCCTCCAGAGTTAGGAATCCTAATTCAGGGGCATGCTGGGGGCAAAGCCCCCCACCCCACAAAAAGCCCTTTAGGTTGCTGGGTTTCGGTTTGCTGGTAAGTGTATATGGCTGATTTGTTTTTCTGCAATTTACACTCACCATAATAGTGATCACTGTTTGGCGATCACTATTATGACATAGAACCCTGGAAAATATAGAGGGTTGGGCAAGCAGGGCCAAGTTAGTATTTAAGATTGATAAAGACTATGTTATGCACTTGGGACATAATAATCCAAAGGCCCACATATAAACTATATGGGACAGAACTAGAAGAGAGAGATTTGGGAATACTGGTAACAAAGGACATAAAATTTGAGAGCCAATGCAGGCAAGTGGCAAAGAAAGAATACCAAATTTTGTGTAGTAGTAGTAGAAATATCACAAGCAGAAACAAAGAGGTAATCCTAACACTTTACAGGACCTTGGTGAGACCACATGTTGAGTACTGTGGTCAGTTCTGGGCACCTCAAAATAAAAGGGATGTAACGTTACTGGAAGGCTTGTAGAGGAGGGCTACAAGGATGTTTGGAGATATGAGGGCATAGGTTATGAAGAAAGATTGGAAAGGTTGGAGATATACAGTTTGGAAAAGAGAAGGCTAAGTGGGGATATCTGCCTTGTTTTAAAGTTGTCCAAAGTGGTGGTATGTGGAGGTGCTTAGACTTACAAATAAAGGTTAGTCAGTTTCCTTTAAGAAGAAATAGAAGGCAATTAAAGGGAGTCACATAGAAAACCACAAGAAGGGGGAAACGGTTTTCACAGAGGGTGGTCTCCATGTGAAACTCATTGCCTGATTCTACGGTTATGAGGAAAAATATGAAAAGCTTTAAAGTTAGTCTGGTCAAGTACCTGGATGTGAATTGTATCCAAGGATGCAACCATTGTTGAAATGGCGAGCACTATAAAGGCTCCAGTAGCTTAACTGTGCTTGTATATTCCTATGAATCCTATGATTCCTGAGAATCCCCCACTATCTAATAGAAGCCTCCTGGAAGGCAATCAGATCCTGGAGCAGAACTCGGGGACAGGGAACTGATTGGTGACATAACCTCTCCAGGAGAGATGTCAGACTGCAGGGAGTCTATCTGAACCTCAAAGAGAATTTGGATTGGAAAATCTGTATGGGAATTCACCTTATTAGGCACCAGAGGGGCTGTGGTTCCCAAGGTGGATCTAACATGTTTCTCTAGAAAAGCAAGTTGCTCCTGTGTAGTTGTTAAAAAAGTACCATCCATATCTAATATGGGAAAAGTTGCGATCAGGAGTTCTCGTCTTACAATTACAAAAGGTGTAAGTTTGGAATTTATCTTTAGTGTTATATTTTTGTTCTAACACTAAGAACTTCAGACATTGATACTGAAAATATATAATTTCTGCCTTAATCATGGATAATTGGGCAGATAAGTAGTAACCCGTTGCATCTGTGATAGACAATACCCCATGAAAATGCTGAAGAAGTCACAAATAATGGATATACTTTTATGGGCTTTTTTTTTTCCTTGGGACTGAAAAAGGACTTAAATTCTTACTTGGCATCCTCCCACCACTCAACTGGGGAGTCTTATAGTACCAAAGTAAATTTTTTTGTCTTGGACTATTCAGTCCAATTTCTGTTTAAGGATGTCATCCTCCAGCTCCAGTGTTCTGGACTGAAAAAGTTTAAGAGCTGGGGCCCAAAGACGTCTGCACCAGTCTGTGGTCTGAAGTCTCTACTGTTATGGTATGGTGCAAAGAACAACCTAGCCATGGGGAACACAACAAAAAATCGATGTGGGTAGATAAGGTACCCTTAAAAAAAGGTATGCACCTATTACCTCCAGCTGTCCCAACTGAATCCAAATAACTCTGACTTAGAAACAATGGACTGATTAACAAAAATCCCATAGATCACTGCAAGGTACGGTGATCTAGGGCTGCAGCAAACCCAGGAGCACCATAGACACTGTGCCTGACTCTCAATTGAGTAGGGTCATGGTGGCAAAATCCCACAGCTTGCAGCAATTGTAGCAGTGTGCCTAACAGAGGGCGCACCAGGACAGGGTGTCACAAGCTGTGGCCGGCCATGTGCCAATGTCTCCAGACATTCCCTGGTGAACTAGTGGACCCCCCTCCCCAAACTCCTCATGAATTATTTATTTAACATATGTCCCTAGTGGTCTAGTGACCTCCTAGATGTCCCAATGATGTATTAATGTATATAAACTCCCCAAGCCCTGAAACCCTGTCATGCCATAGTATGAGATTGTTGGTGGTATAGTGGTCCCCCCAAGTCTCAATCCCCTGTTATGCCATAGGATGAAATTGTTAGTGGGCTAGTGGACCCCACATCCCCGCTTACCCCCATATATACAACAATAAAATAAACCCACTCCCTGGTGGATTAATCTACTCCCCCTTATGTCCCCATCAATTACTATTCTACTATAAGTCCCAGGCAGTCCAGTGGACCCCCTCCCTGGTCCCCAATGTCCCCATGATTTAATTATGTATTGAAATACCCTGGTGATCTAACACCTCCCAAGCCTGAATCCCCATTATGCCATATTATGAAGTTGTCAGTGGTATAGTGGCCCCCAACCCTGCTCTCCATCCCCAAATTGAGCCAGCAACTAGCACAGCCCACCACTCACCACCTCGGTCAACTGCCAACTGAGCTCTGAAGGAGCACTAACTGTATACAGTACATGATCAGTGACTGACAGATGTCAATAAGTGCATACTGTATACAGTACACACTCTTTCAGAGCTCAGTCAGTGGCTGGATGTGGTGGTGAGCAGTGGTCTGCACCAGTCACCAGCTAGATTTGGGGATGAGGGAGTGGGGTGGGTGAACACTGCCTACTGGCATGGGGGGGCCACTATACCCCTCATGATTTCATAATTTGTAATAACGAGGGATCAGGGCTTGGGAGAGGCCTCTAGATCACCAGGGTGTTTCAATACAGATTTACATTATGGGGACATCGGGGAAGGGGTATATATATAAATAAGGCTGAAGTAACTTAAACAAATCAACCTTCCCTACCTTTGCCTGAGAGGCATATACATTGATTAAGGGTAAGAGAATGGTACCAAAGGAGATATCCAACAAATGTTCCCAACCAGGAACTATGCCCACTAAATGGGACAGGTGCACATGAGGGGTAGAAAAAAGTATGGCCAACCCAGAGCAACTGTCCTCATCCAGTGACCAAGAGGAAGAAACCAAAGACCAAAGTTTTGGGACCATACAGATATCCTTATTTGAGCATAAATGGGTATCTTGCAAGAAAATAATGTTATACCCTGAACTCCTGTAAGAAAACCAGCATGGCCAGCATTTACTTATTTGATTTAAGACTATTTGCATTTAAGGTGCCAATCAAAAACTGTGGACTAGCCTCCCCATTGGGAAAAAAAGGAATAGACTGGTTAGTAAGACATTCATTATTTCATACATCTGCTGCCCACTCTAAATCTCAGATTCCTTTTCTCGGTGCACTATAGTTCTAAAATGCCACTCTCATTATCTGAGGAAGGGTTGTGCTGAGAGGATGTCAGTGAAGACCTGTCGGAGTCATCCTTCGGTGTCCCTCAAACCTTCCTTTTATGTAAAATATCAAATTTATTCCTTAATGGAATGTCTTCCCACATGGAGAGTTTAGACTTGGCCTGTCCCCTCATACTGTACATCTAAGACAAGAGACTGCTTGGAGATTTTTAGTATAAGGAGTTGAAAGAGGTTGAAGGAGGCAACATTGAAGTTGTTGTTTCTTCTGTCACCAGTGCCCGAGTGATGTCCTGCCCACTAGGCTCCAAGTTATGAGGATTCAACAGAGTATGTTAAACAGGCATATCTGTGTCTATAGGAGTAGGAACCCCTAGGAGGCCCTCAGTACTTGGAAGATCAGGATCCTGTAGGGGTAGGAAGGTATGACACAATAGGCATGAGTGAGGACTTGATCATCCATTGGGAAGCAGCATCTTCTGGTGGAACCAGTGGCACATCTGTGTAAACTGCAGGGGTGGCTCTGTCATAGGAGGTCTAGCAGGTCTGGGATCTTCTTTACTAGTACCTTCCCTTTTGGCATGATTAATATAATGATCATGTTCTGTCTGGTCCATTCAGTCTCCCTTATTATGAGCCACCCAAGGGCAAGTATTATAAGAATGTCATCACATAAACTGCATTTCATGTTCTGGATGCATTTTGAAGTAAGATGACCTAGTTCAGAACAAAGACCACATTTCAGTTTACCACAAACATTACTAAGATATGAGATGCAACCACATCTATAGTATACCAAAGATTTTCCTTGATAGAACAAAACCCCATGGTCCCTACCCAGGGAAAAGCAGTTAGGGAGATGGTGTATACCGATTTCAGAATGTACTAGATGGATTCTGATATTCTAGCTCATGGCCCAGATGTTTTCAAAATGTATGATGGGGTCTGGGTTACCAAGCAGTGTGCAGCTTTGTTTAAGCCACTACATAAAATACTGATATTACCAATACCCTCATTCTTCAACAGGATGGTAACAATTTTTGTGACAGACTTAGTCAAAGCTATTGCAAGGAAGAGAATCCACTCTGCTATGTTCTTCAGACCAGCATACTGTTTTCAAAACCAGTCAATTACTGTGGTGGACTTGAAACTAATATCAAAATAAGTGTCACCAACTGAATGAATAAGGGCAAAAACTTCAGAGGCAAAAAACAATTTTTTCCTTTAATGAAGTCTGTACCACAAACATTCAGTCTGGCATTTCCTCCATTCCCCATTTATAGGGAAGCCAGACTACATTCCTTCACTTTGCTGGCTCAGGTGCCAATTTAAAAAAAATCAGAATACCTTTTGTTATCTCTGGTGAGGGGGATCTGAGACAGGATCATCCTGCTGAACTTCAGCATAAGTGGAGGTAGACTCAGAATACAGAACCTGCTCAGTTTGACCCATTGTTGGGGGTGGGGGGCACAGAATCCAAGCAAAAAGCATTGCAATTAACTGAGAAAGGTGACTGATCTTCCATCAACTACATGGAGCATGGCATAGGGTCAGATATAACAAGACTATTGGGGGGTGGGCAGCTGTCCAAAGGAGATCACTGGTGGTAATACCTCACTTGGAACATCCCTAAGAACAGGAGGAACTTCAAACAGAGTAGTGCTGCCATCTGTCCACTGTTTAAACAATACAGGCTCTTGAGTAAAGTCAAAAGATTCAGGCACCTCCAGGGATAGAGGTGTGGAAATGGCTGGCCCCTTAGCTCTAAGAAGGCCTGGTTGTCCAGATGGTACAGTAGGTTCAGGACAGTGGAGGGAAGGAGAGGAAGAGAACAATTTCCATTGACACTGTGGCCAAGTATCACAAGAACCATGATGTGAAGGACTCACTGGGGATGCTTCCAGAAGTACTTTCCCAGTTGGAGAAACTGGAATGGGCATAGGGAGGTGTATAGGACCACATCACAAAGGAGATGAGCCAGAGCTCCAAACAGAGCTTCTCCATTTCTTTCCCAGAATGCTTCAATCAGTTTAGCATCAATAGGGGTTGCAGTATGCAAATGTTTTGTTTTCTTTATGGCTTTACTGCCTCCTGACTGTGCAGTGCCTGACTGAAAAACACACAGGACATGCAGTGAAAGCACTCTTCAGTCACCTCTCACTGTAACATTTAGAACAAGTGGCCATTGCTGGAATCTGAATGGGTCCTTTCATCTGTGGCTCAGCTAAACAAGCTGACACATCAGCTAAGGTCATCAGATCGGGAGTAACAAACCAGAGTTCTGGAGCGGCCCAGGGCAGAGCATAGGGACAGCAGAGTACAGAACAACAAAAAAATATTTTTCCTCTCGGAGCCGAGAGTCAGATGTAGAAACTGCCAATTGAGATAAGATTTTCTCTTTTTGCAACATGCAACATTCCTCGTCATCTGTAATCAATCACAACAGTGCAGACTTCTTTTGCAGAAGTTCCAGTTCCAAGTGCTATTCCTTGAAGGACACATCATTGTGTAGAGCAACAACCCAGGACCTGCAAGGACCTTGGCCAGATCTCCCACTGGCATCAGACCAACATCAATTGGGAGGACAGTTCCAGGGGTAACCAGAAGGCCAAAGTGAGACACCTCCAGACTGGAAGGGGCACAGCACCACCTCGGCCCTGATTGAATTCACTGGCTTTATTCATCAATCTCTGGATCAGGGCACCTTAGTAGGAGATCCCTTCATAGACCTCACTAAGACATTTGATACTGTCCATCACTCACTACTCCTCCAACAGCTTACTGCTACTGGCCTTTCCTCTGACACAATACTTTGGTTCAAAAGCTATCTTCAAGACCGCTCTCAATGGGTGAAAATAGACAATGTTATATCTGACTGACAGTCCATCTGCTCTGGAGTGCCACAGGGTTCAATCCTGGGGCCACTCCTATTCAGCATCTTCCTTATTAACTTACCTTGTTTCTGCCACCTTAGGATCCTCCTTTATGCAGATAATGCGGTCATCTACTCCTGCAGCCATGACCCAAAACAACTGGAACTTCACCTTCAGAGTGAGTTTGCTGAAGTGGAGGGCTGGTTCTCTAAATATAAACTGATCCTCAGCTACAAGAAAACCAAAGTAATGATGTTCAGCAGCACCCAAAACAAGCACAAATTCTATACACTTACCATCTGAAACTGTCTTGGAGTCCTTCTTGGACAAATGCCACATTTCAAATACCTGGAGGTCACCTTAGACAGCTGTCTATCCTATGCTATATACATAGATAATGTAGCCAGGGCTGTCAACATCAAGATTGGTCTCCTGTATAGACATAAACACTGCCTTACTCCAGGAGCCCACCAACCTGCTATATATAGTTCTATCATATCCATTTTAGACTATGGTCTTTTAATCTATGGAGCAGTGCCCTTGTCTTCATTGTGCAGGATATCTATTGCTCTCAACAAGGCATGCAGACTACTCATGGAGTCCACATGTTTCACCCACACCTGTGCTCTTTATGCTGAGACCAGTTGGCTATAGCTGTCCAGAAAGATCCAATACCAAACCTGACTTTTAGCCAAAAAAGCATTTCTCATCCTCCTCCCACCAGGCACCACAAACCTGCTAAGCCCCCATTGTAGTTCACAGCATACGCGATGCATGAACAGCCATCATCTCCATGTCCCTAGAAGTCGAACAGCTCAGGGGCAATGCTCATTTGCCTAGAGAGCACTTCACTGTTTTAATACTCTTCATAGTGATATAACTACTCTACCTAAATTGGGATCATTCAAATTGAAGTTACACCAACATTTCACAGCTAGCAGTTCTTGTGACTGCTTCATCTGAGACTCCCATCTACTAGCATTCAATCTTCTCCTCACAACTGGATAACCCTGTATCTCTGCTGTTACCTCTAAAATTCTGAGGCTACTCCTCTTTTTGCACTTTGACAAGGTCCCTGGCTGCCCCATCCACTTCACCCCCACCCTTACCCCTCCCACACCAGCTTGACAAGGCTTATAGCTGCCACTTCCTACCTTTCTTTCTTTCTCCCATCTTTATCCTTCCCCCTCTCATCTATGCATTCTTCCTAGTAGAATGATAAAACTGTGTATCGATACATATATATATTTGCTCACTTTATTTTACTGTTTTGGAAACCTTGTACTTTTACCTCCTTTGTATTTTTTGTCTCCCTTCCCCACTGACGTGGAACCTTTGTAAATGAGTTGTCTGTGCTCAGAGGTATTGTAATCCAAGAATGAATAAATAAAATAAAATAAAATCTTCACAGGCCATCTTGTCAGTGGCAGAAACCACAGGTGAGCCAATACCATGACTCCATATACCTGAAACAACAACTGACTCCTCCATAGTAACACCATCATCACTTTGTGCAGCAAACTGCACAGGCATATTACACAGAGCTGCAGTAGGATTTTCCTCCATACACTGGGTGGGGAGGGAAGCTTTCCCCTCCACATAGGACTCCATGGCATTCTCCTCTATTCCAGAGTAGGAGTTTACCCAATGACATGGTCAGCATCTCTCTGTCAATAAAATGGGTCCACATAACCTAACCCCAGAATGCACCTGGAAGCGAGCTATCACAGTTTAATATGTCTTTCTTGGTCAAAACTTTTAAATAGATAGATGAACAGCTACAGTAGATAGATAGATAGATAGATAGATAGATAGATAGATAGATGGAGCGATTTTAAGGTCCCTTATTTTTATTTTAACTTATTCTATCTGAATCCATGCAGGCAATTATTTTCTTAAAGAGCAACTTTGCACATCAGCATGTGCTTTCATAAATAAGATGTTTCAGCTGCTATGATTTGCTATAGAATGCATTTTTTTCATATTCAATATTCCTTTCCAAGATTT
Organism: Neoceratodus forsteri; assembly: GCA_016271365.2. NCBI lineage: Eukaryota > Metazoa > Chordata > Ceratodontiformes > Ceratodontidae > Neoceratodus > Neoceratodus forsteri. The sequence goes on from CM057455.1 coordinate 1,383,475,650, forward strand.
ATAGCACATCTTGGTAATCCAGCAAAACAGTCTGTATAAAAAATATTTGAAAACATTTGCGTCTCCTCCCCTGTTAATCTCACAGTGCCTTGGTTTTATGACAGCATAGTGCTCACCATGACAACTGACTGTGATGTCACAAACAGCAATTGTGTGGTGAGCAGGCGAGAGTCAGATATGTTTTGAAAGAGTTGGTGAAATAATTACTGCATTATCTACAATATTTAGTGTACCAACAGCAGGGAAAAGTAAAGAAAATATCAAATAACAAGAAAATAATAAGGTTAAAGCACAATTGGTGTAAATCTACTGTTTTTAAGCTTTTTATTATAATAAAGAGTTGCTATTTAATGTTGAACAAAAAGTTTGGTTCCAGTGGGCAGGCAAAATAATACCAATATAAATTTGGCTTTTGTAGTTCAGCTAACTGTTCTGAGGCACATCACTTATCTAAGCTAACACTAGCAGAACGATCCTTCCAAAGGAATGTACACAAAGCCCTTTCACACTCCACAATGAATTCCTAGCTGACTCTGATAGGCAGGGCCTGAAATAAAAACAAAAAAATGTTTGGCAGCACATTCACTTTTATAATGTTAGCACTGCCTATCAGAGTCAATAGCAAGGTAACCCATCTCTTCAAATTGTCTTTTATCATTAGTACAAGGGTTTACAATTGTAGTCAAATAATTCTAAAAAATCCCTTCAATTTTCACTCCCAGATATCTAAATGTAGTTCTATAGCAGCCAAATAGAGGGTATAATGGTGGGGAAAAATGGATCTTTATTCAGTGATACAATATTCGATTTAGCAGTATTTTTTTTTTATAACCAACTAATTCTGTGTAAAGATTCAACAGTTTGAATAATGGTTTCATCATCCTGGTGGAATTTACTATGAAACAGTAATCCTTTAATTTTGTTCCTTAAAATGTCTTAATTTTACTCTGAATTCTTCACTGATAATTGGTTATCCATTAAGGTATTAATTAAGGTGTCTTCATCCTTAAATTCTGATTAATTCATTCTTAACTAGAGCACACAAATTAATTGCTTTTGTTCCCTTAGTATTACCTATTAATTATATATTTTTTCTTATTTTTATACTTAATTTTAACCGCAGTATTTCTAAGATTAAATATATTTTTGTAATTAATTTGACACTTAATCGTAATCCCTTAATATTTATGATTAAATACATTTTTGTACTTAATAACTACACTTAGTCTTAATCCTCAATCCCTTAATACCTAAAATTAAGTTTATTTTAGTATTTAATTTTAAACTTAATCATAATCCCTCCATAACTAAAATCAAATATATTTTAGTACTTAATTTTGAAGAATCCTTGAATTTCACTTAATTCTGAATGTTAAAAAAAACTTTAATTTTTAAATTTTGCTTTACTTGGAGTGCACATTTTAGGGATTCCGCCCCTTATTCTCAATCCCTTAATTCCTACAATTAAATATACTTTAGTACTTCATTTTAGGTCTGTGTATGGATCAAATATTATTTCTCAATTACCACGAATAGTAGGCTTCACAAATATTTGGCTGGGCCTCCTGAGTAATTGGCATCTATTCCAGAGACTGAAACTCATAATCCCTAAACTGACATAACCAAGTTCAGTCTCCTGACACATTCACACACCTGACAGGAAGAAGTTGATGCCAACAGAGGTACGGTAGTGGATGTGATGAACCGCTACCCTACCCCTAGTCAGGTATCACAAGTAGCTGCAAAATGCAGAAGTTGGCTGAGCAGCTCCCATGGCATGGAGGTCTAACACACTAGCAGCTCAGCCAGCATGTTCTGGTAGACCGGGTTCTGTTCTCAGTCACTGCTATTTTTGCTGCACTTTATTCCACACCCCCATAACTTTTTATTTTTACTCCCCCAGGAGTTGGTTATTTAAGTTACAGGTGGTGCAGGGGGCAAAGCTCCCCGCATTACATTTAAGTACCTTGTGGTGTTCCAAGATTCAGTCTCCCAAACTCGGTCTTGTAGTGTTCAGGATACTGAATTTCGGTGTTTCAAAATATATCCGAATAGTACACTATTATTTTCATTCAATATCAGTCTGTGTTGCTCCCTTAATGTTCACCTTTCATGACCCTCAACACATGAAATATATCCAAAATCAAAGACATAACTTTCTACTGATGTAACACTTGTGATTGAAAATGTAATTATCTGTGCAGCACCAGGTTGTGCATTGGAAGAAAGAGTAAGGTGCCTCAGGACATTTCAGTTCCCAGTTGCCTTTGTGGGACAGCGGTACCACAACCCAAATGGTATTTCAGATGGCTTGGGTTCAAGTCTTAGCTAAGGCACTTATTTTTTTCTCTCTTCTGTTTCTATGAGTGTCATAAAAGGTGTGCACTACACTGTTGTGATTGAAAATGATTTGACATATAACATTTTAATATACAGTACCTTAAACTGTTTTGTGATTTGACCCCAAATAATAAAATACATGATCAAACTGAATGCCTCTATTTACATGTTTTGTATTCCACATGAATGTGTTTGCCCACTATGCCTTGTCACTCCATATACTGTACACATGATTGATAATTTAAAGAACTGCATGCCCTTTTTTAAACTTTTTTTTTATTGCTTAGTAAAACAGTAAAAAGTAGTTTCATGTGATAAACTGTGATGATTACTTGTGGTATCTTTAACTAAGACTGTGTTATGCCCCTGTAAGATTAGGGGTGCAGATCCAAAGGTGTGCTATTGGTTGAATTGTATAACTTTCCGTCTGGTCTCTTAAGGCATGTCTGTACACACTATGCTGTTGCATTGTTACCTACACCGCTTGCCCACTGCTGCACTTGCAACATTGCTGACCTCCATTTACACCACAGACAGTACACATCATTTCAGGAAGTCCAAACCAAACTTCCTGAGTTTTAACAATATTTTTGTCGGACGTAGGGGGTCATGGTGAGCACATACATCCTAATACAGTTTCTGCAGTCCAAAAAATTAAGGACATCAATGAAACCAGCAACTTTTTGTGAAGCCAGGGTAGTGTACTCAGGATACTCCTGCTCTCCAGCTGCTATCAAGCTACCACATGGCAAGGTAAATGTTGGTAGCCAACAACCTTTGTGAAGGAGATTGGATAGCCAAAAGCCTCTGTGAATGACAGCAATGAAAAGGTAACTTTGTTTAATGATTTTGTATGATTTTAAATACATGTTCAGTCATAACACAGATAACAGGCATGGGGCTGCACTGGTACAGATGGAGCAGTGAGTTTACATGCTAGCATGTTATGCACAAATACATGATCCCAACAAGCCACCAATCACTTTGCCACAATGGAACAACTTACAATGCTCTGGCAGGTGTTTACATGACATGACCTGCATCAGTTCAGCTCACCTGCACTGCTCACAATAGTTCGGATCCACTAGTGTAAATGCACCTCTTGAATAACTCTCAAGCCACCCATCCTTATCAGCATTGTTATATTTTCACATCACCTTCCTGCAGGCCTCCATTCCAGTATGGGCTCAAGTACGAACTTAGGTTGCCAGTGTATTTGGCTGCCCCATGCACCCTAGTGTAATGCAGCCACTAAAGACATTTATGAATTTAAAGGCATTAGTTATCTTAACCACAAAGAGACAGAAACATACAAACATACTGTTTATTTTGCTATGAATTTTCATTTTGGAATTCATAGCCCAAAAAAGAAAGTAATTTCAATACAATTTTGATTTCTCAACTGAACCCAATAAGGCTACAGTAGGGTTTTGCAGGGGCCAAATGTTACTTCCAAAATACATAGGAATAATGGTCTTTCCAAATATTTGGGACCAATTCTGAAATAGCCTAATATTTTATATTATTCATAGTTAAATCCACTCAATCCTCCTACTCTCATATCACCCAATCAGCTTCCACATACCCACTATAGACTACCATAAACAAAAGCTGTATCCAGCAGAAATGCTGGCTGTTGCCTCTACAGTATAATGTAGTCACCCCTTCCCTCACTTGATTTCCCCATTCACAAAAAAAAAAATCTTCTGTTCCCGAATCCCCAGCCATGACTTTTGGAGGGCCAATAGGCAAACTATCCATCCAGTATAGTCAGCCCCACTCCTGCAGTGTGCCCTAGTTCCTGCTCCTAATAGTAGCACTGACTGAATGGAGTAAGTGAGTAGGTACATGATTGGGAGGGAGGGGCAGGGCAGTAGCATTGTTAGTGATGCTAGACAACCTGATTGGTCAGGCTGACAAGTGTCATTAATGAAACTGCCGCCCTGTCCTCTCCGTCCCGATCATGCACCTAGTCTTGCCAATCACTCAGTGGTACTTTTATAGCAGATAGTGCATAAGGAGGTCTGTCTGAGTTAGCTGGATATTTTGTTTACTAGCCACCGCCCCCCATGAAATAATGGATGGGTCAGAAGATAATTATGTATTTTTGTGAAACAGGGAGCTGAACTTGTGTTGACTAACAACACCATAGTGCATAGGCAGGAGCCAGCATCCCTCTCTCAAGAGATCACAGAAAGGAGATGTGAGCAGGAAGGATTGAAATGGGGAGGGAAGGTGTCCCTAAGATTAGCCCTGGCTACATAGGAAGAGTTCATTTTTCCTCCCACCCCATGCCCTAATATGAATTCCAAATTTTTCAAATATTTGGCTTCGAATACCAAGTATTCTGCTGAATATTCAGAAAAAATGTATTCCCACAGTCCTAATTTCATCTGTATAGCCACTGCTTATCACAAACTAAAACTCAAGCCACACCAAAGCACTGATGTCTGGAATCAATGTAAACTACAAATAATTTGCCTAGCCAGTACACGAGTAACTGTTTTTAGTTGTTCTACTAAAGTTATCATGCACATTGCTCCTGAGACCCTTTCTACGGTCCAGCTGCAAACTGCTTTTTGATAATGTATAATGGGAAATGAGGGCTACATGTGAAAGGCAAAGTTACTGATGGGTCATCCTTGTTTTATTTTTTCAGTCCCCCTTTCTTTCTTGGGATACAAATACGTTGTCATTCTAATTTGTTTGTGTATTGTTGACTGTGGACCACAAAACTGTAAATTAAAAAAATATATATTATTCACAAGCGTGTGGTGTGCATATATATTTGGAACCCAAAGAAACAGAACAATAAGAAACAAATGCCTCAGCTGGCATTTGCATTCAGGCCATCAGGAATACCATTCTTTTGTGCTTCCAGCTGCAAACCAAGGCAAATGGAAACCTAGGATTTTGAGAAGCACCTTACTCTTTCCCTAATGCACAACCTAGTGCCACACAGATAACTACATTTTTATTCCTAAGGGTGCACCGTGAATATGGCACCCAAACAATGGAAGGGAGGAAGAAATGCATCCTTTAGCTGGGACTTGAACTCAGGCACGTGCTTGGCTGCCTTCTCTGCACCTGACTATGCTCTATGAGTTGCAAACTGCTCCACTCTTAATACTCTCTCTACTTTGCTTGTCTCGATCTCTGACAATACCACATGTTGTGTTGCCTTGTTTAGTCTCTATCTGCCTCAAAAGCATGTCAGTATTTGTACTTTCCTTGTTATTACACTGTTATATCCTGTTAATGAGGAACCTTTGTAAATGAGTTCCTTGGGCTCAAAGGTATTGTATCTGAACTGTATAAATCAATCAATCAATCAATCAATAATGATCTATTTGCAAGATCTCCTTATTCCTTACCATCCAGCCCAGGCACTCCGTTGTGCTGAGGGAGACCTCCTTTACATTTCCACGGTTAGGCTGCGGCACTCGAGGGGGGTGGATAGAGCATTAGACATGGCCATGCCTACCCTGTGGAACTCCTTACCTGATTACTTGAAGGGGACTCCCTTAGTATATGTGTTCCAACAGGCCTTTATTGATTGATTTCTGTTGTGAAGTATAGATAGAATGATGTCCATATTTATAATGATTTTATTATATATGTGTGCTTTTTGCATGTTTTTAAATAATTGAAATGCTGTATTGTTGTTTTTATTGTACAGTGCCCAGATTCCGAGGAACTGGGCACTTCATAAATAAAATCTCTATCTATCTATCTATCTATCTATCTATCTATCTATCTATCTATCTATCTATCTTTCTATCTATCTAATAAATAAATACTGTTTTTTTAAACTGTCATGGGAAAATGTCTTAATATATATGCCTGTAGATCAGGGGTCTACAACCTTTTCAGGTCTGGAAATCATATGTCCAATAACCACAAAATGTCCAACTACAAAAGATCCACACAGAATATTTTTAGATGTGGTCATAATTACAATACATAATTATGTGACCAACATTCTCCAAACATGTCATTTTATTAAGAAATGTAAGTTGTTTTGTTGAAAGAACAACAAAACTTGAAGATGCATTTATAGGGCATGAGTTTCAAAGAGCCCTGAGATCTAGGGCTGTGGCGAACTCTGGATGCATCAGGACCCTGCATCCAATTCTTTAAAAACAGGGGTCCCTAAACCAAAACTCAGGGGTTTCCACAGCAGCAGGCTACCACCAAACAAGTGGTGCACCTTCAGGAATTGATGCAGGGATATGGCTCCCCAAGCCGGCACAACACTAGAGGGGCCAGGATGGTTGAAAGATGGTGAAACATGTTTGCCAGGAGGGGTCCAGGGGCAAAAGTGGCATGAGGTGATGCCATAGGGGGAGTTGGGGAAACAGTGGGCATGTGAGGGGGCGATGTGGCACCCAGCAGCTGCTGGGGATAGAACAAAGGAGCAAGGTGGGGGAAAAGATAGACAACAAAACAGAATGCAGTGGGTTTAAAATTTAAATTTGAAAAACTTTAAAATCTTCATTAAACTGTTTTTAGGTGCCCCTGAGCCCTGCCATTTATTACTGTGACATGGTCAGCTACACTCTCTGTCTCTGTAGCATAGTGAAATCATTTCACAGCTGCGTTACATTGTTTGTTACATGCCCCTGAGGTCCAAGCCCTGTCATTTATTATCAGTGTGACATAACTACACTGTCTGTCTCTGCAGCATAGTGAAAGCCTTTTATGGCTGTATTACACTGTTTGTGAGATGCCCCCGAGGCCAGTGCCCCATTATTTATTACTGCACTGTCTATCTCTGCAGCATATTGAATGCCTTTTAGGGCTGAATTACACTTTATTTTATTTATTTATTGAAATATTTCACCAGGAAAGGCACACTGAATAACAAGTTGCTCATCTCCCGGTGTATCCTGGGGGGAAGGGTATAGGATTACAAAACAGAACTACAAGATAATATAATACAATGAACTGAGTAGTGCACTATTGCAATTAACATTTTTGCTACTAACAGACAAAACACAGGTTGCAACAATGAAGAGATTACAGAGTAAAAGCTCATAAACAATAATTGGTTGGTATGTAGGCGATATTTACACCTATAAGTGCAGTGGTACATAAGATAGGACTTGACAGGTAACATTTCCTGTTAGGTGCCTCTGAGGCCTGAGCCGTGTCATTTATTACTGTAACATAGCTACACTGTCTGTCTCTGCAGCATAGTGAAAGCTTTTACAGCTGTATTACACTGTTTGTTAGGTGCCCCGAGACCTGAGCACTGTCATTTATTAGTGTGACTTAGTCAGCTACACTGTCTGTCTTTGCAGCAGTTAGTAGATCCTTTCACAGCTGTATTACACTGTTTGTTAGGTGACCCTGAGCCCTCTCATTTATTACTGTGACACAGTCAACTTCAGTTACACTGTCTGTCTCCGTAGCAGTTAGTGACACAATATCCTTTCACAGCTGTATCTACTATGTCTTGTATTTCCCAGTCTAGGTCTACTAAAAGGAAACACAGTATGATTACATGTGCAACTGTTAGCAATATGGACAATATGAATCATACCACTAACGAAGAATATAGTGACAATAATAATATCACCAGGTCTAGCACTAAATGTCCTAAACAAAAAAAGCATGTTAGCAATGAAGTGATAGTAGAGTATCAGAAAGAACTGACTGGAGTTACTCATAGAGGTACTGAACATTTTGCCACATGGGCCAGGATACCTCCAGCTGCTGAAGCAGCATGCAAGGAGGCATCCTCCTCAAATATAAGCTCAGATGCTGAGGCAGTGAATGCCGATAGAGATGGTGGTAATAGTGGGGACTGGGAATATGATAGCCAGGCTACGTCCACATAATGATGACGGCACTTCCAGTTCTTCTGAATCTTGCATTGATGAGGTCATTAGTTTCGATAGAAGGGTGGGAGAGGATGCTGCTATAAGGCATGAGGCAAGTGCAGAAAAAAATCATGCTAAATGTAAGAATAATGTGAGTGTGAATGAGAACAATTTATCTCAATAAGGAAATGTTAGCGTAGGGTTTCCTTCATGTCCCTTGCCTGTACAAGGAATAATGCCAGGCACCATGTCAGAAAGCAAAAAAGGTAAATCTTTAATGTGGAATTAATTTTATATTGACCCTGCAGACAACTCTTAAGCTGTATGCAGTCTGTGCAAAAAAGAACTTCAGTCATGGTGGCAAAGCAGCAAATTTTGGAACATCAGTAATGATGCGACGTGCAAAGGCAAAAAACACCCAGTTGAGTGGGGCAGTGCAAGGGACAATGTGGTTGGTATGGGCGGTAGTGGAGGAGGTGGTGGTGGTGGTGGTGGTGATGACCATAGTAAAAATGAACTGGATGCAGGAAGTGACATTACGAACATACACACGAACATATGAAATTGCCAGCAGATATAGGCCTTATGGTCTATCTAATCTCCTCGAATGTGCAGCACTTCAGGCATTTAAATGGCAGCTGCCCACCCCCTGCTCCTTGGCTTTCTCTTTCACTGTATTTCCTCCTTCTTCCTTCTCATTCCCCCAGTCCACCTTCAGTTTGGACCCTCCCTTTGATCCTGTCCCACCCCCTTTTAAAACTGCTCACCAACCTCAATGATATCACCTCCTCCGTCACTGCTTTCCATCCTGTAACCATACTTTCCATGAAATAGTGCCGCCTCATTTCTCTCTTGAAGCTTCCTCCTTCCTTCACCTTTTAATTAGCATGGGGTCATAATGTCATGAACAAAACTGAGCAAGGATACACTGCACACAGACAACAGCGTATGGCAACATAGTAACAGTACATAATATCGACAGCACAGAATAGCAACACACCCAATGAATTCTTTAGTTTTTGTGAAGAGTTCTGCCCTCACACACCCCAGAATAATTTTAATCAACTCTGAGGGGGTGTGGACAGAGAGGCAAGTTAAAATTCTCATTGTGGCACTTACTTATGGCCACATAGATGGCAGTAAAGTAAAATTTAACTCAAGCAGGGTTTCGAACTCTTGTCTCCCCCTCCCCTCGCCTATTGCTGGATTGAGTGCCTTGGCCACTCCACCATGGGAGCAGCTCAACCGAACACTCAACCAGCAGTGCTCAAAACCCTTTTCCCCATTTCTGTCTTCTGTCCCACAGTCACAGGAGTAGCAATATTTTAGTATCGCTCTAAAACCTCTGCCACTGTGCTTCCATACTCGCTTAAGACAGTACTGTTCTTCATGAGCTGTTTTGTCTGCTCTGTAGTGACCCAGTACCCTTTTTATATAATCATACCCTCCGTGTTAGCTCTGTTTATGCCCTTTAGGTATATGAAGTTCTCAATCATATTCCCTCTCTCCCTTCTATCCTCCATGGAATAGATATTGAGCTCCCTCCATCTCTCCTCATATGGTTTATCCTCCTATCCAAGGATAATTTTCATTGCCCTATTCTGTACCCCTCCAGTAGCTTGATGTTCTTTTTCAAGTAGGGGTGCCAGTACTTCATGCAGTACTCCAAATGTGGCCTCGCCAGGGACCTGTACAGGGGCAGAATGACTTCCCCTCTCCTAGAGATGACTTCCCTTGCAATGCATCTCAGCATTCTATTTGCCTTTGACACAGCCCTCCTCCACTGCTCTGAGTGGTTCATTTCCCCTGTTACATTTCCCCTGTTACTAGTACTCCCAGATCCTTCTCCTGCATTGAAGTGGATAACTGTATCACCCCCAACCAGTAACTATTCCTGGGATTCCTGGCCCCCAAGTGCATGACTTTACACTTCTTGATGTTGAACCCTAGCTGCCATGTGTTCGACCAGCCCTCAAGTCTTGCTAAATCCTCTTGGAGCACCTTATCGCCTTCCCCCACATCCACTTCTGCACAAATCTTTGTGTCATCTGCAAAGAAGCCAATATTACTTTTTATTGCATCTGGTACATTATGTCAGCAGTGAAAATGTTAAACAGTACTAGTGCTAGCACCAAGCCCTGTGGGACCCCACTTGTTACAGCTCTTGGTTCCGACAGCTCACCTCCTATGACTACCCTCTGCTGCCTATCCTGTAACCAACTCTTAACCCACCTAACCAGTTTCCTCCCTGCCTCCAGGTTACACAACTTGCTTGTCAGCCTTCCATGAGGCACCAAGTCAAAGGCCTTGTTGAAGACCAGGTAAAAGACATCCACAGCATGGCCTTTATCCAGTGCGTACATCACCCAATCAAAAATGTCAACCAGATTTGTCTGACAGGATCTGCCTGAGACAAACCCATGCTGCCTGCCATCCTAGAGACCATTTTCCTCCAGAAATTTCACCAGGCTCTCCTTGAGGGTAGTCTCCATTAGCTCTCCTATAATGGCGGTAAGGTTTACCGGTCTGTAATTCCCTGGTTTGTCCCTGGGCCCACTTTTATGTAGGGGCACCACATGCACCATCATCCAGTCCTTGGGCATGCATCCAGTACCCAGGGAGGTGTTGAGTAATGACTCACAAGAACTTCTGCCAACTCTCTCAAGACTCTTGGATGCACTCTGTCCAGCCCTGGTGCCTTATCCACCCTCAGGGACTTAAGGCCCTCCATCACCCTGCCTACTGGGTTAGCCTCATCAATAACCTCCTCCCCCCTACACCCACCCCACTCTTCCCCTTAGGCATGTGCCTTTCTCTCTCCCTGGTAAATACTGAACAGAAATACTCATCTGCCTGCTCTGCCCATCCTACACTATTCTTGATCCTAACAATCTCATCCTTACTCTTTCTCTTCTCCTTATATACCTGAAGAAATCCTTTTCCCCTTCTCTGATCCTGAGCTAGCCTCAGTTTTCTCGATACCTTGACTGCCCTTCTATTCTACTTACCTCTCTGGATGTCTTCACATATTCCTCCCTGTCCTCTTCAAAGTTGGATCTTTTACAGTTCCCAAAGGCAGCCCTCTTTTCCATCACTCTCTTCACAACCTTCCTGTTCATCCAGCTTGACTTTTTGATCCTTTTTTTGTTTACTCAGGCTGTTTGCACATGTGCTAGTGGCCTCAGCCAGTCTGAGATTATTGATTGCCCATTTATGCTCAGCATCCATGTGTGGGCAGATATTAGCTAAGTTCCCATCCAGTATACTTCCCATCCTGCCAAAGTCTGCCCTTTTGAAGTCCAGAACCATAGCTTTTGTTGTGACTGCCTCCTTTCCTAGATTGAGGGAGAAGCACGCAGTGCGGTGGTCACTTCCCGCCATGGGGTCCTCCACCCCAACATCTTGGACTTGTTCGCTGTCCATCAGCACCAGGTCCAGAGTGTTCTCCTTACTAGTTGTCTCTGTTACCTTCTGTGCCAAGAAGCCATCCTGGAAGGCCTCCAGAAGGATCTGCTTCCTGGCACACAATGTATCTAGGATTTTCCAATCTACCCTGGCAGGTTGATGTCTCCAACCACCACAGTGCTACAGTACCTTTGCCACTAAGCCTCCTTATTTGCTCCCCCAGCTCCCTGTCAACCTCCTCCCTTTGAGTCGGAGGCCTATGCACAACCCCATTCTAATCTTCATACCCTGTGAGCTCTGGAGTTGCACCCATAAGGCTTCCACCCTGCCTTCCTCCCCCCTCCTCCCTTTTACACACTATCCATTCCCTTACCTAAATAGCCACCCCTTTCCCTTTTTTTCTGTCCTTAGGGTATAACTTGAATCATGGGATAACTAGGTCCCAGTCCTGGTATTGGGTGGCCCATGCCTCACTGATATCCACTATGCCCATCCTCCCTTCCATCATCATTTCTTGCAATTCTACTGTCTTGTTACACAGGCTCCTAGCATTCAATGAGACCACCCTCCAATGCGATGTTATGGCCTCAGTGCCTTTCCCATCCCCATCCCCTCCCCTTTTCAAATTCTGTTTCTGCCTAACAAGTAGGGGAGGCTCAAAGGACCCCCTTGTCTGATGGCTGCCTACCCCTTGGCCCCCTTTACCTAGTTTAATCTGTACTTAGCTTGTATGTACTCCCCTAACTTCTGCATTATGACCTTTGAGTCTACCTTGCTAAGGTACAACCTATCCGGTGCATACAGGTCCTTGTTCTTCCACTTCTTGCCCCACTCCCCCACCAATCCATACCCCATGGACATGCACCTTTCCTCCAGCCATTCGTTAAAATCCATGATTCTTTGCTTCTTGGCTGTACTAGATCTTGTTACTGGGAGAATTTCAGAGAAAGCCACTGACCTTCTCTCCTTACTGCATAGTCTTCCCAAGTCCCTGAAATTATCCTGCACCTCTTCTACCCTTTTCCACTCCAGATCATTTGCGCCCAGGTGCACCACAATGTGGGGTCTCTCCCCTACCCTCTCCACACACCTGCTAATATAGTAACTCACACTACCCGCCATCATGCCTGGCATACACTCCATCCATATGCAGCTTTTTCTAGCACCCCTGCCTCAGCATCTTACACCCTTGAGTATTGAATCCCCTGGAATGATGACCCTCCCTCCTTTGTTCTTTTCACTCTCCTGATGCTTGCATTTCCTCTGCTCCCCTACTCAATCCCCCTCCCTTGCTTCCATGCCTATGGACCCCTGTGCCTCACTTGAACCTTGCTTCCCCCTATCCTTGGCCCCCTCGGCTCTTCAATAATACCCCTGTCCAGTCTATCTGATTCCTCCCCCTTACCATACCCCATCTTCTCCTCCTCCCCCTTCCTGTATCTGCTATCCCCTCCTCTACCATAACTCCTCCCTGCTGCTGGATCCCTGGGTCCATGCCTTTCCCCTTCCTTACACCACCCCTGCCTTGTACTTTTCTTACCTGGGCTGGCTGCTAAGCCCCCAGTCCATTCTCTACTTGCCCCACCCCCTCCCCCCTCCTGTAATTGCTGCTCCACCTCCTACCTTCACTCCCCCCGCCTCTATTGCTGTCTGGTCTATTGATCTTGCCTCTCTCCTCTCTGCTGTCTCCCCTGCCCTTCCCACTACTCTCCTTCCCTACCTTCCCTGTGACCCCCCTCCACTATTCCAGGCTAGTCAACATAGAGAACCTGCTCCTATACTTCCTATACTCATTCTCTATTTTCCAGGCTACCCCTGCCACCCCTCTCTGTGACTTCCATCCCAGTTCTGCCCCTGTTCCCATCTTCCCCCAATACCTGACCACCTTCCAGTCATCTGCCCCTGTTCTCAGCTGCTCCCATGAGGCTGCTCCATTTGTCCTCTCTTTCTCTCAGTTTAACCCTTTATTCACCTGCTTCAACTTCTGGTGAAGCCCTTCTCAGGTCACCTGGCATCTGGTGTTCCCCCCAACCCCACCCCCATCTACTCAGCTCCCTTTTCAACCTTCCAAGCTCCTCTCTTACTTGCCCCATCTGCCTACACACCATACAACCCCCTGCCCTCCATGCAATCCCCAAGAAGATGGCTGCACCACAACCATTAAAACTTACCAACTGTCACACCTCCCCTCCTGCTTTCCTGCCCGCAAACACCCTCCATCTCCATGGTCTCCCCATGCCTGTTTTCTGCCCTAATTTCTAGGACCCTCCATCCTCCCTGTTCTCCCTTCCAAATATTAGTCCTGCTCTGAACACTGCCATGCTACTATCAAATCCACTCTCTCGTTTAAATATCTACACCCCTGACTCCTTCTATCCCCTCCCCAGTGTGGCCTGTGGTCTTCCCTGCGGTCAAGCTTCAGAGTTGCTCATGTAAGGGGTTACCTACCCCTAGGAATTATATATGGATTCAGGCCTCCCAATTGGCCTGGCCTGGTCACGTGGCTGCCTTACTTCCTCAGTCTCTGTTCCGCCTTCCCCATCCTACCTTCCTCCTCCTAACCCCTGTTTTCTGCACAAAAACACTTTTTTCACATTAATCCCTGCATTTCCCCTCACCACAAGAGTCAGCATACAATAACAATATAATTCATTTCCTTCCCTTGCTTTTGGTCCACTCCTCTCCATAGGTCTCCTGCGATGAACTGAGAGAACTACTAAAATGGCCTCCCTTTATATCCCATGGACCACGGCCTAACGGTTGGCCCGGCCTGGTCACATGACTGAGTTACTTCCTTAGTCTCTGTCACTTCCTCCTCCTGAACCCCCAATTTCGGTCCAAAAATACTTTTTTTACTTTAATACCTGCATTGCCCCTCACTGGAAGACTCAGCATACAATAGAAATAAATTCACTTCCCTCCCTCGATTTTGCTCCTGTCCTCTCCAGATGCCTTCTTCGATGCACCCAGAGAGCTACTAAAATGACCTCCCTGATACATGTTGAATCAGTTGATGTGTCCTTGCAGTCTTCTCAGACAAAGATAGATTGTTTTCTGTCACCATCAAGCACTGGAAAATCCGAAAGTAGTACTCCATGTGAAAAAGGTGTGAAAAATAAATTCCCCTACAAATTAAAAACATATTGGCAACTAACATTAAAAGAAAGTGTTGTGAAGAGATCAAAATTTATCCACCAGCATCAGACACGTCAGCTGTTAAATAGACTCAATGCAGAGCTGTTGGATGATTGTCAACTCCCTTTTGATTTTGTTGCCCAAAAGGTTTACTCAAGTTCTTGAACTAGATTGAACCATGGTACACTATTTCCTGTCAAGCATATTTCTCAAAACAAGGCTGTTCCACAGCTATATGACTTGGTGTGTACTAAAGTCATTAAGCAGTTGAAATTCTCTGAGGTGAAGCAGCTTCACATAATGATGGATATATTGACTAGCAACCGAACAATTGACAACATGACTGTTACAGCTCATTGGGCAAGTTTCCAGTCAGAAAGTAATAATCTCTGCTTTACTTTAAGCAGTAGGAATCAGGCTGTATTATATTTTCACTACTTTTCATGAAAACTACACTGCTGTGAATATTCTGCAGGAGCTGGAGAAGCAATTCCAGAAATGGTTTACTTTGTATTCCTTATCTCCAGGGTTCATAGTGTCAGATAATGGTGCCAACATAGTCAAAGCTGTTAGAGATGGAAACTACCAACACATGCCTTGTTTTGCACATTGTTTAAATCTTCTCATCCATAATTTATTAAATGGAAACAGAAATGCTGACAACCATTTAGGTCTTGCTAGGAAAATATGTGGGCATTTCAGCCACTCTGTGAAAGCACAAAGAATCCTGAAGAGGCTGCAGAGGTCAAACAACTTACCACTGCATACATTAAAGCAGAAAGTTCTAACCCACTGGAATTCAACATTTTACATGTTAGAAAGGCTTCTTTAACAGAAAAACACTGTACATGACTACACCCTGCAGACTCATATAAGTAAAGTAGACATCATGCTTAATTCCAGCAGTTGGATTCTACTCAAATCTTTATTCACCTTATTGGAGCCATTTGAAGCTGTTGCACGTGATATCAGTGCAGACAGTACAATTCTGAGTCAAACTCTTCCTCAAATAAGATTTTTCACATTTTCCTTGGTGACATAAAAAAAGACTTTCAGTCAAAAGAAGACACAACTACTGTTATGCTGGCAGATGATTTGAGTCTCAGACTGTCGACTGATCAGAGAATAAATGCATTGTTTAAGAATGACACCTATGTGTTGGCTACATTGCTAGATCCCCGCTTTAAGGGGAACATTGAAACAATCCTTTCTGCCAGAGAAGACATTGAGTATTAAAGAAATCTTCTGCCAGCCAAATGTAACATTGCCCCACAAACACCATTAACTGATGTACAGCAGTCAAAGTCTGTCGAACCATCAGTGTGTGCCTCTGGCACAGACAATAGCACATCTGTGAATTCTTCACAATCACCAGTGTCATCAGCGAGGGAAAGGGCATCTACAACTATTTCTTGGGCATCCTATGGTCAGGGACAGAAAGACAAATCAATTTTGAATTATCTACAACAACATGGACCGGTATCCTGTAAAGAAAGTGCAGCTGGTTCATCTGCTAGACTGGTAACTGTCTCACACAGCACAAAGACCCAGGAGTATTTTGCAGATCATACTGTGATTGGTCTCAAGGAAGATCCATAACTCTATTGGAAACAAGAGAACAATATGGCAGGAACTAGCAAATCTTGAAATTAACTGCCTCAGATGTCTACCTTCAAGCATATATTCAGAATGCATATATAGCGTATGGTCGAACATTGTTGTACATAGAAAACCATACACTGTAAAAAGTTGTTCTGCATTAGCAGTGATGTCCTTACTAATGCAGAATGACTTTTAATTCTGCTTTAGTGAGGACATCATAATGCAACCTCCTCCATCAGTGCTGTTCATAGGATGGGGGTGGTTGAAGCATTGCATGAGTGAGCTGACCACTGATCGTATGCCAGAGAAATGGGTGCCATGGATGACAAATGCTGACTCTCCTTACTCCAAAAATGTAAGAAAACTTTTTTGTTGGGACTATACATTATAAAGAACAATGTATGGCATCCCATACACTACTCAAATACTTTTTCCCCTCGTGTTTTCTATGGTGGCAGCGGCACCTCTTGAGCTTCGATTTCAAGGTCATCTGCTATCATAGAACACACTTGGGTGAAGAATAGACTTGTAGTATAGGGGACACCATTCACCATCCTATATTTAGTGCAGTGGGAGGGATGGTCACTGACCAAAGAACACTGCTAAGTCCTGTATGTCAGTCAGTCAAATTGTTTATTGTTCTTCCAAAACACAGTTAAAATTTTGGACATTACAAAAATTAAAATAGAAATATCAATGGACTGTGCAATACACCTTTTAACTTCTTGAAGTTTCATCAACATTCGCTCTTTTTTTTTCTACCAATAACAGTTGAAAAAAAGTTAAAACATGGTGTTGCATCAAGCACAGTTCCAGGGTGAAGTAAAATAAATATTGGATCATACTCCAAATTTAAATATTTTTGTAAAAGTTCTGCTAAAATCATATTTCTACTGTTGTTATAGAGAGGGCACTGTAAAATGATATGATGTAAAGTTTCCTTAAACCCTTTATTGCAAAAACATTCCAAAGTGTTGTGATTTGTAGTTGTGAGATGACCACTGTAGTATGTGAACTTAGAATTAATAATTCCAAATCTAGCCCATGTTATCACGTTTCTGATATTTGACGCTATAGGAAGATTCAGATATTGTTCCATTAATGAATCTATTTTGTTCTTACCAAGCCAAATGGCTTGTTTTTGCTGTCTGACCATTCTTAATTGATTAGTCAAGGCAGCCTCAAAGATTTTTTTTATTTTGTCTCTATAAGTGCTAGATATAAAAGTACCTGCCTGATAATCTCTCCTGAGATGGAGACAGTTTAATTTTTGTAGATTAGTAGTTAAAGCTCTTAACCATGGAGAAGTAAAACCCAGAGTGTCCCATAACTGTTTTTCTTTCAGACAATATTGCAATAATTTATCATTGTGTTTATTCAAAATTCTGAGCCAAAATGAAACAAGTCTGAAAATAACCAAGTCCACCAGAGGAATCCTACCTAGTTCAGCTCTAACTAATACATTGGCCGTAGACTGAGGAAGTTGTAGTAATGCTTTATAAAAATGAGATAAAGGGTTTTCTAACTTTAAGTTACTCTTAGTGCCCCAGATTTTGGCACCATGCAGTAAAATTGGAGTGATCTTTAATTCACCTGCTTTAATAGCCGGGACTATTGATAATCCACCATATTTATAATTAAAACTAAGAAGTGCCTTTACAGCAAACTTTGCTTTCTTGATTTGGCCATCATGATGTAAGTTCCACAGACCATTTGAGGAGAATTTTATGCCAAGATAGCAGTATGATTTCACTGCTTCTATTTGTGTGTTATTTAGCCACAATTTTGATTTTGTTGTTTTAGATCCAAATACCATTATCTTTGTTTTTTCGATGTTAATTCTCAAAATTAGACTTTCACATTTGTGTCTTAGCTGGTCTATTTTAGTTTGTAACCCTTTTTGAGATAGGGCAAACAAGACCAAGTTGTCAGCATAAGCCAGAATATGAATATGGTGATTATTAATTTTAGGCAAATCCAACAATGATGAATCCTTAAAAGAGAACAACAAATCAATATAGAGATTAAACAGGAGTGGGGCCAATAAACACCTCTGTTTAACCCCTCTATTTGTTTTGAAATATTCTGAAATATTGCCCATACTATCATATCTAATCACAGTACTAGTTTTAGAATACAATAGGAAAATAGGAATTAACATGCTAGTAGGTATGCCACAGTCTAATAAAATCTTCCTCAGGGTTTCTCTGTTTACAGAATCAAATGATCCAGAGAAATCTATAAACAGGGCATATAAATTCATTTTCCTATAGAAATGATACTTTTCAATTAAATGAGACAAGACAAAAATATGATCTATTGATGTAAAACCCGCCTGAAAGCAGGCTTGAAATTCTGAAAGTGGACAATATTTATTAATCCAGTTTTGAAGCCTACTTAGTAATATTCTGGCAAAAATTTTACAACTAATGTCAATAAGACTTACAGGCCGGTAGTTATTAGGGTTTTGTAATGAACCTTTTTTATGAACCGGAATAATAATGTTTTTAGGCCAGGATTTTGGAACATATTTTTTTTGAAGACATAAATTAAAGAATTTAACATAAAAAGGAACCCAAAATTTGGGTTTTTGCTTGTATACTTCTCTAGGGATAGAGTCAGGTCCCGGCGCCTTATGGGTGGCCAAGTTAGAAATCACCTGCTCGACTTCCAAATAAGTGAATTGCATGGGTTGGTAAAGATCTCTCATCATCCACTCTGGAGTTCTGGGATAAACCCCTAAATTTAAATCTTTCATGAATAAATCTGAAAAGTATGTGACCCAGGTTTTTTTTGGCATGTATACTGAAATAGATGGTTCATAAAACTTAACACCCTTAGCCACCAGTAGCCAAAAAGCTTTGGTGTCATTATTTTGTATAGTTTCTAACATATGTTTCCACCGTTTCTGAGTGAATTTGTATTTCTTATACTTCAGAAATTTTTTGTATTGCTTCCTTGCTCTATTGAGGTCAGTAATAAGAGTTCTAAATGGATTTTTAGATACCTTTTTGATCAAGATTCCCAATCATCATTTCTCTTCAGAGCATTGATAATCAAACCAAGTAAGCAGTTGGGAGATTGAATTTTTATAATAGTATAATGCAGATTTGATATCAGAATATCTAAACATTTATTAATATATCGTACTGGGAAATTATCATGAAGCATTGTAAATAGTGAGGTTGTGCTGGTTGAATAGATTATATCAGCTTCTTTATCCAGATTTCTATGGATCAAGATTAATCTATATTTACCTTTACAAGAAAGGGAAAAAAGAGGAGGGGTGTTTGAGCTAATTGTAGAACTATACTTCATGGTGTCTACCTTGACCAATAAGGCTGCGTGGTCACTTTCTGGCAACATTATAACTTGAAAAGTATAAAAATGGTTATATGTTTCTGGAGAAATCATTAAGTAATCTATGATATTCCTCCCATTTGATGAAATAAAAGTAAATGCTCCATGCTGATCACTTCCCCTCTCCCATTTAAAACAAGATAATTGCTGTTATTTATAAAATCCATCAATTTAAGGCCAGCCCCGTTAACAATATTATCTGCCAAGTTCCTAGGTTCTAAATCTCCCATATAAATCTGATACTGTAATATGTCCAAGTTGTCCTGTTTGGCTATGCTGGCATTTAATTCTCCACCTATTATAATAATATCTATTTGATGTTTTAAATAAAGGGTATCAATATCTGTAGACAACTGGGACCAGGGGTCATTTGTCTCCAAGAGATGAAAGTTAGGAGGGAAATACACATTAGTGATCAGGCAGACCAAGTTGTCCCATCTTACAACTATGTGTTGTGTTTCTTTCTTTAGTGAGATGTGTTCTATAATGCGTATATCATCTCTAATTTTAATATATGTAGCTAGACCCCCACTCGGTCTCCCATATTTTTTATCTTTTGTGGCTGGGACTTCACATAGCATAAAGCCATTGATATATATTTTTGAAGTAGCCCATGTCTCTTGGAATAGTAAGATATCAAATGTTGAGATATAGGCCTGCCAGC
This sequence comes from Neoceratodus forsteri, assembly GCA_016271365.2. Lineage (NCBI taxonomy): Eukaryota > Metazoa > Chordata > Ceratodontiformes > Ceratodontidae > Neoceratodus > Neoceratodus forsteri. Next base: position 1,383,495,981 of record CM057455.1, read on the forward strand.
TGAAGTCAGCCAATTTAGTTTTTAAACCTGCAATATTCCATGAAATTAAATTGTTTGACTCAGCAGGTTGGTTATTGGCCGATGCAGGTTCAGTTTCATTATTATCATTAAAGTGTAAAGTTTCCTTTAAAACTAATGGTCAGTTTTTCTCTATTTTCCTTTCAGACTCTTTATCATAGCTTACCATGGCCATAAAATCTACCAAATTAATATTATACTTGTCTAGTTTATAAGAGTTTGACATGAGATAATTATAAGTGTCTAAAGATTTTATTTCAATGTCTACTTGAGAATTGGATGAGTCTAGAAATGTTCTGCAGACCAGTCTAACATCTTGAGGGCATATATCGCAGTCAAGACTTAAAGACAATAGTGAGTAAATATAGGTTGACAATTTATCAATGTTTTCCCCCTTGAATTTCTGAATTCCAAACACAGACATTCTTCGACAAAAGTAATCTTTTTCAAAATTCCAATTAAGCAAAGATAAAGTGGAAGTGATATTTCTCTTAGAACACTTGGTGGGAGCTAGAGAGCCATATGCAAACTTCCAAATTGTGGAACAATTTACTGGAGATGAAATAAGTAAATCCAGATTATTAATTGGGCAGTGTTTAGCCCATATGGATTTAGCAATGTCCATGTTAGATAATAAGACGTAGACTGAAGTATTAGGAGCTAAACAGTCCCTATAAACCAGTCTAATGTCCTCAATTGCAATATCTAGTTCCAATTCCATGGGAAAAAGATAAAAAATCAAGTTGTACAATGAAGCTTCAATTTCATAAGGCTTTAAAAAGATGTGCTCAAGTTTAAAAACAACCTCTGTCCCAGAAAAGGTAAATTGTTCCAAAGAGGGAAGGGGAATTAAATTTGCATCTGATACTGTTTCCAGAAAATGGTTAGCAATCTTCTTCTTAGAAAATATAGAAGAATTTAAAGTCTTAAGTTGGTCATTTTCTACGTTTGTCATACTAACCCTGGAGGGAATGCTTGTAGATGTTATTTCTGAAAAAGTGATTCCGTCTTCTGTTTTAAATTTCTCAGGACATTCTTTAACAGAATTCGGTGGAACAAGATCCTGCTGTTTACCATTTACAGAAATGTTTGACAAAGAGTATTGAGTTGTCTTAGTATTAACAAGCTTGGCAACATTAGGAGAAATATCCTGTTTACTTTTTGTATTTCTTTCCTTTTGGTTTTTGTGATGCTTAATTTTCTTTTTTAAGTTTTTTTGCTGAGAGGTTCTTCTCTTATTTTTATTGGATGGGGGAGAAATCTCAAATGAAGAGAAGGGTGGTCTTTGCTTACCTTTTACCCTCCCCTCTCTTCTCCCCTTTCCAGGTTTGTCCACTTTAAGAGATAAGTAAGAGAGTTTATTAGAAAAAAATACCAGATAAGTTCTCTATATGACACATAAGGTCTTTAAGAGCTTCAAGTAAAACAATATTAGCCATGACAGGGTGTGCTAAAGCCTTAAGTGTGTATTTAGAAAAAGTATCTGGACAAGCTGATAGAATTTTCAGATCAAGATCTATATTTTCTACTTCCCAGTCAAGCCTGTTAAATACTTGGTTGGATGAGCCATCTAAAGAAGAGGACTTTCCCCGATGAAGGGGGGAAGTATCTAGCGTAGCTTGAGAGTTGGGGGGGCTGAAAAAGTTCAACCCTGTTGGAAGTATAGAAAGCCCAGGGCCTTCCGACTTAGAAAAAAACTTAGTCTGAGTTAAATCACAACCCAATTGTACAGAGTTTAAAATATCTAAACTCTTGTTTCCAATATAGGAATTTAGAATAGACTAATTTTTTTTTTAATTTAAAGGAGGCTAGGTGAGTTGGAAAAAAAACAGTTATTCTTTTTTGATTTTTAACTTTTGGTTCATAAGTGGGCTGTCTTAGTTTATTAGTTGCCTCTGCTCTGCTATTAGAGTCCTTCGATTCCTCAAAACCTCCATGAAGTGCCAGAAAGTCATTCTTTTCTGTTGCAGTATGAACAGCATGAACACTCTTACTAGTGTTCAGATTAAATAAATCGTTGCAAGTATGAGAATCATTATTTGAAAAATTAGCCATAGAAGAAACAGATGTTGAAATATTCTGAAAAACAGAATTAATATTATGCTGAGTCATTAATGATTTAGAAATTAACACTTTTTTTTTTTTTTTAGTTGTTTAACCAGGAGTAGCACACTAAGCTGAAAGCTTTTTTACAGGAGTGACCTGGGAGCACTGGAGCTTAAGTGACTTGTTGAGGGTCACACAGTATGCAAGTGGAAGCTGTGGGATTCAAACCCAGGTCTGGTCTGTTGGATGTTACCAGATTTGCAGCTCAGAGCCACTTAAACCACTGTGCTATACTGCTTCCTTCTTTTGGTAATGGGGTAAAGTTATAATCAGTTCCTTTATCGTCCATAAGTTGTCTAGATGATATAGAATTAGATAATATATCATGAGTACTAGACCCTAAATGAGAATAGCTATAATTATCGTGAACCTTGGGAGTAGAAGATGCAATGGATGACACTACGGAAATAGGAGAGAGCCCCTGCAAATAAATGCAGCAGTTTCTCCCACGTCCGTCTTGTTTCTCCACTTTTGCAACTGTAATGTTAGGCCCTCTTATTTAGCTGTGCAACCTTCAGTTCTCTGCCACTTCTAGTAAACATGGTATTTCTATGTAGTAGGTTCTGCACTTCAGTTAAAGATGTGTTATCCTATCCACAAACAGTATTTTAAAAAAAAAGTTTCAATAAACAAGCAATAATTTTCCGTAATGCCCAAAGCATAAAACCCTCAAAGTAACCATTGTATAGATGCTATAAAACTCCCTTAGGAGATGCACATATGACAGTAAGAAATGTAATGGAGTATTGTTCAAGGTTTTAAGAGTCCACACTATTATATTCGTCTTTACTTCATCTAGTGACAAGAGTTTAAGTCAGTGATACTCCCTGTATCTTCAGATTTAAAGTTTACTTGCCACCAAAGTCTCAGTCTTAACAGTTAATAAAATACAAAATTTAGTTTTGAAACTTTTCTACTCCGGTGCTTTCATTACCACTCATGCTTCAGCTTCTGTAACTTACGCTGGCAGAGCGTGTGCCTTTTATTAAAAACTCCCTCTTCTCAAGCTGTCCTGATAATCTGATAGTCAATTAAGTCCCCCGGGAGAGATTAAACACACCGGCAGTTTATCATTCAGTAGAGAGGAGCCACGGCACAACACGCTGATTCTTTTAAAAGCACAGTACACAAGCTCAGAAGGAATGCAGGATACAAATGAAAGGGCTAAGTCCTGTAAATGTGAAATGGCTTACATTTCTTAAAATGGAAGCTGACAATCTCCCAATTGTCCTAAACACTGAATTATGCGATTCTGACCCGGAACATGAACAAAAGCTGCAAACAGTGATGCTGAATATGATGAGTATGTTGTGTACAAAATGAATAGAACATCCTATGTGGAGTGGCATACTGCCAAATGTGGTAACTTAACACTGCTAACACATCTCTGTCTCAGCAGCTGCAACTGTCCCTCTAAAATAAATCCTGCCATGGTCACTAACAGTTTATGGACAAACAGGCATGTTTATAATTTTCCTGACAATGTTAGCAGTATTATTTAAATGTGAATTCACTTACAATGTTTCCAGTTCTGCTCTACATGAGCACTACACAAATTCTCAGAGGACTGTTGCGTATCATTAACAGGACTTGTATCATAGTTTTTACCACAGTACTTCCATTTGCATCACTTTCCCTCAGTTTACTGTCATTGTCCTTTGACACATGCTATGCAAGCAAGAATACCCAACAGGGTGGGCAGTATTGGGCAATACTGGACTGCCCTGGGGTGTAATGAAGCCCGATGCCACAGGTGGAGGGCCTTAGAGCCCCTGGAAGGTCTGGTATTGCCCAATACCGCCCACCCTGGAGGGTATTATTGCACTTAGAAACTGGGCTACATGTAAATTTTTAGCAAATATTTTAAAAATTAGAAAAATAAATAAAAAACAATTTAAAAGTACTGTAAAGTCAGTTTTGTTGTAAAATAGTTCCTTTATTAGCATAGCTGGCATACTTGTCAGTAGAGAGCGCTGCTGTTGTTTGCATTTGTTTGCTTAATGGCACCTTAAAAAGCAAGAATATGAAACAGCACTGCTGTCACTCTTGCTGTTGTACATATATTTCTCCCTCCCAGAACTACTGTTACTGCCCCCCTCCCCAATTGCTTCTACACAGATACAAAAAAAAAATTATGATCTCAGGAAGCTTGAAAACAAAACTGCAGCTGGTTTTGAAGTAACTGCAGTCATGTGATGGAAAACTGTGAAGTAAGTGTCTCTCCTTACACACACACAGTGGTCTTGTTCTGTGACTTTTTGCTTTTTAAGTACTTCATAATGCGCAGGTAAAAATGATAAAAGGGAGGTTGGCCGATTTGCTGATTTGCTGATTGGGAGCCCAGCAGTGAAGAATGTAAACTTGTGGGTGTCATATGGAAGTGATAGACTGACAAATCTGAGTTGAGTTGGCTTTAGAGGTAAAACTGGGTTAAGGGCATTGAGTTGGTTTTGGAATGTTTGTGTGGGAGAAATACCTTGCTGTAATCGGCATTGAAGTGGTTGGACAGATTTAAAAGAGTATTCCCAGGTGGCCATTTTGAATAAGGTTAAACATAGAACATTTCAGCTCACATGTGAGTTCTGGGGCTGAGTGACCTGGAAGGGAGCAGGTGGGAGGGGCTTTTTTCTTGATGGTTTCGGTTAGGTTAGCCAGCACTCATTTTTAAATGTACTGAAACAGGAGATGCTGTGCAAGTAATAATGCAAAATAAATCACAAATTTATTTTGTTTGTTGAAATGTTGTCTATTGTATTGCTGACCAACACTGACTGTGTGTGTGTGTGTGGGGGGGGGGCACCAGCTGGGTAGCATGCTTGCTAACGGAAAAAAAAATGGCATTTTCATTTTCAAGTTGGAATGTGCCACTGTGATTTGAGTAGGTGATGGGGCAGGATGAGTCTGGCATTTTTAATACCCAGGCTCTGTTGCTTGATAGATGCCAACCTTGCCTGGGGTATCAGCCAATCAGAGCCCGGGGATTTTTCTTAGCCCATTTTCTAATGACAAACTATGCCATCACAACTACCACCATGCCAGCTGCATGTATCATACTACTCTTAGTTTTGTTAATCATCAGTTTATTATGTTTGATGCCTGCCATGGATATAATTTTGAGAAATAGCAGCAGCCTCACTCAAAGCAGCTGTGCCTCTCATACCTACCTCACCAATGCCTGCCATGGGTATAATTTCTGGAAACCTAATAAACAGTGTACTACAGTGGTCTTTTACATTTTTGTTATGGTCAGGGTAGAGTAATAGCATAGTAGAATGGGTAGGGTAGCGTAGTGACTACCCAACCCAAACCAACTACTTATTTTGCACTGGGGTATTTATATGGTAATTTAGGGTAATTTGGAGATACCCATAGGCAGTGTTTAAGGTGGGGTATTTTACTACATTCCTATGCCTATCCTCTAGCTCCCCAACAAATCATCAAGCCCCACCCTGACTAGCTGATGACTCCACTCCTCATTCCCCCTCACCCTTATTGTCACTCACTATCAGGATAGGTGCAGAGCACTGGCTGGCACTCTCCTCTGCTTACTTCCTCAGGCAGACACCCTCTGTCAGTCATGGAGTGAAAGCACATGTGCTCTGTGACTGTCAGATGGTGGCCAGCTGAGGAGGTGAGCAGAGGGCTGTGCCAGTCGCCACTCTGCACCTGTCATGACTGCAAGTGGTGATCAGGGTGAAGTGGCTACAAGTGGGGGTGGTCAGTGGGTGGAAGGGTGGGGCTTGTGATCAATCAGGGGGTGGGGGCCACAAGACTACCAGAAAAATACTCGTGACAAGTAAGATGGGTCATGGGGTGGACCACTAGACTACCAGGGATATATTTATATTAATCAGGATGGGTGATCAAGAGTTGGAACACCACTAGACTACTAGGAATATATTTGTAATAAGCAATAGGAGTGATTGGTGGGAACACTTGACATGGGGGTGGGTAACTGCAGTACAGCCAACCTGCCTTTGGTGGAAGGGGGCATGGCCTTCAAAACTTCTGCATCTTCCTGGACATGAATAATATCAACAAAAATTACAAACTAACAAGCCCTCATTTCTAAGGGCATAAAAAACAAATATAAAAGCTCTGAGAACCCATTATTTTGTACCGAGAGAAGCTTAGCTCCTCCCCCTTGAGAAAGCCCCATGGGAGAAACGTTGAGTTTTGTGAGGATCATATACTGCAGAATTGATCAAATAAAGACATAGGCCCAGATATTCAAACTGAGTCCAAAAAGTGCGCAATAGCAGGAGCGAGCGCAAGTCTATTGCACCCAATGCCAAGAGACGTGATATTCAAAAATGGAGCAGGCCAAATTGTGCCTACAGCTGACGACTGAATATCACACCACCTGCACCATAGCTCAACTAGGGAGGGGAAGCTGAGCAGATCTGGTGTGCCATAGCGCAACAAGGGATGTTCAGCTGAGCAGTCCAGAGGTGCCATAGCGCAACCAGGGAGCCCTCCCAGCAGCAGAGCAATGTAACTGCACAAAAAGGGAGGGAGGGGCCCACCACCCATGCCACAGATGGGCACAGGAACACACAGCAGAACAGACATCATCCCCCCCACCCCAAGCACAGCACAACTGGGGGAGGGCTGGAATAACCACTAGCCCATGGAGACAAGCAAACAACCCACAGCCAGGCCATGGTGCCCCATCACACCTACCGGCAAGCTGTGACTGGCACACAAGGAGGGAAGACCACCCCATGCCACACCATGTCCCCCAGTGCAGAGCACACCCTGCACCATGACCCCCAGACACCCCCCCATGAGCAGTGACCACCACTGCAGGAAATCCCATGCATGCCACCACCCCCACTGTGACACTGCAACCCTGTGCACCACAGAACCATGCAAGCCAGCCCCACCACGAGCACCCATCAGTGGGTGGCAGCACACAGCAATGCAACAATGGCAGACAAGTTGCCACCACACAAAGTCCCCCTGAGGTACTGCTGAAAGACTTGACCATGCGTCTGCACAAGAGGTACCCAAAATGGGACAGGGCATGCCCTTAACACCACCACCAGTGGTACAGCACCCCACACAGTATTCCAGTGACACACCATGACCCATCACTGGCCACAACAGCCAGCACAGACACCCATAGTGGTGCATGGAAGCATGCACCACACTGGATGCCACACAGTGTATGGACAGACACCCACCCATACCCAAGGGCACACCAACACAGGGACTCAGTGGTGGGGCAAACCAAGCCCCCATTGTGGGCCCATGTAAGCTGTGTACACACTCCCTGCAATCCTCCATGGCACTGGAGTGCCAGCCACCCTGCGCAGGTACTGTGGACCCGTACACCACCAGCAGTCGCCCGGAGCACAAGTCACAGACAGTGGGGCACATCCCCTGCAACACACACAAGGCACAGCATGGAGGTGGGACAATGACTGTGGTGTCCACAGTGCCACCTGAGCCAGGCATGCACCACACTAGTGACAGAGACAACCCAGCAAAGTGACGGGTACAGTGGCTGCTCTGCAGGGACTGCCACCACTGACATACCAGTGTACTGTGCAGGTCACAGACATGCATGTGTGTCAGCTGCACAGGCCATGTACTGGCCAATGGGTGCACCATGGACACAGAGCACATGCCATGGACCACTGCACACAGTCATCCAGTGCACAGGGCACAACACAAACACCACAGTCACTGACTGATAGCTACCCCCACACCATAGTCACCTCCACACAGACACACACACACACATACCCATGACTGCACCACCCCTGATGCCATGCACACCACTGCAGCTGAGCACCTATAGCCTGCTGCAAATCAGAGACCACCACAGTATTCATATCAAAATCAAATGTATTGCACAAATATAAAATTCAACTATTTACAAGAATACAAAAACTATTTACAAGTGTGGGGGGGCCACAAACAAGGTGGGGTGGGTAGGGGGCAGGGGTGGACAAATGGGATGGGAAAGGAGGGGTGTGAGGGTGGGTCCGGGGGGTAGGGGAATTCAGGGACTGAGAGATCCCTAGCAGGAGAGCTGTTCTGTGCTGTGAATCCTCCAGCCTCTGTGCCTCCTCAGTACCCCGGTGCTATCCAATCGCCTGAGGATATACAGTGATTCCTGGGCCAGCAGTAGCAGTTCCCTAACAGCCTCCCTGATGTCCCGTAGATGGCGGGTACCTAGGACAAGGGAGCACAGTCAATAGGTGTGAATGCACAACCCCATAGAGCCCGCCCACTGTGCATGGCATATGGCCATGGGACATACCACTGTGATGGTGTGTGGCTACCCGCAGTGATCATGTCCACAGGACCTGCCCACCCAGGCGTATACAGCCATGCGGAACGCTGCACACACCCACCAGCCAAGTCACGCACAGCACCACTGTGGCCATTTAGTAACATGGCTATGTGGTGCAAAGGCAGTGGCACAACCATGCGCCTGGTGCATGCATGGACCACCATTGACACACTCCCAGACGTGCATTGCCACTGGACAGTGTTGACTGTAACAAGTTGAGTGCATGGCAGTGGTGTCGATGAATGGTGGCCATGCCCTGCTGCCCACCCTGTCACACAGCATGCAATATTAATCATGGATGTATGGCCCTCATCGGGCCAGTCAGGTGGGCAGTGATGGCCCTCGCCCCACCTGGCTGCACCGTCCTCCTCCCTCCACCACTCCTTTCTCAACCTGCGGCGTTCGTCCGGGCCTGTGAGGAAAACAAGGAGAGAAGAACATCAGTACAATCCCGAAGCAAAGTCCCCCTGCCTCAAAGTGTGTGCCCTCCCACCCAGCCAGTCTCACCCACCCCACACCCTGTGAACACCGCCACAGCCAACCCCAGATGGTCCCTCCCCTATGTGCTGGACACATACAACACTGTTACCCATGTGGACGATAAAAGTGTGTTGACGGAACCCCTACCTGGACGTGGCACCATGCTCCTCCTGGCACGTGCCCGCAGTCGTGCCAGTAGCTCCAGCTCCCTCCTCTGCAGGTGCCCATAGAGGTGCCAGCACTGCTCCACACTCCTCCCCATCTGGTGGCCTCCTCCAGGGCAGTGGCCACCTCCTGCCACACCTGGGTCTTGGTCCTGTCCAGGGGCACCTCCTTGAAGAGAGGCCCATGGTGTGGCTCAACAATTGCCTCCAGATTCGCCAACTCAATAGCTGACCACTGCCTGCTCGTATGCGTGCCATCCTTACAGTTATAGTAGGCAATATGGTGCTCTGCAGCAAGGCTCCCCATGTGCAGATGCTGCGCGGTACAGCACTGCCATTCCCTACCGTGCTGTTACCAAACAGCGCTATAAAGGTGCACCCATGCCTGAAGCATGGTGCCTAGGGGCAAAGGTCAGGCACAGGGTCAAGGGTCTCTGGTGCATGGCCATGCACAGTGTCATTGGAAGACAATGCATGTAGCGAGATTGGCTGCCTGTGTGCCAGCACCATAGTGGACTACCGAGCAGTTGGGCCATTGCACCTATGATGGCCCAGTGCCACAGCGCCATGTAGTGACCATCGCTATTGCGCAACTGGCACAATGGTGTCTGTGCCCTGCATTGCCTACTGCACACAGCACGTCATCAGCATGGCAGACGCCTGCATCAGCAACCCGGGCATGCATAGTGAGGTGTACTATGCATGTCACAGAACTGCACCATTGGCTCAGCACGTTCAACACAATTGCGCAAAGCACAATAACATGATATTCAGCCGTCATATGCAAATCATCTAATCAGCCATTCAATGGCGCCGCACTGCAATTTGCATCTACTTAAAATTGCTCCTCGTCTCATTTACATGGATTACGCTATAAAAGCGCGACAATGTGCTGCAGTGGCCATAGTCAGTTACTGCAGTCTATTGGTGAGTTGCATGCTGTTTGGGAGTGTGGACTGTGGATTCAGGGACATGCATTGGACTGCACAGTCACAGGTAACAACTGCCATTCTTACAGGCTACATAATGACTGAGCAGGTTGTTGGAGAGGAGGAACACAATGGTGGGAGGAGGAGGAGGCCTAACTTTACAAAGGCCAAAACTGAGGCCCTGTTCGAGGCCTACCTGGATCAGGAGCCACTTCTCAGTGGATGGCGGGAAACACCTCAAGCCCATGCTGTTGCATGGGAGGAGGTGGTACATGCTGTGAACCTGCATGGCAGCCACCAGCGCTCTGTGTAGGAGTGTAAGAAAAAGATGGGCATGGACAGGAGGAGGGTAAAGGAGAAGGTGGCTGCCATCAGGCAGCACATGCTGCAACAGGTGGAGAACAGCCGGAGATGGTACAACTGACCCCACAGAAGGAGAGGCTTGCTGGAAGCATGCAGCGCAGTGCCATTGAGGGTTTTCTGGGTGGTGGCTTCCAGATGGGTGGTGGCCCATCACTGCATGGTAAGTCATGGTCTGTCTATGGGGGGGCAGAATAGGTCCCACGCACTAATGCGACTGCTTTCCCTTACAGATCCTGAGCATCTGCATGGGTCAGCGGTGGTGGGCCTGTCCACTGTGGACAGTCAGCTGGAGTTGGAGGAGGGACCATCCACCTCCACAGGTATACGTGGATGACTGCGACAGTGGGGCCGCCTGGCTGTCCACACTGATGTCATTGTAACAGGTGTGGAGGAAGCCCTGCCTGTGTCCCAGCGTGCTGGCATCCACGGATGACAGCATGATGTGACTGTGGCTGGTGCAGAGTCCGTCACCAGTGATGATGACATGACTGTCATGGGTAGTGACACGTGTGTGCCATGGGATGGCCACACAGCAGGGCAATTCACGCCCATGGCTGTGGGTGGTGCTGCCATGGAGGCCTGCATGTCAGCATAGTCCCAGGCTGTGCCTGTTAGCACCAGAGAGGCAGCACTGGTGTCTGTTCAGGACAGTGGGACTGTTGCGGCCACTGCGGTGGCACCACTGAGCCCTGAGGAGTGGCAGCTGGAGGGGTAGCATCAGCAGTTGCCCAATGGGCTTGGGGGTACAGGGTTCAGCTGAAGTGTCTGTGCACCGCCTGTGGACATGCCCAGACCAGGTCCTGGTGTACAGCACCCACCCTCAAGGGGTGCTGATCATCGGGGTCGTGCACACCCTGAGGGACAGGATGCCGAGGAGGCTGATGACCTCTTGGACGAGCACACCTGCCTACTGCAAGCATCGGTCCAGCAGCAGATGCAGCTTGCGATGTCCATGGATGCACTGCATGTGGCTCTGGAGCAGGCAGAGGAGCATCGCAGCAGAGACACCACACTGATCCTGGCAGGGATGGACTGTTTGCGGGAGGATGTGACCGCTGCCATTGACAGGCATGCACAGGCATTCATTGCTGTCATGGCCACAATGGGCACACAGTCAGGTGTCCATGTATCGTGGACACCACGCAGTGCACTATCCACCCCCATTCCCCGCGTTGTGCGACTCCCACCCTGTCGATGCTGGGTTCAGCTGTGGGCATCCCAAGCACTCCTGGTGCAGGCATGTTCAGTGTGCTGCAGACCCCTATGTGAGCACAGTCGCGTTCATGCAGTGTAACCCCTGGGGGACCATCGGTGCCACCCCATGAGGCCAGTGGTCAGCCTGTCAGTGCTGGTGGGTCTCGGCGGGGCCACCCACAAAATCCGTGGTGGCAGCGGCACTGTATCGTGTGACTGACCTGTCTCCCAGTGCGGCTACTGTCTGGTGCTGCCCTGTGTGCATTGTGTGTTTCAGTGGACAGTGCATGGGTGGGTACCCGGCCCTGCGCGCAGACACACAGTCCACCTGCACACCCTTCCAGCTGCTGTCTGCAGTTGCATGTGCATGATGATGCCTGCATTGCACTGTAAACCAATGTGCAATGGTGCTCAGCATCTGACACACGCACATGGACAGGCAGTGGGCGTGGTGGCCTGTGGACATGTGTGTTGCTAGGGTGTGCGTTCTGGGTCGGTGTGCCTCCTGCCCTCTGTGCATATTTGTTGCATTGCATGTGAGCATGTGTGTGTGTCTGTCCACATGGCATGTTAATCCTCACCCATCCCTGGTTGAGTGTGTGCTTCTGTGCCCTGCCTCTTCCCTTGATGGCATGCACCCCTGGTGTGTGTCCATGCATGTTTGTGGGTTGTACCTTAGCCACTGGTGGTTGCGCATGGCCCCATGACTTACCTGGGTTGGCTGAAATGCTCCTCTGTGATGGTGTCCCGATGCAGCTGTGCCAGCCGGAACAGTCAGGGGTCCCGTTGGCCAAGGGATGGCTGCCCATCACCATCGTCACTAGCGTCCCCATTGCCCTCATCGCTGTCCCCCTCTTTGACCTGTACGGCTATCCCACATTCATTGGCCATGTTGTGCAGGATGCAACAGGCCAGGAATAGCCCACAGGCCTTTGAGGGGCTGTACTGTAGGGCACCGCCAGAGGTGTCCAGGCAACAGAAACGTGCCTTCAGCATCCCAAACACCCGCTCGATGACATTACATGTGGTGGTATGTGCCTCATTGTAGCATTGCTGCAATGGGGTCATGGGCCGCCAGTAGGGTGTGAGCAGCCAGGGACGGAGTGGGTATCCACTGTCACCTGTGTGTAGAAGGTGGAAGTTAGTTTTGTGATCAGCATTGCCCTACCCCAGGCCATGTAGGCCACTACCCATGCCACCTCTGTCCATGCCCCCCCCAGGCCCTATGATTGTCCATGTGGTTTTCATACTCACCCAGTAGGTGTCCAGTGGGGATGTCCCCACTCTCGAACCTATGGCACAGTGTGGACTGGTGCCAGATGAAGGCATCATGTGCTACTCCAGGGTGCATGGGACAGACATTGATTATGCGACCCCTGGCATCGCACACCACCTGGCAGCTGATGCTGGCATAGCCCTTGCAATTTATGCATTCGGCCTCCTCGGGGCCAGGTGGTGTGCGTATGGCCACATGGGTGCAGTCTATTGCCCCTAGCATGCCAGGCATACGTGCTACCCTGTGGAACTCCTGTATGTTTGCTGTGCACTCCACTGCTGTGCTGGGGAAATGGATGTACTCCGCAGCATGTGGCAGCAGTGCGATGAGGAATTGGGTGAGGTGGCATGACGTGGCTGACTGGGTTATGCCTGTGGTGTCCCCAGTTGGTCTCTGGAAGGTACCCGTGGTGAGCAAGCACATGCAGGCTGTTACCTTAGTCTCCACTGACAGGGCATGGCTCTGTCATGTGGGTGCCTGCATCACAACACTACACAGCTCACAGAGCCACCTCAGAATTGCCCTATTCGGGCAGTACCAGCCCACAATCTCAGTATCAGTATACAGCTCAAAGCTGCTGCAGGCTCGGTACTGCCTGTTGGGGGCATACCGCTGATGGGCCCTTCCATGGCCATGCCCCACTGCCGCCCGCCTTCTCACCCCCCTCATAATGGCCTCCATTTGGAAGGTGGCGCTGGCCATGTCCCTGGCTTGTGTTCACCCCCCCAGCAGCTATTGCTGTATTCCCCCCGCTGTCCTGGCTGCTACTTCCCCTGCACCGGGTACACCTGCCTGTGTTGGCCTCTGTGCTGTGTGGCTCCCCACACCTTCCCTGTGCCTGGCTGTTCAGACTACCCTTTCCCTGGCCTGCCCTGTTTGTGCCTCCTGCCCTGTCTGTCTGGCTAGAGTTCTGCCTCATGTGGCTTCCCTGTAGCGTTCTTGAGCCTCTCCCTTGCTTCTTTTTATTTTGGCTCATTTTTGCTATGGCGCAACTTCCGCTTGCTCCCCTATTGCGCATGGCGCAAGTCGTTGAATATCGCACTGCGCCATTTATGCATGGTTCCTTCCCCTTCAGTTGCGCATGCCTTCATTATCATTGTGCTGTTGCTCAGCATGATTTCGGGGACGCAACTGCCTCCTGCTGAATATCGCAGAATGACACAATTTCAGACTTGCGCAGGCGCAACCCTATTGTGCATGGCTCAACTCTTTTGAATATCTGGGCCATAGAATTTTTTTGAGGATCTGTGTTGTGTGGCTGTTTCCTACACATATTGGTGCCTATGCAAGAATGGGTGGAAACCAGTATTCACCAATGGCCACAACCTGTCCATGGCTCTGCCCCCCTGGCTTGCAGGAACATTCAGGGTGACCAGGGACTGAGTAACGGACCCAGGTGGGCATCCAATAAGATGCCCATCCTGTGTCCCACAGTGGATCACTTGCATGGTGAGGCATGGGTCCACATGTATGAATACTAACCGTAGGTACCCAGACCCATGCAGCTAGTCCCCATCCTCCATTGGCCCCCTTGCCACTGAATACCCTCCCAGCGCATGGATGGACCCCCAGCAGTAGGATCCCTGTATGCCACCCATGCCACACAAGGGTGCCCCATCCATGTCCATGTGCTGCAGACACCCTCCACACATCACTGAACTATCCCCAGCCATCTGCAGGCACCCCCCCACAACACAGCTTTCCCCCAACCCCATTATGGTGCAGGAACCCCCCATCACTGTGCAGTAACCCCTGCCACACATCTGTGCACCACCCTGAACTTATAGTACCCACCCAGCAAGTCAGGCCCCATCTCTGAGGTAGTCGAACCCCCCAACAACTGCCCCAATGTGAATGGCATGGCGCAGTGTATATCATCCCAAACACCCCCGACCCCTGATCCCAGCACCTGCACCCCATGTTGGTAGTCAGTAGTCCCCAACCCCCCCAAGGTACAGACAACAACACCCTCACCTCCTGTACCTGCAGGTCAGTGCTACAGCTCTGGATGGCCAGCAGCAGAGCCCTCCTCACACCATCAATGCCGCCGGCTGTCCAACAGATGCTTGGAGCATGCCTCTACAGTATATATAGGTAGCACACTCCCAGCATCCGTTGGATGGCCAGCGGACAAGGAGGTGTGTGGATGGCTGTGCCACTGGCTGTTCCTAGCTGTGGCACTGATGGGCAGGTACAAGGATGGTGACAGAGTTGTTGGTGCCATGGGAGTGGAAGGACCACTGACCACCAATGAAGGGGCGGGGGACTGCGGATCAGGGCTGATATGTGGGTGGTGGTTAGCAGTACTAGGCTGTGTCTCAGGCACAGAAGCCCTGGCTGGGGGGGGGCGCCATTATAGGGATGGGGCTGTCATGTTTTATTTGTTTATTTATTGAAATGTTTCACCAGGAAGGCACGCTGAGCAACATGGCAGGAACAGCTAGATGCAAGGTAGTTTTTGAGGGCAGAGCTGACAGAGTAGTAGGAGGATGAGTGACGAATTTGAGGGGGGAGGGAAATTAAATTTTTTGGGAAGCAGTGAGAGTATCCAGATTGAAACACAGAAACATAGAAACTTAGAATTTGATGGCAGATAAGGACTGCTTAGCCCACCTACTGTAGTCTGCCCATTTCCCTACCTAATGGATAAGCTGCAGATCCTAGTTAACCAACAGCCTACTTCCATCTACACCCCACTAGAATTGCCTTATGTCTGTCCCATGCATTCTTGAATTCCCCCACTGTTTTTGACTCTATGACCTCCTCAGGAAGGCTGCTCCATGTATCCACAACCCCTCTGTGAAGAAATACTTCCTCACATTACCTCTGAGCCGTCCCCTCTCTATCTTCAAATTGTGCCCCCTTGTTTTTGCACATCTCTTTTTCTGAAAGATGCCACCCTCTTGGACTTTGTTGAGTCCCTTGAGGTATTTGAAAGTTTTTATCATGTCCCCCCCCCCTCATACTTTCTTCCCTCAAGGCTATACATCTTTAGTTCCTTTAGTCTTTCTTCATACTGTATGTCTTCTGATGCAAACCCTGCATCACTTTGGTTGCCTTCCTCTGGACAGCCTCCACCCTGTCTGTCTTTACGGAGGTGGGGTCTCCAGAACTGAACACAGTACTCCAGATGTGGTCTTACCAACTGTCTGTACAGAGGGCCAACAACTTCCAGTTGTCTACTGGTGATGCCATTCCCTATGCATCCCAGTATCTCCCCAACCCTCATTACTGACCCACTTTTAGGTCATCTGATATGACTACCCCCAGGACCCTTTCCATTTTTGTTGTCAGTATCTCACCCCCCCTCATTGAGTACTCCTCCCCTGGGTTTTTGTTTCCCAGGTGCATTACTTTGTACTTCTTTGCACTGAATCTAAGCTGCCATACATTTGACCATTCCTTCAACCTTGCCAAGTCCCTTTTCATCCTTTCCACCCCACCTTGTGTATCAACCCTGTTGCAGATCTTTGTGTCATCTGCAAAGAGACATACTTTCCCTTCAGTCCTCTGCTGTGTCACTTACAAAGGCATTAAAAAGGACTGGCCCCAGT
Source organism: Neoceratodus forsteri (assembly GCA_016271365.2). Lineage (NCBI taxonomy): Eukaryota > Metazoa > Chordata > Ceratodontiformes > Ceratodontidae > Neoceratodus > Neoceratodus forsteri. Next base: position 1,383,512,369 of record CM057455.1, read on the forward strand.
ACTGAACCCTACGGTACCCCACTAGTAACCCTCCTTTCTTCACTGTGGACTCCATTTACTATTACTCACTGTGTCCTTTTGTCCAACCAGTGTTTTACCCAGGCTACCGCCCTGGGACCCACTCTCAGGCTGGCTAATTTGTTTATTAATCTTTTGTGCGGGACTGTGTCAAATGCCTTGCTAAAGTCTGGGTAGGCCATGTCCACAGCCCCTCCCTGGTCTACTGCTTTGGTCACCCAGTCAAAAAAAATCAATTAGATTTGTCTGACATGACCTTCCTGCTGTGAATCCATGCTCCCTTGTGTCCTGTGCCCCACTGACCTCTAGGTACTCAACAATTCTTTCCTTCAGAAGTGATTCCATCATTTTCCCTACCACTGAGGTCAAACTGACAGGTCTGTAGTTTCCAGCCTCTGTCTTGCTCCCACTTTTGTGAAGGGGAATCACATCTGCCCTCCAGCAGTCCTCAGGTACCACACCATCCTCCCATGATTTATTAATAAGGGTAGTCAGTGATGTTACTAGTTCTTCCCTTGGTTCTTTTAGACTTCTGGGGGTGAATCCCATCAGGCCCCATTGCTTTATCCACCTACAGTTTTATGAGTTCTTTCAGAACTCTTTCTTCTGTGAAAGGACTAATATCAACCCCCCTGTCCAGAGTGCTTCTATTGACCAGATTAGGCATTTCCCCCTGCTTTTCCCTTGTGAATACTGAGCAGAAGTATTCATTCATTATCCCTGCTTTTTCACTGTTGCTCTCTGCCCAACCACCTTCCTCTTTGTTCAGCCTCAGTATCCCTGCCTTAATCTTTCTTTGCTCCCATATGTACCTATAAAAGTTTTTATCCCCCTTCTTAACCGAGTTGGCTATCTTTTCCTCAGTTTGGGCCTTTGCTATTCTGACTGTCTTACCTGCTTCCTTCTGCTTTAACTGGTACAGTTCTCTGTCCTGCTCCCTCTGTGTTTCCTTAAACTTCCTGAATGCCATCTTTTTCTCCCTTACCTTCCTTGCCACTTCTTTTGAGAACCATAGTGTTTTTTTCTTTTGTTTTGATTTGTTTATTTGCTTCACACAAAGGCTTGTTGCCTCTGTGATGGCAGTTTTGATGTTTCCTCATTGTTGCCCCACCCCACCTTCTTGCCTGTTTGCTAGTGCTTTTCTGAGGCACAATCCCATTTTGGCAAAATCATCCCTCCTGAAGTCCAGTACCTTCACTTTTGTGTGGCTTGACTCTACAGCTAAGTTTATCATGAACCACACTGTTTGGTGGTCACTTGTTCCCAGATGGCTACCTACTTCAAGATCAGAGATCCTCTCTCTGTCCCCATTTGAGAGTACCAGGTCTAAGATTGCTCTCTCCCGAGTGGGCTCCAAAAATAGCTGTCTGACACATGCTCCTATAGGGCATCGAGAATGGCCCTGCTCTTGGATGTGGCTGCAGCAAAGGTGCTCCAGTTAACATCTGGCATATTCAGATCCCCCATCAGCAATATCTCCCCTTTCTCTGGCATCCCAAGGATGCATTCTATCATTTCTTTGTCCATTCCCCCCCCGAGAGGGGGGTCTGTATACAACCCCTGTATGGATTGTGGAGCTATTTCCAGTCTCCAGGGTGACCCACAGTGCCTCCTCTCCTCCCTGTTTATGCTTTAGTTCTGTTGCTTTGATCCCTTCCCTTACATAGAGAGCTACTCCTCCTCCTCCTCTTCTTCCCTCCCTGTCCCTCCTGTAGATTGTATACCCGGGTATGTTGACATCCCAGTCATGGTTCTCTGTGTACCATGTTTCTGTGACTGCCACAATATCCAGGCATCCCTCTTCCATCAAGACCACCATTTCATGGAGTTTTTTACCTTGACTATGGGCATTGGTACTCATTGCCCTCTATTTTTTTATGGCTTTTTTTCTTTTTGCCCCATCCCTATCCCTACTGCCTTTGTCTTTTTCTCCTTTTACCCCTGCCCTTCTCCCTATTGACTGCTCTATTTTGGTGTTTACCTCACTAATTACCCTGATTTTTTGGGGAGGCTAGGATTTCCCTACTCCTCATCAGTGCCTCACCCCTTGACTAGTTTAAATGCTTGCCACTGATGCATTTAAACCTATCACCTAGGATCCTGGTTCCTCTCCAGGATAGATGTAGACCATCATGCCTGTATAGGCCTGCATCCCTCCAGGTGGAGCGCCAGTTCCCAATGAAGCCAAATCCCTGAGCTCTGCACCAGCTTTTCAATCAGTCATTGAATCTCATGGTGTGGAGTGCCCTAGCCTCATCCATGCCATAGACAGGTAGCACTTTCGAGAAAGTTACCATGTGTGCTACTTGTCTAAGGCCTGTCCCCAACTCCACAAACTCCTGTTGCACTGCTCTGATCCCATTCTCAGCCAGGTCATTCATCCCTAAGTGGATAATGACATCCAGCTCCCTCCCCCTTGCCACTGCTCCCATGATCCTGAGGATTCATTTCCTGTCCCTCCAAGCCTTGGCACCAGGTAGACACCTTACCTCCCTTTCCCCTCTCTTCCCCAGTTCTAACCCCCTAACAATTGAGTCCCCCACCAGGAGTTGTTTCCTTCCCCTGTGGGGTCTGGGCCACCCTCCTGTGGATCTCCATTGTGGAGGTTCCCAGCATCCTCCTTGGTCTTCACTGCAGGTGCCTCCATAGAGGAACCATGCTTCACCAGAGTGGTGAATGAATTGTGGAGAGGCACAACTGGAGGGATGTGCCTCTGTTCCACCACCCTTACCCTCCCTGAGCCACCGTAGTCCAACCACTCCTCTTTCTTGACAACCTCTGAGGTAATGGCGGTTGCTTGGGTGGTCCCTGGGAGGGGGAGCAGGTTTACTGAATCCTTGCCAGGTCAGCATGGAGATGAACAATGCCCTCCCTCAGACCAGAGAGGTGCCTACAAATAGGGCAGCAATGCTGTCTCCAGAATGTCTCCTGGAAGACTGTTGCTCCACAGTCAGTGCATTGCACCACTCACCACATGTCTGCATCCCTTCCAGTTACAGATGCTTTTTGGTTTTTTATTCTTGTTTTAGTGTGTGCAAGCTTGTGAGTTTCTCTACCCCCTATTCAGTGTGCTGTGCCTTTAAGGAAATGAACAGGTGTATGTTGTTAGCAGTTTTGAGGAAGTGATGTCAGAGCCCCTGCTATAAAGGAAGTTATGTGCTTGGGGCAGGTGGGGTGAGGGAAGGGTGGGTGAGAGTAAACCTATGCCATCCAGAAACAATCACCTACAACCCTTACACTTCACCTTGGAAAGTGCCTTCCTTCCTTTCAGACACCTATTTCACAAAGGTTAAGTAACAGGTCTAGTCACAACTGACTGCAAATATCTTCCAGCTACAGTTCCTCCCTGGCAAATTAAAGTTAAAACTAAGAAAAGTCCATCCCAAAAACAGAATCAATACTAGTTATTTACACAGGTCCAAAAAGTAATTATTCAGTTCAGTGTAGTCTAGAAAATAACCTCCTTGATTCAAGGAAGCTGTGGCTGCTTTCTCACTCTCCCTGTCTCAGTCTCAGCAGCAAGACTCTGGAGAATGTGGGCATCGATCCCGCTACCTCTCACATGCTAAGCGAGAGCTCTACCGTTTGAGCTAATTCCCCAATTTGATTGGCCGATGAAGGTGGATCAGCCGGGGACCATCAGGGTGCGGGAGTCAGTTGATCTAAGGGAGTGTGAAGGCAGGGGGGTGTTATAAATGAGGAGAAGAGGAAGAAAGGGCCAGTGCTTGGAGGTGAGTTTAGTGAAGTGGGAGTGTTGCCTATTTGTAAGAGAGGGGAAGGATAGGGCATGATAAAGATCACAGTGGTGGGTGCAAGAGGGAGCATCCAGGGCAAAGTGGCAGAAAGAATTGAAGAAGGTATCCAATCTGGCCAGGGAGGACTTGGGAGCAGCACCATAGACTACATCACAGTAGTCAAAAATGAGCAGTATCGTCTTCTGTACACATTCACTCCTGGCTGTAAGAGGGAGGCAACTACAGTTTCTGAACAGAGCACCAAGAATGGGGCACAATTTTTTCTGGATGATGTCAATATGTCCAGAGAAGTTTAGGTGTTGGTCCAACCAAACACCTAGGTACTGATAGAAGAATGTGACCTCAAGTAAAGTCCTATCAAAGGCGTGGAAAGTGGGTAGGGTGGGAAGCCTAGAGAGTCTCTGTCTTGTGCCTAAGGTCATGGAAACAGTCTTCTTGGCATTGAGGAAAAGTTGATGGTTAGCAAACCAGAGCTGAACCTTGTTGAAGACTTGCTGCAAGCTGGTTGTAACCTCAGCAGGACTGGAGCCAGATGCATACAGGACCATATCATCGGCATACATGTGTATGGTGGAGGAGGGAGAGCAAACAGAGTGAAGGTCATTTAAGAATATGGTGAATAGGAGGGGCCCCAACAAAGAGCCCTGGGGGATGCCAGTGCTAATTGGGAGGGAAGGGGAAATGTCATCCGAGATCTTAACTAATTGGGTTCAGCCAGTAAGGTAGGCCTTAATGGTGGAGGGAGACAGACCAGCTGCCAGAAGGGAGTCAAGGAGAAGGGCATGGGAGATGGTGTTGAAGGCCTTGGCCAGGTTGACAAAAATGGCAGTGGTGATTTAGTCATTGTCCATCTCAGCTAGGATGGAGTCAGTGAGCCTTAGGAGAAAGGTAGTGGTTAAGTGGATTTTCCTGGATACAGATTGGAAGGGAGTGAAAAAGAGGTGTCAGATAGAAAAGTGGTAAGCTGGGAGAGGACAATATCTTCTTGTAGCTTGACAAGGGTAGGGACAAGAGAGATAGGGTGATAGTTGCCAGGGAATGATGGGTCACCCCCTTTGGGTAGAGGGAGGACCACTGCATGTTTCCAAGGAGAGGGGACAGAGGCAGTAGAGAATGAGAGATTTAGGATTATTGAGAGGGGATAGGCAAAGGCCAGGATGGAGAGGGAGAGGGAGAGTAGTTTTGGGTCAAGGCAAACAGGGGAGGCACCTTTTGAGGGGTTGATGGTGAGGAGGGCTCTTAGGGCATCAGTTGGGGTTACTGTAGCAAAGGAGAAGGGGAGGTGGAAGGGTGGTGGGAGGGACACTCCATTAGAGGGTAGAGGGGGTAGGAGGGGAGGGACTCCAGTAGCTCAGTGGCACAGGAGGTATAATAGGAGTTCAATTCCACAGCTATGGAAGGTGGATTGGCCACTAGGGAGCCATTTCCTTTAAGCACCTGGGGTGGAGCGAGATGGGGGGTAAAGAGGGCATGGACCACCTTCTAGAACTTAGAAAGGGAATTTATGTTAGTGATGAAGGCTTTTAAAATATTCAAACATGGCTAACCTTGTAGCCCTGGTGCAAGAATTTCAGAGCATGCAGTAGTTTGTGAAGTCACTAGGAAGCTGGGTTCCTTTATGACGCTTCCAGGCTTGCTCTCTAGCCCTCAGGCAGGCCAGAAGTTCAAGGGTAATCCAAGGTAAGTGGTTACCGCTGACTTGTTTGGGCGGGGTAAAGGTATTCCAATTTATGAGAAATATTTCTTTAAAGTAGGCAAGGGCCTTATCAACCAGGGGAAGGAAGTTAGGGGGGACCAGTCAGAAAGGACAAGGTTGCTCAGGAGAGGTTCGAGGTCAAGAGACTTGAAAGAGCATAGTTGCAAGGTTTTGTGAGGTGATTTTGGTATGTGGACTTTCGTGACTATGAATATTGGCTTGTAGTCTGTAAGAGTGTCAGGGAAGATGCTAGAGGTGATGACTCGGTGGGGGTGGGAGGTAAGGGCTCAGTCAAGTAGGGAGTGTTGTTGTGTCTTGTGATTTGGTCCGGTGGGTTCCAAGATCAGTTGGGAAAGGTTTAAGGCTCCAATTTCATTTTTTTGTTTTGGTAGTTTTAGGTGACAACCAGTTTAAATTGAAGTCATCCAGGATGAATAGTTCCCCAAAGCGAGAAAGGTCAGTGATGGAGGTTAAGAGGTCAAGTGTGACCGAAGGTTGGATGTTTGGGTGGCAGTAAATGCTGCCTATGAAGATAGGGAGAGTGAAGGGCAGGCTTACATGAATGGCTAGGGTATCATGGGTCTCAGGATTGGAGGATGAGTAGATGATGGAATATTGGATGGAGACAAAGACATATTGTATATGGCCACACCACCTCCCCTGCCAGCACAGTCTTGCCTTAGAAGTGAGTAGCAAGGACTGGAGACTGAGTGGTGAAGGATCATGCTCTTTAGCCAGGTTTATGAGATGATTAGAATGTCTGGATGTAGAGTGCTCATCATGGTTTGAAGGTGGTTTGCAACAAGCTACGGATGATTAAATGTAGGATTTTGAAGCCCTTAGGGAGGGCTGAGAGAGGAGAGAAGGGGGTGGTAGTAGAGGAGGAAGCACCAGAGGAGCAGGGGTCAGTTAGGAGCAAGGGTTGGGGTGGATATCTCCAGCAGCAAGCAAGAGGAGAGCTAGAATGAGGAAGTGGGGCTTAAGGGATTTGGAAGGGGCTGGCGAGGAAGTTAGGGGTTTAGAGGAGAAGGGAGCGGAAGAGTATGGAAGCAGAAAATGGAGAACTGTGGTGAAAGTGGACACAGTTAACAAAGTCGCATGAGGAATAGTAGTGGAGTGGGACATAGTTCAAATGTGGGGGAAGGAGTAATAGCATGAATATGCATAGGGGATTGGAGATAATAACTGGTGGGGGTGGGAAAGTTATCAGGCATTAGGGAGTAGTGAGCAAGTGGAGGTGGTTGAGAAAGTAATATGAGCAGAACAAGGGGGAAAGAGAAGAGGAGAGGAGAGTAGGAGATGCATAATTCAGGAAGGCAGAAAATTTAGAGAGCAATAGAATTAGGAGAAATAATGATTTGCTAGCAGGGAGCTCAGAGGATAGGGCCAGTCAGACGGAGGAGTTGAGGTGTGATTTAGATAGTGATCAGAAGGGGAAACCAGATAACTAAATCAATATAGTGCCCTCTAGAGGTGGAACAATATAACCTTCTAAAGGCAAGGCAAGCAGAACATATTAAAATTACATGCAAACACAATCAATAAATTATCTATACAAAATAACCACTATAATATACAAAATAAATGATCAGCCCTATAACTCAGTATTATAAAATTCATAGATATTATGATCAGCACTAACTACTAACTAAGTTACAGCCAGGGGCCAGATTAGACAGAGTTCAGGGAGCAGAAGGAACTATAATGCAAAGTCCAGGAAGGCATGATTTTACAAGAAGGCCTTGAGGTAGGCTTTGAAGATTTCAATGGAAGGGGCCTCCCTTACAGCTGGAGATAGAGAATTCCACAGGATGGGGGCAGTGACACTAAATGCTCTGTCACCTGCTGTCTTTAGTCTTGTCCTGAGAATTGCAAGAAGGCCCCTAGAGAAGGAGCGGAGGGAGCAGACAGAGATAGCAGGTGTAAGAAGGTCCTTCAGGTAACCAGGGCCCAGGCCATGTAGGGTCTTAAAGGTGAGCAAGCCCACCTTGAAGAGGACCCTCTGCCTGACCGGCAGCCAGTGTAGTTCACACAGCACTGGGGTCATGTAACAGTACCGAGATTGTCCCATCAACAACCTGGCCACTGCTTTCTGCTTCAGCTGCAGCCAGCACAGGGTTCCTCCAGAGACCCTGAGACAGAGCGCATTACAGTATTCGAGCCTGGATGTTACGAAGGTGTGAACCAAGGTGGGAAGGTCCAGAGGTAGAACTAGGGGCTTTATACTGGTGATATTCCTTGGATGATAGAAACTGGTATGGAGAACAGATGACACCTGAAGCGCAAGCATCAGTCCACTGTCAAGAATAACGCCCAGATCACATACCCTAGAGAAGGCCTTAAATGGTACAGACCCAAGAAAAAGCCCTGTTTCTGCACCAGAGACCAAACTATCATGCTTTCTGTTCAACTCCACCACCAGTACCTCCATCTTATCGGGGTTCAGTCGCAACCAGCTGGAGGCCATCTGTCATTGATCTCTGCAAGGCAGCTGTTAAGCACTTCCACTGTGTTGGATGTTCTAGTGGCAAGGGAAAGATACAGCTGGGTATCATCAGCATAGCAATGAGAACTCAAGATGTACTTCCTAATGAGCTCCCCAAGGGGCAGCATGTACACAGCGAACAACATCGGCGACAAGACCGAAGCCTAGGGCACTCTGCATGACAGGAGGCTAGGGGATAGTAAGTACTTAATTATTCACAAGTAGATAGGTTGCCTAATGGTCTAGGGCTATAATAAAAGTGTCCAGATAGGGTGGGAGGGTGGTGAGCTGGCATAAAGGCATTACTGTCTGGAGAGGGGTAGTGTGGGCGGCGGCTTTGGAGGTGCCAGTTGAGTGGCTCACAGAGGTAGGGAAAAAGCAGAGAATTAGTAGCAGAAAGGCCATGGGGACAGGGTTAGAGTCAGACAGTAGGCAGGGCAATATAACAAAAGAAATTCAGTCCAGAGACAGAGGTAATAATAATAGGGCAATTATGTAGATGATAGCAGCACAATAGGAGGAGGAGGATAAGCAGGGAAGCTTTGGAGGCGGCTAGGGCGGCGGTTAGGGAAAAGTAAGAATAGCTGAAGGGTGGTACAATTTGCAAGTGGAAGCACCAAGGGCAGCAAGGTTAGGAAGCGAGAGGAATAGCCTGATGGGGTACAGTTTTTGCACCTGGGTTATGTCCCCTATCATCCCACATGCAGCTTACACTGTATTTCTGGTCTATTATACTGTGATAGTGCTATTTTGCACTAACATGTAGATTTAGGCACCCATCATATAAGCATGAGTGCCAGGAATGTGCTTTGCTGCTAATATTTGCTAATGTTTACATCCTTTATAGGATTAGATCATGCATGCTTATTATACCTCACTGTAATGCATTATGTTTGTCTTTTACATATATTCCATATATAATCTACATAATTACTGATATGATGACTCTGAGGAATCATCAGTGATTACTTTTTATACACTATGGGCTGGATATTCAGAAATGCAACAAAGGCAGACGCATGTGCTGTGCAGAGCAAGTCAGATGCACCATGGGAAAATGGGAGCCATATTCAGAAGATGCGCCCCCTGAAATGCTCCTGTGCAAGCTGGCTGAATATGGCAAAGATGCACCACGGCCCATTCATAGATGCACCAGCACAAGCAGGGTTGCGCAGAGCAGACCTGAGCACAAACCCAGTGAGCAGAGAAGAAGCAACATGCTGCAGGGACACATAGCTAAGGAAGCACAGGAGCAAGGGGCACAGGACCCCACCAGCAGGGCACACACATAAACAGGGAAGCACTGACCCAGATGTAACACAGGGCACCAGGGGATGGTGCACAAACAACCCCAGTCCACCAACCATGGAATAATCACCTGGCCAAAACCCCTCCACCACTGCTATGCCGATGGCAGGGCCATGCAACAGACATCCACCAGGCAGGCCCACAGGGCACCATGGGCAAGGTGCCATGTGAAGAGGCAAACACATAGAGCAGGCGACCAGGGGCGAATGAGTCACAGGCTACACAGGGCACCTGCTGGAGTGCGGAGGGGCACCACAGCACTGTCCACAATGGAGATGCACAGCACCACAAGCAAATGATAGGCAAGGCAGACAAGTGCACAAGATGCAGGGGCAGGCACAGGCCACCATGGGGCACATGACACAGGGCCACACACAGGACAGGGAAAAGGTACACCCACCCATTGAACACAGGTGTGATGGCCCAGGGGGATGGTGGAGGAACACCAGAGACATGGTAAAGCACAATGGAACAGACACCTGCAGCATGGCTCCACATGCCACCTGCAAAACAGACACAGACACAGGGATGTAGCAAAAGAAAAGTTTTATATAAAGGTAGAACTATATACAAGAACAAACAACAGGAGTAGGGATGGGGGACAGTAAAAGGAGGATGGGTACAGGAACCAGGGGCCAAACAATGGGAAGGGAGTACTGCAAGGAAACAGGGCAAACGCAGGTAATGGGGGCTGTAGACAACCAGGGGCTAATGCAGTCTTCAGGCCACCACCTCCAGCCACTCTAGGACCCTCTGCATGGTGACTGACACCTGCAGGTGCCACCTTGTCAGCAATAACAAGTATCTATAATTGGGCAGCACTCTCCTGAGGGCATGGACGATCAGCCTGGCCCTCCTCCACCATGCCAGCCTGGGGACACCTAGGATAAGGGACAGGACAGGTAATCAGTGAAACACACCAAAGAATCCCACCCCACCCACAGCATGCAGTGGACAGTGGGGACACACACCACTGGAAGGACCGGAATGGACCTGTACCAGAAGGGTCACACCAGCCATCAACACTGCACACCACAGTGGTGCAGACAGGCAGACAGTGTCACTCAGTGGGTGCATGTGCTCACGGGCATGGGTACATGGCACAGAACTAGAGCACCCGTCGCAGCACATATCATGGATGCTGTACGTATGCCCCTCCCCGGGTGGCACAAGGCCACCAAAGGCCATGCAACACTGGTACACCCAATGGACATTGCATCCACCACGTCTGTGCAGACACATGGCTGGGGCGACCATGCCCTGACCCTGTTCCCCCGGTATACCACAGAGACACAGAACAGCAATGTGACCAAACTTATCTGCCCAGTGCTGTCCAGCTGGTGGCACCTTACCACAGTCCTGTGCCCCTGCTGTTGCCACCCTGGCCCTCTGGTCCTGTGGAAGGAAAGAAGAGTGGTGGACATGAGCACACAAGCACGCATGGATGTCCCCCACCACCACATAGCCTGCATGGCACATGGTGTGTCCCCATCCATACTGTGACCCACTTTCCTGCCTGACTACAACATGCACAGCAGCCATGCATGATGTGCAGTGACTGCCGGACTGTGACAGCCCCCTGCAGTGGAACGTGCCATGCAGGGGTACACCCACTACAGTAGAGCTCTGTGCATGCATGCCACTTGCGTATACCAACCTGGCTCTGGCACTGCCCCATACTGCACATGGTTCTGCAGCCAACGCAACCTCTCTGGGTCCCCCCACCACAGGTCCCCATACCGGTGACAGCATTACTAGGGTGTCCTGGGTACCCGTGTCCTCTGCTCCAGTGCTATGGCCACCTGCTGGCACACCTGGCCATGCACCTGTTGCAGGGGTACCTGCCAATGAAGCTAGCCCTCATAAGGCTGCACCACTGCAACCAGATTTATAATTTCAATGTCTAACCAATTGATGGCCTGTCTAGATCTCTCCTGTCCAGCCATGTCACAGAGCAAGCTGGCTATGTTGTGGGAAATGGCAGACAAACCACGCATGTGGGGGCACATGTGTATGATGTACAATTGCAAATGGTAGGATGCAATTGCACAGCATGTGAATGCATGATCACAGTGTGCAGTGCGGGTGTATAGCGCAGCACTGCATATGTGCACAATGCCATGTACTGGCAGGTGCATGAGGTCATGTACATGACTCTGAGGGCACAGGGTGTGACCCCACGCAGCATTGTGCATGTGCCTATCATGTGCTGCATGCCGCATCACACACAGTGCGCGGCAGCCACGGTGGAGCAGTGCCATGGCGTGCTGCATTATGCGTGACAGCCCACCAGCACCACATGCGAAATGACATATCATCGCGCATGGTATGTCAGTCGCGCGATAGGCATGTGCTATGGTGTGTGCACTTGCACACTGTAGGCACACGCAATGCGCAAGCGCCAGAATTGAGCAACAGGGATGATCCAGTGCAACTCGATTGAGCCCAGTGCATTTTTGCGATATTCAGCTGCTGTGTGCAAATCACCTCATCAGCCAATGTGTGGTGCTGTAGGGTGCACTAGCATATCATTGCCATTGCGCATAAGCTGATTTGCATGTGATGTGCCTTACAAGCGCTGCTGAACAACACAGGACACAGACCGGTACTGCAACCTTTTAGGTAAGTGGATGCTAACGCTGAGATCCAGAGGTCTACAACAACACTGCAATGGCAGAATGCTCTGGGCCATGCTGACACTGACTCACTGTGCTGTCACTGTTCACAGGTAGTGACATGTCTGGTAATGATGGTGAGGAGGAGCGTGGGCCTGCCCACAAACGCAGGCCTAACTTCACTAGGGAGGAGCGGAACGCCCTGTTTGAGGCCTACCTGTACAGGGAGGTCGTGCTCAGTGGTGCCATGGGCACCTCTCAGGAATGGTCAGCAGGGTGGGAAGCTGTGGCCACATATGTGAACACACATGGCAGACACCAGCACAATATGCAGGAGTGCCGCAAGAAGGTAGGCACTGACAAACGGAGGATAAGGGGAAGGTGGCTGCCATACGGGCTTCACAAAGCAGAACCAGTGGGGGCCCATCCACTGCCCTCACCCTGTCAGCCACAGAGGTGCTGGTGGCAGCCACCATCAGCTGCACAGCAGTTGAGGGTGTGCCCGGTGGTGACTTCCAGATGGGTGGCAGCCCCTAACTGCATGGTGAGTATGCACTCCACATGCATGTCTGGCAGATGTGGAATTAGACATGCAGGTGTGCATGCTGCCATGCTGCTTGCCACATGCAAAGGTGGCTGCCACTGGGCATGGCACCTCATTGGATGTCGACAATGGTGACATGCACACAAAGTGGGGGACACACGCATGGGTGCTACAGCACCACTAACACTCTGTTTCTTTCTTGCAGTACCATCACTTCTCTGTGGGGAGGACAGAGCAGAGGCAGCCACAGCCATGGTCATGGATGATGGACTGTCCACCTCCACCTGCGTCCATGGCAGGGACAAGGCTGTGGCTTGTCAGTGTGGGGCATGTGGATGTCATTGACCTGGGGTCGGACAATACCCAGGCTGAGTTCCTGCAGGATGCCAGCCTGCCTGTGTTGTGTGCTGAAATTCAGCTGGGGGATGAGTCCAACTCCAATGATGACCTGACACTGACCTTGGACAGCATAGGGGCTGTGGTGCCTGACACACCCCATGGAGTATCACAGGCAACATCAGGGCCCAGTGCTGTGCCTGCGACTGCTCAGCTGCCATCCATCCCTTCTGGCACAGTGATGTGTGGCACCACTGCTATGTCCGGCGTGAGTGATGGTGTTGTTGCAGTAGTGCAGGGCACTGCCCAGCATATGGTCTGGCAGTGGCAACAGGATTCAGATACCACCAGACAGCATAACATGGGGTCCACCTCCAGTGCGCTCAAGGACACTGTACCCCAGTATGGCCCCCTGTGCAGTGACCACCATAGTGGGATGCTGGACAGCATGCCATGTCATTCCCAACAGCCTGGCATCCTGCCCAGGAGGCACAGGATGCCAAACTGATGGCAGAGAACACCTGGTTGCTGTGGGCATCCATTGAACACCAGGTGCTGCTTGTCACAGAGGTGTGTGCACTGCAGGCAAAGGTGCATCAGCTGGCTTGGCAGCAGGACAGGGGTAATGCATTGCTTCTTGACAAGCTCCACCAGATGTGGGAGGCCACAACCACATCAATGGACCACATGACTGGTGCCATTGTGGCCGGGCTTGTATCAATGGTAGCCACTGGGCTTGGCCATGCTCAGAGGACCCCCCCCACAATGCTCTGTCCACCACATAGTCCCGGCATCTGGCGACACCCTCACAGCAGATGCTGGGCTCTGATGTTGGCATTCCAGACACCCCTAGCGCTAGCCTGTTTAGCCACCTTTCCACATCAGGGAGAACATGGTTGTGGTCCCAGATTTCAACCCCTGGGGGTGCATCAGACACCTCCCCTTGGCTGATACACAGCTTGCGACCACAGACCAGCCCTAATGCAAATGCCCACATAGCCATGGCAGCTGAAGGACCGTGTGGATGACCTGATATGTGTGCTGCCCTTACCTCCTGTCCGCTGCTGCTTCCCTGTGCACACATGGGCAGTGGTGGTGCAGCATGCATATGGTGGCATGCATGTGTGTTGTGGCACATGCCCCCATGTGTGCTGACCGGGCTGCTGGGCCATGTGGAGTGGGTGTGATGAGGGCAGCTCCACATTGGTTGTGTCTGTGCACCTGTGCAATGCTTCTGATCGATGCCATGTTCCTTGGCCTGTGTGTGTGTGTGTCCATGACTGTGCTGTGTGTGTGTGTGTCTGTGTGCCACAGCCTTTGCCATGCCTGCTGTGCGCCCCATTCCCTGCATGCATCCCACTGTGCACATACAGGCCTATGTGTGTTGTGGTGGTCTGTGTGACCTATGCATGTGTGTCAGTGGACTTACCAGCATCCTCCATAATGCTCCTGTGCTATCATGTTTCAATGCCTCCTGGCCTCAGCTGCTTGATGGGGGTCCCGTCTCCCTAGTGGTGGCTGCCCACCTCCCTCCAGCCCATTGTCACCATCGTCCCTGCAGCTGTCACCCTCAACCACCTGGACAGCTGTCCCACAGTCAATGGCCATGTTGTGCAGAATGCAGCAGGCCAGAAATAGGCCACAGGCTTTAGATGGGCTGTATTGTAGGGCACCACCTCACCTGTCAATGGAATCACATCTTCAGCATGCCAAAGACACGCTCGATGATACTGTGTGTGCTGGCATGTGCCTCATTATATCTGTCTTCCACAGGGGGATGTTGGTCGCTGGTAGGGGGTGAGCAGCCAGGGCCTGAGAAGGTATACACAGTAACCTGTGTGGGGAAGGGCATGGTGAGAAATGCACTGTGTTGTGGTGACCACCTTGTCCCTGTCAACCAATGCCCACTCCACCATGCCCACCCTGTCTGCCCTCCCTCCTCCCACAGCTGTGCTGCACCCACCCTCTGGCCCATGCCCTACTCACCCACCAGTGACCCGTGGGGATCTCCCCACATTCAGATCTGTGGCACAGTACAGAACTGTGCCAGAGGAATGCATCATGTGCACTCCCGGGGTGTGTGGCATAGACATTGGTTATGCACCCTGTGGCATCGCACACCACCTGGCTGTTGATGTACATGTACCCTTTTTGATTTATGTATGTTGGTCCCTTGGAGCAAGGTGGTATGCGAATGCCCACGTGGGTGCAGTTTATGGCCCCAATCATGCCTGCCATGCGTGCCACAATGTGGAAGTCCTGCATGTTGTATGCTCTGTTTGTTTGCTTTGGAAATATATGTACTCTGAAGCACATGGCAGCAGAGCATTGAGGAACTGTGTGAGGAGGTGCTACGTGGCAGACTGGGTGACGCACATGGTGTCACCTGCTGGTCTTTGGAAGGTGCCCGTGATGAGCAAGCACATCCTTGCAGTCACCTTGGTCTCCACTGACATGGCATGGCTACGTCGAGTGGGTGCCTGCATCTCCTCACTGCACAGCTCACAGAGCTGTTTCAGAATTGCCCTGTTCATGTGGTACTGGCCCACTATCTCTGTGTCACTGAAGTTCTCAAATGTGATGTGGGCACAGTACTACCAATGTTAGGCATACCACCGCCGAGCCCTTTATCGGCCATGTTAGTTTTCCTCCAGCATTTTTACACCCTTCATTACCTCATTCATCAAGAATGGTGCACTGTCCATCTCTCTTTGCTGTTGGCACAAAGTTGCGCATCTGCTGTCTGTGTGTTTGAGCCTGTTTTTATAGGCTCAAGTCCTGCTGGCTCATCTTGTGTTTTGATCCAGACTTGTGCCATGGTTTCAGGCTAAATATGCCATTGCACTGCTTATTCATGGGAATGCCCCCCTGCACTTGTGCTGCATACATTACTTGTGTGCCATGATGCAGTGGGACTTGCACTGCATAGCCGTGGTGTTTGAATATCACTCGGTGGTGAAAGTCCATAGTTGCACCATGCGCAACTGCTCTGGATATCTGGCCCTATATATATATATATTCTCATATAATCATATGAAGTAGTGGCCATTCAGCACTTTTCTTTGTCTAAAGAAACTGACAGAGAGAAAGACTTTGTTATGTCTTACACATGGGAAAAAAATGACACATGTAATCTACTTTGAACCTGTCAGCATTTCTTTTGTCCAAGCTTCATGCTAACCAAAGCATATTCTTTGTCTCACATTATACTCATTAGTAATTCTGTCACCTATCCAATGTAGAATGCCTTATACAATCTTGTATATAGCATAAGACCAATATATAATGTTTCTCATATCCATAACTATGAGGTAATACACTGTAGAATAGAAAAATAAGTCAATTATATTTAGTGCTAGCCACAAAGTGGCCATATATGTGTAAATTTATATTCACTCTAAACTAAAAGTCTTCTACTCACCTTAATGGAAAAAGTGCTAATTAGCGTAATTTTATTTTCACGCTTCTGAGCACTTCAGTGAATATAGTGAAAATGTATGTACAGTGAATATTTTCTATTCTACAGTATGTTGCTATACTGTTATCTAAAAGACAAAGAACCTCTGTGCGTAAACACTGAGGCAAGGGTTACCCCAAAGGGCATTTGGCTGGGAAACCAAGTTTCAAGAAAATACAAAATCACACATGCATCATGGGCTGCATATGCAAATCACCACAGAATGTTATGCTGGTCCAACTTTAAGCAGAATTGCATGGTGCCGAAAGGCCTCTCACACAGTTTGCAAAGGGTGCTAACAGAAGACATAGACACGTGTTTCATCCTACCAGGACTCATCAGTATGCCTCATCTGTTTGACACCCCAGTGGAATGGACCAGCTACCCCTAAGGCAGTGTGCCTGGGATATATTGTGGTGAACCCTATGTCTTCTGTTAGCACCCCTCTATAAAAAATGTGATACTCTGAAATCAGATTACACTGCATACGGCAAAAGATGAGTGCATTGAATGCCAAGTCTATGAGAAAGTTAATGAGCAATTATTTCAAAACAGGGCCTTGACTTAGTAATGTGATTCATTACTGAAGTAGTTATGAAAACAGTAGAAGTCAATTGTATGCTTTGAAACTCAAATGTGATAAAGCTTCTCTTGATAAGAGGCTAGTTTTACACTATGAGAAAGTCTTACAGTCAGAAGTTAGAGTACTTCACAGCATGTTCGCTCGTGTAATTGAGGAGCTAGAATGTAAGACTGAGGAAAATGCCCAACTTACCACTGTGTGTAGAAACTTGGAGGAACAGGTTATGCATAATTTGTGTGATACCAAATCTGAGGTTGATCTTATAAATTGCAAGGCAGAAATGGTGAACTTGCACCATCAGCCAGAGGTATTGGCAGGGCATACTAATTTAATGCCCATAGACCTTGCCTCTTCTGATGTTGAAGAGTTTGATTTTGAACACTCACAGAGTGCTGTGGAGTGGACTAGAACAAAGGCTAGCAACTTGTTTTTCTGTGATTCACGAAATGGAGAATTGTTAGCCTCTCAAAATGGTGGACACACATGTCATTACATTGTGTCCCCATGCCATACCCAAGATGGCCACTCATGGTCATGTGATGATAGTGATACAGTAACTCAAGATGCCCATGAGGTAATCCAAAATAGCCAAACACCACATCATGGAGGCCAGATCATGCAGTCACAGGGACCTGTGATTGCTGCCTTAACCAAACAAAACATACCAGAGGTTTTTGGCATGATTTATATTGCTATCAGTGAGACTAGTGTGTCTGAGGGACAGAAAATTCTCATTAAAAGTGATGTTTACACACTTTTGAATAAGGCTGGCGTGCAACCTGTCATGAAGCCAGTGTCTGACGCTGCAGCAGCAGTTGCTATAAACTATGTTTACTATACAAGAGCATCCTTGCTTAAGGAACACATTGCTGTTAATTATATGAAATGAGAAAACGTGAAATGAAATCAGCTTTCCCTCAGAAGATTGAATGTCCTGTTTTTCCTAAAACTAACAACACTGGCCACATGGAGCCCATTAATAACTTAAACAATGTTGCTACCGTTCAACAGCCTTCCAGTGGGGAAACCCATTTTACATTTGATGGGGAAGGGGACAACCCTAAATCTGAAAGCCCCGTGGCTGTGATATTTTCAGCATCACAGGCCACATTGGTGGAGAGGGTTACAGGTTTGATTTCTGAACCAGGGCTGACAGTTGTTTCAGTACTACTTTCTCCACCTCTGACAGCTAATGAATAGAGATGCAGTGAATTTAAATTCCACCAGTGAAGTGCCCGCGAAGTGGGCCCTTCGCATTGTCACTCCACTACCTGAAGTGGCCAATGCAAAAGGCTCACTTCGCCTTGTAATTATTACTTAGCATTGTCATTCCGCCTTAACATGAAGTAGGGTGAAGTGACAACAATATTGGCATCCCTTCATACACACAGTCACCAAAATTAATGTGCAACCCCTAAATGCTCATGTCTTGTGTCCAGAAAACTCCCCAGTGCTGACAAAGTGTAATGAGAGCTCAAGAAATGCACTCTCCCAAAAATAATGGTGCAATCAGATGTCATGCATGCAGTAGTCACACACAGTCACCAGAAATAATATGCATCCTCAAAATGCTACTGTCTTGTGTCCAGAAAATTCCCCAGTGCTGACAAAGTGAAATGAGAATGTAACAAGAAATACGAAGCTTCCCCAGAATTAATGACACACTCAGTCAGGTGCACAGTGGTCACACACAGTCACCAGAATTAATGTGCATCCCCAAAATGCTACTGTTTTGTGTCCAGAAAATTCCCCAGTGCTGACCAAGTGAAATAAAAGGATAACAAAAAATGCAAAGTCTCCCAAAATTAATGGTGCATTCCGTCATGCGTGCAGTGGTCACATACAGTCACCAGAATTAATGTGCATCCTAAAAATGCTACTGTTTTATTTCCAGAAAATTCCCCAGTGCTCACGAAGTGAAATGAGAGTGTAACAAGAAATTCAAAGTCTCCCAGAATTAATGGTGTACTACAAATGCACAATCTAAGATTGCGCTTCACACTCAGGAGATGCAGATGCAAAGGCACAACAATACCTAACCAGTGCTAACAAGTCACAAATCCAAATCTGGAAAAAATACCTTTTGCTGGTTGGGGGGTTACTACACAGCAGTAACAGTGCACTACCAGTAACAATACCACAAAGTAGTATAAAAAATGTATGCAGGTGCGGTGGATAGCAGGTTCACACTGCTGCAATTACTCTGTGGCACAATAAAAGGTGTCTGATTTAATGGCATACATCGCACACACACTCACACACACTGCAAGTACTGCATAGCAAATTGAAAACCTTTAGTAATATAACCAAATGTTTTAAACAAACTGAAATTATACATTGCTGCACCATAACAATCAACAAAAAATTTCAGGAATTACTGAAAATATTACTGTGTGTACATTAGCACAGTTATACATGAAAAATATAACCAAAACAGAAAGACTGCCTTTTTCTCCCAGTTAATCTACCTACACCACAGTTATGTCCCTCCCACAAAGCACACTTCACAGTACACAGCCTGAATGTTCTAAATTAACATTCAAACTCCACACACAAACAATAAACACTCAATGATAAGAGAACAGGAGGGTTTCTTACAATCGATGTACTAAATTGTGAGCAAAAAAAAAAATAGCTCAAACAGACTTTTTTAACAGCTTTTAGAGGATTTGAATCACAGAGCTCTGAGAGGAACCTGTTTCCATCTTCCACTACACACACACTACACAGAACTGAGACTGTGCAGAACAGTCTAGAGCTCATCTGACCTGCGATCCCATAAAGCACTGCAAAATTCACCTTTGGAGCTAAAAACAAGGCGAAGTGAGGTGAAGTTCATTGATTTCAATGTACTTTGCCTTAAAACTGGCGGAGAAGTGGTTTGGGAAAGGTGGAATAATGCAAAGTCATTGTTTCCAATGGACTTCATGTTCCTCATTATGATGCAATGTACTCCACTTCACGCTGCTTAGTACTTCGCTGATTCCACGTTACTCCATGAATCACTTAGTGGAACGAATTCCGGCCACTTCAACCATCTCTACTACTGAACCACAATCCATAGCTGAAGAACTATGTGCAGCTTGCACACCACTTTTCTCCACTGTGCAGGCACCCCTGATAGTGCCAGCATTCCCTGCACATGATGTAGAACCCCCTCCACCAATGACACCTGGATCACCCCATTCTGTGGCTGCAATAGCGGGCACAAGCCCGGAGCAGTCTGGGTTATTCCCAGCACAGACAATACCAGACACAAGCCAGGAATAGTATGGGTTATTCCCAGCATATAAATATGCAGGCACTTCTGGCAAGAAGGTGCAAGGTATTGTAACATTGATATTTTTGTCTTTTCTCTTAGGATCACTAACCATGGCCCCAGCATTGGTTAATCCTAATACAGCTTTAGGGTATTTTGAAACTGCTACATTAGATATAGCAATCTCAGCAGTTTTAGCCCAAAAATACAATGGACACATCAGACCCATTGCTTATGCATCCCAGACGCTCCCCCCCTAGGGTGCTGAAATACAACATTTGTGAAACGAGTCTTTTGGCGACATACTGGGCAGTAAGATACTTTATGTATATCATTGTATATGCAGCCATTGTGCTGCATTCCAATCATTTGCCAACCAACTATCTGTTGACAGACAGATTAAAAGATGACTCTGCATCCAATGCTAGATTTACACACTGGTCTCTCATTTTACAGGATCATGACATCGCTGTCCTTCCTATTAAAACTCCATCCTTGTTGGCCCATGGCCTACAGTTTGGAGGAGAGACCCAGGATTGTTCACTCCAACACCCTGACCTACTTGTCCCAGGGCTGTTTCTGACAGAACCTCAGAAGGTGTTAAAAGACATCACTGTGTGTCATTTTTTGACTGATGACTCAACCACACATAACAACGAAGGTCAGATAGCAGGGTTTGGGATTATTTTACATTCTAGTGATGACAGAGTGTGCATCATCATTTATGTACAATTCACACGCTTTGTTAAAACACTCCTGGCAAGAAAAAAATGTAAAGCAGGGAGGTGTGGATGGTTTATAGAGCTTAAGTCCTTGAGAAAGACACAGCTTGTGCTAAGAGAGGAATACAAAGTGTTTTTCCTCATGTAACATGATACCAGCACTCCACGAGAGGGTTAAGCACTGCAGTTTAGCAATTGGCCTTGTACTCTAATTACAGAAATACTGCAGACACTTTGTTTTTATTACAGATTCTAATTGTGTCTGTTCCTCTCTGACTGAATTTATTTTGGAGAAAACAAACTTCCAATACTATAATATTACTCCTGTGAAATACAGAGACTTGTTTGTGTACATCACAACACTAACCAGTTTAAATGCAAACTACATTCATAAGAGTCGAGCATATTGTAAATGTGAACCTTATGCTCCAAAAGAAGGACCCTCATTTGAAGGCACTGCATAGGTTCCTTAATAAAGGAACTTAGGACTAACTTCCAAAAAAGCCCTTATAAAAAAGTGAAAATGACCTTCACTTATTCAGTGATGGCCTACTCATTTAGTATCACTGCCATAACACTCTTGAAATGTTAGCAAGTACATGATACTCCAACAGTAACTGTTTGATCTGTGCACAGAACAATCCGATACCAGCTAGGAAAAATGCATTGTTATCCCAGAGGCATTCAGGACCCTAGAATAACATCCAGATTGACTACATTGGCCCTATGCCAACCACTAAGAACAACATTAAGTTTGCACTAGTGATCACCAACATATTTTCCAAATGGGTTGACGCTATCCCAACACAGAGCAACACAGCTCAAGTGACTGCAAATGTCTTGGTAAACCAGCTGTGTACCAGTTGGGGTTTACCACTAAAGGCAAATTCTGATTACAGGGATCTGGCTTTATAGTCAAAGTAATGCAGGAAACTCTGGATTTGTTATGGGTAAAACAAATGTTTCATATCCCTTACCACCCACAATCATCAGGACAGGTGGAATGGGCTAACTGGCAGATCAAAATTATGTTATAATAAACTTTTACAGAAAAACCCAAAAGAAAAAGGATTCATTACTGCCTTTACTCCTTATGGCAATAAGGAGGACATCCTCTGCTGGTACACAGCATACCTCATTTTGAAATCATGACCGGACAGTCCTTGAGACTCCCAGAACACTTACTTCTGGACCTGTGTACTGCCACTGCTGATGGAGCATCAGTAGACAAATATAACAATAACTCAAACAAGATATCAAAAAGGTACACTTGTTTGTTGCACAGCACATGGGCAAGGCCCAACAACAGGCCAAAATCCAATGTGACAAAACTGTTCATCCTGTAGACTGGCAAGTTGGGGACCAGGTAATGGTATTCAGATTTGCACCACCTACACATCCATTTGTAAACAAATGGAATGGGCCCTATTCCATTGTAAACAAACTCAGTCCAGCAGTCTACCAAGTTAGAATGAGTCACAATAACATTCATTGTTAAATGGCTGCATGCCAATCAAATAAACCTGTTTAAATGAGATTAAATTACTTTTCCATACCCCAATGGGCGGAATAGTACTAAACTAACTATATTTTTCTTTTCTCTTTCCTTTTAGGTTCCAGAGAGAGATGTTTGCTTTTATGCTTATTTTTTTTAAAGTATGGGTCTTCTTACAAGCCCAAACTGCACATCTTATTGCAGATAAGAACCAATGACCTAAACCTAAATTGCTTGTTGAGGCAGCATACCTCACAAGCCCACATGATTTAATTACATCCTGTGGAACTCACACTAAAGTCCTAAAAGACATGTCCATCATCCAGGAGGGTAGTGAGACCCTACTGAATGTTATGATCATTGATTCAGATCAATTCTAACAGCTAGACTTGATCTGGACCCCTTTTTATATTTTATTGATAATCAGGAATTTTGCATCCAAACTTATATGACAAGAAAAGACATTCGACCTTAAGGTTTTACCCTATGATGTCCCATAATCTGTGACACCAAATACTGAGTGCCCAAAACAGAACCCTGGCCCACACAGTGATCTAATAGCCACTTCCTCATCAGGTATGCTAGTTAATATTGTGCAGTTCATGCACAACCCAGTGATTTTAAATCTCACCCTTTAAAAGTCAGAATGATTTGTTATATGTTTCACAACAAACATTTCCCACTTTTTTTGTTTTTAATAATGATGTCATTGGATACCCTGGCAGCATACCAGATACTCAATAATGACCCCTATACAGGGACTGATAGTGTCACATACACACACACACACAGTATTTTCACATCCTGACCACTAGTGGTACATCTTACAATAGTAAACCTACCCAAATGCACTAGGTATTTATTTATTTCTTTTTTAAAAACACAGGTTTATATTCAGGCCTATTTGACTGTGACATATTTATTTGAAATATGGACGATATAGCCATTATTCAAGCACAAATGTTAAAGGTTCAGGATAGTATGAAACATAATATCATACCTCCCCTATTGCATGGCATACATGATCTTGCTCATAAAGATTTGTTTACATTTACTTTATTAAGGGTATTGTGAAGGGGTTTGACCTGATAAATGTTAATATTAATAAATTAATTTCTGCTCACATTAGGGAAGCAGATGAGAATCACATTGCTAGGAAAGTCCTTTGCACTGCCTACAGCTATTATGTTCTTACATCCCTTTGGTTATCTCTTCCGGGATCTGGAATTAGGACATATCCCTGATCTCATATATAACAGATGTATTGATCAGTGGTACTGCCACATTTTATACTTCTATTGCATGTGTTAACAAATGTTTATTTGAATCTATCATTATTCCCTTGCCAATAGGAAGGAACCTTGGAAATGTCACCACACACACCAATATTGCTCCATGTTTCAAAACTTATTCCTCCACAATCCTGGAAGCCATGTTTGTGACTCTTACAGTGTCATTGCCACATTTTCATCCGGCAACATCCATCTCTGATTGTCTGGCAACTGTCCATTCTATTGGTCATCTTGATGGAAACTTTCATCGTTGTTTCCCATGAGGTCTAGGAATTGTGACTGACTCTGAACTTTGGTTGTCGTACCTGAAAGGAACACCATCTTTTATGCAGATGTGACATCCTCCAACTTGTATTTCCAACTTGTGAATACTGTCCTAATAACTGAAATTAGGTTTCCATTTGTGAACTCTGAAATAAACTGTATTCGGTCCAGCCAATTCAGATTCTACAATCAAGCTCATTGTTATGTATACTATGAAGCAAGCCTAGGGTGGGGTCAAACCCCTAACTTCAGCAAGAAAACTCTTCTTCATTTGATCTACAATCAAGAAATCTATTTTCTTCGCTGCTTCTTTTTCCAAGCCTGTCTGGCATCTCATACAAACTGAGTACTGTCATAAACTTTTACACTTTGTGTAGCCGTGTGATCATCTTCAACTGAACACTGTTGCTGTCCCATTGTAAAACTCAATGTGCATTCTAATGCACCCCCTGCTGAGTCCTCTGTAAATACTGCAGCCTCCTGAACATTTGGATCTACCTTTGGAAAATCTAAATGCATCTAATTTGAACTATGAATCTTCATCTAACACTTGAAGAAACCCTGGATGTATCCCTGGAACTGTTCATAGCTTATGGCTTGTGGACATTGACATTCTGTTCAACTTACCAACTGAAAAATGCTATTCTTCAAGGTGGTATATTCTGCTTATGTAGAATATTGTGTGGTGGCCTGCTATACATTCCTCTGATATGGACTAAAAGTTATGCGAAGTGAACTTTTCTAACTTCTGTTTTTACTCCCTAAACAGGTAATAGGTTATACGGTAATCACACCTGTTCCGATCCCAGAACCAGATATCATTAAGTCTAGTCCTAACTAGCTTGATGCTTTATCTCGATTTTTACTTATTTTTAATATCGATACAGGCAACTTAAGTTTGTCACTCCAATCTCTTCCCAACATGACAGATACATACCTGATATGTATCAGTAATGATATTGTTTTGATATTGGAAACCCCATTGTGAAGTTTCATTCCAAACTTTTATAGTTATACAAGGTTTACTAACATTATCCCTTATAATTACATTTTGTTGTTTAAAGAAAACCACCTTGACCAGTTAAAATTCCTCTATCAGGCTTGTGCCTTGGGCCTGTAGACGAATGGTGCCTACCTAAATTCTGTCGCCAACTCACAGCTAGGCATTCTTTACCGGCACAAGAAATGCCTCCCTCCTGATGCCCTCCACCTGGCTGTCACCTCCTCTGTCATGTCTCTCATTGACTATGGCCTTCCAGTCTATGGCTCAGCAGATCAGACTGCCCTCAACAAGGTTCACCTCACAGTTAATAAGGCCTGCAGACTTATCACTGGTGCTCCCAGACTCACTCACACATGTGAGCTGTACACCCTGGCTACCCTACTCAACCTGGAAGAGCGACTCATGTATCAGACATGCCAGCTCACCTTTAAAAGCCCTGCGTGGCTTCCTCCCCATAGGCCTATCCAACTCCATTCGCTGTGCTGCACTGACCCTGATCACGCAGGCCTGGTCAGAGCTACCCTAGTTATTCCGAGAGCCAGGACCTCAAGGTCAGAGGGCATTCCCTCACCGTAGCCCACTGGTATAACTCCCTCCCTGCCAGTGTCTCAAACTCACTAACCTTAGCTTGCTTTAAGCCCGGGCTCAGAAACTTCCTGCTTAGCTCTCACAAATGCAACTGCCGCTAGCCTAGTGTAAAAAAAAAATAAATAAATAAATAAATAAAAATATATGCTCTGTTTGACAATGCTCACTGAGCGGCTCCCCCCCCCTTCCTTTCCCTACTAATTCCTCCTCCCCTATCTCCCTCCCTTCTACTTCCACCAGCTCTCCCCCGACCATAAGTTTTGCACCTTTTGTTATCTTTTGCTTCGTTGGAGATTGTATTCTATTGTAACAAAATTGTAATTGAACTGTAACTTTTTTGTTTGTAAGTACTGTGTCCCTTGTACTACTGTTCTGATGTCCTCTTTGTGACGAGGTACCTTTGTAAATGAGCCTCTGGCTCAAAGGTTTCTAAACTGATGTTTAACTAAATAAATAAATAAATAAAACTGTTGTCTTTCTGTTGTGTTGCCACTTTTGCAATTAGGGCAACAAAGAGGGGACTGCTGCACCTGGGTTATGCCCCCTATCATCCCATATACACCATACACTACATTTCTGGTTTATTATACTGTAATACTGCTATTTTGCACTAACATGTAGATTTAATCACCCGTCATATAAGCATGAGTGCCAGGAATGTGCTTTGCTGCTAACATTTGCTAATATTTACATCCTTTATAGGATTAGATCATGCATGATTATTATACCTCACTATAATGCATTATGTTTGTCTTTTACATATATTCCATATATGATCTACCTAATTACTGATATGAAGACTCTGAGGGATCATCAGTGATTACTTTATATACTATGGCCCAGATATTCAAAAGGGTTGCACCATGCACAACAGGGATGCGCCAGCGAAAGTCCAAAAATGCACCATTATGCAATATTCAGTGGGAGGCAGATGCACCCCTCAAATCACAATGTGCAAGAGCACAATGATAATGAATGCATGCACAGCTGAAGGGGGAGGAACCATGCATAAATGGCGCAGTGCGATATTCAACAACATGCACCATGCACAATAGGGGAGCAACAGAAGTTGCGCGATAGTGGAAATGAGCCAAAATAAAAAGGAACAAGAGAGAGGTGCAAGAATGCTACAGGGAAGACACATGTTGCTGAACTGCAGGCAGCCACACAGACACCAAACACTGGGAGCAGTACAGGGCAGGACAGAGACAGAGCACGTGGAACCACCAGGAATAGGGAAGGTGTGGGGAGCCTCTGCCACAGTGAGGGCCAAAAGGGGGAAGTGCCACACAGCACTGAGGCCACTAGAGGGAGGTGTTCCCGGTGCAGGGGAAGTAGCAGCAAGGAGAGTGGGGGGAACACAGAAACAGCTGCTGGAGGGGGTAACACAAGCCAGGGACATGGCCAGTGCCACCATCCAGATGGAGACAGTTATGAGGGGGGTGAGAAGGCAGGCAGCAGGGTGGTGCAGCCGTGGAAGGGCCCATTGGCGGTATTCCCCCAACAGGCAGTACTGAGCCCTCACCAGCTTTGAGCTGTACACTGATACTGAGATCGTGGGCCGGTACCACCTGAACTGGGTGATTCTGAGGTGGCTCTGTGAGCTGTGCAGTGATGTGATGCAGGCACCCACACAACAGAGCCATGCTCTGTCAGTGGAGACCAATGTGGCAGCTTGCATGTGCCTGCTCACCATGGGTACCTTCCAGAGACCGACAGGGGACATGACAGGCATAACCTAGTCAGCTGCATCACACCTCCTCACCCAATTACTCAGCACACTGCTGCCACATGCTGCAGAGTACATCTGTTTCCCCAGGACACCAGCAGAGCGCACAGCAAACATACAGGATTTCCACACGGTAGCACGTATGCCTGGTGTGCTTGGGGCAATAGACAGCACCCATGTGGCCATCCGCACACCACCTGGCCTCAAAGGCGCTGCATACATGAATCAGAAGGGGTATGCAAGCATCAACTGCCAGGTGGTATGCGATGCCAGGGGGCACATAATCAATGTCTGTGCCATGCACCCTGGGGGAGCACATGATGCCTTCATCTGGCACCCGTCTGCACTGTGCCATAGGTTTGAGAGTGGGGACATCCCCACTGGCCACCTAGTGGGTGAGTATGCAAAGCATGCAGAAAGAAATGGAGCTTGGGAGGGGCATAGTCAGAGATGACATGGGTATTGGCCTAGATGGCAAAAGGCAGGGTGACGCTGATCACCAAACTAACGTTCGCCCTCTACACACAGGTGACAATGGATACCCACTCCGTCCCTGGCTGCTCACACCTTACCAGCGGCTCATGACCCCATCACAGCAATGCTACAATGAGGCACATGCCACCACATGCAATGTCATCGAGCGGGTGTTTGGGATGCTGAAGGCACGTTTCTGCTGCCTGGACACATCTGGCGGTGCCCTATAGTACAGCCCCTCAAAGGCCTGTGGGCTATTCCTGGCCTGTTGCATCCTGCACAACATGGTCAACAACTGTGGGATAGCCGTACAGGTCAAAAAGAGGGGAACAGTGATGGGGACAATGAGGATGCTGGTGAAGATGGTGATGAGCAGCCCCCCCTTGGTCGAAGGGACCCCTGACTGATCTGGATGGTACAGTTGCACTGGGACACCATCACAAAGGAGCACTTCAACCAACCCAGGTAAGTCATGGGGCCATGTGCAACCACCAGTGGCAAAGGCACAACCCGCAAACATGCATGGACAAACCCTAGGGGTGCATGTCGTTAAGGGAATTGGCCGAGCATGGAACTGCACAGGCCATCAGGGATGGGCAAGGTCTAACACCGCATGCAGTCACACACACACATACACACCTCACAAGACATGCACAAAGGGTAGGAGGCACGCCGACCCCCCAACCACCACCCCTAGCCACACACAGGTCCACAGACCACCATGCCCAGTGCCTGTCATTGTGCGTGTGTCAGATGCTGGGCACCATTGCACAGTGGCGGACAGCACAACGCAGACATAATCATGCACACGCCACAGTGGACAGCAGCCGGGAGGGTGTGCAGATGGAACATGTGTGTGCGTGCAGGGCTGGGTATCCCACCCGTGCATTGCATGTTGAACAACACAATGCACACAGGGCAGCGTCAGGCAGTAGCCATGCTGGGAGACAGGTCAGTCACATGCCACAGTGCCATGGCCACCATGTATGCATGGGCGGCCCCAACCGAGACCCGCCAGCAGTGACAGGCTTACCAATGGCCTCATGGGGTGGCACTGACAGTCCCCAAGGGGTTCCACTGTGTGAACATGACCTTGCTCTCGCAGGGGTCTGCAGCACACTGAACATGCCTGTGCCAGGTGTGCTCAGGATGCCCACAGCTGAATCCGGTGTCCACAAGGAGGGTGTTGCATGATGCTGGGAACAGGGGGTGGATATTGCACTGCATGGTGTCTGCGACACATGGGCAAATAACTGTGTGCCCATTGTGGCCATGACAGCTGTGATTGCCTGTGTCGGCCTGTCAATGGCAGTGGTCACATCCTCGCACATCTGGTCCATCCATGCCAGGAGCAGAGCGGTGTCTCTGCTGCGCTGCTCAGCAGAGCTGCACTGAGTGCAGCCATCGCTGTCACAAGCCGCACCTGCTGACTGACTGATGCTTGGATTATGTGGGTGTGCTCATCTAAGAGGTCATTAGCCTGATCAGCATGCTGTCCCTCACGGTGTTCACGGCCCTGATGGTCAGCACCCCTTGAGGGTGGGTGCTGCACACCAGGGACAGGCCTAGGCATGTCCACAGGTGGTGCACTGACACCACCCCCTGACACTGTACCCCCATGGCCATT
Organism: Neoceratodus forsteri; assembly: GCA_016271365.2. Lineage (NCBI taxonomy): Eukaryota > Metazoa > Chordata > Ceratodontiformes > Ceratodontidae > Neoceratodus > Neoceratodus forsteri. The sequence continues at coordinate 1,383,541,619 of CM057455.1, forward strand.
GACCGACTGCTGACACTGCCCCTCTGGCTACTGCTCTCCATTGCTCAACGATGCTGCCACAGTGGCTGCAACAGCCTCACTGTCCTGGACACACACAAGTGCTGCCCCACTGGTGCAGACAGGCACAGGCTGGGACTGTGATGTCACGCAGGCCTCCACGATGGCACCACCCATGGCCATACCCATGATGTCACCTGCTGTGTGGCCATCCTGCTGCCCACACATATCACTGTCCATGAAGTGAGCTCCATCATCATAAGTGACAGATCCGGCACCAGCCCGAGTCTCAGCATGCTGGCATCCATGGACCCTGGCATGCTGGGACATGGGCGGGGCCTCTTCCACACCTGCTCCACCAACATCAGTCCAGATGTCCATGCGAGCCCACTGTCACCCTGACCCTCATATGCCTGTGGAGGTGGACAGGCCCTCCTCTATCTCCATGCTACCACCCTCAGTGGACAAGTCCACTACCACTGACCCATGTAGATGCTCAGGAGCTGTAAGGGAACACAGTAGCATTAATGTATCTGCCCTACCCTGTCCCCCCCCATTGACAGACCAGGACCTACCATGCAGTGATGGGCTACCACCCATCGGGAATCCACCACCCGGAACACCCTCGATGGCACAACGCTGCATGCTACCAGCAACCTGCTCTTCTTCTGGAGTCAGGCATTACACGTCCAGCTGTCCCCCACTGGTTGCAGTCCGTGCTGCCCTGGTGGCAGCCACCTTCTCCTTAATCCTCCACTGTCAGTGCCCATCTTCTTTTTGCACTCCTGCACGGATCGCTGGTGGCTGCCATGCAGGTTGATGGCACGTGTCGCCGCTTCCCATGCAGCAGCATGGGCCTGTGGTGTTCCCCGGCATCCACTGAGCAGCGGCTCCTGGCTGAGGTAGACCTCAAACAGGGCATCTGTTTCTGACTTGGTGAAGTTAGGCCTCCTCTTCCTCCCACATCTCTGTTCCTCTTTCTCCCCCTCACGATCAGTCATTATTCATCCTGTGAGAATGACAGGTGTTACCTGTGACTGTGTAGTCCCATGCATGTCCCACACACGACAGTCCACACTCCCAAACAGCCTGCAACTCACCACAATAGACTGCAGTAACCGACTATGGCCAGTGCAGCCCAATGTCGCATTTTTATAGTGCAATGCATGCAAATGAGGTGAGGCACATTTTTAAGTGGATGCAAATGCAGTGTCTGCACCACTGAATGGCTGATTAGCTGATTTGCATATGCCGGCTGAATATCATGCTGTTGCGCTTTGCGCAATTGTGTTGAATGTGCTCAGGCAAGGGTGCATTTCTGTGACATGCACAGTACACAACGAACTGCGCATGCCCGGGGTGATGATGCAGACGTCTCCCATGCTGCTGACATGCTGTGCATGGGAGGCAATGCAGGGCACGGCCACCATTGTGCCAGTGGCGCTACTGCCCTGTTCACAGATATGGCGCTGTGGCACTGGGGCACCGTAGGTGCATTTGGGCCACAGCACGGTAGGCCGCTACAGGAGGTAGCACACAGGCACCCAATCGCGCTACACACATTGAGTTCCAATCGCACTGTGGCTGTCCATGCACCAGAGACCTTTGACCCTGTGCCCAACCTTTGCCCCCTAGGTGCCATGCGTCCGCATGGGTGCACCAATATCGCACTGTTTGGTGACAGTGCAATAGGGAATGGCAGTGCTGTTCTGCGCAGCATCTGCATGTGGTGGACCGCACTGCCAAGCGCCATTTTGACTCGCTGTTGAGATGGCACAGAGAAGGGCTGCTGTGTGGAGAAAGGTTGAGTTGGCCAATTTGGTGGCCATTGTAGAGCCCCATGCTGGGGCACTTTATGGTGATGCACCCCTGAACAGGGCCAGGAGTGCAGTATGGGAGGAGGTGACAGTGGCGCTGGAGGAGGCCACGGGAATTGGGCTCATGGCCGAGTAGTGTCACCACCGGTATGGGGACCTCTGGCACAGGGACCCGGAAATGCTTGTCTACCTGTGGGGACATGCCAGGAGGGGCATGGTGCCACGGCCAGGTAGGTGCCCCATCAATACACTGTTAACGTCCATACGGGTATCACAGTTGTATGTGTCAGGCACATGGCGGGGCCATCCAGTGTTGGCTGTGGTGGTGGTATCGGGGTGGGGGTGGATGGGTATGGCTGTGTGGGATTGCACACATATGGGGTGTGGGAACTTTGCTACCAGATTGCACTGATGTTCCTCTCTCCATGTGTGTGCCTTAGGCCCAGGGGAGCGCCGGTGGGTGAGAGAGAGGAGCACCACCAGGAGGACCAGCAGTCCAGGAGGGATGCAGGTCCACAGAGGCACAGGGACCAGCCTGATGATGGTGAGTGCCTTACATCCATGATTACCATTTCATGCTGTGTAACAGGGTGGGCAGCAGGGCATGGCCACCATCCATTGACACCACTGCCATGCACGCAACTTGTTACAGTCAGCACTGTCCAGTGGCACTGCATGTCTGGGAGTTCATCAATGGTGGTCCATGCATGCACCAGGTACATGGCTGTGCCACTGCCTTCACACCGCATAGCCATGTCACTGTACGGCCATGGTGGTGCTGTGCAGGACATGGGTGGTGGGTGTGTGCAGTGGTCCACATGGCTGTGGGTGACTGGGTAGTCAGGTCTTGTGGAAGCGGTCACTGTTAGTGGTCACACACCATCACAGGGGCGTGGCACATGGCTGTATGCCATGCACAATGGGTGGGCTGCAGGGGGCTGGACAGTCACACGTATTGACTCCGCTCCCTTGTCCTAGGTGGACGGTGACTACTGGCCATTGAAAGGGGAATGCAGGAGTTATTGCAGCTGGTGAGGGCGTCCCTGGAGATCCTCCAGAGAATGGACCGGCACGGGGTCAGGAGGCGGAGGACACGTCGGCGCCACATAACTGAAGACCGGGGCAGATGATAGGCCCTATGTGCCCCTGGAAACACCTTACCCCCCCTGGACCCACCCTCACACCCCTTCTTCCCTCTCCTATATGTTCACCCCTGCCCCTTATCTACCCCCACCTGGTATGTGGCCCTTCCTCCATTTTAAATATTTGTAAATAGTTTTGTTGCTTACCTCTTTTTAATACATTTGTTTTGTTATGACAGCTGTGGTGGTCTCTGATTTGCAGTGGGCTACAGGTGCTCAGCTGCAGTGGTGTGCATGGCATCAGGCATGGTGCAAGCATGGGCATGTGTGTGTGTCCGGAAGGGAACCACCTATGGTGTGAGTGGGGGGATCAGTCACTGTCTGTGGTTTGTGTGTTGTTCTCTGTGCACTGGATGCCTGTGTGCAGTGGTCCATGGTGCATGCACTGTGTGCATGGCACCCCTGTCAGACCATCCATGGCCTGTGCAGCTGACACCCCTGCATGTCTGTGATATGCACTGTCTGCTGGCATGTCAGTGGTGGCTGTCCATGCTGGACAACCACTGTACCCGGCACAATGCCAGGTTGCCTCCCGTCATCAGTATGGTGCATGTCTGCCTTGGGTGGCACTGTGGCCTCCATTGTTGTTGTCCCCCCTCCATGCTGTTGCTTGTGTCTGTTGCAGGGGATGTGCTCCACTGTCTGTCACTTGTGCTCTGGCTGCATCCTGGTGGCATACAGCTTCATGGTGCCTGCGCAGGGTGGATGGCACACCTGTGCCATGTAGGGGTGCTGGCCATGTGTACACGGCTGCCATGGCCACATGCCAGTGGCTTGGTTGACCCGCTACTGTGTCCCTGCATTGGTGTGCCCTTGGGTATGGGTGGGTGTTTGTCCATGCACTGTGTTGCATCCTGCATGGTGCATGCTTCCATGCAACACTGTGTGTGTCTGTGCTGGCTGTTGTGGTCAGTACTGGGATGGGATGTGTCCTTGGGAGGGTATGCAGGGTGCTGTACCACTGGTGGTGGGGTCCGGGACATGCCCTGTCACATGTGGGGTACCTCGTGTGCCGATGCATGGTCAGTCTCTCAGCTGTACCTCGGGGGGATGTGCAGGGTGGCACTGTGTATGCAGTTGTTGCCGCCCACTTCAAGGTGCACATGGTGGGGCTTCCTTGCATGGCTCCATGGTGCACAGAGTTGCATTGTCATAGTGGGGGTGGTGGCATGCATGGGGTGTCCTGCACTGTTGGGTGCTACTCCTGGGCAGGGTGTATGGGGATTGTGGTGCATGGTGTGCTCTGCATTGGTGGGATGGTGTGGCACTGGTGGTCAGCCCTCCTTGTGTGCTGGTCACAGCTTGTCAGGGGTGTGCTGGGGCACCAAGCCCCGGCTGTGGGTTGGTTACTGGTATCCATGGGCCAGTGGTTATTTCAGCTCTCCACCAGTTGTGCAGTGCATGGGGTGTGGGGGGCGATGTCTGTTCTGCTGTGTGCTCCTCTGCCCATCTGTGGCATGGGTGGTGGGCCCCTGCATCCTGTCCCTGCGCATCCCTGGTTGTGCTGTTGCATTGCTGCCCTGTGCCACGGGGCATCCCTGGTTGCGCTATGGTGCATCTGGACTGCTCCACTGAGCATCCTTGGTTGCGCTATGGTGCATCTGAAATACGCAACTGCACATCCCTGGTTATGCTATGGCACAGGTGGTGTGATATTCAGTCATGTGCTGCAGGTGCATCTTGATCTGTGCAGTTTTTGAATATTGTACTTCTTGCGCATGGCCGCAGTGGACTTGTGCTTGTTCCTGCTGTTGAGCACCTTTTGGGAGCAGTTTGAATATCTGGGCATATATATATATATATATATATAGTCATATAATCATATGTAGTAGTGGCCAGTCAACACTTTTCTTTGTCTAAGCAAGCTGACAGAGAAAAAACCTTTGTTATGTCTTGCACATAGGAAAGTAATGCCACATGTAATGTAGTTTGAACCTGTCAGCATTTCTTTTGTCCAAGCTTCATGCTAACCGAAGCATATTCTTTGTCTCACATTATACTCATTGGTAATTCTGTCTCCTAAGTCATTATCCAATGGAGAATGCCTTACACAATTTTGTATATAGTATAAAACCAATACATAATGTTTTTCATATCCATAACTATGAGGTAATATCTGTTGCTATACTGTTATCTGTTATATATAACTTTGTGTAACCTAACTCTACTTGGAGAGCGAGAGATCTTGGTGAGCTAGAGATCTTAGAAATTCTGGAGATTATGTACATTCTTCAGGAGAGTGGTGAGAAACCCATCTCCCTTGTAATTTTCTCTGTCACATGCTTGGCGTAAGTAGTAGAATAAACTATTATTATTACTTCTGCTTGTATATATGTTGCTTCTTTGGCAGACACCAAAGACATACAAGAATCTGTATTATTATTATTTACTCTTGAACTAGTTATTTAGATAACACAGTTTCCAAATGTAAATTCAAGGGCCACTGGACAATAAATGTGGGGCACAAGAGCAGGAATAGGAGGGAGAAATTTGAGTAGTGGGGGGTTGCTTTGGAGACACCAAGGATGTCAGGAAGGGTGGAAGTAGGAGACAGGTAGGAAAGCACTGAAGTGGTGCTGAGAGAGTAGTGACAAATGAAGAAAAAAGTAAAACTTGAGCTTTTTTTTTTTTTAAACACTAGCTCAACAGTCGATTGGGGGATGAGATGCCTGTCCCACTAGAGGGTGGGGCCACTGCCCACTATTGATGTCACTGGGGGTCCGGGTTTAGGGTGTGTGCATCAGGGAGATATATATATATATGGTATATGTTTATACTGTACATATTTTGTAGAGATTGCACCAGGACCAGCATACTGTGCTACATTAACTCATTGTCTGATGCTTCTTGGGGACTGCTCCTCTGTGTGTGCTAAGGGCCTCCCGTGTAATTCACCGGGAACGAGGTTGACACGTGTCCAGGGGGGTATGCATTGTCCACTGCGGGGTGGGGCAGTCAAGTGTGGGGGGGGAGGATCTGATGTTCAACTACAGAGATGGAGCAAAGTGTTGGGGGCTGACCTACGGGCATGGGGCAGGAGTCCGGCTGCATTTGGAAGGGCTACATGTTTGCCGCTGGGCCCAGACAGGGATTCTGTGTGAGAGTGCTGGACACATACTGTGGTTATGGTAGGGTCCACCCTGGTGAATCTTGCACCCCTGTTACACCCCTCTGCAGGCAGCACTACCCACATTTGTGAATGGCACATAGTGCTGGCATGTCCCTGGCACACCCATGCCTCCCCAGGCACATTGCTGTCTATGCGGCCAGGGGATCGAGCACATAACTGTCATGTGCCCCATTAGTGAATGCTGCAGGGGTTCCACAGGACCCTGCTTTGTGGCATTCACGTGTATCAATGCCTACGCACCCAGTTTCTGTGGCATGTAGGCATCAAGCATAGGGTCAATTGTTTGCAGTCTTTTGCTCGCCAACCAGCCCCAGGATTACCTTGTTGAATATAACCAGGAAGGAAAGGACCCACCCAATACTGTGACTTAGTGCTACCAAAAACCTTTGAATATACAGTATGCATGAGGGACTCCCTCATTTACAAATGCACAGTGGACTGGGTAGTGCCTTGGTGCTGCCTGGTTTGGGCAGTGTCCAGTGGTCTCTGAATGTGGACCCTTCCCCCATTGACACCAGTGCTAATCTTTGAATATGGGGGCCTTAAATGTGAAGGGTGATACTTTAGTATTTGTGAGGGAAAGGAGAACAATACACACAATGACCCTCACAGTATAAGGTTGCTGCAGTGCTAACAAGCATACCTCCAGGCTAACTGGACCCAATGCATCTGGTTGGGATGGGTACCGTATCCTAAAGATTACCTGGCACTGTGTATAGCAGATAGTGCTAATACACAGACTACATCACTGGGACCTTGAAAATTAGGGTGCCCTCTTGCATATAGGATGCAGTGGTATAATCAAAGGCTTTTGTAAGAGGTAACAGGCTGCTGAGACAGCCCTAATTAATATTTATGAAACCGTATATTTATCAATGCGCACAATGGTATGTGACCCCTGTCCTCCAGCAGTGCTGATGCTGGTGACCCCCTGCTTCCACCTGCACATAATTGCTAGTACATAGCTATATTACATATCCCAGCACGGGCAGTGAAGAAGTCCCTGCCCTCAATTGCTGTCAGTACTGTACAATATTAAAGATCTAAAACCTGGCACTTTAATGGACACCCCTCCCTCTCCCAATCTGTGACAGTATTGCAGAATTGTACTAAGGTCCTTGTCTTGCAGTGTAGTGGACCCCTACCTTTAACTCAGTCATGTCAGTATTGTGGAACTGAATTAAAGTCCTTCCCTTGCAGCCTAATGTACCCCCTTTCATCACCCAATCCCTGTTGGTTTCTGTACAAAAGCATTTCCTTGGCAGTATAGTGGACCCCCCCTCACCAAATATGGTATTGTGGAAATGTACTAAAACACAACCCTGGCAATCCATTGTTATCCCCACCAAATCATTGCCAAAGCCACTCCCCCAAGCTTACTCACTAGGCACCCACACCCCCTGCCGGCTCCCTACTCATCTGACCATCCATAGGTGAGCTGCCGTCTGGTCCTCAGACAACAACTGACACAGACCCTCCTCTCACCACCTTGGAAGGCCACTGTCTGATGGACAAAGAGTGAATGCATGCATATTATAGAAGCAACTGTTTCTACAGTATGCCTGCACTCAATACATATACAGTGAAGTCCACCAGGATGAAGCACAGTGTCACAGGTTTACTGCATGACAAAAGGGATTAACTCCCATTGAAATTGCACTGTTTGCTGCAGTAACTCTACTGCAGAATTCTGCAGTTCTGAACTTCATCCTATTGGGCAATTCTGCAACACTGCGCTTCATCCTGGTGGGCTTCACTGTAAGTTAGACAGCAGATGACCAAGGTGGTGAATGTGAGGGTCTGAGGGCCTGATAGCAGCTCACCTATAAATGGATGGGTGAGTTAGAAACTGACAGGGTTAGGAGATGTAGCTGCTCAGTGGGTGGGCTGGGGAGGGTGGCCTTGATAGTGATTGGTTGGGGGTAATACTAAACTGCCTGGGATGGGCATCAGTACACTTCCATAGCACCAAAGCAGATGAGGGAGAAGGTCTAAGAGACTATTAGGGAAGGGATGTAGTATAGTTCCACAATACTAACAAGGACTGGGTGAGGTAGGGACTCCACTAGACTGTCAGGGAATGGCTTTAGTATAGATACACAATGCCAACAGGAATTGGGTGAGGGAGAGGGTTCAGCTAGAATACCGGGGATGGCATAGGTGGGTGGCTCCTGTACCAGGATATCAGCTGAGCCTCTGTACAAATCCTTCCACAGTTTTGCATGGACAAATTGTGCCAAGCTGCTAATGGATACATACTGACAAGCAAATGGACCTTTAGCACCATGCATGGCAGAAGAATGTAGCCAAGCTTTTTGCATGCCAGCCACTGAATAAGGCTCCCAAAAGTGATGGCACTATTCCATTATTTCCATTTGATCCTGGGAGCCTGTTGGCAGCAGGGGGGCTGTGGTAATGATGCACATTTGTTTTGTAGTGGTTGGGTCATGAATACATAAAAAAACTCCTGCTCTCATATAATCTGCTTTGGCTGCTCCGCTCAAAGGGGCAGAAGATGTTAGTGTTTTCCTGGGTCCTTTGGAAATCCTAGGCGAAAGGGCCTTTATGTGGTCACTCTGCAAATATGGAATGCTGCCTTACAGAATCAGTTTTGTCAGATCTCTTCTGCTGAACTTTTTAAAAGAGCTCTTAATATAATTTTTTATGGCTGGCATTTGAGAACTCCTTTTAAAAATATTTTGAATGAGAAGGATTCAATGTTTGTGTTGTTTGATTTTCTAAATGTTTTAAATATTTTCAGTTAAATAAATTAAATTAAATTGCAGGTATAGAGCATCAAGCCTTTGGGATAAGGGGTTATATGAAATAAAATTAGCTTGCTTGTTATAAAAGTTCAATATTCTGACAGGCATAGCAAGACAAACAGGGCACACGCTGTATCGGAATATTGCTCCCTGGCAGTCAAGTGCTATTTTTATGTTGCTTGATGCATGTGCAAGAAACATAGTGTCATCATCTGAGTTTTCGGAGGAGTGGCACCCGTCTTCCAATTAAGTCAGTGTGTTTGCAGGCGAGGCCCCAGTTCCCTAATCACTGCTGCAGCTGTCTATGACAGCAGTTGAAAATGCAGTGGCATACAGTTGAAAGGGAGAGCTCTGCTTCAGTGAGCAGAGCTGTCTCCCCCCCACACACACACGCAAGCATGCATATTGCATGCTGACGATCCCCCACACACACACTGTAGGGCGACGGGGTGCCAATCCCCGTCGGCTCCACGCCCCCCCACAAAGCTGTCCAGGGTCACGCTGGGAGCCCACCCCAGCATTGCAAAACTGTCATAGCCGACGGGTGCCCAATCCCCATGCTGCAAGGCTGCACACCTCCCAAAAGCTTTCCAGGTGCCACGCTGGGAGCCCACCCCAGTGTGGCAAAGCTTGTTATGGCCGATGGGGGTGTCCAATCCCCCGTCGGCTCCAGCCCCCCCCAAACAGCCTTTCCAGCTGCCACGTTGGGAGCCCACCCCAGCATGGCAAAAGTCCCGCATCGTCTTAATAAAAAAAAAACCTGTAAAGAAGAAAACATTCCCTTGCCGTCTCCCCGACCCCCCCACAACCCACTGCGCACCCTGCCTCCCCACACCTCCCCAACCCCATACTTACCTCCGGAGCTAGGCGCGACGATCATCGGTGGACCGGAAACATGTCTGCACTCTTCAAAGCCGACCGCGAACTGAGGAAATGCCGGTAAGCTGTATAATGGAATAAATAGGGTTTTTTCAACTTTGTTGCATATCTCAGGCATTTTTGGGAATTTTGGGCCCAAATTTTCAACATGCGGTTTTTGGGACCCCTCCTCATGAATTCTTGCACTGCGATGACGTTAATCGGGCCCGAAGACTGATTTCATGGTCACTGCGCGAAATCACCTTTTGGGACCTATTAATGAAATGACACTGCCAGTGTTCACAAGGTGGGCACTCAAAAAGCCTATGTTGAAAATTTGGAGAAAAATTCCTAAAAATGACTTGTTTTATTTAGCATGCTGCCAGTAGTTCCACGCACGCATAAGTTCACAATTTTGCAATATTTTCACTCCAGATTTTCAACATTGCCATTTTACCACACCTCATTATGAGCAGTACAGCTGTCATTTTCACATCTCGCCCAAAGCGTGTTTCCCCCATGTAGTTGCCAATGGAGCAGTCGGTGTGCAACATCAATTTTTGGGACACATTAAGAAAATCACAGTGACACTGTTCATGAGCAGAGGTCTTAAAATGGCTATGTTGAAAATTCGGTGAAAAAATTCCTAAAAATGACTGTTTTATGAGTGTGCGTTGAGCAGTTCATATGCACGCTGGTAAGTTCACGAATTTTCAATATTTGCACTCCAATGACTTCCAGATACCTAAACAGCACATACAAGCAAGCAACATTCGGCACTGAAAAATGCTTGTTAGTGCAGCATTGGTTTGGTGCAGCACAAAAGACTTTGACTGAATACAAGGGCCAATGTGTTTTTTTCTTAATTAGTTTTCTTTAATTAAAAATCAAAACTTTTGCACAGGAATCCTTTACAAATTTTATAAAAATCTACATGCTGCATGAATATGTTTTAACATCTAGCCATTACCAGCAACCTTAAACAGGCTGCACAGTGTAGGAAGGCAGCAGCCAAGGCACACGGAATGCTAGGCTGCATTGCTACAGGGTTCGTGACTCACGAGCAGAAGGGAAGAGGGTATAATGCTGCAGGGCAGATCCTTGATGTGACGCCACCTGGAGTGCTGTGTGCAGAACTGAAGCCCTTACTTGAAAAAAGATATCAACCAGCTTGAGGCTGTCCAGAGGATAGCAACACAGATGGTTCAGAAATAGCAGGGCAGGACATATGAGGATGGGCAGAAAGAGTTTAGCATGTACTCATTAGAAGAAAGTAGGGGGAGGGGGACATGAAACCTTCTAACTGAAAGGTATAAACAAGGTGGATTTCAGGAAACTTTCTATCTGAGTGATAACAGAACCCCTATGTGGCATTGTCTTAAGCTGGTAGGGGAAAATTCAAGAAGGAGATAGGAGACACTTCTTTACAGACAGGGTAGTGTCCAGATGATATAAATTCCCATCTGAGGGCATTACCCAAAAGACAGTGGGAAGAGGGCCTTCAAGAGATGGTGGGATACTGTAGGTTGAAAGGGAAGGTCAGGGTTGGGGGGGTCAAACTATAACCTCTGGATCAGGGGCACTGCAGTTGAACAGACATGATTTATATATTTGTATGCTCATATATTATGGTTTTTTCAAACACTTCATTGTGTATGACAGTTTTCAAAATCTGCATGCTGTACAATAGTTTTCCAGACTCTATTGTATGTGCCGCATGATGGTCTTCAAAATCTATGCACTGCAGGACGGGTTTCACAAAATGTTTACACAGAACTCCTCCATGAAGGTTTTCAAAATCTGTGTGGTGTGAGACAGCTTTCAAAATGTGTGTGTAACCTCCTTTTCTAAACTGGCTGTCCTTCTGGTCCCCTCCTTACTAGATGGCATGCAGTCCAATAATGTCTTTCAGCTGTGGCTTCCTGGCCAATGCCTTTTGGGGTAACCATTGCCTCAGTGCTTGTGTACTGAGGTTCTTTGTCTTTCAGCAGTGGCTGATTTTTCTGTTCTTTTAGTTTGGGGCTGATACCATATAATAACCCTATCTTAGCATCAGACAGAGACTACAGGTGTGCATAGCTCCAAGGGTACCCTTGATGTCTAATATAGGTGCTAACTGCTCACCATTTTGAATCAAATACAGTCTGCCTCTAACTATTTACAGTACCTCTCCTTTCTATTTAATCCTTGATGAGATTTGCTCAGTCCTCCATTTGTTAAAGTAAGAAATGAATCACTCTGCTACATGATGGGTTGCTGTCATGTTTACTAACATTTTTACAGTTACACACATGGGAACATGGCCCCAAAACTCACTATCTGACAACACTGCAAGGCAAGCTGAGTTCTGACACTGGAGATAAGTCCAAACCTTAGGGTACTTTAAAAAAAGGTTGTGCCCTTTATACATCTCTTCCAGGGGCCCCGTGACTCCTCTTATTCCTTGCAATTTATGAGAGGATGAGGTTTTACCTGAGAACAGCACATTTGTGATGCTGCCTTCTGAATTTAACAGAGCTCCCACCTTGCTATACACTTTGGGTTCACTCGTTCTTCATGTACTGCCATAATACTGCCACATCAGTTTAGTGCATGTATAACTACGCTAATGCAGAGGCTGTACAACCCAATTGCAAAAGCCGTCCCTTTGTCAGGGGTCCCCCTTCCCCCTCCCTCATGGCCATATGTCCTGAGGCTGCTGAGAAGCAGCCCAGGGAAGTGGTCAGCAGCCTCTGGACATGGCCTGGATAGGTCAGCGAGCCTCTCCTTGAGGGATGTCCGAGGGGAGTGGAAGAATATATTGGTCAGCTGCCCAGGCTTCAGCCTTCTTGTTCTTCCTCCCCTCAGATCATCAACAGTTCCAGCTCCCAGACGTGGTATCCCAGGTAAGGTAGCTGGGGTTTGGGGGAGGGTCCTCAGGGTGCAGCGCGGCCCCTGCTTTGCCTTGGCTAGTGGCTGGGGCTCAGTGTGCACAGGGGATTGGCTGGGGTAATTTTTTTGGAATGAGGGAATTGCTGCTAAGAGTGAATCAATTTAGGCCTAGGGTCAGGGGGATGCAGACTGCCCAGGGCCTGGGAGCATGCCTTTTGGTGGCCAGGGGCAACGGGACACCCAGAGATCGAGGGTTCCCACTTGCCTTGGGTGTCACTACTGCTGCCGTCGGCAGCCTCAGTCCAGTGGCCCTCTGAGAGCTTCCTTCCTTTCTCAGCCTCCCCTCTGTGTAATTGGAAGTAATGCAACCTACTTGCTGCTTTGGCCTCCTCTCTGGCTGCGGCACTTGTGGTGTCCCCCACTCATGGCTCCCCTTCCAGCTTCTCCTTTGACAGCCACGCCAGCGCCAAGTTCCGGTGACAGTGGCATGGCCCATGTAGTGCTCGCATGCCCCCCCACCTTCCAGCACCACATGGCCTCTGCTCCCAGCGGCCAGCCTCGATATCCAGGAGCCCATCGAGTGGGCGGCATGATCGCTTCATCCCCAGCCTTCCTGTGGTGTTCCAGCCTCCCATGCGGTGAGCAGTCCAAGTGGCACGGGAGGCTCTTGCAATGGCCGTGGCAGCTGGCGTGGTGGACTACAGCTCCCAGCAGCACCCAGGAGTCACTGCTGTGGGCTACTGGTCCTGTCAATGGATTGTGTGGCCCATAGTTCCCCGTGGGATCAGGGCTCTGTGTGCATACAGCCCTTTCTGATTGCACGGGGAATGCGGCTGTTCCTCTTAGAGCTCTGGGCTTTGGAGGTGCGGGGCCTGGGCAGCTTGTGATTAATCCTGGGGTTTTGGCAGTCAAGGGGACGGGTGTTCAGTTGTCCTGGTGGCCAGAGCAGGAGCAGCTGCTCCAGTTGTTCTTGCATCCCCTCTAGTATAAGACAAAAAAAAAAAAAGAGAACGCAGCAAAGGCAAGGTGGCTCTTTAGGGAGCATTCAGATTTCCCTGTCATGATAACTCTGGTCTGCACCAGTTGGCTTGGTGATTTGTTTCTTTGCTATGAGCTTGGGGGGGCAACAAAACAGACTTGGGGTTGCATTTCCTCACCCCCCACTCTTATGGTGGTTTGGAGCACGTCTATCACTTCCCTTCTCCAGGGGGCCTTGGAGTGGGGCCCATGCTGCCAGTGTGGCTCACAGGAGCCACAGGCTACCTAGGCAGCATGTGCTTGGCTCCAGGGGTTTTCTGCTATCCCCTGCACAGGGCATCTGTGCACCAAGGCAGGCAACAGTTACAAAGAGAATTAAAAAAAATATATATATAGATTTATATAGTAATATGATAATTATGTAAAAAAAAAAGAATTATTATAATAGGGTAATATTCAAATAGGATTTCAGGAGGGGGTTACCCCCATAGCCTTGCATTTGGTCAGGTGATTTGGCAACCACCCATGATGGGCTCCTGGCTCCAGGGTGAGTTGGGTTTGTTGATTAGGTGCCCTAGGATGCTTTAGGTGGACATATCCCTGGTGGGGTGAGCGGAGCCAGTGGGGCTCCTTGACCTCTGGGGACTTTTGTGTTCGAGCATTGGACCAAGCCATTTCTCCTTTGGGAGGCGGCCCACATGGGCACACAGCCCTCCACAATGCACCCCCTTTCCCCTTCCCCCCCTTTCCCATTAGGATATTGCACAGGGAATGACGTGTCAGTACTAACCATGTACCATGGGGGTGGGTTTCAATTGTCATTACAGATCATGTCAGCTGGGAGGCGAGTGCCTATATCCAAAGCCATGGAGGCAGCCGAAGATAAATTACAGTCCCTATGCAAGAAGAATGGCATGGCCTGGGTACGAGCACTTCTGAAGGACATGAAGAGTGCCCTGTGCCTGACAGGAAGAAGAGAAGAGGGGGCCAAAAGCCACTGCCACCAGTGAAGCTCTCTTGCCTAGCAGGTAAGATGGGATCAGGTGGCCCCCAGGTGGGGGCCGATCAGGTAAAACAGGTTTTGGGAGCTGTACGAGAGAGTCCTTGGCGGAGGACTCCTCTGATAGTGAGGCTGAGGTTGCATTCATGGCAGATTTTCCAGCTTCTGTCAGCAGGGAATCTGGGAGGGTCAATGACAGGTTGGAAGTAGAGGAGTTAGAGGGTCCACAGCCACTACCAGATGACAGTCAGTGGACGGCAACAGATTGGTGGTTGAAACAGTTGGTGGAGATGGTAGCGGACTTAGTGTCAGAGATTAGGAGTTGGCCATCACCAGCATCCATGGAAGGGGCTGGTGCAGGTGCAGACAGTCAAGCACTGGATCGGTATGCACCACCTCCTCCTGTGAGCCCCTATGCTGGACTGGTCTCCCCAGTTGGGACTCACCTGACTGATAAGGTCAGGCAACAGATCAGGAGTCACTAGTACATCGATGTTTTCTCCCTGCTCAATTGCCCAGCTGATGAGGTGGAGAAGAAAAAGGAGAAGGAAAAAGGGGAAGAGCGGGAAAAACGAAGGTCATGGTTCCCTGATCATATGACAACTGGGTCATAGCCTTCTTGATCTACGCCATGGTACTGCTCAAGGGTGACGGGAAGCAGAGGATAGAGGTCCTTAACTACATGCATCACATCTCGTTGATGCACCGCAAGAAGGGCAGGACTGTGTGGCTGGTCTACGACAAAGAATTTCGTTGGAGACGGCAGGTGGATCATGTCATCATCTGGGGAAAGCTAGACATGCCTTTACTGGTGGATGTGATGCAGGGCAGGGGAGTGCTGCACATGGACAGCGGGCTCCATATCCATGCCCAGGCACCATTACTGGGGGACGGCAGCTCCCCTCAGCTTTGCTATGCGTTCAGCCAGTCATCATGCTCCCATCCTAGTTGCCGGTTCAAGCACACATGCTTGGCCTGTGGCCAGCAGCACCCCTTTCTCCAGTGCTCGTCCTCCAGGGGAGGGAGGAGCTCAGGGAGGGGTGGTAGGGGGAAGTATGGGAGGCCCCTGGCCAGCCTGCCTCCCCACACTGGTACAGATAATAAAGATTAAGCCATGGTTGGACCAGTACCTGGACAGACAGAGCAGCTGCGCAATTTTTGGTGGCAGGGTTTTTGGAAGGCTTCAGGATACCGTACTCTGGTCCCCACCGGCAGTATGAGGAGGAGAACTTGAAGTCGGCCAGAGACATGCCTCACATAGTCTGAGGGAAACTAGAAATAGAGCTGTGGCTTGGCCGGGTGAGTGGCCCCTTCTCCACACCTCCATTGCCAAACCTCCGTGTTTCTCCGATTGGGCTGGTGCCCAAGAAGGCTCCGGAGGAATACAGGATGATTAATCACCTATCCTACCTGGGAGGGGGATTCAGTGAATGATCACATCAACCAGCAGTACACGCCGGTTCACTACCAGTCTTTCGACTGGGCGGTAGCAGTGGTGCAGGCTGCAGGGCTGGGTTCTCTGATGGCGAAGGCAGACATCGAGTCGCATTCAGGCTGCTACCAGTGAACCAGGATGACAGGGTGTTGCTGGGCATGAGATTTGAGGGAAGGTACTATGTTGACAATTGCCCATGGGCTGCTTGGTGGCCTGTGCGGTGTTTGAAAGTTTTAGCACCTTCCTTCACTGGGTTACAGTGCGGTCGGCGGGCATCGATGGCATAGTACACTACCTAGATGACTCTCTGTTCATGGGCCCGGCTAGGTCCTTGGTGTGTGGGGGATCTAGTCAGGACCTTAGAACAAGTGTGCGGGGATTTTGGGGTTCCTTTGTCAAGGGAAAAATCCAAGCCTCCAGGAACTCACTCACCTTCTTTTGCAAGAAATTGACTCTGTTAACAGGCTGTGCCACCTGCCACAAGCTAAACTGAGCACCCTTAGGGCCCTGCTGGGCAGGATGGCAGGGCACAAGAAAGTCTCCCTGCAGGAATTGCAGCAGCTAGTCGGCCATCTCAACTTTGCATGGAGGGTTATTCCCATGGGGCGGACCTTCATGCAGTGGTTGGCTAAGAGAGGGGCAGGCTGCTCTAGGCCCCACCACAGGATCCAGGCCACCCAGCAGTTCTGAGAGGACTTACTAGTTTGGCAGCTGTTACTCAATCACTTTAACTATACGGCCTTGTGGCAGACTCCACGGGACAGGATCCCCGAAGAACTATATAAGGATTCGGTGGGGTGGGTTGGGTTTCAGGGTCTATTTCCAGAGAGACTTAATCGGGGTTTTCATTCTAAAATGTATGCTGCTTAATGTCACATTTCAAGCAATTCATGTTCCAGGTATTGATAACGGCATCGTCGATGCCTTATCTCATTCACAGTGGGACCGATTCTTCAGGATGGCACCGGAAGCAGACAAGAAACCACAAGAGGTGCCTTTCTTCCTGTGGGAGGTGGTGAGTGACAACCTTGGAGATGCATAGGTAACTCGATAGCGCCCATTACAAGAGAGGCGTACTGCTGGGGGGTTGAATGCTATTTGGCCATACAAGAGGCCAAAGGGTGGCAAGACATATGGCCTATCCTGGTAGGTCAATTGTGCAGGTATGTCATGTTAGGCAGGGCAGAAGGACTATCACCAGAGGTGATGGCCCACCACCTCCCAGGGATGTCTTGGGTGATAAGAGCCATGAGGCTGGTGGACACCATGTGAGCCTTCACAGTGTGGAGGCTGCTGGAAGTCTGGTGTAAGGAGGTCACCTCTACACCGGATACTAGGTGGCCCATCACACCGTGTAGATTGCATGCCACCTGGAGGGTTCTACCTGCTGTCTGCACAGATGGCCATGAGGCAAGGTTGTTTGAGACCATGTTCCTGGTCACCTTCTCTGGGGCCTTCAGGGTTTCTGAGCTAACAAAACCCTCCAGGGACTGCTGCTTCCCCAGCATGATGTGGTGACAGTGGGGAGCAGGGTTTTCCTGTTTCTCAGAAGATCCAAGATGGATCAGAGGGGGTTGGGTTGCTGGCACGAAATTAGGGCCTCCTCTACGGGAGCAGTGGCAGGTTGCTTGCAGGTTGGAGAAATACAGGAGGTGATGCCCCTCGGTGGGCGAGGCCTTCTTTAGGCACCAGGATGGCAGTGCAGTCACAGCTTACCAATTCAGGTTCATCCTACAGAAAGCGATCCAGGCGCTGGGGCTGCCGGCAGGAGAATTCAGCATGCACTCATTTTGCATTTGGGCGGCGACATCAGCCAGGAACAGGGGGTTATAAGACTCAGAGATCCAGGCCTTGGGTCATTGGAAGTCCCAGGCATTCCTGAGTTATGTGAGACCACATCTGCAGTAATTGTTTATTGTTTTCTACAGGGCCAGGGAAGACATGCCATGCATTTGGATCATGGGCTATGTGATCGTCTGATGGGCAGTCCAAGGGTAGCCGGTCAGCCCGGGGGAAGCAACCAGTTCCTGCCATGAGAGGTGCATGGATTGCATGGTGGGGCCCAAGGGCAATTGCTGGGATGGGTTGCTTCCAAGCTTGCAAAGGAAGGTCGACCAGGGGGAAGGCCCACATCACAGATCTTGTGGATTCACTGGGGCAGGTAAGAGATGGGCTGCTGGAAGAAGTTGAATCTGCTGTTGGTACTGAAGACAGATCTGCAGACCATCAAGGCTTGGTGGGGCAGAGACCACCAATATTTGGTCGCAATTGTTGATGAGGGAGCAGGGGGGCGCTGGTGCACCGACACATCAACAAAGAAATGGTGTGCAGATAGAGAGTCCCGGGGGGGGCACGGTACTGAGACATGATGACATTTACCGCACCTCCCGGGGCCTGGAGGTGGGGTCCGGAGGGTAGCAGGCAGGGCTAGGCATTAGGTAGTTCTAGGTAAGTGGCAGGCAATAGTGGAGGAGGCTCGAGCAGAGGGCTTGGAGGTCAGACAGGGTCCGGCCTATGGCGGCGCGGGAGGAGCGCATGAGGGAAGTAGCAGAGAAATAGGGGATGATGCCATTTCTCATGAAGGCATCGTGGCCTCTAGATGGCATGAGGTTGGTGGATCACATGACCTGTACCCTCACGGGGGTCTAGGTCCAGCCTCAGCAGCGAGACTGCAAGGTCAGCAGCCAGATGGGGGGGCGCCACCAGAACCTTGGCCATAACATCCACCTCGCTACTACTATGCAAGAAAACCTCAGCCTGCACTGATAGGACTCCCTTGAATTGGGATAGATGCGGGGGGGGGGTGTGCCCGAGGTAAGCGCTTCCTCCCTGCAGCACCCACTGCTCAATAATAAAAAGGCAGGTATTAATTCATAGTTAAAATATGAAAGTAATTATGATGTAATAAAGATTAATACCAGAATTGTAATCAATAAAACATGGCTGCGGCCATTTTCTTCCAAGAACTGTGTTGTGTTTTTCTTGACAGTTGAGGGGGGGCCATGGGGGCCTACTGGATAATGCAGAAGCTGGACAACTCAATTACAGCAGCCTTCCCTTTGTCTGGGGGCCCCCTTCCCCCTCCCTCATGGCCATATGTCCAGAGACTGCTGAGAACCAGCCAAGAGGAGTGGTCAGCAGCCTCTGGACATGGTCTTGGATAGGTTAGCAAGCCCCTTCTTGGGGGGGGGGCGAGGGGAGTGGAAGAATATATTGGTCGGCTGCCCAGGCTTCAGCCTTCTTGTTCTTCCTCCCCTCGGATCACCCACCCTCCTGTCCCCTGGTATCTCAGGCAGAGAGGCGAGCTCAGCAGGGCCCCCTTTTTGACCCTGTATGGGCGACTGCATTAGGGGTTGGGAGTGGCTTTTCCCAGTTCTCCCGTACTGGGGTTTTTTCTGGGTTTTTCACCTCCCCCAAAAAGGGATGTTAAGGAGGCAGGTAACAAGTTCGTTCAACATAAAGCCATAGCAAAAGTAATGGTAAATAGTAGAAGTAAAACACATAGGATATTAGAGGTAGACAAGTCTTAAGGCTAGTGAAAGAAGCTTTCTCTTTGTCGCAGCCGAGCGGTGGCCCGGCTGGAGGGCCTGCGAGGGAAGTAGCAGGAAATAGGGATACAGCACCCGCTGCTCGATAATAAAAAGGCAGGTATTAATCTATAGTTAAAATATGAAAGTAATTATGACGTAATAAAGATTAATACCAGAATTGTAGTCAATAAAACATGACTCGGCCATTTTCCACCAAGAACTGTGTTGTGTTTTTCTTGACCACGGGGGCATGGGCCCCACCGGATAATGCAGGTTAGGGTTGCTATCACACAAAACTCATGAATGATAAAAAGAATTATTCTAGAAAATAGGAAACGTACTAACAGTGATAGGTCTTTTCCAAGAGGTCTCAGGAAACAATTATTTCTCAGTTAATGTAGCTCTACAACAGAGATTTCTTTGCCTCTGACAGACAGTTCTGGAACATCTACAACACTGTGGTGCAATGGAGCAAACTATTTTTTTAACATGTCTCAACAATAAAGTACTATACATATGCCTGCTGTATAAGCCTTATTGTCTGATAAAAAATTGCTTGTTGTCATATCTGTTATTATATGAAATGTCAGAATGCTGTTTTCTCCTCATCTTTCTTTATTATTGATGTAATTTTGAAATGATATAATAAAATATTATTTTTAAAAAAGGGATTGCAGTGACACAAAACCTGAATCCCCAAAGTTTGAAAATGTGCTGGTATGGTTTTCATCCCAATATCCACAGAGTTTGGAAATGTGCTGTTAGGGTTGTCAAACCTAACTCCCATTTCCTCCTATCCCCTTTTTAACCAAGACCAGTATGTGGGGCCACGTATCAATGGTGTGGTACCTCATACAGACTCAACTTACTCAAAGCTTGTAAATGGCAGCCCTAATCCCCATCCTATCCCCTACCCTCATGATTCCATGGCAAGCTACAAGTCTGGGCTCATGACATACAGGACTGGTGTTTCAAATGCATCCTACAGTGCTTATTTGAGGTGTGTAATTAGAATACTTGTGGAGAATAACTAAAGAGTTTTTCTTCCATTTATGATGTGTCTCACATTGCAGACAGTACTGTACATTACTATACATATTGTACACTTGCAGCTTTCTTTCTTTAGGATGCATACTTGGAACTACTCAAAGCATGTTACGTGTCAAGGGCATGTATACTATTTTAATTTATGGATAGACACTAATAATACTACCGAAAGGCATACAGAACATTTCTGATAATAGGATCATTGCAAAAGTAATAAAACCACAGTTCAGAAGTGATAATGCTGGTCAACAAAAACTAAATAAATAAATACTATTGCTCAGAGCCTGCAATGCTATCATTCATTGCTCTAAATGACAGTATTATCATGAAAACATCACAGCCCCTTACACAAGAATGCCTCATGCAGAATGAGAGCCAGCTTTCAGTGTAACTGTTGTGGACAATGAAAGCCAACTCCCATTCATCCAAAACCCAAAGAAATCAAACCTGCAATCACATATGGTGAAAGGGAAACATCTAACCTCCATCTCCTGTTCAATACGCCTCCTGTCCCCTTCCAATGACTAGACTGCTCACTCCCACAAACCGCTTGTGTACAGCCGCCGCCATTTTCTGAAATAATTATTCAGGAAACTGAAGCAGAACCAAGAGAAACACATGCTGGGTGTTTCAGAAGTGTCTTTACGTTCTGGTGTCCATAGCAATGCCTGCTAAGCACCTCCATTTAAAGAGACATGCATTCACACTGCACCACCCTGGCTGTTTACAACCACATTGCTATAGCACACTGAAAGCTTCTTGGATCCATATATTTAACATTAAAATCTTTATTTGTATTGTCAACATTTTACAACAACACATAAACACATTTTCACACATACAAATCACAAGGTGCGTAGGGTAACATGCACTTTGTTGAAATGTACAGATGCAGACAATCCATACAAGGATCCATAAACATGTGACTCTCACATTCAGGGAGCTATTTCATAGGCAAAGCAAAGGAATATTGGGGACACTAGGGGGAGCACCAGAGGTTGGTATCATAGTGCTGGAAATGACGTGCAATACATCCATACTGCCCTTCGGATCTACAGGTGTGTCATCCATGATCATTCTGTATGCCTAGAAATTTTGACCATATTTTGTTATACTTGGGCAAATATCCTAAAGCTACATGAGACATCCTTTCCAACCTAGCAGTCTGGCTTACCAAGTGTAGCCATTCATTGAAAGTTGGAATATTAGATGTTCTCCAGTTTCTGAGGAGCAGTCTCTTGATCGCTATTGTAGCAGCTATCCCCCAATATACCAGGCGATGATGAGTAGAGGGGGTGGTTCAGGATATCCCGAGGAGAGCAAAGGGAGCATCAATGGTCAGAGAGGAAGGGAGTATCAGTTTACAAAACTGGGAAACCTGATCCCATAGAGGCCTAATCTCAGGGCATTCTCATAGAATGTGGGATAAGGATCCGACCCCGGAGCTACATCTCCAACAGGAGTCGTCTGGTATTACCCCTATCTTATGGAGATGCTCAAGTGTCCTGTACCATTGGTGCAGAATCTTCAACTGTATAAGCTGGGCCTTTGTGTCCCTGGTTGCTACATGCACCAGAGCCCAGCAAGCCTGCCAGATTTGGTCTGAAATGGTGCATCCAAGCTCCAGTTCCCAGGCTTCTTTGGAGTGGTCAGTGAGCTTCGAGCCTGTATCTCTGAGTTGTCTGTAAATGACCCCTGACCTTCTTTAGGTCTTGCTGATCCAGGAGTGAACCAACGTCCAGGTTGGATCATGTACCTGCTCGGAGATGTGTTGTATATATGATGTGACCACTGCTTGGATCTGCAGGTATTTCCAGAAATCCATTTGGGGTAGGTGATATTTCCCTTTTATTTCCTGGAAGGTGTTTATAGTCAGTTGTTTAGGGATGCACAGGTCCTATAATGTTTAGATCCCTGCTCATCGCCACCCCTCCCATCTGACTTTCCTCTGATCTATAGTTACAGTGGAGTTGTCCCGCAAGGGGGCCCAATGGGGTGGGGGGGCATGTCCATCAGTTGGAGAAGTTTGAAGGCTTTTCTCCAATATGTATGGATAGGGCTATGATTGGAGACTTCAGGTCAGCCTTCTTGGGCTTGTTATAGAGTAAGTGCCATGGGGTTCATGCCCCAGTTAGGGTGCCTTCAAGCAGTGCCCACTGAGGGGCAGGTGAGTCTCTTCATGGGCACCACCTCAGTGTCTGCACCTGCATGAATGCCATATGATAGGAAGCAAAATGTGGCAGTCCCCACCCCCCATCCTTCCAATGTTTCCTAAGCTTTGCTCTGCTCAGTCTAGGTGATTTCCCCTCCCAGAAGAAGCAACCCATTATCTTGTTCAGCTTTTGGAACCAGTTGTCAGGAATATGGATTGGGATGTGGGCTAATAGGCATAGCACCTTAGGGGCCAGCATCATCTTTATGGTCATTATTTTCCCTGTGAATGATAAGTGAAGTTGGTGCCATCTTTGGATGTCAGCTGCAAGAGAGGACAAGAGCATGTCAAAATTGTCCTTGCAGATATCCTGGTTAGCCCTAGGTACATAAGCTCTTAATCATCCCATTTCCATTTAGTGTCCTGGAAGAGTTTAGGTTTGCTCTGAAGGTTTAGAGCTAGGATCTCAGACTTACTGTGATTCATTTTTAGGCCTGACATGCTAGTGAAATGATCCAGCAGCAGGCATAGGGGGAGATGGTTTTAAGGGCATCACTAAGGAGGATCAAATAAGTCATCTGCATACGACAAGGATTTGTATTCTTCCTTGCCCACCTTTATACCCTGGATATCCCCATTTGCTCTAATTGCTGCTGTAAGGGGTTCTATCACTAGGATGAATAATAGTGGGGACAGGGACAACCCTGTCTTGTGCCCCGGCCCAATGGGAAAGGGGAGGACATTACACTGTTTGTGAGTATTCTTGTTGTAGGTTATGAATAAAGTGCTTTCACACAGTTAATGAAGTATGGACCTATCCCTCTGTCCTTCAGGACTTCAAAAACATACTTCCACTCAACGGAATAAAAAGCGTTTTTGAAGTCCACTGTAAGGACCGTTGCAGGGGTGAGGATCTGTCTGACAAGGTGTCTCAGGGTGAAAAAGGTTCTAAGGTAGTCAGAACTATGCCGTCCTTTGAGGAATCCCACTTGAGAGGGGTGTATTAACACAAGGAGTAGGAGTACCTTCTCCAGTCTAGTAGTTAGCACTTTGGCCAGGATTTTGGCATCAGCATTTATAAGGGAAATGGGATGATAACTAGCCAGAAAAGGGGATCCTTCTCCTTTCTGGGGAGAATAGTAATGATGGCTTCTTTCATGGTGGGTGGGAGGGAATTGGTGGCTAGGGCTCGGGAGTACACCCTCTGCAAGAGAAGGGAGACAATGTCCTTGACCTGTTGGTAAGAGTCAACTGGGAAGCCATCCCCCTGGGGATTTATTTTTGTTTAAACTCAGGATGGCATTCCCTATTTCTTCCTTGGAGATAGGATTGTCTAGTGCTTGGGGCCCAGGTATTCTGGGAAGATGTAGGGAGGCAAGAAAGTGGGGGGTATCTTTTGCATTAGGTGGGTGCATAGAGGAGTATAGTCTGGAGTAAAATTTGGACATAATGCTCGAAATCTCTTTCTGAAATGTCTGGATTTGGTCCTGCATATCCTGCAACCCAGGAATATGTCTCTCTGCCCATTGCTTCCAGAGTCTATAGGCAAGGATTTTACTGGCCTTCTCTCCTCCTTCCCAAAAAAGTATGTTTCAGGCATAATAAGGCCAACTCTGCCTTCCTAATGTAGTGCACATTAAGCTTGGTCTGCAAGTCTAGGATTCCCCTAAGGTCCCTGTTAGGGCATGACTTCAATAGGTCTTCTTCCTTTTTTTAGTTGTAGTTCAAACTCCGCCACTTCGCAATCCCTCTGCCGCCTCCTATGTGCAGTGTACCTTATTATTTTACCCTGTAGGTATGCTTTAAGAGCTTCCCAGAGGGTATCATCTTGGACTTCAAAGTTGTCATTAAGAGCAAAGAATTCCTTGATCTCAGTTTGGTCCCATTGTATGAACTCAGGGTCTCTTTTTGCTAATCGATGAGTGGGGGGACACCATGATATTTTAAGTTCGAGTGGTGCGTGGTCTGATATTACCCAGGAGTGAATGGACGAGCTCTTTACCATGGAGGTAATCCCTGGGGAGGTTAGCCACAAGTCTAACCTGCAGAAGGTCAGGTGGTGGGGAGAATAGAAAGTATAATCCCTCACACTTATATTTAGGAGTCTCCAAATATCTACCAGGCTATGCTCAACCATCAGTTGTAGCACAGCTTGTCTGGCTTTAGTGTGTGGTTCCCTTGTGTTGCCAGAGCTGTCCATCCCTGAGTCTAATGTCAGGTTAAAGTCCCCTGATACTAGCAGGGGTATGCTGGGGGAGGACAGGTGTGCCAGGTCTCAGAGATATGGATAAATTAGACAAGGTCATTGCAGTTGGGGGCATAGAGGTTTAGAAGCCTCAGAGGACCCTTGGGGGTGGAGACCTGTAGAAGTATCCACCTACCTTCCCTGTCTTTTTGAACAGAGGAAACTGTCCTTGGAAGAGATTTGTGAACTATTATGGATACCCCTCATTTAGCAGATGGATAAGAACTGTGCACCTCAATGCCCACCCATTCCCTTTTCAGTTTAGGCAAGGCAAGGCAAATTTTATTTTTTTAAAAAGACACCCAATCCCAGAGGCTCTGGGCACCATACATAAAACCAACCATCAAAATAACAATAAATAACATACTACTAAAATCAAAATGTAATTGCATAGAAGCAAACAATTAAATACAGAAATAATGTAATAGGTCAGTTTATAAACAATATTTACAATACTGGGTTTGGGAAGGCCTGTTCAAACAGGAAGGCCTTGAGACACGCCTTAAAAACCTCCACCGAAGGGGCCTCCCTTATTGATGGAGGAAGCAAATTCCACAGGACCGGGCTGGCAGCACTGAAAGCTCTATTGCCAGCTATTTTTAACCTCATCCTGGGAATCACAAGGAGACCCCTCAAGAAGGAACGAAGGGAGAGGGCTGATGCAACAGTGGCAAGAAAGTCCACCAGGTAGCCACGGCCCATACTGTGTAGGGCCTAAAAGGTGAGCAAGCCCACCTTGAAGAGGATCCTCCACCTGACAGTCAGCCAGTGCAGTTTGCACAGCACTGGGGTGATATGGCAATACTTACTTTGCCCTGTCATCAGGATTTTGCACCAGTTGAAGTCTGCAGAGGATGTATCCCAAGACCTCGAGGTAGAGCTCATTACAGTAATCCAGCCTGAATGACACAAAGAAATGCACTAAGGTAGGGATATCCAGGGGCGGAATCAGGGACTTAATCCTGGTGATATTTCTCAGATGGTAAAAACTGACATGGACAGCTGACACCTGGGCCTCAAGCATCAGACCACTGTCCAAAATAATGCCCATGTTACAAACCCTGGAGGAGGTCTTCACTGGCACAGAGCCCAGGACCAATCCTGTGTCTGCACCTGAGGCCATTCATCCTGCACTCTGTTTGACTCCACCACCAGTACCTCTGTCTTGTTGGGGTTCAGTCACAACTAGCTAGAGGCCATCCAGTCATTGATTTCAGTGAGACAGTTGTTTAGCATGTCCACCGCATTGGATGTCCATCGTGCAAAAGAAAGATACAGCTGGGTATCATCAGCATAGCAGTGAAAATCCAAGCCATATTTTCTAATGAGCCCTCCCAGGGAAAGCATGTACAAGGCGAACAACATTGGTGACAAGACCGAACCCTGAGGTACGCCACAAGACAGGAGGCTCGGGGAGGAGGAGAAACTCCTCATCACTACCCTTTGCCTTCTGTTGGTGAGGAAGAACTCAAACTAGTAGATGACAGTGCCGTTGAGTCCACATAATTCCCCTCAGGTGGTCAAGTAACACGCAATGATCCACCATGCCAAAGGTTGAGGAGAGAGCTAGAAGAATGAGAATTGTCCCCTCTTCTCGATCTCTCGCCTTGAGAAAGTCATTGGGCACCCGAACTAATGGGTTTTCCGAACTGTGCTTTTCAAAGTTTACATGCTTCAGCATGTGAAAGCTTTGTTTAATGGAGGAAAGCCACTTTGGCTCTGACTTTTTTCAGATGTGACAATTTGTTTTCTTTTAATGGGGGAGTTCACCCCTTTGACATTCCAGGTTATTAAATTTAGGTTATCCATTTGGCTTGTGACGTTGCTCAGGTGTTTGGGTCTGATATGGAGAGCCTTTAAGGGTGGACTCCAGGAAACATAGATTACTGCACTGCACCCTACATAGGGTATTATAATATGATTATACAGTTGCGTCCCCCAGGTTGAAACCCACTTTTCAAGTACTGTGCAGTATGTTGTAGCAGATTCCATTGAATAAGTAATGTTTCAATCATACTAGTCCTTTTAGCTGCAGGAAACTATGGCATTCACGTCATCCTGGCAGTGTCACATTTTCCTGAATGACAAAAGGGACTAATTCCCATTGAAACTGCATTGCTTTATTCAGTAGGTCTGCTGCAGCATTCTGCAGAGTGCTGCAAAATGCTGCAGAATTGGGTTTCATCCTGGGGGGATGTCACTGTACGTTACATCCTATATACACTTTAGCCCAGCTTGGGCTGGGAACCCTTCAGACCTGGGGGTAGAGTGCTACTTCATATCTTCCATTGAGCTGTACCTGGCACTAACTGTACCAGGGTCAGAACTTAGGAGGAGAGAAAGGAGGCAAACAAAATATTAAATGAGGGAATGAGTGTAATACTGTGGGTGCGCCTTTGAAAAAAAGCCCGCAGTAACAGACAGAGAAGCCCGTATGTTCAGGCAATCTGGGTTAGCTATGGGCTAGTCACCATAGGCATTGGGCAATGTGCAAGCCCAGATACAGCCAAGATAAATGGTGCACAGGAATTGACCTTATTAAAGCTGTTGCATCCACACTCTGCAGGAAGTGCGGGGGGAGGGTGGGGGAATTGGGGTGGAAGGAAAATGAAATGCACAGAAGACACTGCTGCATTGACCCTTCTGTCCCCATGAACTCCCACAGATGCCAGTTATTCAAAGACATCAGGCCAGGTATGGAAAGGGGGATATAAACAGGGGTCCTTAGGAATATCTACAATCAGGGCTGCATATGAGCAGAAACCCAGGAGTGTGTCTCATCCTCACAGAAAACAAGTGGAGGACAAAGAGTTTATAACCTGAAAAGCTGATGGGTTACCTGAACAGTGAATAGAGCATCAAAAACCATAAATTGTCTGCTCCCAAATTTAGTACCTTGCCTATAAGTTGCCCTGCACCAAGAGTTGTAAAGAAGGTGCAAGTCTGTTTAAGGCAATTTGGTTGATGGGGTTACAGGCCCCAAAATTCACAGAGCTAGGGCCTGTTGGAAAAGGCCACACCATTGGTAATGTAGTTATGGAGCCGTGTTGGGAACGTTTATCGCCGGGCTGGGCAAGAGACCCCGATCTGTTCCACCAGCCTGTTTATGTACATCTGCAGCTGCCAACACTGTGGATACTGCAGTCCCCGCCTTTCCACAGGTAAGTAGGCCAAGGGGCTGAGGAGCATCTCCAGCAGATGATGGGTTTGGAGGATTTTTGGGGGAGTCACATCCCTGGTAGCATTGAAGCTTGGGGTTAGATCCACAGTCGGGTCCTGAAGAAGTTGCAGGGGGGAGTATCTGCTACCAAAAACCTCCCCTTTGCATCACTCATCTCTAATCCTCCCTTGATGGACCATCTACATTCCCTGCGTGTTGCTGCTGGCAAGGAGGGACTTCTGTCTACTTTTCCCCTGTGGCCTGCTCCACCTCTATGTCACTTACTTATGGTCGAGTGCTATGCCTCAGGGCCTGCCTGGGTAATGGGCCCATTTTTATTGTGCCAGGAGGGAGTGGTGGGTTGGCGTGGTTCTTTCTCAGAGGTAATGTATACCAGGGAGGTCTCCGGCCATGACTGGAGGATGAATTGCTCAGCAGCCTCAGGGTCCGAGAAGGAGTGAGGAACCCCATTTCATTCAATCAGCAGGACTGATGGGTATCTGAGGCTATGTGGCATTTTTAAGGCCATGAGTGTATGTCTGGCCCATGTGAACTCTCTCCAGTGGTCCAATAGCGCTGACAGTAATCCATGAACACTTGGATTAGGTGCCCCTGCCATTTTAGAGGGTCCCACTCCCTGGCCAATCACAGAATCCACTCTTTGATTTGGAAGCAAAGGAATTTGGCCAGAATTGGCCTTGGTCATTGCCCTGGTTTTGAATGTGGTGCCAGGGATAGCTGGGCCCTTTCGATCTCCAGTGAGGCCGGCCATTGATTATGGAGAAGTACAGGTAGCACTTGCTGTAGAAATGTGATCAAGTTGTGGCCCTCAACCCCTTCAGGGAAGCACACAAACCGCAAGTTATTGTGGTGTCCCTGATTTTCAAGATTGTCCAATTTGTCTATTAGATGTTGAATAATTTTGTCTTGTTCATCTAAATGACGTTCAAGGTAGTCAATAGAGCTCTTTTGCTGGACAATTTGTTTAGAATTGTCCTCCAAGCCCTGAGAGAGTTGAATATCATTTTTATTTTCTTTAATTTGAGTAGTTAGTTCACCGTTTCTGGCAAGTAATATTGCGAACATCTCCAGTATCTTTTTTAGGCCCCCCTGACTTGCGCACCAGGACCAGACGTCATGCTGTGCTGCAGAATCCATGCAGATGCTGATGGCAGCTGGAAGGGAGGGAGGCTCACAAATGTCACTATTGATAAGTGTTGTCGTAATCTGTTGAAAAAAATAGGGTTTAAATTGTCCCAGAGGTTTAGTCTGTCTGATGCTGTGTCTAGTGGTAGCATTTCGCACCGAATTAGTCCAGGATCTTAAAGGATGTCAAGAGGGTGAGAAGAGCTGTAGATTTAGGCTGCTTCTATGCCACCCTTGGATCCACATATTAAAAAAACAAAAAACAAATCAGGGGTTGTGTATTTCAAGGCTACAATACTATCTTGAGGTTCCCATGTCCCCAGAACCTCTCAATGGTATTATAGCCTTGTTATACACAGTACCCTATCTATTTTCTATTTTTACACAGCATCTTGTTGAAGATGTATGTAACAAGTTACAAGTGGATGGTATACAGTATATCCTACAAGGCAATATGTGAAACACACAGGGTCATAGAAAGTCACCATTAGAGGTGTGCAAAAAAACCTTGCACTAGGAAAATTTCCACAAAAGTTTGGAAATCAAATTAGCAACTTTAGCAGAAATTTTGACTTGGCAAAAGAAGTCAAAATAATGAAAAATACATAGTTTATTAATAAAACAACCAGGGTGTTGTACATTGAATAATAGATTAAGTGCACTATGAAAGATAGCGCAAACACTTTTACCAAAAAACAGCATCTGATTATAGCTGGCAGTGTCTCAATAGGAAACAGTAAAATTCAAGCTCAGCTTGATAGTCAGTAAGTAACCTTCTCCCCCCCACATGCACACTTGTACCATTCTTAACCTGACTCATCCTCAAACTAGTCTATTGGCTCATCTCTCTCTCTCTCTCTCTCCCTTTCATTTTGTGCACATAGGGTCAGGAGCCACTTTAATTAAACTCACTTCTTGCACCCTTTAGTTGCACATCTTTGGCATCAGGTAACCTATGCTCTTGTATAATCACTTCGCCATCCAGTTCCTATTCTCTCTCAGCTGGAAAAAGAATGGGTCATGTAATACAAAAAAATTAAAAATGAAAGTTAGCCCTTAAGTGCTGTAGAGACCCGCTAGGAGAGGCCTGATTGTAGTTCCTGATGTATTGTTAAGTGAAAAGCACCTGTCAGAACTAGGCACTTGCTCCTTCCATTACCAGCTTTCTAAACACTTAGAATGGAAGGAACAAGCACCTAGTTCTGAAGGAGCTTTTCACTTAACAGAGCATCAGGAACTATGGAGCAATAGGTTTAAATGCTTCATTGGCAAGCTTTTAAACTAGTCAAGGGGGGAGGCACTGATAAGCAGTAGGAAAATCCCAGCCTCTCCCTACAAAACAGGGTACTAAATGAGAAAAAGACCGAGGTAGAAAGGTCAGTGGGGGATGCTGCAACAGAAGGTAATGCCATCAAGAAACGGAGAGCAATGAGTACCAATGCCCGTAGTCTGAGTAACAAGCTTCCTGAATTAGTGGCCTTGATGGAGGAGGAACATCTGGATATCGTGGCAGTCACAGAAACATGGTACACACAAAACCATGACTGGGACGTAAACATACCAGGATACACTATCTACAGGAAGGACAGGGAGGGTAAAAGAAGAGGAGGAGTAGCTCTTTACATAAGGGAAGGAATCAAAGCAACAGAACAAAAGGGAAAACAGGCAGGAGAAGAAGCACTGTGGGTAAATTTGGAGACAGGCAATGGCACCACAATCCACACAGGGGTTGTATACAGACCCCCCCTTCTCAGGGGGAGGCAATGGACAAGGAAATGATAGAGAGTATACTTTGAATGGCAGAAAAAGGGGAGATATTGCTGATGGGTGATCTGAAAATGCCAGATGTTAACTGGAGTGCAGTTGCAGCAGCCACTTCGAAGAGTGGGGCTATTCTAGATGCCCTAAGGGGGCATGCCTTAGACAACTAGTATTGGGAGCCCACTCGAGAGGAAGCAATCTTAGACCTGGTTCTCTCAAATGGAGATGAAGAGAGGATCACAGTTGTAGAAGTGGGTAGCCATCTGGGAATTAGCGACCATCGAACAGTATGGTTCAAAATAAACACAGCAATGGAGTCAATACAAAGGCAAAAGTACTGGACTTTAGGAAGGCTGACTTTGCTAAAATGGGTGAGTGCCTAAGGAATGCACTAGCAAATGGGCAGGAAGGAGGGTGAAGAACAATGGGGAATAAAAACTGCCATCACAGAGGTAACAAGCTCTGTGTGAAGAAAGAAACAAATGAAACAATGTAAGAAACCACTATGGTTCTCAAAGGAAGTAGCAGTGAAGGTTCAAGAGAAAAAGAAAGCATTCAGGAAGTACAAGGAATCACAGAAGGAGCAGGACAGAGAACTGTGTCAGTTAAAGCAAAAGAAGTTGGAAGGCAATCAGAACAGCAAAGGCCCAAACCGAGGAAAAGATAGCCAACTAGTTAAGAAGGGGATAAAACCTTTATAGGTACATCAGGGAGCGAAGGAAGACCAAGGGAGGGATAGTGAGGCTTAATAAAGGGAGGAGGGAGGGCAGAGGTGACTGTGAAAAGACAGAGATACTAAACAAATATTTTTGCTCAGTATTTACAAAGGAAGAGGGGAGGTTCCTAAACAAACAGTAGAGACACTCTGGATACAGAAGTTGATACCAGCCCATTTACAGAAGAAAAGGTTCTGAAGAACTCTTAAAACTGAAAGTGGACAAAGCAATGGGGCCTGATGGGATTCATCCCAGAATTCTAAAAGAACTAAGGGTAGAACTAGTGACACCACTGACTACCCTCTTTAACAAATCATGGGAGGATGGGGTGGTACCCAGGGACTGGAGGAGGGAAGATGTGATTCCCCTTCACAAAAGTGGGAGCAAGGCAGAAGCAGGAAACTGAAGACCTGTTAGTTTAACCTCAGTGGTAGGGAAAATGATGGAATCACTTCTGAAGTAAAGAATGGTTGAGTATCTAGAGGCAAGAGGGGCACAGGACCCAAGGCAACATGGATTCACAGCGGTAAGGTCATGTCAGACAAATCTGATAGATTTCTTTGACTGAGTGACCAAAGTAGCAGATCAGGGAGGGGCTGTGGACATGGCCTACCTAGACTTTAGCAAGGCATTTGACACAGTCCCACACAAAAGATTAATATACAAGTTAGCCAGCCTGGGAGTGGGTCCCAAGATGACAGCCTGGGTAAAGAATTGGCTGGAGAATAGGACACAGAGAGTAATAGTAAATGGAGTCCACTCTGAAGAAAGGGGGGTTACTAGTGGGGTACCACAGGGTTTAGTATTAGGACTGGTCCTCTTTAATGTCTTTATAAGTGACATTGCAGAAGGACTGGAAGGAAAAGTACGTCTCTTTGCAGATGACACAAAGATCTGCAACAGAGTTGATGCACAAGGTGGGGTGGAAATGATGAGCAGGGACTTGGCAATGTTGGAGGAATGGTCAAATGTATGGCAGCTTAGATTCAATGCTAAGAAGTGCAAGGTAATGCACCTGGGAAACAAAAACTCTGGGGAAGAGTACACAATGGGGGGTGAGATACTAACAACAAAAATTGAAAGGGACCTGGGGGTAGTCATATCAGATGACCTAAAGGTGGGCAAACAATGTGAGAGGGCAGCAAGGAGAGCTGGGGATACTGGGGAGCATAGGGAGAGGCATCACCAGTAGAAAACAGGAAGTTATCATCCCTCTGTACAGACAGCTGGTCAGACCCCATCTGGAGTACTGCGTGCAGTTCTGGAGACCCAGTCTCCGCACGGACATAGACAGGATGGAAGCTGTCCAGAGGAGGGCAACTAAAATGGTGCAGGGTCTGCACCGGAAGACATATGAAGAGAGACTTAAGGAGTTTAAAATGCATAGCTTCAAGGAAAGGAGTGAGAGGGGGGGACATGATAGAAACTTTCAAGTACCTCAAGGGAATCAACAAAGTCCAAGATGGTAGCATCTTTCAAAAAAGGAGGTGTGCAAGAACAAGAGGGCACAATTTGAAGATAGAGGGCGGGCAGCTCAGAGGTAATTTAAGGAAGTATTTTTTCGCAGAGAGGGTTGTGGATGCATGGAACGGCCTTCCGGAGGAGGTTGTGGAGTCAAAAACAGTGGTGGAATTCAAGCATGCATGGGACAGTCATAAGGCAATTCTAGGGGGTGGGGGTAGGAAGAAGTAGGCTGCTGGTTGACTAGGATCTGCAGCTTGTCCATTGGGTAGGGAAATGGGCAGACTGGGTGGGCCAAGCGGTCCTTATCTGCCATCAAATTTTATGTTTCTATGTTTCTATTAAAGAGGATCTCTTCTAGCGGGTCTCTGCAGTGCTTAAGGGCTAACTTTTATTTTTTTTATTTTTTTGAATTACATGAAACAAGTATCTAATTATCAAAGGTGCTTTTCACTTAACAATACATCAGGAACTATACAAGAGGGTCTCTCCTAACGGGTCTCTGCAGCACTTAGGGGCTAACTTTTATTTTTGTTTTTATTTTTGGGATTACATGACCTATTCTTTCTCCAGCTGAGAAAGAATAGGTTTAGTCATTAGTTGAAATATTTTTTCAGCTGCACAGTTCTCTACAGCTATGAAATCTTTATTATCAACATCACCCTTGGGCTTCTAATAATAACAACCCCCACAGAAGTGTTCATAGTCCCAACTAGTAGAAAAAAACAGCCACATGCATGCACTCTCTGCCATTAATATATAATCAGAGGGTTGTTTTAATAGAGATATTCTTGATTAGTGCCATGGTCCTCTGGTTAGCTACAAATGATGGGTGTCATACAAGTATCCCTACGGGGAAGAGTATGTAACAATTCCATACATCGGAGAAAGCAGACCTTAAATCAGATGACAATAAGTTGGACATTAGCTATATCAAAATCATGATACAGATATATAAAACTGATATCCACAGATAAATTTAGAAATCAGAATATCATCTGGTTAAATAGCAGAACATGCACCAACGCCTGGTAAAGAAAACACAGTTAGATAAATTCCGGTGTCTGAATACTTTACGCAGGTGCACATAAATTTATGGGATAGAGGCAAATGCAAGTGATGGTGCAGGTTCTAGGAGAGAAAAAAGTGCTTAATGATTGGTTTGTAACTAGAGATGGGCAAAGTGGATAAAATTTGCAAAGTTGGTGGAATTCGCAAAGTGCAAATTGTTGACTTTGCGGAGTTTTTGCAAGACAAAGTTCCCCTTTTTCTAAGCAAATTGACATAAATTCACCCAACTTCGCACAACTTCACCACCTTTACAGGTGAAGTTAGGTGAAGCTGCAAAGAGGGAACTTCATGAAGTAAATCACAAAGGTGAATTTTGCAACTTCGCCAGAAATTCACTGGAGAAGTAAAACTTCACAACATCTCTATTTGTGACACGGAGCCAAATTTTCAAAGGTTAATGCAGGACTAGCACAAGCCTTGTATCAAACCCTGAATTGTGCCACACACATTGCTGCACATTGCGCTGATACTCAAAGGTTGTGCACATTTGCAGCACTTCACCCCCTTTATGGCGGCTAAATATTTGGAGCAAACCCTGTAAAAAGGTCCACGGAGTTAGACCAGTAAAAGCAGGTGTAACTCATGCCATGTGGCACACAGGATCAAGAATCCCAGTTGCCAGCCAGGGAATGCCACAAGCTCCTAACACAGTGTGTTTGGCTCACTCTGGGCTTGTAACAGTTCAACACGTTCGAGAACTGTGTGCAGGATGCTTAGTAGTGTAAGCACTATAGTATGCTCACATAGCTTGAGGTGAATAACTTGAATATCTGCTAAGGAATGTTAGCACTACTACAGTGGAGTCAGAAGCAGAGCGGCATGACAATTTGGTTAATAGAATCAAAATGAGAAACTGTCTCAGAGGGACAGTAATACAGTTAGTTAAAATATCTTGAGAAGCTGAGCACTAAGGATTATGTAGATATAAGGAGCCCACAATGAAGCTTAATTTTTGAGCTGTGGGAATTAATAGCAAGCACCATTAATTGTATGATGATCTACTGACAAATGCATATTTGAATTCATAAGCAAACTGATGCTAGATAAAAATGTTGGTTGAAAAGTGAACAAAGAAATGTTAGCCTTATCTCTATTTATCAAATAATGAGACTCCATGAAAAAGTACGGTTTGTACACAATGAATGGCAGTCTACTGTTCTTAACCCAAACTTTCTTCTGTATGAACTGGTTGGGGAATTGAGCACAAATATCATTTTTTTATTTTGCACATATATGTTTTATTTTATGAAATGGTGATGCAATTATTCCACTAAATATGCTGAAATTATCCAGATGGTGGACAAAGATCACTA
Organism: Neoceratodus forsteri; assembly: GCA_016271365.2. Taxonomy (NCBI): domain Eukaryota; kingdom Metazoa; phylum Chordata; order Ceratodontiformes; family Ceratodontidae; genus Neoceratodus; species Neoceratodus forsteri. Next base: position 1,383,577,214 of record CM057455.1, read on the forward strand.
TGGTGACTGGGACAGTATTTAAATGTCCCCTTGCCAACCACACACTGCTCTGAAGAAGGTGTCCTGATGCCAAAATGTCAGTGGTCACATGAGGTGCCCATGTACAGTATGTGCACATAGGTATTCTCTGGTTGCCAGCAGCAGTCATTCCTAGTTATGGGAATACTGTGTAAACTTACGTTATGGCACATCTAGCATGCGTCAAAATTGTTGTGTTTAATGCGCTGTAATGGAAAAAGAAGCATACTGGAATTTGAGATTTTAGGTGATTGAGCCACTAAGAATACCTGAAGTTAAAAGTCTCCACTGAACTAATGAATTGTATCTAGAGCTACCAGGGATAGATCTTCACTGCCTGCAGCTAGTGCAGAATGCAGCAACCATGTTGTTGACCGGCTGTCTAGATCATGTCATATTATATCTGTGCTGTGCTATCTGCATTGGCTACCGGTTAGGTGGTGGAGCTCCCTCAAGGTCGGTTTGCTGATCTATAAGGCCCTACATGGTCAGGGGCCCAACCATCTGCAAGACCTCCTATGTCCCCATTGCCCCCTCCACTCTCTTTGCTCCTCAGATTAGGGACTATTAGTTCTGAAGCTTTATTTAAAGACATCGGGTGTTCATGCATTTTCTTGAGCAGCACCAATCCTCTGGAACTCTCTTCCCTGATACATCCGGGACAGTCCCACAGTAGTTGTTTTTAAATGGGAGCTATAAACTCATCTGTTTAGACAAGCTTTTTGATGCAGATTACTGCTTTTATACTGATGAGTTAATATGTTTCATTTACATGTCTTGTCTTGTAGTTATAACTATAGTGTAATGTGTTATATTTTTTTGTGAGTGCATTGATTCAAAATGAGATTTGCGCTATATTAAATAAAACCTGATTGATTGATTGATTGATATGTATCTGCATCCTATGCCACTTTGCATTGTGTATGTGTGAAGTGTTTAATGAGGTAAGCATATGGTATGGTAAGGCAAATTCTACAAGTCTCCAGCCTGTTATTTCAATAAGTGTGCTTATAGACAGTGGGACCACTTGACCTCTGAGTGCAACACATTTAGGACATCACTCTGGGTTCTCCCACAATGTCAATCCCTACCCATTATGTAATCTCATCCCCTACCAACAGGTCTCCCAGATTTGTTTGTCATCAGCTCCCCTACCATCCCCATCTCCTCTCTCTTTACAGGCTCTAACCTGGCAACCTCCCAGACCCATATGCCCTTCCTCCATAATGTCAAGCCAGTGGGGATTCACACAGTCCTGGGCCTGAGAGTACTGGCAGCAATCATGCATGGCAACAGGGAGACATGAGGTTTCCTTGATCCCCTGGATGCCAGACACAGCTCATGCAACCACTGATGCTCTGCAGGGGAGAAACATTTCTTTGGCCCACTGCAGGGGTTGCTATGGTTGTGAAACCTGAGCATCTCTCTCTCCTGGCTAGAAGTGATACCACATAGCAGCAACATCCCAGCCTTTGACCATCTATCCCAACTCAGATTCAGTAAGGCAGTGGGAAATCCAATAGAATGCTGGGATGTATAAGCAGGGAGACAAGCAACTTGAGTAAGAACTCAAACTGCCCTTGTACAGACGGCGTGGCAACACCTGAAGTACTCTGTCCACTTTTGGAATCCCTGTCTGAGGGAGGTTGTGAACAAGCTGGAGGCAATGCAGAGAAGAGCCACAAAGATGACTAAATGTCAAAATGGAATACATATGAACAGAGGCTGGAAAGACTGAACATGAACTCACTGGACTCAATGAGGGAGAGAGGGGACATGATAGAGACAGGTACAAATAAGGTGGACTGTAGTAAATTGTTTAAGCACAGCAAGATTACATGCACCAGGTGTAAAGCACCAAGATGATATGGGTAGGTTTAAGAGGGATGCCAGGAAGTACAACTTCATGGAAAGGGTGGTAGAGGGTGGAACAGGCTACCTTGGGAGGTGATTAATGCTAAAACCATTGAAATCTTCAAGAAGGTGTGGGACAAATACAAAGGGAAGATCAAAGTGGCTGGGATGGGGGAATTGGACCTATAAGAGACAAGCACCACCACATTAGGCAAACACAATAGACCATAATGCCTTCTTCTTCTAGCAATTTTTCTTTTTTTTAACAACACTTTATTAAAGCTTATAAACACAAGGGACATAAAATATCTTCCAGATCAGTTGTCTACCAACTTGGATACCTGGCCAGAGTGAAAACTCCATAGAGATACAATCTAAGAGCACATTGAGCATAACAGATACTCAAACAATCCAACAAGCTCTAATATCCATATCTTACAGTACCCAACAACCAAAACACAAACCCACAAAAACAGACCATAAATGACTAGGAGCCAGATAACACCCATTCCGAGACCCAAAGCAGAAGAGAGGAGAAGAGCCCTAGGGAGCGACTACGGGGGATTGTAGCACTAGAGACCCACCTAAGAGGAGTACTTCCACTAGGTGGTGGATGTGCTGGAATGTAAATGGGGAGGAATCTTATGATACTACAGGTCACCCACTCCAACTCAAAGGAAAAAGGTTCAATTACATGAATAGGAAATATTTTTTTACCCAAAGAATAATACGCCCATGAAATAGCTTACCTATGGAAGTAATAATCAGCAAAAACAAAGTAGAATTCAAAAAATGACTCAACAACCTTATAATAGTAGGGTATAACTTGACTTATTATCCTATGAATTAGTATACGGGCTATTTTAATGGGTCTTGCAGCCTTCTTGCTCCTCAAATCACCTTAGTGAATCCTTGAGGCAGAGAAATATGCATGAATTGAAGGAAAGGAGTCGAAGCCTTTAGAAACTCATCAGGTCTATTCCGTGCCACATAAGTCACCCGTCCAGACCCTGCCACTCTTAGCATACAATCATATCACTCATCCAAAGAGGGGATGGCTACACTTTGCCACCACCGCAGGATCAATCTTTGGCCTCAGTAAATAGCTGTAAGCAAGCATACCTGACAGTTCGGAAGGGGTCCCAGCTTACTTGTATTACACAAAATGAGAAGATCCCGCGGGATGGGCTTCTGCAATACTAACCACAGTACTCCTACTATTCTATGCCACCATTGCTTTAGTAAATGACAGACCCATAATATATGAAGCAAAGATTCAACATGTCCATCACACCTCCAGCACTTTGAATGGGAGAGAAGCCACATGGCATGCAGAACCTCAACCATCATATACCACAACAAGAGAGTTTTAAGATACATCAGCCTCCCTCCTCTAGCAAATTTTCTAAGTTTCTATTATGCTTGTGACATCCCAGGCTCATCTGAGGAAGCCAGTGGGAATGAACATGGTGTGGGGCCTGAGAGTACCAGCAGCAGTCATACAGGAAGCTCAGGAGGCAGAGGGTTTTCTTGGTTTTCTCTCATTCCCCAGAGCTGCCCTCCTCCCTGATGCAGGGCTGTGCCCCATCAGACTTCGCACATGTGTAAGCTGAACCCTGCAGAGGGTGCAAGCTCTTTGGCCCACCGCAGAGGTCACTGCAGTGGAAGAACCATAGCACTATCCCTCCCTGGCTGGGAACACTGCCTCATGACAGTGCTGCTCCTGCCCCCTGAACCACCCAATCCAGCTCCTCTGTTCACTCCTGAACCCAGGTCTCCCCTGTGGAGGCATGACACACTACCCACTGAGCCATTGGGTAGCCCCAACATTTTAAATGTTTGAACAGCCTATCATGCTTATTACATTCCTGTTTGTGAAGCAAGAGGGGGGAGAGATCGGGTGGACATAATGGACCTAGAGTAACTTTCACCCTTTAATTACTGTGTTACTATGTATTTTTTTTACTATGGAGAACAACAATGTTCATGGGTTTAAATTTGGAAGTCTATTTTGTTTTAGGGGAGCGAAAATGCTTCCCATGACCCACATTTTGGCAATCAACACTCTAAAACAGATAAACGTATAGGTGGTAAAACATCACTTTTAAAATCAAAATACCCTTTCATTATGAAAACTCGTCTATTCTAACATTCATGTCTGCAAAATCATTTGACATCAAATTTTCTATGTCCATTTTTGGAGTAAAAAAAAAGTCCTTCTTTATTGAAAGTTTTTATCATACTATTAGAATTCAAATACTTCCCTAATGAAGTTACCATAGGCCACGCTAGACGTATTTTATTTATTTATTTATTTATTTAGTTATTTAAGAGATTTACCAGATAAGCATTCTGAGCGAGGCCCGCTCGTTTCCAGATGCGACCTGGGGTTACATAGGTCAAAAATAGCTACAGTGCAATCACAGTGCAACAGTGTTACATAGGTCAAGAATAGCTACAGTACAATCACAGTACATCGGTGCAATAGACAGCAGGTTCAGTAGACATTATACTTGAACAGGTATATAAGACAGCTGAAAGAGGATACAAAAACAAGGAGAGAAAGTGGCCAGTGGTATTGCAACAGGTGAGAGTGGATTTATACAGGGCAAGATTTGTAGGTACAGCAAGTGCAGCTTGATAGCCGATGCAATGCTAGGTTTGGTGCACATAGTTTGTTGTGACAATTGTTAGGCATAAACTGACTGGGTGAGAGCAGTGAGGTAAAATTTTGCCAGTGGGGAACTGGGCTAGCTGCTTAGGTTAATTATTTAGAGCCAGTTGGATGCCCCTTGTGGACGTATAGCACCAGTCCTTTTTTATGTTGTCTTATGCATGCGCAAGCAACATTTTGTGGTAGTAGGAGAAATGCAGAGGTGTGTCAGTGTTGGCAAATGCAGGGCATGCTTTAGAAGGTGTGTCCCTCATTCTTCAATGAGCCAGCATGCTAGCACTGACACAAGTTTGCAAAGTGCCACCAACTTGAAAGAAATGTGCCGCTGCAATCCGAGACAAGCTTGTCATGTAGCAGCACAGAAGACACGCCTCCCTATGTGCCTTGCTTGGTGAAATATTTCAAATAAACATGGCAGTGGCCCCTGCCTTCCACTGCACAATACCGAAACAAAGCCAGCTTCAGGGGTGCCTAATCCCCATATCAGCATGTCCACCACCTCCCCCCACACATACACACACACACACACACACACACACACAGATTGTGTGGCACACTGGGAGCCCACCCCAGTGTGCCTCCATTTAACAGAAAGATGACCATGTCGACATGTTTCTGCCCCCACTCCCAATGTATGACCCACTGGGAGCCCACCCCAAAGTGGAAAACATCACCCACCAAAGAGTCATGGGGCACACTGGGAGCCCACCCCAGTGTACCCAACATTTGTTTTATTTAACCTGTAAAGAGATAAAACTGTCCCGTGGGGCAGTATCCTTTTGTGTTTGTTTTTTTTTGTTCCTGAAAAAAAGAAAATGGTCCATTGTCGGCGGCACCCCCCCTCCCCCAGCCTGCACCCACCTTCTGTGCACCTCACCTCCCCACACTCCCCCTCACACCTTACTTACCTCCGGAGGGCTGCAGTCTTCAGTGGAGTGGGAACACATCTGCACTCTTCAATGCCGACCGTGAACTGAAGAAATGCCAGTAAGCTGTATAATGGCATAAATGGGGGGGAGGGGTCAACTTAGATGGATATCTCAGCCATTTCTTTGAATTTTGGCTCCAAATTTTCAACATAGAGTTCTTGGGAGCTCACCTCATGAACACATGCACTGTCATCTTGTTATTCAGTCCCAAAAGGTCATTTTGTGGTCACGGTGCGGAATCACCTTTTGGGACTGATTAATGAAATGACAGTGCCACTGTTCATGGTGGGGATCTAAAAACCTATTGCAAATCTGGTGAAAAATTCAAAGAATGACTGTGTTACGAGCATGCATTGGGCAGTTTCTATGCACTGTCATAACTTTGAAAATTTTTAATATTTTCACTCCAGATTTTCAACACTGTCATTTTTTCACACCTCCCTATGAACAGTATAGCTGTCATGTTTTACATCCTACCCAAAATGTGTTTTCGCACATGTGGTGTACAACGGTGCAGTCACTGTAGAAAATCAATGTTTGGGACAAGGTAACAAAATCACAGTGACACTGTTCATGAGCAGAGGTCCCAAAATGCCTATGTTGAAAATTTGGTCACAAAAATTACCAAAATAATTGCGTTACGGGCATGCATTATGCAGTTTCTAGGCATACTCGTGACCGCCAATTTTTCATATTTTCACTCCAGATTTTCAGTATTGCCATTTTTTCACACCTCCTCATGAAGAGTACAGCTGTCATTTTTCACATCCTGCCCAGAATGTGTTTTTGCACATGTGGCACCAAATCGTGCAGTCATTGTGCAAAATCATCTTTCGGCTAATAAACTGATAGTGCCATTGTTCAGGAGGTGGGGAGTCACAAAAAGCTTATGTTAAAAATTTGGAGTGAAAATATCAACAAACACCTTGGACATTAGGGATTCAAACCATAATGTCTCACCCTGTAGCAACTGACAGGCATCAGGGGTGTGACTTAGGATTTTCAGCTGTAATGTTGAAACCATTTCACCCCACCCTGCAGCCAGTGACAGGCATCAAGGTGTGCCTTGGAGTCTTTGGCCCCAAAGCTCACCCCATTCTCCTATACTGCACCCAACTTAGCATATTTCCTTATGAAATGGGATGAGCGTAAGGCCCAAAGACCCCAAAGCACACTGCAACACTTGTCGGTGTCTGCAGGGTAGGGTGAGGTGAAATGGCATGAACATTATGTCTGACAACCCAAAGGCACACCCCAATGCCTGTCGGTTTCTATAGGGTGGGCGTGGGTTTGCCGTCAGTTCACTACTTCACTGCCATTCCTATTATGCATCTCTCTAACTTCTGCACTACCAGTGCCAATGCCAGCAAGACAACATTCAGCATTGACAAATGCTTGTTTCTACTGTGCCCATGATACTGTATATATCAGCTGATTTATTTTTCTCCAGTAATACTCAGTAGGCAAGAGAAACCAAAGGAAAGCAGTTCTTTACCCTTCAGAAACAGGTTTATCAAAGGCAATTTGGAAGATTTGCATGGGTTTTAAGGATTATTCTTTAATTTTGTAGAACAGACACGGCCAATTATTGTTCTTTTTCTAAAGTAGTCTAACCCTTAAGAATTCAAGTTATAGAGGTCTGAGTCAAAGGGCGAGCTAACTTTATTAACTAAGAGCAGGGAACACAGCAAGCAGCAAACATGACCTTTGACAGGCTAATCTCAAATTCTGAGTCAGTGAAAGTCTTGTGGTATTGTGTTTGGTAAAAAATAAGAATGAGCTCTTGGCCTGTTAAAACACCAAAACTGACTAAACCCACCATCTATCATAAATTCAAACTTCCCACCTCAGTGTGTGTGGCCCGTATGGCCCAGAACAAACAGTTTAGACTTAAATCAAAGCTACATCAGGTTTGGTGAAGGACTGATGAACTCAAAAAACCAAAAACAGATTTAGAAATGACAGAAATTGTTGTATATATGTTTTCCCAGGAGTCTTGCCGATGTTCACAGAGCCAGCCAGAGAAAGTGTTATTTATTTATTTTTTTATTTCATATATGATATGCTGCATACACTATTAGACAAAGGGAACTCAAAGTAGGGAGTATTATTTATTTCACACTATATTTACCCAGGGTTTCTTTAAAATCTTCAGGTGCTCGTGCTTTTATGTATGCTGCCCCTACCCTCTGGAATTCTCTACCCCGTCTGCTTCATCAGTGTGTGACCATGGAGGAATTTAAAAAGGTCTTGAAGACCTATTTATGGTCTAAGATTTATTTTAATTGATTAATGTGATTTTATAAGGTCAGATTTATGTTTTATTTGTTTTATTTGTAATTATTGTAAGGCGCCTTGAATTTGTGAAAGGCGTGGTATAAATAAAGTTTTTTATTATTAAATGAGTTGAGAGAACTCAGCTTCAGTGTGATCATCCATTTACTGTATGCACTTTTCTAACTAGGCAGACTGAAGTACAGGGAGACCGAGAGGCTTTTTCACTATCACAGAATGAGGCAATGGTTTGGTTTAGTTTATCTGGTTTAGTTTATCTGCCCCAAAAGTCTTTTGCTTCATGCAGAGTCTGCAGGATAAATTAGAACCTATTATATTTCATACCCTTTATAGTACTCTGCAGTCAACACCAGTGGGTATTCCTCATCCATCGTATAGGTTGATGCACGATCCAATCAAAGATGAGCGAGGACATCCCTCTATCCTCATCAGACTATCTCCAGTTCAATTCATGCATCAAGATAGGTTGGCCACGTCCTCACTGTTCCCAAAAACAACAACTGTACAGGTACTGTAGAACCTAATCACTTTTTAATTCAATAGCTAACAAACAGCCTAAAAAAATAGCAAGATCAGCTACTAACTGCATGCAGCCTTTACCGCAGTGTGTCTTTCATCAACGGTTATGTCCTTAAAGCACAGGGAGGCAGAAAAATATAGTGTTTCTATCAGGAGATCAGAACCCCCTCCTGTAGCAGGTTCTGATTACTCACAATTGTCAGCAATCATGGCTCAGGTCCCTCCTGCAGTGACCCCAGCCTATACTACATCAGCAGCCACCTTTTCTTGTGTGACTGGAACACCTCTCCTAGCAGCAGCAGCTGCTGGCAATGATCCCCGAAGTTCCACAATGCTGCACAGCAATAGCAACTCCTTTTGGCAGGAATCCCCTCTAGTAGCAATTCCTGCCCAGGGTAATGGGCCACAGCTCATCAAGGCACCTCCAGAAGTGGCATCCTAAGCGTTAGCCCCTCACACAGTGTCTCCAGCCCATAATATCACCACAGCTATCGAGGCACCTCCAGAAGCAGCCTCATAAGTGTTAACCCCCTCACACAACAGGCTACATGGCAGACTACCTTCCCCCTCCTGTACAGTGAGATCAACATCTGCTGTTCAGGCAGCAGCACACAAGCAACAACACTACAGTTAACTCAGAGGTGCAGTACCTTCTTCTTGCTCCCCTGAGGCATTCCACTCAGGTTTCCTTGTCCAGCAGTCACCTCCATTTCTTGAGCATTGTCCCTCCACTCCCATTTAGACTTCAGGGCAATCTCCTTTGTTCTTGGGGGGCCATAAGATGATTACCCTTCCCCCTAGACAGCTTCAGTCCTGCTACCTCATGATGATCTTGGGCTAGACAAGCCCCATGATGCTCTGCGAGTCTCCTCAGTCCCAAGAGCTCGCTACAAATCTCGCGAGATCACCTGGCCATTCTCCCTTCATCCAGCCCTCCCAAACAACAGGAGTTATCGCGAGACTTCACAGCCGCCATCTTGCCTGGGTATTTTTACCCACTTCATGCCTAATACTGCTGTCCTTTGTTCCCAAACGAACAATTATTATCCCAGAAGGCTGTAAATTAATTATGTGGCCTACTACATGGCAAGGTCCCTTCCTAATACAATTCTTTCTTGATTCCTCCAGATATCCCCACATCATGAGAAAGTGCAGGCAGTGTGGAGTATCTTTCACACCCTTAGAGGAAGATGACCAAATGTGAGCAGAGTGCATCCTTAGTGAGCACAGGAGTACAACACAGACAGAAGATGAAGACTCCACTCTGGAATCCCACCCACCGCCCACCTCTCCTATCGCCTTGGATGCCAACCAAGAACAACTACTTTTTCAGCTGCTGGAATGTATGAAAGGGGATGACCTCTTTACCACAGCACCTCAAAAGGCCACCGACAAGGGACCCACAAAAAAATGCCCCAGACTGGATACGGACAGCATCACATCTGACAACTCCTCCGAACCCAACGAAGGCAATTTGGACAAGTCAACCCAAATGTGCCATGGGGAGAATAATCACAATGGTGCGGGTGGCACTCAAGATATCACAGCAACCCGCACAACCCTCCACGTCTGAGGACCTCCTTCTCTCTATGGGCGAGCCAGACAAAAAAATACATTTCCCCTCATGCCAAGCTCTCGACTCCCTACTTGCAAAGGAATACGAGGCAACTGATCTGACCAGAATGTCAAAAAAGAGCATGATAAACAGGTGGTACCCTATTAGTCAGGGAAAAAAGTGACCACTGGGGTAAACCTCCTAAGGTGGACCAACCGGTCTCCCAGCTATCCAAACACGCTACCATCCACATTGAAAGTACAGCAGCACTCAAAGACCCAATGGATAAAAAGGTAGAGGAACATCTCCAGAAAATCCACAAAGCAGCTGGCATGGCATGCTCCGCAGACACCGCCATGTGGTTGACATGCAGGGCCCTCCATAGATGGTTACACATTCTCACCGAGAATATTCCTGAGGATTCCCCCCAAGTGGATGCAGCGGAGTGTGCCATTCAAGCTGTGAAGTACATTATGGATGCATCTTCCGACATTTTCAGATTCAGCACTCGTACGACCGTACTAGCCAATAGAGCTAGAAGAGCCCTGTGTCTCAAACCATGGCAAGCGGACTATGAATCCAAAACCACCCTCCTTAAACTATCCTTCAAAGAGGGTATCTTTTTCAAAGAAGGCCTAACACCATACCTCAAACAAAGGTGGGGAACACAGGCACAGGGAGATAAGGATGTCTATCTCTCCACAGACAGACCCTTTCATCAAAAAGGCAAGTTTTTCAAACACAAACCTCAGACATACCATTTCCAGACCACTAAGCAGTGGCCCCAAAGACCACACTTCCAACACAAGGCATACAACAACAGACCAAGAGGCAATACAGAGGGCCAGTACACCAATAGAGAGTGAAAACCCAACTTCAAACTACAGGCTAATAAAAAATGAAGGCAAGCGGGCCCACGCAGAGTTACCTCTGGCAGGGAGGGTGAGGTGGTTTGCACAACAATGGGCCCACACAACATCTGACAAATGGGTGCTGGAACTAGTTACCAAGGAACATGTGATTGAGTTTAACAGCAACCCCATAAGACACAGACCATTCCTGTCACTAACACCTATGGACCTGATCAAACTGCAAGCGTTACACAATGCAATACAGGACTTACTCACCAATGGGGCTATCACACAAGTCCCCACAGAGGAACAGGACACAGGGGTATACTCCTTGTTCTTTGTCGTCCTGAAGAAGAAGGGCAGAATGGGACCCATGCTAGACCTCAAGTGTCTCAACCAGAATGCAACTTACAAAAAATTAAAAATAGAAACCCTTTGCTCCACTCTGGCATCCATTCAACTGGGGGACTACCTAACCTCAAGAGATCTCAAGGATGCCTATCTCCACATTCCCATCTGGCCCTCACACCACTGTTACCTGCGATTTAACTTCCAAGGGCAACATTTCCAATATACATGCCTACCCTTTGGCCTGGCATCAGCACCTCGGGTCTTCACCAAGATCCTGGTGGTCCTCACAGCACATCTCAGAAAACAAGGGTTCCACGTAATACCTTACCTGGACGACTGGCTCATATGGGCAAGAACAGAGGAGCAGGCCCTACAAAGCACACAGCTTGCAATCAACTGCCTGCAACAACATGGATGGATAATAAACAGGGACAAGAGCCAGCTGATTCCTGCCCAATCCATCACTCATTCAGGCACAGTAATACATAAAAAGAGCAACAAGGTCACCCCTACACCCAAGAAAATTCAGAACTTCCAGACTCTGGTATCGTGTCTAATCAGCAGACCAAACAGGGCTGTATGGGACTACCTACGGGTACTGGGAGTCATGGCAGCACTAATCGACATGGTTCCATGGTCCAGGGCACACATGCGAACACTACAAAGGTTCCTAATAGACTCATGGGACCAGACAACCCAAAACTTCAAATTCAGAGTCACACCCCCTCCACTACTGTTAGCCGGACTACGTTGGTGGACTCTGAAACCACACTTACTGTGGGGCACAACACTGACACAAGTAGCACCAGAGGTGATCACCACAGATGCCGGTCTGTCAGGGTGGGGGGCAACATACAACAATCATGTAATCCAAGGATTGTGGACTCATCAGAAGTCCTCTCTACCCATCAATATCTTGGAAATGAGAGCAGATCACCTGGCCCTCCTCTTTTTTACACCGCTACTCAACAACAGGCCGGTCCTAGTCCGGTGCGACAATCAAGTGACAGTCACATACATAAACAAACAAGGAGGAACAAGAAGCAAAGCAATGATAAAGGAGTCACTAAAGCTATTCCGCTGGGCAGAACGGAACTTGCTGTCACTATCCGCAATATATCTAGCAGGAGAGGCCAACACAGAGGCGGACTGGCTGAGCAGAGTTACAGTCAGCCAGTCAGAATGGAGACTTCACAAGTCCATCTTTCAGAGACTACTGTCCAAATGGGGACCCCTGCAAGTTGACCTAATGGCACCATGGACAAACACTCAACTACCCAACTACCACTCCAGATTTTGAGACCCCCAAGCTCAGGAGATTGATACGCTGTCAGCCCCTTGGGACTTCTCACAGGCCTACATATTTTCACCACTACCAATGATACCCAAAGTACTCCACGAGATTCGATGCACGGGATCATCAGTAGTCCTAGTGGCCCCAATTAGCTGAGATGACTGTGGTACTCGCTCATATAGGACATGTCAGTAAGAGCTCCGATGACCCTACCACCTTGGACCAACCTTCTGTCACAGGGTCCAATTCTGCATCCAAATCCAACCAGTCTGAATCTGACGGCTTGGTTATTGAAAGGGAAAGACTGTTAAACCAAAGCTACCACGCCAGGTTTGTAAATCATCTGCTGCAATCCAGGAGACAATCCACTAATAAGACTTACCTCAGACAATGGGAAATCTTCCATAAATGGTGCCGGGAAATGGGTACCTCACCTTCAGTGGTGGGGTTACCACAAATTTTAGACTTCCTCAACAAAGGGGAGAACAAGGGCCTTAGTCCAGCCACACTCAAAGTGCAGGCATCAGCTATTTCCTCCATTAGGGGTCCACTACCAGGGATAGGTCACATTGGTTCTCATCCCGACACCATCCAACTCCTCAAGGCAGTCACACTAACAGCACCAGGGGGGAGGAAGAGATGCCCACCAAGGCAACTCAACACAGTGCTAGACGAACTTCAGTTACCTGTCCTCCAGCAGGACTCTCTTCACTGGTGCACTATTAAGACAGCAATCCTTGTAGCAATTTGTTCCACCAGAAGAATAGGAAAGCTTCAGGCCCTCTCATGCAGAAAACCCTTCTTCACTTTTCATAGCGATAGGGTCATACTGAGAACGGTACTCTCTTTCCTGCCCAAGGTGGCTTCACAGTATCACAAGGACCAGTATGTAATTTTGCCCTACCTACCTCCAAGTAACCCCCAAGACACATCGACCCACCACCCATAGATGTGGGCCACCAATTGGAAAAATACCTCAGTGTCACTAGGGAAATACGAAAGTCAGACAGATTATTCATTCTAACCTGAGGTCACAGATTAGGACAGGTAGTCTCCAAAGATGCCATAGTCAGATGGATCAAGCAGACCATTAAAGAGGCTTATAAGGCAGTGGGCCAGACACCACCAGCAGGCCTCAAAGCACACTCTACCAGGGCAGTAGCAACATCCTGGGCAGAAAGGGGAAACTTGTCTACTCAAGACATTTGTTCAGTGGCTACCTGGTCATCTATACACACCTTCACTAAACATTACAGGTTAGACATAGCATCTGCAGAAAGGACTAACTTTGCCAAGTCAGTCCTGAAGACAGGAGCCACACAAGACTAGACCAACACTAATCTGTCTTCTCCTTACCCACCTGAGAGTAATCACTCAATTCTACACTGCTACTAAGGTCTCACTGGTGTTGTCTGTGGAGTACTATAAAGGTTTCATAGGTTATCAGAGCAAAAAAAGACTGAGATCCATATAGCTCGCTAGGTAAATTTAAGTATAACCATATACTGAGTTTTTACATAGATAAATATCTAATCTTGACTTGAAAATATCCATTTTATCACTAGTTACCACATTTATGGGTAACTGGTTCCAGACACTAGTGACTCTTATTGTAAACCAGGAGCTCATTTTCTTTGTTTTACAACATTCTCCCATAAGTTGGAAGGGGTGAGACCGAGTTTCATATGGATTATTTCTTATAGTTAGTCCCAATTTAGCCCATAAACTGTCATCATGAAGAGCTTTAAAAACCATACAGAGGTCCTCTCTCATTCTTTGATATTCTAAGGAATAAAGTCCTAACTTGTTTAAACGATCATCATAATTTAGATCTTTAACTTCGTTCATTTTCTTTGTTGCTTTTCTCTGAATTTTTTCCAGAGCATGTTTTGAGCCCTGGTCTTGTGGTGACCAAAACTGAGCACAATACTCCAAGTGAGGCCTCACTAAAGAAGTATATAAGGGGAGTAACACTCTACTACTGTTACTTTGAATGTGCTTGTTTATACAGTGAAATATTCCTCCAGCTTTTTTAATGACTTGTTGACAATGTAGTTTAGGACTCAAATTATTTTGTACCCTTATACCCAAGTCCCTTTCATCTTCCACCACATTTAATAATTTGCCTCCCAACTTATATTTGGCTAATAGGTTATTTTTCCCAAAGTGCATAACAGTACACTTATCTATATTAAAATGTAAGATGTTTTTGTCTGCCCAATTTTCAAGTTCACCAAGTGCATGCTGTACAGTATTTGCATCTTCAACATTATTTACAGTATGGCCTATGCGAGTGTCATTCACAAATTTGGTTAGCCATACACCGACTGATGTGCTTAATGAAGCAATATACAGTATATATTAAAGAGACATGGGCCGAGCACAGAGCCTTGTGGAACACCACTGGTCACTTGTTCCTTACCTGAATAAGAACCTTTTATACAGACTTTTTGCGTTCTATTGGTCAACCATGATTCTACCCATTTGGTAATATTACCATTTAAACCCATTACAATCAAAGTGTCTAATAATTCGCCATGAGGGACCTGATCAAAGGCTTTTGAGAAGTCCAGCAAAATGACATCGACTGCCTCATTTCTATCTAGAGCCATACTAACTTTGCCACAAAATTCCAGCAAATTTGTCTGGCATGATCTGCCCTTAACAAAACTATGCTGGGAATAATCGATATTAACTATTTCCCCTAGATATTCCTTGATGATTCCCTCTAGGATTTTGCTCAAAATAGACGTTAAGCTAATAGGCTGGTAGTTAGATACTTCATGTTTTGAACCCTTTTTATGTTCGTTTGCGTGCATGCGCAAGGAACGTCTTGGGAGAATGGGACACTTTGGATGTGTGCCCTTCCCCTGCAATCCCCTGCTCCATTGAGCAGGCATGGCAGTCCTGCACCAATCAGACACAGTGCTGTGTATGACAGCAGTGGTCTTCTCTTCAAAGAAAACCACCACTGTCATACACAGCACGCGTCATGCCGCCACCCTCAAATCTTTGCTGCCACGCTGGGAGCCCACCCCAGCGTGGCCAATGTCCTGCATCATCTGCCAACGGGGGTGCCCACTTCCTCATTGGCTCCAGGCCCCCAGCCATCCCTCTTCCACTTGGGAGCCCACCCAATGTGGCAAATGTCCCATGTTGTCTTTTTTTTAAAACCTGTAAATTGAAAACGGTCCCACGGTGCTTCTCCCAGGCCCCCTCCCACAACCTCACCCACCCACTGCGCACCCTGCCTCCCCACCCCTCACCCCATACTTACCTCCAGAGCTCAGCGCGACGATCTTCGGTGGACTGGGAACACGTCTGCACTCTTCAAAGCCGACCGCGAACTGAGGAAATGCAGGTAAGCTGTATAATTGGCTAATAGGGGGTTTTCAACTTTATTGCATATCTCAGGCATTTTTTGGAATTTTTGCACCAAATTTTCAACATGGGGTTTTTGGGACCCCTTCTCATGAATGATGTCACTGGCATGGCGTTATTCAGGCCCAAAGGGTGATTTTGCAGTCACTGAGCAGTCACTGTGTGAAATCACCCTTTGGCTGGAATAATGCCATGACAGTGACATCATTCATGAGAAGGGGTCCCAAAAGCCCTATGTTGAAAATTATGCAAAATTCCAAAAATAACTGTTTTATGTGCTGCATATGCAGTTCCTATGCAGGCTCGTAAGTCTCCAAATTTTCAATATTTCACTCCAGATTTCAACATTGCCATTTTACCACATCTCCTTATGAGCAGTATAGCTGTCATTTTCACATCCTGCCCAAAATGTGTTTCCGCCCATGTAGCGCACAATGGCGCAGTCGGTGTGCAAAATCAATGTATGGGACACATTAAGAAAATCACAGTGACACTGTTCATGAGCAGAGGTCTTAAAATGGCTGTGTTGAAAATGTGGTGAAAAAATTACTAAAAATGACTGTTTTACGAAAGTGTGCTGTGCAGTTCCTATGCACGCTCGTAAGTTTGAGAATTTTCAATATTTTCACTCCAGATTTTCAACATTGCCATTTTACCACACCTCCTTATGAGCAGTATAGCTGTCATTTTTCACATCCTGCCCAAAATGTGTTTCTGCCCATGTAGCGCACAATGGCGCAGTCGGTGTGTGAAATCAATGTATGGGACAATTAAGAAAATCACAGTGACACTGTTCATGAGTAGAGGTCTTAAAATGGCTATGTTTAAAATTTGGTGAAAAATTCCTAAAATGACTGTTTTACGAGGCGTTGCACAGTTCCTATGCACGCTCATAACTTTGCGAATTTTCAATATTTCTACTACAGATTTCCAACATTGCCATTTTACCACACCTCCTTATGAGCAGTACAGTAGTCATTTTTCACATCCTGCCCAAAACATGTTTCCGCCCATGTAACACACAATGGCGCAGTTGGTGTGTGAAATCAATGTATGGGACACATTAAGAAAATCACAGTGACAGTGTTCATTAGCAGAGGTCTTAAATAGCTATGTTGAAAATTTGGTGAAAAATCTTAAAATGACTGTTTTATGAGCGCATTATGCAGTTCCTACGCACGTCAGAAGTTTGCGAATTTTCAATATTTTCATTCCATTTTCTAACATTGCCATTTTACCACACCTCCTTATGAGTAGTACAGCTGTCATGTTTCACATCCTGCCCAAAATGTGTTTCTGCCCATGCAGCATAATAATGGCGCAGTCGGGTGCAAAATCAATGTATGGGACACATTAAGAAAATCACAGTGGCACTGTTCATGAGCAGAGGTCTTAAAATGGCTATGTTGAAAATTTGGTGAAAAATTTCCTAAAAATGACTGTTTTACAAGCGTGCGTTGCGCAGTTCTTATGCATGCTCGTAAGTTCGCGAATTTTCAATATTTGCACTCCAATGACTTCCAAATACCTAAACAGCACATAGAAGCAAGCAACATTCGGCATTGACAAATGCTTGTACTTCTTTGTCACTGATTTTTTTAAACCATGTCCAAGTGCCAAATACCACTGCAAATACCTACAAGCTAACGTTCGACATTGACAAATGCTTGTTATAAATAGGCACAACATTAGCTTGCCTCCATACATCAATTACTTATCCTTCATTGATAGATCTAATAAATAATGCTGTAAGTGGACCAGATAAGGGAATGGCCAGTTCTTTGAGAATGCGAGGGTGAAGACCATCCGGGCCTGATGATTTAATATAGTCCAACCCTAATAGACACTTTTGAATATCTAATGCTGTAATAAGGTGCAACCCAGGTGTTTTATGTGGGTTATGATTTTTTAAGGCGGGGACTTTTTATTAAAAACAGAGGTAAAGTATTGATTACGTAGCACTGCCATATCGGAATTCTCTAAAATCATTTTATCAGTTGAATCCTTTAATGGGCCTAGGGTAGGAGTGGCATCCCTTTTATTATTTACAAATTTGTAAAAGGACTTATAGTTATCCTTAACCCTTGTTGCCAAGTTTACCTCATAATCCCTTTTGGCTTTTTTAACACAACTTTTTGGTTTTTTTCAGTAAATTTTTATAATATTCCCAATTTGACGGTGTACCACTAAGTTTTGCATTTTAAATGCCTTATTTTTGTCTTATCAGTTTTTAACTTTGGCATTTATCCAGGGAGTTTACATTTAACTTGATCTCCTTTTTTCATTTGAGGGATATACTTTAATATTCCTGTAGATAATTTAGTATTGAATATAGACCATATTTCATTCAGTGACTTGTTCGTAAATTCCTCTTCCCAGTCCCAAGATGTCAACTCTTTATTAAATTCCTGGAAATCAGCTTTTTTAAAATGATAGATAACTGCACATCCTGTGTCAGAACCATAGATACCTTTATATGTAAAGTTAACCATAGAATGGTCACTAATTCCAAGGGGTTGGGAAACATTACAGTTAGTTGTACTGTCACCCAGATTATAAAGGGTACGAAATATAATGGGATTTACTCACCTGGTAAAGGTGATTATTTGAGTACCCTTTATAATACTCTGCAGGCCCACCCAGATGACAGATTATCCTCAAGCCGGGTCAGCAGAAAAGGCAATACCCCATAAAGGAAAGGGTAAATCTAAGGTCAGAGTCATTAGACCCTTGTGCAAAGATTCAATGACAACATAACAGTATATGTCAAACTGTATATATATTTTTTCTGTACATGAAGAGGTTACTTCAATAAAGGTGATGGGTGAAACACAACTTCTGACTAAGTGTACCATAATTTATTATTCTGTAATCAATGACTCCAGCACAGATACCAGCCCTCTCGGAGGCCCATCTTCCTGTTGGGTCTACCTTGGGACGCACATATTCCTGGCTTGTATTTTTCTCTTTCTTCTCTCTCACTGTTTAGCTATGGAAGACTCACCCTGGAGATAGTCTGATGAGGGTAGAGGGATGTCCTCACCCACCTTTGATCTGATTGGATCATGCATCAACCTATAGGATGGATGAAGAATACCCACTGGTGTTGACTGCGGAGTACTATAAAGGGTACTCAGATAATCACCTTTGCCAGGTGAGTAAATCCCATTATGCAGTGGAACAGGAGATCAATCATAATTTTCCTTGCACAATACCCTGAATGAAGCAGAGATCAGTTATAACTTTATTTGCATGATGCCCTGAATGAAGAAGGAGATCATCATAACTTTTTTTGCACAAGGCCCTGAATGAAGAGGCAGATCAAATAACTTTCTTACCACAGGACCCCTCACTAAGCAGGAGATCAATCATAAGTTTCTTTGCACAGGGCTCTGAACTGTACAGGAGGAGATTAATCATAACTTTCTTCACAAAAAGCCCTGAATGATGGAAGAGATCAGTTATAGCTTTCTTCACACAGGGCCCTGCACAAAACAGGAGATCAATCATAATTTTCTTAACACAGGGCCCCAGAGATGTACTGTACAGTAACTTGAAGCAGCAGACTTTGGGGCATGGCCCTGGACCTGTAGCTTGGACCTGGGTGATGAGGTTAGGGGGAATGAGTGAGCGTTAGGGTTGAAAAAACCCTAATGCCACATTTCCCTTATTTGGTTTGGCTTTGTAATCCTAACAGATGCATTAATGTATTTTTTTGCAATGACTTTCCTTACTTTTTGAGAAAGTACAGTTGCAATCTAACTTGTGCATGGCCCTTTGGGTCCCGGTCCCATGCTATGCATGTGGTAAGTCAAAACTTGCTTAGCACATGACCTTTTATACCTTGCATGAAGCAGCAGGAGAGTTCTAACTTGCTTCAGGCAGGGATCTGTGTGAATCCTGAGGCTGCAACAGATGGCAGCAGCCATAGTTTGTCTGGGGCCATCCTCCTCTGGACCAGGAAGGAGGAGGGAAGGGGGATGATAAAGGAGGTCCTGGGGGGGCTTCAGGTTAGGCAGGATTGGTCTGGGACCACCAGGGGCCTCCCACTTGGGAAGCAGGGGTCACATCCTGCAGGGGTAGGGAGAGGAGGAAGCTACTGGGACAGAGCCAGTTGTCCATCCTCTTTCTCCTCTGCCCCTCCAAGGATCAAGACATCCAGCCTGCTGATCAGGTCAAAAAAGTTAAGGACCAGGCAGGCTGTGGAAGCCTAGGAGTTGTCAGGCCTGGGGGCTGGGGAACATTATATGCTTCATCTAGAGGCTGGAGGGTAGCCCTCTCCTCACATTGGTGGAGCTCCCTACAAAAAAAAAATGATAACTATTTAAATACATTAAATACAGCTTTGTCCATAGCGCAAGGTGCTGGGTCCCTACCTCATCTCCTGTGGTGGTCCCGCTGCTCTGGTGGAATGCCTGCACCCTGCCATGGTGAGCTCCAATTGATCCTTTTCTGGCTGTCTGCCAGGCTGTGCACTGATTCTCGAGGGCCACCTAGGGGCATACTGTTTCATCCGGAGCATGTCAATTGCTTCCTTGTGCTTCACGTGTTCCCGGGTCATCAGGAAGCAAGCTTCATCTTAGCATACTGCTCCTGGTTTAAGGGTTCCTTCTTCCTTCTCTGGTGGCTGAAGGAGGGGGGTTATTGACCGCTGGGATGGGCATGGGGTTTGGCACATCAGTCAGGTGGACAACCCAGTTCCTGTGCGGCCCTTCTTCAGGCTGCGACCCTTTGGGCCTGCGAGAGCTGGGGGGTCTGGCCTGCCTTGGGCTATCGGGGCATCATTGCTGTCAGTGTGGCATCTGTGAGCCAAGGGGGATCCCATATGGGTTGTTCGTGACCACACACACTGAGAGGACAACGAGTGCGGAGTGGAGTGGACTCCTCTGTCAATGGCTTTGCTCTGGCCCTTGCACACCTAGCAGGCCATCGCAAGAGTAGAGCAGCCATGTTGGGTGGGACCAGTTCTCGCCAGGCCTCGTGAGGCCAGCGCTTCATAGGCATGTCCAAAATCCCACTGCGTCTAGCGAGATTTGGGGATGGCCATCTTTCCTGGGGCTCATAGCCATTGCTCCTTGGTGCAGACAGTTGGCTTCATGGTTAAAGACACTGAACTGCAAGCCAGGAGATTTGGAGGCATGAAGACCTGGGATTGAATCTCATAAACCCCCACTCATGTATGGTGTGATCCTGAGCAAGTCAATTAACTTTCTGAGGGGCAATGCTCTGGGAGGATGTTGATTCCTCAGTGGTGCATCAGCTTCGCCCAATATACAAAAAAAAAAAGTAATAAAGGGGGCAGTGCTCCTGGTGTAATGGGGGTTGGATGCCTGCCTCTGGGGCATAAGGTGCCTTGATTGAATCCACCAGGGAAAATCACGTAAATCTAAAAAATAAAAAATCCTGTAGTACAAATTAAAAAAAAAAAATTTGTTTATAAAAAAAAAGGGGGTATAATGTAGCATGTAGCACTGTGGTACAGTGGGGGAACAAGCCCCTTCTTGGCCTCCACAGTGGGTAGCCAGAGCAGGCAGCAGACAGGTAGAGAGGCCTCACTGGGGGAGCCACTGGAGGGGGAATGGTGCAGTTGCAAGGGCATGCTCACTTCCTGGGTTTCCTCCTTTCCACAACCCGGGATGGACTTGGGGCGGGGTACAGGGCGTGGCTCCCAATGTTCACCGGTTCCCAGGGGAGTGGTGGTTAACTTGTCTAATTGTTCACTGGGGATGGGGGGCTTCTAATGTGTTGCAGATAACATGCCAGCCCAACAGAGGAAGCCATCAGTGAAGGCCATGGAGGGCTTGGAGTCACAGCTGCAGGAGATGTACCAGAAGAAGGGGAATGCATGGCTGGAAGCCTGCCTGCATGGTCTGGAAGACCCGTAAACATCAGCAGAGGAAAGGGCTCCATCAAAGAAACACCCAGACAGGGATCGGGCGATGTCACCAGCAAAGGTGCCTAGGATGCCAGAAGGAGGTAAGTGAGGTGACAGGATAGGCTGCTTGACTGACAGTGATGTGCTTCAGGTGCTAGGTGTGGACCTAGGGGGCTGAGAAAGGGACCTGAGTGAGCCTGAGGGAAGGGGAGGAGAAGAAGCTGAAGTTCCAGTCGTGTCAGCACTACCTGGGTCACAAGATGCCCCTGGGGGAGTTCGTGCCTGAGGGGATACTCCAGAGAGTAGCCTAGGGCAGGGGGGTTGGTAGAGTCAGAAGCTAGACAAACTCCTGGACATGATAGCAGTTGTGGTGGGAAAAACTGAGGGACAAGGTGTGGGCACGGGGCCAGTAGCCACCTCTGTCTCCCCCTTCACCGAGCCCCCTTCATCCCAGCCTAGCTACTATGCGGGGATATACTGCATAAGCAGCTGGGGTCCCACCTTATGTATAAAGTTAGGCAGCAAATTAGGAACCGGGAGTATGTGGACATGTTCTCCCTTCACAATAGGCCAGTGGAGAGGGATAAGAAGAAGCAGGAGATAGGGAAGGAATCGGATAGGAAAACCCCAAAGGTGCCACGCACCTTTGACAATGGGATCACAGCCTTCCCCATTTTCATGGGTATGGTACCTTCAGATGGAAAGGGAGCAGGGTCTAGGGTTGTTCACCTATCAGAACCAGATTACTCTCATGCACCGGAGAAAGGGGGCCATGGTATGGTTGGAGTATGATGAGGAGTTTAGGAGGCAGCGACAGGAGGACAGCACCATGTGGTGGGGTAGGGTGGACATTACCCTCCTGGTGGATGTCATGTATGGGGGGGTGTACACACTGATAGTGGCCTGCCGCTGAGGCCATCCCCTGCACTAAAGGAGGAGATGGGGGGATGGTTGTCCCCAGTGCAGGTATGCTACAACTACAATCAATCCAAGTGCAATTGGGTGTCATGCCATTTCTGGCACTTTTGCATGGTCTTTGGGCAGCAGCACCCCTTCATCCTATGCACCTCCCCGCATGCCCCATGAGGAAGGTTCAGCGGTACAGGCCAGAAGCCAGGGAAGCTGCAGGGTAACACACCTGCCAACCCCACTAAGGAGGGACATGATTAGCGTGCGGTGATTCAACCCCTGGATGGGGTGCCACGGTCACCATGACATCAGCTGCCAG
The DNA here is from genome assembly GCA_016271365.2 of Neoceratodus forsteri. Lineage (NCBI taxonomy): Eukaryota > Metazoa > Chordata > Ceratodontiformes > Ceratodontidae > Neoceratodus > Neoceratodus forsteri. The sequence goes on from CM057455.1 coordinate 1,383,600,038, forward strand.
TGCACGGATGTTCCTGATATAGGAATGGTGGCAGGGGGGTAGGGATTTATCTGTGCCTGTCTGGTTGATCTTAATGGGGGGCTGATCACAGGATAAGAAAAAAAATCACGTCTGGCTGCTGGACACTTCACCCTGTCAAGGTAGATGATGGTGGGGACTGAATGTGCATCTGCAATTGTTAATGATGGATAATACAGTCGGTATGGCCATGCACAAGCCCAGGGTGCACAATGGAATTGCTAATGCTTGGTCCTTTCCACAGAGGCAACGCTTTTGGGAGCAGGCTCTAGCAGCGGAGCAGCAGCTACAGGTGGTATCCCCCCATGGCAGGACTGTAGTGACATCTTGACTTGGATATGTATCCATAATTCCATTCCTCCAAAGACAAAGGAAGTACACAGGAAGGGGGTAATACACTACTTGCTGGTTTGGGTGTAGCATTGCTGGCCGTAGGATTGGCCCATTCTGATCAAGCAGCTGTGCACATATATCATGCTGTCCAGGAAAAATCGGGATATGCCTAGTGTGGTGGGCAGGCATCTTGCTGGCCTGTCATGGTTCTCCAGGGCCCTGGGGGTCAACAGCAGCACAAAAGTTTTTAAAGTGCATAAGGTGCTGGAAGGGTGGGAAAAGTCATTGGCTTCCCACCAGGACACGAGGCGCCCCATCAATCCAGCAGTCTTGGAGAGCATTTGGGGGTCTCTCCCCAGTGTCTGCTGGACACCGTTTGAGGTGAGGTTGTCTGACACCATGTTTCTGATGGTCTTTTGTGGGGTCTTCACGGTGTCGGAGCTGACACAGCCCAACTGCTTTTCGGAAGCCATTGGGTTGGGCCTAGGGGACATAGTAACAACTGAGGAGGACACATAGGTACGGCTTCACAGGAGTAAGACTGACCAGGAGTGGAAGGGCCATTGGTGCCTGCTGAAGGCTCCACCAGGCGTGCCCTGCAAACCCTCCAACTATACCAGTTTTGGCAGTACAATACCATTTTATAAACAATGGTACCAAATCCTGAGTCATTTGTACCATGTACTGAATTTGCAGCAAAAGCCTCCAAGCTCCCCCTGAAGTAAAGGGGAACCTGGAGGCTTTTGCTGCAAATTCATTTTTTTTGGAGCCAAGCACTGACTGCCACTAAGCAGCACAGTCCCAGTCATGGAGCATCCCATCCTCACTTGTCGTGCCATTGTAACCACTGGAGAGAGAGTGGTTTGCTGGTGCATTACTAGGTGCCCTGCAGAAGGTGCCTTACAATCGCAGGACAGTTTCTGACCGGAACTGAAGTCTGCTGCTGACAGATGATCTCCTCAGCTAGCTGCTGACCGCACTAGTGTTGATGACAGAGTCACTGGTGGGAGAACGAGCAGTCCTGAGTGGTTACTTGCCTTGTGTGAAGACATGAAGCCTGCATGCAGCCCTGAGGTGTCAGTGACTAGAGGATCAGCGTGCAGAGTAGACAAGTCGTGGTAAAGTAAGACCTGCAGATTTTGGGAAAGTTTTAATTTGGCAGGCTGGTGTTTGAGACTCGGCGCCGAATCTTTGGATCTGCTTGAATTGAATTCTCCTTCACTCATCGCTGCTCCACGGTCCTGTGTTGTGTGGTGCAGGTAGTAGTGTCCCGGACTGTCCATCGGTGACTGGTAGGTCTCACCCCCCCCAAGCTGTCGGACCAGATCAAAGCTGTCATCAGAAGCCTTCGGAGCTGTTATTAAGCTGCAAAAGTAGAGCATCACCAGCTGACTGTTTAATTTCAGTTAGGAGTGTGACAGAAAAAGCAAATAAGCAGCAGAGCTCATTGCAGGCCAGAACTGTGCTCGGAGAGACAGAGAGAAGCTGAGGACTGGAGTGATATATAACTCAGTAAGTACTGCCTAAAAATAAGCAAATACTAAAATCTGAACTGGCTTTCTGTGTGCTGTGCCCTGTCTCATCCCACCACATCATCCAGGGTGCACAACAACATTCTTGGGGAAGGGGGGAGGAGGTGACCAGAGATGGTCACAGCACTGCTGGTGGCCACTGTTGCTTGCAAGTGGTGGGGGCACTGCAGTCAGGACAGGCACTCCTTCTGCAGAATGCTGGATGGGGCTAGTGTTGCTTGCAGGTAGGGGGGTCAGAACCCCTCCTGCAGAATGATGTATGGGACTTCCTGGCCCATGTGTAGCCCTTCCCCTGTTATAAAATTAGCTCCTTGGAGCCCTAACATCAGCTGTGGTACTATGGCCCCTTGAGAACCAACTGATACCCCTTCCTTGGTGGAGGGTTGACATTGTTGGTCAGCTAGCTGCCCACCCCAGTTGAAGCTAAAGACTCTAAGCCAAGGTTAGCCAGAGAGACACCAACATCCCTAACTCCAGTGTAAAACAATAATTTTTCCCCTGGAGTCATGAGTATTGAACACATAATAATAGCAAATTGTATCATCAAACAAATAGCCATAAAACTCACTACAGAGCAGACTAAAACCTAGAGCATCAAAAGTGTGTTTTACCTTCAGTAAAAGCCCCCAAACTCACCACACAGCATCTAAACCCCCCAGAGCTTCTGGGTGCCTGGTGGCCCCCAGACCCCCGGCTGTAATATGCCCCCAACTTACTGAAACACAGAAGTGTACCTATTTTGACTAATGAAATGTTGGAGGGTCTGGCCTTGGAGGGTTCAGAATAGAGTGAAGGATTACACAGCAGTGAACCCAAAAAAAGGAAAGGCTTTTTTCCAACATGAGGATGGCAGGCCGGTCGTGGCCTACCAGTTTAGAGCAGTCCTGACCCATAGACTACAGGAGGTGGGCCTGAATCCTAGGGAGTTTGGCATGCAATTTGTCAGGATTGGGACAGCCAAGAATGTGAGGAGCTGGGGGTGGACAGATGGGCTTATACAGGTACTGGGGCATTGAAGGTCCCAGGCATTCTTGAGGTATGTGCACCTACACTTGCAATAATGGCTTTCTGTTTCTCTCAGAATCCCCTGGAATCGATGGTTTGATTTGGATTTGTGGTCAGGCCATCATACAGTAGGCGGCAGCTGCAGTGGCAGCCGGGACGGGGAGGCTGCTATATATCAAGGGTTGGCCGATGACTCAGATCCGATGGTTGGGGTCTGAAGGCATGCACTGGGAAGAGTTAATCCCCCTACTTTGAGCAAAGGAGAGGACCCACTATGTCCTGGAGATATTGGTAATCCACGTTGGAAGGGAGGGCCTGGGGTGTTGGAAGATGGTGGATTAGCTGCTGGCCATGAGGAATGACCTTTGAACCACTAGGGATTGGTGGCTGCAGACCATCCTCATCTGGTCCCAGCTGATCCAGAGGCCAAGATGGCTGGGAGGAATGGGGGTGGCCCCCTCTCAATAAGGCTTGCATCTGGGTCAACTGGGAGATGAAGGCGGTAATGCAGGCAGTAGGGGGGACTGTGGTGAAACATATTCAGATTCAGGCAGCCGGTCAGCTCATGGTGGCTGAAACGGGGCACCTGACCGAGTGGGGGCTACAGTGGTGGTTAGCGGCACTGGATAAGGTCTTGGAGGAAGAGGTGAGCAAGTGGCTTGGGGGCTCAGACATTGTCCATCCTGTGGCATCTTGGGAGGATCACTAAGAGATGGCATAGTGGTGAGGGAGGTGGTGATGAGCTGAGTTCTTCTGAAGGGCTCATGACACCCTTTGGTTTGGCATGGAGGCGGACCAAGCAACCGGCCCCAGGGGAGGGGTCATGATCCACCTGCAGCAGATCTATACTGCAAGAAAACGTTGCCAGAGGGAGGGCGGCCGTACAGTCTTGACCCAGTATGACCATAGGGATAGTTGTTCCTCCCTGGTGTGCTTGCTGCTAGTAATACTGGAATATTATTTAATAAATGCATGGTTATAGCTATTTCCTCCAAGACATGCATCAATGTGTTTCTTTCTGAGAAAGGGGGCATGGAGGGCTACCAGACAATGCAGAGGCTGCAACAGATAGCAGCAGCCGTAGTTTATCTGGGGCCATCCTCCCCTGGAACAGGAAGGGGGGGGATGATAGAGGTGGTCCTGGGGGGATTTGGGTTAGGCAGGATTGCTCTGGGACCACCAGGGGCCTCCCACTTGGGAAGGGGGAACTTATTGGGACAGAGCCAGCTGTCCATCCTCTTTCTACTCTGCCCCTAGAAGGATCACCCATCTGCCTGCCCTTGTGGAAGCAGGGTTGTGGGGGTCAGGGAGTTAGGGCCCCTCTTTTGGCCCAGCAAGGGTGACCACACTAGGGATCAGGGAGTGGCTTTTCCTGGTTTCCCTGTAGCAGGGTTTTTCCAGGTTTTTCAACTCCTCCAGAAGGGAGATAAACCAAGACAGCAGTGGGAAAATCTAAATAGATGAGACTAAATAGTCAGGGATGGTCAATGCTAATTTGTCGCAGTCCTGGCGGCATCTCAGGAGGATCACTAAGAGATGGCATAGTGGTAAGGAGGAGGTGTTGAACTGAGTTCTTCTAAAGGGCTCTTGACACCCTCTGGTTTGCATGGAGGCAGACCAAGCAACTGGACCCAGGGAAGGGGTCGCGGTCCACCTGCAGCATGTATATCTATACTGCAAGGAAACGGCACCTGATTGGGGGGGTGGCCATACAGCCATGGCCCGGTATAACCACAGGCGTAGCTGATGCTCCCTGGTGCGCTCGCTGCTAGTAATACTGGAATATTATTCAATAAACACATGGCTGCAGCCATTTCCTCCAAGACATGTGTCAGTGTGTTTCTTTCTGGGACAGGGGTATGGAGGGCTACCAGACAAGCAACAAGTGAATCCTAAATTGCTTCAGGCCCTGAAAGAAGCAGGAGATGAGTCCTAACTTGCTTCACACAGTGCCCTTCAGGCAGTATGCAAAGCAGGAGATGAATCATAAGATTTTTTTATACAGTAGTTTGTTCATGTATAGCTTTAATTGTAGTACAAAATGCATGTGTTTGTTTTTCCATCATGTTCTCAGCTATTTTTCACATGCTGTGCATTTAAACATTTTGGCCCCTATTTTCAAACGGTTGGCATGGCACAGACCAGGTTTGTGCCATGCCAACCAGGAATAGCAATGGCCGTCAGGGGTGTGGCTATATTCAAAGGCCACCTATGCATGGCGCACCCTCGACAGTGCCATGATGCATGATAGCATGCTGTGCATATGCAAATGAGGGAGCCCCATGCATACACAGTGCAGCACGATATTAAAACTGTTTCAGAAGCGCTACATGGCTGCAAAAGTGATGCATTTTAAGGCTTCTGAAACCTAGCTCTTAACAGTGTGCAAAGGGGGTGGGTGCCCTGCACACCCTCAACACACTGTCAAGGGCTAGGTACCCTAGTGGTCCAGCAGTCCTTCGCTGGCCCGATCCCCAGCCATGTACAAATAAATGAAATCATTGGTGGTCCAGCAGTCCTTCACTAGTCCCAATCCCCTCTGTTCTATAGTAAAAAAACATCCCTGCTAGTCTAGTGGTACCCCCTCCCTGAGCCCTGATACCAGCCTTTATAAAACAAACATCCATGGTAGTCTAGCAGTCCCCCCACCCGAGTCCCCAACCCGCATAGGTGAAAAAAACATCTTTGGTAGTTTAGCACCCCCCCACAAGCCCCTACCTCCACATAGGTAAAAAATAACATAATTGGTGGTCCAACGGTCCCTCCCCAGCCCTGATCCCTTCCCAGTAGTTTGGGAACATCACTGGTGGTCTGGTGGTCCTTTCTCCCGATCCTCCTGGCATTTTGTTTAAAATCCCTGGATGGTCTAGCAGTCCCCTCCTCCCTAACCCCAACCTGCCCATAGCATTCCATTACCTTGCCTGGTGATCTAGTGGACCACCACCCTGTCAGGTAGCGTCTCACCACCCCACCCCCCATCCCCACCCCTGAGAGCTGGCGACTGGCAATGCCCTCTGCTTACCACCATGCCCGGCCACAGACTGAGCTCTCATGACCTGTGTACTGTATACTATAAGCACGTCATGACAGCTCAGTCTGTGGCTGGCCATGATAGTAAGCAGAGGCCTGTGCTGGTCGCAGGGTCTCAGGGTTGGGATGGGGGGAGCACAGTGGTGGGACACTACCTGCCAGGGTGGGGGTCCACTAGATCACCAGGCATGATGTTGGAATGCTACTGGCAGGTCAGGGATAGGGAGAGGGGCTGCTAGACCATCAGGGATTTTAAACAAAATACCAAGGAGGGGATTGAGGCAGGGAGGGGACCTCTGGACCACCAATGATGTTCCCAAAACTATCATGGAGGGGATCGGGCATGGGGAGGGACATCTGGACCATCAATGATGTTATTTTCCACCTATGTGGGGATCAGGCTGGGGGGGCACTAGCCTACCAGGGATGTTTGTTTTGTTTTATAACAGAGGGGATTGGGACTAGGGAGAGACTGCTGGACCACCAATGTTTTCAATTTTGTGTGCATGGACAGGGATCGGGGCAGGGGAGGGACTGCTGGACCATCAATGATTTTCCCAAAGCTACCAGGTAGGGAATCAGGGTTAGGGAGGGGGGACCTGGCCCAGTGCACTTGGCCAATGCGTTGGCATGCAGAAGAGCCCATAATGGGCATGCAAATGGCCCACTAGCATCCTGCATGCCCAATGGACTCATCTACATGCTTGGGCTGAATGTCACTTATAGGGGCTGTGGTGCCAACCAGTGTGTGCCACGCTTTTCCCCTATGGGCATATTCAGCCTGGCACCCTTGTAGTGCAGCACAAAGCATGGCCCAATATTCAAATGAAGAGGGCGGTCAGTTCGGATTGCGCTATTCATTTGAATATGGCCTGCCTTATTTTTTCACATGGCACCCCTGTGTGAACTTGCTGCTGGCCAGCTGTCATGTAGGACATACAAATATTTTCACAACTGCTTTTTACTAACATGTTCCTTTATGTTTGTCATGTTCTCAACTGTTTTTATCTTGGCATTTGTTTGTATGTGTGGGTGTCTTACCAAGCATACATGCTGTCTGTTGAACTTGCACTGAGCTTTTTAATCTAGATGATTTTTTAAGGCAATCACAAATATATTTTTCTAAATAAAATACAAAGGTTAATGATTTTATTTCTTAAGATTAGCTCAACCCTCTCTTTACGCTGTCTTCTAATGAGCAATACAGTTGTCAACCTTTGTACTGAAGTACTTTTTAGCTTTTAAAGTTTTGTTTGTGCCTAACTTTAACTCAGAAAAAATATCACATTTGTTAGCTATATTTTTAAGTGATCTTCATATGTGTAAAATTTTAGAACTTTAAAATGTCATGGGCCTCATATTCAGAAAATCAGGCAAGTGCAGCACAAATATTTGTGCTGCATTTGCGCTTACACTCCCTAGATAGCTATATATATATATATCTATATATCTATATATCTATATATATATATATAGATATAGATATATCTATATCTATATATATATATATACACACACACACACAATAGGGGTGAGTGGTAAATGAGTGAGATAAAACAGCGTATCATCCACTGCAGTGTGATATTTTTACCCTCTGCTCTACTGTGATGATATGAGACATTTACACACACAGGTCACAAAAGGTCACTGATATGATCACCCTAGGCAGCATTCCCTTCAGCATGAAAGAAACACCTGTGCTGTTACCATAGACACAAATGCAGAACTACCTGAGAGGTCTCACTGCTGCCTACAGCTAACTCAGTGAGCATTACAAAACACACCTATCCCCCCCCAACTTCCAGCTCATTACTGTGATGCTCTCAACTTGATGCAGCCAGAATTCCAAACAGCACAGCTTCGCAGAACAGTCTAAACTACTGCCTGCAGCTAACTCAACTGCCACTGAAACACACTCTCACTTGTTCCTCAAACTCTGATTCTCACCCATTACAATTACTGTGACAATTGCAACTTCAGTGCAGCCAGAATCCTAAAGAGCACAATTTCACAGAACACTCTGCACTCTGCCTGCAGCTAACTTAATTACCACTGAAAACAGTATCAGCTGTTCTGACACTCTGCCTCTCAGTTCATTACAATTACTGCGATGCTTTTAACTTCACTGCAGCCAGACTGCTAAACAATACAGCTTCACAAAAGTATGTTTCTCATTCCTATCTAAAACTAACTCATTTAGCATTGCAAAACACACTCATGTGTCTCTCAGAGTTTATAACACTGCCAGACCATTCAGAAATGCTCACACACAGAATGAGCAAACACATTAACAGGAACAGAACACAAGAGAGCATAACAAAACTTCTAAAACTCTTGGCCCTATTGTATATATCGAATACATGATGGGTAGATCGTGTGCTATGGCAAATATTGTCACTCCTGCATTGTGAGCTTGAATATCTCACGAGTGCCCAGAGCTTACTCTGCAGGAGTGACAATATTTGCCATATCACACTCATGCCCATCATGTATCCCCTATATATATATACTGTATATATGTATCTATATATAGATATATATATATATATATATATAGGGGATACATGATGGGCACGAGTGTGATATGGAAAATATTTTTACTCCTCTAGAGTGACCTCTGAATACTCACGAGTGGCGAAGCCACAAGTGAGGTTTCAGAGGTCACTGTACAGGACTGGACATATTTCCCACATCACATGAGTGCACATCATGTATCCTGTTTATACAATGGGGGCCTCATTGTTGCAAAAAAGGGTTCCGGGGGTGTAATAAATGGCATTTATTTTAACGCTGCTGATGTCATCAGGATTTATTTCACTGCAGTGAAAATAACTTGTTTTATCTCACTGGAATATGTCTCACCCCCATTGTATAAATATATATATATATATATATATATATATATATATATATATATATATACACACAGCATATAATAATGAATCCTGGGGGAGCAGAGGTGGAGGACCATCTGGACCACCAGGGAATATTCTAAATGGAGTGAACGGGAGATCCAGTGGTGGAGGAACTGCTGGATGACCAGGGAATATGTTAAATGTAATGAACAGGAGATCAGGGGGTAGGGGGACACACTGGACCACCAGAGAACATTTTAAATGGCGTGAATGGGAGATTGGGGGATAGATGTCACACTAGACACCAGCGAATACTACAACTGCAATACTATACAGGATAATAGGGGGCGGGTGGCTGCAGTACAGCCACCTTGCCCTTGGGGAGGTGGGGCATGCACTTAGTGCCCAGTTAAGAGGTGGTTTTCAGCAGCAGTAAACAGTGCCACTTGTGGGCCGTTTACCATTATCAAAACCCTTTGAATATCCAATTACACCAGTATGCATGAGGAGACCTCCTCATTTGCATAGGCACAGCAGTATTTTAGCACTTTGGCACTGCTGGGTTTGAAGAGGACTCCTAGGCCTCAGAATATGACCCTGCCAGGAGCCTTGTGCAAACCAGGGTTAAGACCTATGCTAACCATGTTAGTGCAGGTGCTTACCACCATAGCATAAGTGCTAACCTTTGAATATCTGGCCCTATAACTTATAATGAAAAAATATTTTGTTTTCCTGTCATGAAATGGTCCTATTCAGGGACAAGATCTAATAAATCTCTAAGCCTCATAATTCAAATCAGTGTAGATTTTTTGCTATCCAGTGGCAAAAAAAGAGTCTTTATTTGGAATGTATTCCATAATTTCAATGATAAATAACTTTTAAACTACCAAATCGTTTTTCACCAACTTGTCAAAAAATCAACCCCTAGGACTCAGACACTTCACACCAAATGTTGCAGTCACATGGCCTTGATCACCAAGTTATAATTTGTCAAAACTAAAACATTTTTGGTACAAACACTAACTCAGCCATAGTTTACAGATGCCACCATGCCTGTATAAATGATATATAGTAAAAAAAAAAAAACTGCATTTAATTAGGTTGAAGCATAGAGCGTACAAAGTAGAGAAATGGAAAATAAGGGTACTAAGTCCATTGAATCTTGTCAAATCAGTGCTGTGGTGTTCCTCAGGGTTTGTACAATCATGTCTTGCGTTACCTTAATACCAGCCCTCTCTATGGAAGAACTGCTGTGTCTTTTACTTTGTCTGACAAGACAATAATAATATTAGGGTAGCAAATTTAATGTCAAAGCCCGACCAAGGTTTAAAACTATGTTTTATCGACATATACAGAATAGTATGAGGGATACAGGTACATCCTATGATGATGAACACTGACCTTGTATGTTGTACTACACGAGGCTGCAGGATACAGGCCTTGAGCACAGTGTTTGTGTGTGTGTACCATTTGTAAAGCAGCTGCCTCATCACACATATATCACCAGGCCTATAACAGACCTTGAGAATAGTCCAGTGGGCCACACATGAAGCAGCAGCAGTGGCACACACAATACTCCCAGGCCTGCATCCTGCAGCCCTGTGTCACAAAATACAAGTGAACTGCTTGTCACAAGGTGTAACTACAGTTTATTCCTCATACTATGTTGTTTATTTTTGATGTTGAACATATACAATATTTGAAATCTAGGTTGTGCTTTGATATTCTACTTGGTGGAATTAACAGGAATGGTGGATGGGACTGAGATAGAGTTAGAGCTCAAAAAACTAGTACTGCATTTCCTTACTTTGGAGACTTTCATAACAAACCCTGATCCATGCATTAATGTTTTTTTTTTTTCAATGAATTCCCTTTCTCTTTGAGATAGATAGCCATAGTAGCTTACTTTGTGTTTGGCAAGCAGGTGCATCATTGCACACATTGCACCAGTGGAATTCACAAGATGCCCAAAGCAGCTGCAACATCACAAACATTGATCTAGGCCTGTAGTAGATGTTTCAATTTGCCAGAAGCAGCTGAATCATCACAGACATTGCACCAGGCCAGTAACAGACTCCACCAGAAACACTGTATACCATGGCCCAGATATTCAAAAGAGTTGAGCCACGTGCAATAGGGTTGCGCCTGTGCAAGTCTGAGATTGTGCCATTCTGTGATATTCAGCAGGAGACAGTTACGCCCCCGAAATCATGCTGAGCAATAGCGCAATGATAATGAAGGCATGTGCAACTGAAGGGGGAGCAACCATGCATAAATGGCGCAGTGCAATATTCAACGACTTGCGCCATGCGCAATAGGGGAGCAAGTGGAAGTTGCGCCATAGCGGAAATGAGCCAAAATAAAAAGGAGAAAGGGAGAGCAGCAAGAACGCTGCAAGGAAGCCACATGAGGCAGAACTCTAGGCAGACAGACAGGGCAGGAGGGACACACAGGGCAGGCCAGAGAAAGGGCACCCTGAACACACAGGCACAGGGAAGGTGTGGGGAGCCACAGCTAGTGCAGAAGGAGGAAGTGCCACACAGTACAGAGGCCACCACAGGCAGGTGTTCCTGGTGCAGGGGAAGTAGCAGGGAGGACAGCGGGGAGAATACAGTAACAGCTGCCAGGTGGGGGGTGAACACAAGCCAGGGACATGGCCAGTGCCACCTTCCAGATGGAGGCCATTATGGGGGGGTGAGAAGGCAGGCGGCAGGGGGTCGTGGCCGTGGAAGGGCCCGTTGGCAGTATGCCCCCAACAGGCAGTACCGAGCCCACACCAGCTTTGAGCTGTACACTGATACTGAGATTGTAGGCTGGTACCGCCTGAATAGGGCAATTCTGAGGTGGCTCTGTGAGCTGTGCAGTGATGTGATGCAGGTACCCACACGACGGAGCCATGCCCTGTCAGTGGAGACTAAAAAGTAACAGCCTGCATGTGCTTGCTCACCACAGGTACCTTCCAGAGACCAACTGGGGACACCACAGGCATAACCCAGTCGGCCACATCATGCCACCTCACCCAATTCCTCAGTGCACTGCTGCCACATGCTGCAGAGTTCATCCATTTCCCCAGCACACCGGCGGAGCACACAGTAAACATACAGGAGTTCCACAGGGTAGCACATATGCCTGGCATGCTAGGGGCAATAGACTGCACCCATGAGGCCATATGCACATCACCTGGCCCCGAGGGGGCCGCATACATCAATCACAAGGGCTATGCCAGCATCAACTGCCAGGTGGTGTGCGATGGCAGGGGGCACATAATCAGTGTCTGTGCCACGCACCCTGGGGGAGCACATGATGCCTTCATCTGACACCAGTCGGCACTGCCACAGATTTAAGAGTGGGGACATCCCCACTGGACACCTAGTGGGTGAGTATGCAAACCACATGGACAATCATAGGGCCTGGGGGGCATGGCCAGAGGTGACATGGGTAGTGGCCTACATGGCCTGGGGCAGGGCGATGCTGATTACCAAACTAACCTCCACCCTCTACACACAGGTGACAGTGGATACCCACTCTGTCCCTGGCTGCTCACACCCTACCGGCAGCACACGATCCCATCGCAGCAATGCTACAATGAGGCACACACCACCACACGTAATGTCATCGAGTGGGTGTTCGGAATGCTGAAGGCACATTTCCGTTGCCTGGACACCTCCGGTGGTGCCCTCAGTACAGCCCCTCAAAGGCCTGCAGGCTATTCCTGGCCTGTTGCATCCTGCACAACATGGCCAATGAATGTGTGCTAGCCATACAGGTCAAAGAGGGGGACAGTGATGGGGACGATGAGGACGCCGGTGATGATGGTGATGGGCAGCCCCTCCTTGGCCGACAGGACCCCCGACTGATCCGGCTGGCACAGCTGCACCGGGACACCATCATGGAGGAGCACTTCAGCCAACCCAGGTAAGTCAAGGGGCCATGTGCAACCACCAGTGACTAAGGCACAACCCACAAACACGCATGGACACACACCAGGGGTGCATGCCATCAAGGGAAGTGGCAGGGCACAGAAGCACACACACAACCAGGGATGGGTGGGGATTAACATGCCACATGGATGGACACACACACACGCACACACACAATGCACCAAACGTGCACAGAGGGCAGGAGGCACACCGACCCAGAACACCAACCCTAGCAACACACATGTCCACAGGCCACCACGCCCACTGCCTATCCATGTGCATGTGTCAGATGCTAAGCATCATTGCACATTGGTGTACAGTGCAATGCAGGCATCATCATGCACACGCAACTGCAGACAGCAGCTGGAAGGGTGTGCAGGTGGACTGTGTGTCCATGTGCAGGGCCGGGAACCCACCCGTGCACTTCCCACTGAAACACATAATGCACACAGGGCAGCACCAGACAGTAGCTGCGCTGGGAGACAGGTCAATCATGCAACACAGTGCCCCGGCCACCATGGATTTGTGGGCGGCCCCGCTGAGACCCGCCAGCACTGACAGGCTGACCACTGGCCTCATGGGGTGGCACCGATGGTCCCCTAGGGGTTCCACTGTGTGAACGCAACCGTGCTTTCACAGGGGTCTGCAGCACATTGAACATGTCTGCTCCAGGAGTGCTCAGGATGCCCACAGCTGAACCCGGTGTTGACAGGGTGGGAGTTGCACGACACCGGGAACAGGGGGTGGACAGTGCACTGCGTGGTGTCCATGATGCATGGGCACCTGACTGTGTGCCCATTGTGGCCATGACAGCAGTGAATACCTGTGCATGCCTGTCAATGGCAGCGGTCACATCCTTCCTCAAACGGTCAAGCCCTGCCAGGATCAGAGCGGTGTCCCTGCTGTGAAGCTCCTCTGCCCACTCCAGAGCCACACACAGTGCATCCACTGACGTTGCAAGCTGCATCTGCTGCTGGACTGATGCTTGCAGTAGGCGGGTGTGCTCGTCCAAGAGGTCATCTGCCTCCTCGACATCCTGTCCCTCAGGGTGTGCACAGCCCTGATGATCAGCACTCCTTGAGGGTGGGTGCTGCACACCAGGACCAGGTCTGGGCATGTCCACAGGCGGTGCACAGACGCCGCCGCTGAACCCTGTACCCCCAAGCCCATTGGCCGACTGCTGATGCTGCCCCTCTGTCTGCCGCTCCCCAGGGCTCATTGGTGCTGCCGCAGTAGCTGCAACAGTCCCACTGTCCTGAACAGACACCAGTGCTGCCCCACTGGTGCTGACAGGCACAGGCTGGGACTATGCTGATACACAGGCCTCCACGGCAGCACCACCCACATCCATGGGTGCAGAGTGGCCTGCTGTGTGGCCATCCTGTGGCACACACGTGTCACTGCCCATGACATTAGCATCATCATCATCGGTGATGGACTCTGCACTGGCCCCAGTCACAGCATGCCGGCATCCGTGGATGCCGGCATGCTGGGACACAGGCAGGGCTTCCTCCACACCTGTTACAATGACATCAGTGTGGACAGCCAGGCGGCCCCACTGTCGCAATCATCCACATATTCCCATGGAGGTGGATGGGCCCTCCTCCATCTCCAGCTGACTGTCCTCAGTGGACAGGCCCACCACTGCTGACCCATGCAGACGCTCAGGATCTGTAAAGGAAAGCAAAGTCGCGTTACTGCATGTGACCTACCCTGCCCCCCCCATAGACAGACCATGACTTACCATGCAGTGATGGGCCACCACCCGTCTGGAAGCCACCACCCTCAATGGCACAGCATTGCATGCTTCCAGAAAGCCTCTTGTCCTGTGGGGTCAGCTGTACCACCTCCAGCTGTCCTCCACCTGTTGCAGTGCATGCTGCCCTGATGGCAGCCACCTTCTCCTTTATCCTCCTCCTGTCCATGCCCATCTTTTTCTTACGCTACTGCATGGAGCGCTGGTGGCTGCCATGCAGGTTCACAGCACATGCCACCTCCTCCCATGCAGCAGCATGGGCTTGAGGTGTTCCCCGCTGCCCACTGAGAAGTGGCACCTGATCCAGGTAGGCCTCAAACAGGGCTTTGGTTTTGACCTTGGTAAAGTTAGGCCTCCTCCTCCTCCCACCACTGTGTTCCTCCTCTCCAACAACTTGCTCGGTCATTATGTAGCCTGTAAGAATGGCAGTTGTTACCTGTGACTGTGCAGTCCCATGCATGTCCCTAAATCCACAGTCCACACTCCCAAAACAGCATGCAACTCACAATAGACTGCAGTAACTGAGCTATGGCCACTGCAGCCCTATGTCGCCCTTTTATAGTGTAACCCATACAAATGAGGCAAGGCGCAACTTTAAGTAGATGCAAATTGCAGTGCTGCTCCATTAAATGGCTGATTAGATGATTTGCATATGGCATGCTGAATATCGTAGTTGCGCTTTGCACAATTGTGTTAGGCAAGTTACTCGCCAATGGTGAAGTTCTGTGACATGCGTAGTACACACCTTACTGCGCATGCCCGGGTTGCTGACACAGGCGTCTGCCGTGCTGATGATGTGCTGTGCACATAGAAACATAGACTTTGACGGCAGATAAGGACCGCTTGGCCCATCTAGTCTTCCCATTTCCCTACCTACAGGATAGATCATAGATCCTAGTTAACCAACAGCCTATTTCTTCCTACCCCCCACAAGAATGGCCTTATGTCTGTCCCATGCATTCTTGAATTCTCCCACAGTTTTAGACCCCATTAACTCCTCAGGAAGGCTGTTCCATGCATCCACTCCTCCTGTGAAATAATACTTTCACATTGCCCCTAGAACCGCCCTCCTTCTATCTTTTAAATTGTGTCCCCTTGTTCTTGCAAGTCTCTTTTCTGAAAGATGCTACCCTCTTGGACTTTGTTGATTCCACTGGGGTACTTAAAGTTTCTATCATGTCCCCCTCTCCCTTCTTTCCTCAAGGGTATACATATTAAGCTCCTTTAGTCTCTCCTCATCCGGCTTCTCTTGCAGACCCTGCACCATTTTAGTTGCCCTCCTCTGGACTACCTCTGTCCTGTCTATGTCCTTGCGGAGATGGGGTCTCCAGAACTGGACACAGTACTCCAGATGGGGTCTCACCAACTGTCTGTACAGAGGGATAACAACTTCCTGTTTTCTGCTGCTGATGCCTCTCCTATACATCCAGTATACTCAGCCCTCCCTACTGCCTTCTCACATTGCTTGCTAACCTTAAGGTCATCTGATATGATTACCCCCAGGTCCCTTTCCTTTTTGTTGTAGTTACTACTTCACCCATTGTGTATTCTTCCCTGGGTTCTTGTTTCCCAGGTGCATTATTGCACTTCTTTGCATTGAATCCTAGCTGCTATACTTCTGACCATTCCTCCAACCTTGCCAAGTCCCTTTTCATCCTTTTCCACGTCCTTGGGTATCAACCCTGTTGCAGATCTTTGTGTCATCTGCAAAAAGGCATACTTTCCTTCAGTCCCTCTGCAATGTCACTGATGAGAGATTAAAAGGACTGGACCTATACTGAACCCCATGGTACTCCCTGTTAGTAACCTCTTTTCTTCAGAGTGGACTCCATTTACAATTACCTTCTGTGTCCTGTTGTGCAGCCAATGTTTTACCCAGGCTACCACCCTGGGACCCACCCAGGCTGGTTAATTTGA
The DNA here is from genome assembly GCA_016271365.2 of Neoceratodus forsteri. NCBI lineage: Eukaryota > Metazoa > Chordata > Ceratodontiformes > Ceratodontidae > Neoceratodus > Neoceratodus forsteri. The sequence goes on from CM057455.1 coordinate 1,383,616,404, forward strand.
CTATTAATCTTTGTGTGGACTGTGTCAAATGTCTTTGCTAAAGTCTAGGTAGGCCATGTCCACAGTCCTCCTAGTTCACTACTTTGTCACCCAGTCAAACAAATCTATTAGATTCGTCTGACATGACCTTCCTGCTGTGAATCCATGCTGCCTTGGGTCCTGTGCACCACTGGCCTCTGGGTACTCAACTATTCTTTCCTTCAGAAGTAACTCCATCACTTTCCCTACCACAGAGGTCAGACTGACAGGTCTGTAGTTTCCCGCCTCTGTCTTGGTCCCACTTTGTGAGGGGAATCACATCCACCTTCCTCCAGTCCTCGGGTACCACCATCCCCATGATTTATTAAAAGAGTAGCCAGTGGTTTCACTAGTTCCTCCCTAATTCTTTTAGAATACTGGAGTAATTCCATCAGGACCCATTGCTTTGTCCACCTTCAGTTTTGGAGTTCTTGCAGAACCCTTTCTTCTGTAAGAAAGGACTGGATTGACCCCCTATCAGAGTCTGTTATTGGATTAGCACTTCCCTACTCTTTTGTGAATACTGAGCAGAAATATCGTTCAGTATCCCTGCTTTTTTCACTGTCCCCTGCCCACCACCGTTCATTCTATTCAGCCTCACTATCCCCTCCCTTTGTCTTTCTACGCTAGCTGATGTACCTATAAAAGGCTTTATCCCCTTCTTAACTGAGTTGGCTATCTTTTCCTCAGTTTGGGCCTTTGCTATTCTGACTTCCTCCCTGCTTCCTTCTGCCTTAACTGGTACAGTTCTCTGTCCTGCTCCTTCTGTGTTTCCTTATACTTCCGAATGCTATCTTTTTCTTCCTGACTTTCACAGCCACCTCTTTTGAGAACCATAGTGGCTTTTTCTTTCATTTTGATTTGTTTATTTCTTCACACAAAGGCTTGTTGCCTCTGTGGATGGCAGTTTGATGATTCCTCATTATTGCTCCACACCTCCTTCTAGCTTGTTTGCTATGCTTTTCTGAGGCACTCTCCCATCTTGCCAAAGTCAGCTCTCCTAAAGTCCAGTACCCTCACTTTTGTATGGCTTGACTCTGTAGCTGAGTTTAATGTGAACCACACTGTTTGATGGTCACTTGTCCCCAGATGGCAACCCACTTCTAGATCTGAGATCCTTCACTGCTCCTGTTTGAGAGTATGAGGTCTAAGATTGCTCCCTCACAGAGTGGGTTCTGAAACCTAGCTGTCTCAATGCCTGCCACCTGTAGGGCATCAAGAATGGCCCTGCTCTTGGATGTCACTGCAGCAAATGTGCTCCAGTTAACATCTGGCATATTCAGGTCTCCCATCAATAGTATCTCCTTTCTCTGCCATTCTAAGAATGCCTCTATCATAACCTTGTCCATTCTCTCCCCTGACATGGGGTCTGTACAACCCCTGTGCAGATTGTGGTGCCCTTTCCAGTCTCAAGGTGACCCACAGTGCCTCCTCTCCTCCCTGTTTACTCTTTTGTCTTGTTGTTTTATCCCTTCCTTTACAGAGCTACTCCTCCCCTCTTTCTCTCCCCTCGCCTGTCTCTCCTGTAGGTTATGTACCCTGGTATGTTAACATCCCAGTCATGGTTCTCTGTGTACCATGTTTCTGTGACTGCTACGATATCCAGACATCCCTCTTCCATCAAGGCCACCAGCTCAGGGAGCTTGCTGCCCAGACTACGGGCATTGGTACTCATTACCCTCCATTTCCTGATGGCCTTGCTCCCTTTTGCCCCATCCCTGTCCTTCTTGCCTTTGTTACTTTCTCCATTTACCCCTGCCCTTCTCCCTATCGACACCTCTATGTTGGTGTTTGCCGCACTTACTACCATGATTATTTGGGGGGTGCAAGGATTTCCCTGCTCCTTTCCAGTGCCTCCCCCCTTGGCTAGTTTAAAAGCTTGCCAATGAAGCATTTAAACCTATCACTTAGGATCCTGGTTCCCTTCCCGGACAGATGCAGCCTGTCATGCCAGTATAGGCTTGCATCACTCCAGGTGAATCCCCAGTCCCCAATGAAGCCAAATCCCTGAGCTCCACACCAGTTTTTCAACCACTGATTGAATCCCATGGTGCAGAACACCCTAGCCTCTCCTATGCCATAGATGGGCAGCACCTCCGAGAAGGTTACCGTGCGTGCTACTTGACTAAGGCCCTTCCCCAATTCCACAAACCCTTCCTGCACTTCTCTAATCCCTTTTCTAGCCAGGTCATTTGTCCCTAGGTGGACAATGACATCCAGCTCTCTCCCCTGTGCAGCTGCTCCGGCAATCCTGAGGATTCGCTCCCTGTCCCTCCAAGCCATGGTGCCAGGCAGGCACCCTTCCTCCCTCTCCCTTCCTCCCCAGTTCTACCTTCCTAACAATGGGAGTCCCCACCAGGAGTTGTTTCCTTCCTGCAGGGTCCCCTGCCACCCTCCTGTGGGTCTCCATGGAGGTTCCCAGCATCCTCCTTGGTCTCCACTGAGGGTACCTCCATAGAGGAACCACACTTTGCCAGAATGGCATAGAGTTGTGAGAGGTACAACTGGAGGGATGCCTCTGTTCCACCACCTCACCCTCCCTGGGCCCACTGTGGTCCAGCCGCTCCTCTTTCTTGGCAACCTCTGAGGCAACGGCGGTGCCTGGTGGTCCCTGGATGGAAGAGGAGGTCCCACAAATCCTGGTCAACTCAGCCTGGAGATGAGCAACCTCCTCCTCAGCCCAGAGGAGCCTGCAGATGGGACAACACCGCGATCCTCCTCCAGAAACGCCTCCGGAGACTGCTGCTCCACAGCCACTGCACTGACCACTCCAATCATGTCTTGTTTCTGGCCCCTTAACTGTTTGCAATCCTTACTGTTTCCTCTGTTTTTTTTCTCTCTCTCCTTACTTTCTGCCTGTGTGCCCTTTAAGCTCCTGATTGTCCTGTTCTGAGACAAGAATATCCTATATTTCTCAGTGGACCACTTACTTGCTCAGAGGCAGACCTCCAGCAGCTAAAGGGGGCTGGAGAGCTACTCCTGCCCTTCTAGGATGGTGGGTCTTTGGTGGTTCTGTGGTTACTCATTTCCTGCTCCCTAACAGGAAGTTTCTGTTGTCAGTCAAATCCTGTGCCTATAAAAATAGAACTAGCTTTGGGTGGGGGGGTGGAGGGAAGGGAAGGAGGGCAATATAGTCCCAGCAGAGAAGTCCAGTCACACAGCAGTCCTTTCTGCTGGTGTCTTCTGCCAAGCAGGTCATGGCCACCATTGTGCCAGTGGTGCTATAGTGATGGTCACTACATGGTGCTGTGGTACTGGGCCATCATAGGTGCACTGGGACAACTGCGCAGTAGGCCACTATGGCGGTGGCACACAGGCAGCCAATCACGCTACACGTATTGGGTTCCAATGGCACTGTGCGTGTTCATGCGCCAGAGACCCTTGACCCTGTGCCCGACCTTTGCCCCTAGGCACCATGCATCAGGCATGGGTGCACCTCTATCGTGCTGTTCAGTGACAGCGCGATAGAGAATGGCAGCACTGTACCGCGCATCATCTGCACGTGGGGAGCCATGCTGTAGAGCACCATATTGCTGGATAGAGCAGCAAGAATGGTATGCAGGAGGGCAGCCCAGTGGTCTGCAATCGAGCTGGCTAACTTAGTGGCCATTGTGGAGCCACACCATGGGCCACTGTTCAGGGAGGTGCCCCTGGACAGGTCCAGGACCCAGGTGTGGCAGGACGTGGCCACTGCCCTTTTGGGGGGCCACAGGATGGGGGAGGAGCACTGAGCAGTGCTGCCACAGATACAGGGACCTGCGGCAGAGTGAGCCGGAGCTACTGGCACGCCTGCGGGTACATGCCAGGAGGGGCATGATGCCACGGCCAGGTAGGAGTTACGTCAACACTCTTTTATCTTCCATATGGGTAACAGTGTTGTATGTGTCCAGCACATGTGGGAGGAACCATCCGGGGTTGGCTGTGGTGGTGTTCACAGGGTGTGGGTTGGGTGGGTCTGGCTGGGTGGGAGGGCACACACCTGGGGGCAGGGGGACTTTGCTATGGGATTGTACTGATCTTCCTCTCTCCATGTTTGCCCCACAGGCCTGGAGGAATGCCGCCGTGCCTGTGAAGAGTGGTGGCAGGAAGAGCAGGGTGCAGCAAGGCAGGGCGAGGGCCCTCACAGCCCACTGGACTGGCCCAATGAAGGTTAGTGCCATACATCCATGATTACTATTGCATGTTGTGTGACAGGGTGGGCAGCGGGGCATGGCCACCATCCACTGACACCACTGCCATGCATGCGACTTGCTACAGTCCACACTGTCCAGTGGCAATGCATGTCTGGGAGTGCATCGATGGTGGTCCATGCGTGCACCAGGTACTTGGTTGTGCCACTGCCTTTGCACCACATAGCCATGTCACTAAACGGCCACGGTGGTGCTGTGCTTGACTTGGCCAGTGGGTGTGTGCAGTGTTCCGCATGGCTGTATGCACCTGGGTGGGCAGGTCATGTGGATGTGATCACTGTGGGTGGTCACACACCATCACAGAGGTATGTACCATGGCCGTATGCCATGCACAGTGGGCGTGCCATATGGGGTTGTGCATTCACACCTATTGACTGTGCTCCCTTGTCCTAGGTACCCGCCATCTACAGGAAATCCGGGAGGCGCTGCGGGAGATACTCCTGGTGGTGAGGGCATTGCTGAATAGACGACACTGGGGTCCTGAGGAGGCACAGACCCCGGAGGAGTCAGAGCAGGGAGAGGCGCTCCCACTAGGGATCAATCAGTCCCTGTATTCCCCTACCCCCCTGGACCCACCCTCACACCCCTCCTTTCCCATCCCATTTGTCCACCCCTGCCCTCTACCCACCCCCACCTTGTTTGTGGCCCCCCAACCTTGTATATAGTTTGTACGTAATATTGTAAATAGTTGAATTTTATATATTTGTTCAAAACATTTAATTTTGACATGAATACTGTGGTGGTCTCTGATTTGCAGTGGGCTATAGGTGCTCAGCTGCAGTGGTGTGCTTGGTGTCAGGGGTGGTGCAGTCATGAGTATGTGTGTGTGTCCGTGTGGAGGTAACTATGGTGTGGGGGTAGCTATCAGTCAGTGTCTGTGGTGTGTGTGTTGTGCCCTTTGCACTGGATGACTGTGTGCAGTGGTCCATGATGCGTGCTCTGTGTCCATGGTGCACCCATCAGCCCGTCCATGGCCTGTGCAGCTGACACACATGCATGTCTGTGATCTGCACAGTCCACTGGCATGTCAGTGGTGGCAGTCCCTGCAGGGCAGCCAATGTACCCGTCACATTGCTGGGTTGCCTCCTGTCACTGGTGTGGTGCATGTCTGCCTTGGGTGGCACTGTGGGTACCACAGTTGCTGTCCCACTTCCATGCTGTGCCTTGTGTGTGTTGCAGGGGATGTGCCACACTGTCTGTGACTTGTGCTCTGGGCAAATGATGGTGGTGTACAGGTCCACAGTGCCTGTGCAGGGTGGCTGGCACTCCAGTGCCATGGAGGACTGTGGGTTGTGTGTACACAGTTTACATGGGTCCACACCGGGGGCTTGGTTGCCCCACCACTGCATGCCTGTGTTGTTGTGCCCTTGGGTATGGGTGGGTGTCTGTTCATACACTGTGTTGCATCCGGTGTGGTGCATGCTTCCACGCACCACTGTGGGTGTCTGTGATGGCTGTTGTGACCAGTGGTGGGTCGGAGTGTGTCATTGGAATACTGTGCAGGGTGCTGTACCACTGGTGGTGGTGTCTGGGGCACGCCCTGTCCCATGTGGGGTACCTCATGTGCCGATGCATGGTTGGTCTCTCAGCAGTACCTCGGGGGGACTGTGCATGGTGGCACTGTGTCTGCCATTGTTGCATTGCTGTGTGCTACCACCTGCTGATGGGTGCTCGTAGTGGGGCTGGCTTGCATGGTTCTGTGGTGCACAGGGTTGCAGTGTCACAGTGGGAGTGGTGGCATGCATGGGGTTTCCTGCAGTGGTGGTCACTGCTCATGGGGGGGTGTCTGGGGGTCACGGTGCAGGGTGTGCTCTGCATTGGGGGGATGGTGTGGCATGGGGTGGTCAGCCCTCCTTGTGTGCCAGTCACAGCTTGCCAATAGGTGTGATGGGGCACCATGGCCTGGCTGTGGTTTGTTTGCTTGTCTCCATGGGCCAGTGGTTATTCCAGCCCTCCCCCAGTTGTGCAGTGCATGGGGTGTGGGGGAACGATGTCTGTTGTGCTGTGTGTTCCTGTGCCCATCTGTGGCATGGGTGGTGGGCCCCTACCTCCCTGATTGTGCAGTTGCATTGCTCTACTGCTGGGGGGGCATCCCTGGTTGCACTATGGCGCCTCTGGACTGCTCAGCTGAACATCACTTGTTGTACTATGGCACATCAGATCTGCTCAGCTTCCCCTCCCTAGTTGCGCTATGGCACAGGTGGTGTGATATTCAGTCGTCGGCTGTAGGCACAGTTTGGCCTGCTCCATTTTTGAATATCACATCTCTTGCACATGGGCGCAATTGACCTGCACTTGCTCCTGCTATTGCGCACTTTTTGGGTGCAGTTTGAATATCTGGGCCCATGTGTAAAGCAGCTGCACAATCACACGTTGCACCTGACCGGTAGAAGAATTTACAAGTGGCTCAACGCAGCTGCATGGTCACAGATATTGCAATAGGAGCATGATTCACAGATCCCTTAGATTGACACAAGGTGCTCATGTCAAACATAAATGACACAAAGGGAACCTTGCACCATCATTATTTTAAAATACACATTGAAAATGTCTTTCCTATAAGGGATTGACAGCCACAAAGGGCAGATTAGGAGAATGCATAAACATATAAAAAGTAGAAAGGATGAAGAGGGGAGGGGAGCCAGTCATATGGGGCAAACAAACCTAACTCATGGAAGGTGGTTTTAACTATTGCCAAGAGTCTCAGGAACATTGATTTGGCAATATTGAACCAGGACATGGTAGCTATGGTAAGGTCAGGGTCAAGGATCCCCAGGGGATGATCGATCACAATTAAGTGTGGTTCAACTTAGCCCTTAGAGGAGAAAGTCAAGGATGATGACGATGCTTATGCATGTGCACTGAGCTCATGGCAGCCATCTTGGGCACAGCAGACTATTTTGCACATGTGCGTCGTGGCCGTGATAGCCACACATGCAAACTGAGCTCACAGTGGTGATCTTGGTTATGGTGGGCTCTTGCGGAACTGACAGGCAGCTACAAAATAGTGCACCAGCTGAGAGGAGGGGAGAGGAGGGACTAGAGAAACAGCAGAGGGGATGGCCAGTATGGAAACAACAGAACAGCACTGACTGCACTACTGTGGAAGGCCACAGTGAAGGTATACAGTCACGTGCTTCCACAGTCCCTTTTCTCTCTCCTACTCATAGCAATACATCAGCATGGTGATGTCACCATGCAGCCGTAAAAAGGTGTAGAAGCAAGAGCCAGTACAACAGCAATACCATCAATAAATAAATAAACATTCTGTACTGACAAATCCTTGCTTTGTTTTGCCTCTTACCTCTCTGAGTCTCCCAGCTTGCATGCTTGTCAGGTGACAGGCTTAGGAGGCTGAGGAGAAGTCAAAGGATGCCCAAAGGGAGTGCACACAGCAGAGATATTCTGATCTGGGCATGCACAAACCAGTTTATATATACAGTAGCTATGCAGCTATGACCTCAGTGCCATTACAGCACAGCCAGTGGAGGGGAAGGGAACGCTTTTGCATGGCAGTCAGGTTCATCTAAAGTGCTCAACTAAAGCCTGTACAGGCTTGTATCACATCTTCACCTGATGCAGTTCGACTTGCTTATCCTTAGCAGGCCAAAGCAGGAAGAGAAAGAATTAGGGAGTCCAGGACAGACAGGCATACCTCTTAACCGTTTGTCACTGAAATGAGTACACGCACAGACACTCAAAAAGAGGGACAGTGAGGGACCCTGACCCTCATAATGAGAGACGCATCCCCAAACATGGAAATACAAGCTCAGAACACTGGAACCACTGTGCTTACTCGTACAAAGTTTATTTTTGATTTAGCTTCTTAGAACATTATGAATTTCTGCTTTAAAGTCTGAATTTAGAGCACATTTTATGTGTGTGCACTATCGTTTCCATGAGGAACGGATGAGGGACGCAGCATTTTTGAGGGCTTAAATGATGGACATTCCTCATAACCAGGGACTGTTCTGAGGTATGCAGACAGAACAAGAGGAGAAAAAAACTAAAAGAAGAAAAACAAGAAAAATAAAACAATGCTAAACAAAACACTTTGAGGAGAGATTGTTTGTGTGTGGGGGTGCTGGGCAGCTCAGTGTTCAGGAAACTGAGACAAGATCTTGAGAAAAACAATTGAATAAGTAAAGCAAATTAAGTAAAGAGTACAAAGAAGAGTACAGAAAAAGCAAAACAGAGATTTTATAAGAGAGACTGGGTGGGAGATAGGGCTGCTCTTTTTGTAGTCTGCAAGAGATTTGGACCAGAAGAACATTTTTGCAGAAGAACATTTTAAAAGTAAAAAGGAACTGCTCACACTGTAAGCTGTGCAGTCAGTGTGCAAACAAGTGCACAGCACAGTATTGTATTACGGTGCACAACATCAGCACAGAAAGAAAGTTGTAAACTGGGAAAGAAAACAAAGTTTACAGACAAAAAAACTTAGAAAGAAGAAAAAAGTTTACATTTTGACCAAAAAGAGAAACAGTGTGTGTGTGTGTGTGTGTGTGTGTGTGTGTGTGTGTGTGCGTGTGTATGTGCGTGTGTGTGCGTATAAAAGAATCAGGAATCTGGAGGGGTGTGTGAAACCTTTTTGGGAGGAGGGGGCAGCAATTGGCAGTTGTGTAGTAGCCCAGTCTGCAGCATCACCAGCCATTTCCCACGCAAGCAGGAATATTTTTCTATTACCTATTACAATTAAAAAAAAATTGCACAACCATTGCCTGTACAGGCTTGCATCATGTGTGAAGCCTGTTTGTGGAGAGGTAGCAGCACTTTGCTGTTGATTAGCCCCTGTTGGCAGCATCACCAGCCTTTTAGCATGCAAGCAGGACTATTTTTCTTTTACTTGATCCAATAAACAAAATGCACAACCAGTGCTGGTAAAGGCCTTCATCCAGTGAGAAGCCTTTTTTGGTAGAGAGGGCAGCCCTTGGCAGTTGAGTAGCCCATGTCTGCAGCATCATCAGTGAGTTGTCCTGCAGGACGGAATATTTTTCTTTATATTTCGTACCCTTTGTAGTACTCCACAGTCAACACCAGTGGGTATTCCCCATCCATCCTATAGGTTGATGCACGATCCAATCAAATCAAAGGGAGGGGGGAGACATACAGTCAAGTCTGCCAGGATGAAATGCAGTGTCACAGGTTTACTGCATGACAAAAGGGATTAACTCCCATTGAAATTGTATTGTTTGCTGCAGTAACTCAACTGCAGAATTTTGCAGTGCTGCGCTTCATCCTGCTGGGCACCACTGTACCTCTGTACTCATCAGATTATCTCCAGTTTACTTCGTGCATCAAGATAGGTTGGTCACATCCTGGCTGCTCCCAACAGTCTTTTAACAACTTTAAGCAACCTTTCAGGTACATTTATTTATGTTTTACTTCCAACTAACCTAGCCTGGTAGCCAGTACAGATCAACAATAATTCTAACTGCATGTAGTTAATTGCTAGCAGCATCTATTTTCTGCTTCTGGTAGCCTACAAACCTCAGACATTCAGAGAGAATCAGCTAGGCTAAAACATTATAGCTTGGCAGAAGACTCCAGGAGAAAGGACTGCTGTGTGACTGAACTGCTCTACTGGGACTATATTGCCCTCCTTCCCTCCCGTCCACCCCCCCACCCAAAGCTAGTTCTATTTTATAGGCACAGGATTTGACTGACAACAGGAACTTCCTGTTTAGGGGCAGAGGTGAGTGATCACAGAACCACCAAGGACCCACCATCCTAGAAGGGCAAGAGCAGCTCTCCGGCTCCCTCTAGCTGCTGGAGGTCTGCCTCTGAACAAGTAAGCGGTCTACTGAGAAACATAGGATATTCTTGTCTCAGAACAGGACAATCAGGAGCTTAAAGACACAGGCAGAAAGTAAAGAGAGAGAGAAAAAAACAGAGGAAAGAGTAAGGATTGCAAACAGTTAAGGGGCCAGAAATAAGACATGATTGAGTGGTGCAGTGCAGTGGCTGTGGAGCAGCAGTCTTCTGGGAGATGTTCTGGAGGATGCGGTGTTGTCCCATCTGCAGGCACCTCTCTGGGCTGAGGAGGAGGTTGCTCATCTCAGGCTGAGTTGGCCAGGATTTGTGGGACCTCCTCTTCCATCCAGGGACCACCAGTGCCACTGCCATTGCCTCAGAGGTTGCCAAGAAAGAGGAGGCGGTTGGACCACAGTGGGCTCAGGGAGGGTGAGGTGGTGGAACAGAGCACATCCCTCCAGTTGTACCTCTCCACAATTCCTATGCCATTCTGGCAAAGTGTGGTTCCTCTATGGAGGCACCTACAGTGGAGACCAAGGAGGATGCTGGGAACCTCCACAAAGGAGACCCACAGGAGGGTGGCAGGGGACCCTGCAGGAGAAGGAAACAAATCCTGGTGGGGGACTCCATTGTTAGGAAGGTAGAACTGGGGGAGGAAGGGGAGAGGGAGGTAAGGTGCCTGCCTGGCGCCATGGCTTGGAGGGACAGGGAGCGAATCCTCAGGATTGCTGGAGCAGCTCGACAGGGGAGAGCTGGATGTCATTGTCCACTTAGGGACAAATGACCTGGCTAAGAAAGGGATTAGAAGTGCAGGAAGAGTTTGTGGAATTGGGGAGGGGCCTTAGTCAAGTAGCAAGCTACGGTAACCTTCTCCGGAGGTGCTACCCATCTATGGCATAGGGAGAGGAGATAAGGGTGTTCCGTTTCAGCGGGATTCAATCAGTGGTTGAAAAACTGGTGTGGAGCTCAGGATTTGGTCATTGGGACTGGGGGTCCACCTGGGAGGATGCAAGGCTCATACTGGCATGATGGGCTGCATCTGTCCAGGAGGGAAACCAGGATCCTAGGTGATAGGTTTAAATGCTTCATTGGCAAGCTTTTAAACTAGCCAAGGGGGACTGGTAATGAAAGGAAAAATCCTAGCCCCCCAAACAATCATGGTAGAGTGGCAAACACCAACATGGAGGTGTCGATAGGGAGAAGGGCAGGGGTAAATGGAGAAAGTGACAAAGGCAAGAAGGACAAGGGATGCAAAGGGGGTAAGGCCATCAGGAAATGGAGGGTAATGAGTACCAATGCCCGTAGTCTGGGCAACAAGCTCCCTGAGCTGGTGGCCTTGATGGTAGAGGGATGCCTGGATATCGTAGTAGTCACAGAAACATGGTACACAGAGAACCATGACTGGGATGTTAACATACCAGGGTACATAACCTACAGGAGAGACAGGCAGGGGAGAAGAGGGGAGGAGTAGCTCTCTATGTAAAGGAAGGGATAAAAGCAACTGAACAAAAGAGTAAACAGGGAGGAGAGGAGGCACTGTGGGTCACCTTGGAGACTGGAAAGGGCACCACAATCCACACAGGGGTTGTGTACAGACCCCATGTCAGGGAAGGAATGGACAAGGATATGATGGAAGGCATTCTTAGAATGGCAGAGAAAGGGAGATACTGTTGATGGGAGACCTGAATATGCCAGATGTTAACTGAGACATTTGCTGCAGCACATCCAAGAGCAGGGCCATTCTTGATGCCCTACAGGTGGCAGGCATTAGACAGCTAGTTTCAGAACCCACTTGTGAGGGAGCAATCTTAGACCTCATACTCAAACGGGGGCAGTGAGGATCTCAGATCTAGAAGTGGGTTGCCATCTGGGACAAGTGACCATCAAACAGTGTGGTTCACATTAAACTCAGCTACAGAGTCAAGCCATCAAAAGTGAGGGTACTGACTTTGAGGAGGGCTGACTTTGGCAAGATGGGAGAGTGCCTCAGAAAGCACTAGCAAACAGGCTAGAAGGAGGTGTGGAGCAACAATGGGAATTATCAAACTGCCATCACAGAGGCAACAAGCCTTTGTGTGCAGCAAATAAACAAATCAAACAAAGAAAATGCCACTATGGTTCTCAAGAGGCGGCTGTGAAAGTCAAGAAAGAAAAGATAGCATTCCAGGAAGTATAAGGAAACACAGAAGGAGCAGGACAGAGAGCTGTGCCAGTTAAGACAGAAAGAAGCAGGGATGGAAGTCAGAATAGCAAGGCCCAAACTGAGGAAAAGATAACCAACTCAGTTAAGAAGGGGATAAAACCTTTTATGGGTACATCAGCGCGTAGAAAGACAAAGGGAGGGATAGTGAGGCTGAATAGAATAAATGGTGGGTGGGCAGAGGGGACAGTGAAAAGCAGGAATACTGAATGAATATTTCTGCTCAGTATTCACTAAAGAGGAGGGAGTGCCTAATCCAGATTGAAGCACTCTTGATGGGGGGTCGATCCCAGTCTTTTCACAGAAGAAGGGTTCTGCAAGAACTCTAATACTGAAGGTGGACAAAGCAATGGGTCCTGATTGAATTCACCCCAGAATTCTAAAAGAATTAAGGAAGGAACTAGTGAAACCACTGGCTACTCTTTTTAATAAATCATGGGAGGATGTGTGGTACCCGAGGACTGGAGGACGGATGTGATTCCCCTTCACAAAAGTGGGACCAAGACAGAGGCAGGAAACTACAGACCTGTCGTCTGACCTCTGTGGTAGGGAAAGTGATGGAGTCACTTCTGAAGGAAAGAATAGTTGAGTACCTAGAGGTCAGTGGAGCACAGGATCCAAGGCAGCATGGGTTCATAGGCGGGGAAGGTCATGTCAGATGAATCTAATAGATTTCTTTGACTGGGTGATCAAAGTAGTAGACCAGGGAGGGGCTGTGGACATGGCCTACTAGACTTTATGAGCATTTGGCACAGTCCCACACAAAGATTATTAGTCAAATTAACCAGCCTGGGAGTGGGTCCAGGGTGGTAGCCTGAAATAAAACATTGCTGGACAACAGGACACAGAAGGTAATTAATGGAGTCCACTTCCCAAAGAAAGGGCGGGTTACTAGTGGGCACCGCGAGGGTTTAGATTGTGTCCAGTCCCTTTTAATGTCTTCATCAGTGGCATTGCAGAGGGACTGGAAGGAAAAAGTATGCCTTTTTGCAGATGACACAAGATCTGCAACAGGTTGATACACAGGGGCGTGGAAAGGATGAAAAGGGACTTGGCAAGGTTGGAGGGAATGGTCTGACGTATGGCAGCTAAGTTCAATGCAAAAAGTGCAAAATAATGCACCTGAAACAAGAACCAGGGGAAGAATACACAGTTGGTAGGAGAGGTAGTAACAACAACAAAACAGAAAGGGACCTGGGGTAATCAATCAGATGAGCCTTAGGTTAGCAAGCAAAGTGAGAAGGCAGTAGGGAGGGCTGGGGGTATACTGGGATGTATAGGGAGAGGCATCAGCAGCAGAAAACAGGAAGTTGTTATCCCTCTGTACAGACAGTTGGTGAGACTCCATCTGGAATACTGTGTCCAGTTCTGGAGACCCCATCTCCTCAGGACATAGACAGGATGGGGGGTAGTCAGAGGAGGGCAACTAAAATGGTGCAGGGTCTGCAAGAGAAGCCGTATGAGGAGAGACTAAAGGAGCTTAGTATGTATACCCTTGAGGAAAGAAGGGAGGAGGGGACATGATAGAAACTTTCAAGTACCTCAAGGGAATCAACAAAGTCCAAGAGGTAGCATCTTTCAGAAAAAGAGACACTTGCAAGTACAAGGGACACAATTTAAAGATAGAAGGAGGGTGGTTCAGGGGCAATGTGAGAAAGTATTTTTTCATAGAGAGAGTAGTGGATGCATGGAACAGCCTTCCTGAGGAGGTTGTGGAGTCTAAAACTGTGGGAGAATTCAAGAATGCATGGGACAGACATAAGGCAATTCTTGTGGGGGGGCAGGAACATATAGGCTGTTGGTTAAATAGGATCTGCGGCCTATCCTGTAGGTAGGGAAATGGGCAGACTAGATGGGCCTAGCGGTCCTTATCTGCCGTCAAAGTCTATGTTTCTATGTTTCTATGTTAACAATGCTCATAATAAGTTATACTGTGCCCCGCAGAGAACAGGTACCCCCTCCTGTAGTGGGACCTGAACCCACAACAACTGCATACCAATGAGCAGGCTGGGGTTCTTGCCGTAGTGACCCCTGCCCATCAGGGAAGGTAACCCCTCCTCCAGTAGTGGGCTTCAAACCGCACAAAACAGCACAGCAAGCATCCAGACATGCAAAGCAAAGTCCCTTGTAAACACCATGTATGGGCTGGGGTTTCCTTCAGTAGCGACCCTTGACCCAAGATACAAATACAGCACAGCCCTCAAAATAAAAAAAAAAGTCCCAGGACATCTCACAGGCTAAATGTGTTTTGCTAATAGGAGGTCCCTCTTGAGTGACCTCCTAGGCACCCAGGCCCACACACAGGGCTCAGCCAGAATCCCCCCACATCCACACCCAACACCACAGAATGAGGGATCATGCCAAACGACAGGGCAGTCTGGCACAACAACCCTTCAGGAGCAGCAGCTTCTTTCACCACATACTTGAGCATTCATCTGGGCTGCCAGATCCCCTACTCCACAGGCTGGGTGAATTCCCTAAGGCCCTTCATAATCCATCGTGGGCAGTTTTCACACTTCTCCACTGCAGTGGAATTCCTTTGTCTCAGGGGTCATAAATCAAGTCCCCCACCCCTATGAGACAGCCCATGGCCATGCAAACACTCACACAACTGCCGAGGTGAACAAGCCCCATGATGTTCCATGGCTCTCATGAGAGCTGCTAGGACCAATCGGCTAGGCACTGCAAATCTTGCACAAAATCCCATGAGATTACGGCGACCAGCTTGGTTGGGGTAAAACTTTGATACAGGGATCCCAAACCTCGTGGATTCTCATGAGATTTCATGGCTGCCATCTTGCCCTGGGACTCACACTCATTTTGCTATTATGCGAGCCTTCTTCCCCACTTAAAGCAATGAAACAGCATTGTTATAAGTGGCAGCTACACATCAACTATGAGGCCAGCTGCACAAAGAGGATCCTATCTGATGCAGTTCTCTTTTGCTTCCCGCAGATATATGCACATCATGAGGAAATGCAGGGAATGCAAAGTGTCATTCACAGCACTAGAAGAGGACAACACAGTGTGCACAGTGTGCACACTCACACCTCACAGGGATTCAGCACATATGGAAGAGGAAGGCTCCATTTTAGAATCCCGGCCACCACCAACTACCCCAATTGCATTGGAAGCTAGCCAAGCACAGATGTTGTTCCAGCTTCTGGAATCCCTGGAAACAGGAAGCCCCATTATAACAACAGGCACCCCAAAAGTTTCCATTGAGGAACACACCAAGAAGTGTCCAAGGCTCGACACGGACAGAGGCCGTGGGTCACCCAGAGGAGGGCGCATCAGACAAGTCAACCTGAATGTACCATGGGGACAACATTGATGACCTCATTACAATGGTATGGGAGGCACTCAAAATATCACACCAGCCTGCACAGTCTTCCAGATCAGAAGACCCCTTGCTCTCCATGGGTAAACCAGAGGAGAAAATCCACTTCCCCTCATGTAAGACCCTTGACACAATCCTTACCAAGGAGTATGAGGCACCAGAATCAACCAGACTACTGGAAAAGAGCATAGTGAACAGATGGTACCCCATGACCCAGGAAAGAAGCGACCACTGTGGAAAGGCCCAAGGTGGACCAACCCATTTCTGAGCTGTCCAAATGCATCACCATTCCTATTGAGAGCACGGCAGTGCTAAAAGACCCAATGGATAAGAAGGTAGACAAGCACCTCAGGAAAATTCATGAGGTGGCTGGCATGGCACACTCGGCAGACATGGTGGTGTGGTTAACCTGCAGGGCACTCCACAGGTGGCTGGACATACTCACCAAGAATGTCCCTGAGGACTCCTCCCAAGCCAATGCAGCAGAGTGTGCCATCCAGGCTTTAAAATACATAATGGATGCCTCCTCCGACATCCTCAAGTTCAAGACATGGGCAACAGTGCTAGCCAACAGAGCCAGAAGAGCACTGTGGCTAAAAGCAATGGCAGGCAGACAGCAAGTCCAGAAATGCACTCCTAAAGCTACCCTTCAAAGAGGGCACACTATTCGGTGAAGGTCTAACCCCATACCTCAAGCAAAGGGGGGGAAGCAGTTGCAGGGGGACAGAGATGTCTACCTTCCCGCAGACAGAACTTTTCATCCCAAATGCAAGTTGTTCCAGACCAAACTGCAGTCCTACAGTTAACAATGTCTGAAACAGTGGTGCTAAAGACTACACTTCCAAAACACGGCATACAATAACAGAACAAAAGGCAACACGGGGGCCAATACTCCAATGGAGGTTGAAAGCCGAACTTTAAGACCAAAAGTAACAAGAAATGAAGGTGTGAGGGGCCATGTAAACCCACCGCTGGCAGGAAGGCTGTGGTGATTCATGTAACCATGGGCCCAGACAACGTCAGACAAATGAGTGCTGGAAGTGATCACAAAGGGCTATGCAACAGAGTTCAGCAGCAAGCTGACAAGGCACAGACCATTTGTATCACCTATGCTGAGTTGCCCGATCAAGAAACAGGCCATAATGGAGGCAATACAGGACTTGCTCAGCAATGAGGCTATCACGCACATACCTACAGAGGAAAAAGACACAGGGGTCTACTCCTTGTTCTTTGTCGTTCCAAAGAAGACGGGCAGGATATGCCCCATACTAGACCTCAAGTACCTAAACTAGACAGTGGCTTACAAAAAATTCAAAATGGAAAACCTCAGAGAAACCCTGTTATCCATTCAACCAGGGAACTTCTTGACCTCTATAGACCTCAAGGATGCCTACCTTCATATCCCCATATGGGCCTCACACCACCATTACCTCAGATTCAACATTCAGGGTCAACACTTTCAGTACACCTACCTACCTTTTACTCTCTGGACTCAGATGGTGGATGCTGAGAATGCATATACTGCGGGGCACATCACTGACACAGACAACCTCAGAACTAATCACCACAGATGCGTGTCTATCAGGCTGGGGGGCAACATACAACAACCATGTGACCCAGGGACTATGGACTCAGAAGGAGTCTACATTATCGATCAACATTCTAGAAATGAGAGCTGTCCATCTAGCCCTGCTCTTCTTCACACCCCTCTTTGCCAACAAAGCAGTTCTAGTCTGGTGTGACAGTCAGGTAACAGTGGCATACAAGCAAGGCAGCACCAGAAGCAAGGTGATGATAAAGGAGTCTTTACAGCTACTCCACTGGGTGGAGCAGAACCTGCGGTCCATAACTGCAATATATCTAGCAGGAACATCCAACACAGAAGTGGACTTTGTAAGCAGAGTCACCATCCACTAGGGAGAGTGGAGACTCAACAAGAACATTTTCCATAGTCTACAGCCCAGATGGGGACCATTCCAGGTGGATCTAATAGCGTCATGGACAAACAAGCAATTACCCAACTACCACTGCAGGTTCTCAGACCTCAAGTCCCAGGAGGTCAACATACTGTCAGCTCCTTGGAATTTCACTCAAGCCTACATATCAATGATACCCAAAGTGCTCCGCAAGATATGATGCACAGGGGCGTTGGTGGTTCACAGTGGCTCCCAATTGGCCAAAGGCAGTCATGGTACTCATTCATTCAAGCCATGTCAGTGAGACCTCCAATGCTTCTACCACAGTGGCCAGACCTACTGTCGCAGGGACCACTCCTTCACCTGAACCCAGTCAGCCTGAATCTGACGGCATGGCTATTGAAAGGAACAGACTGCTAGACCAAAGCTATCATGCCAGAGTCATGAATCATATGTTGCAATCCAGAAGACAATCTACAAATAAGACTTACCATAGACAATGGCAAATTTTTCATAAATGATGAAGGGAAATGGGTACCTCACCTTCAGTGGTGGGGTTACCACAAATTCTGGACTTCCTAAATGATGGGGCAAACAAGGGCCTTAGTCCCACCTCACTCAGGGTACAGGCATCAGCTATATCATCTATAAGGGGACTACTACCAGGAATAGGTCACATTGGCTCACACCCAGACACTATCTGACTGCTTAAGGCAGTTGCATTAGTGGCACCAAAGGTGTGGCAGATATGCCCACCATGTCAACTTAACATAGTGCTCGATGCCCTACAATCACCCACTCTGCAGCTAGACACCTTACACTGGTGTACTATTAAGACTGCCTTCTTTGTAGCAATTTGCTCTGCCAGAAGGATAGGAGAGATTCAGGCCCTGTTGTGTAGGGCATAGTGGACTAGAAAGATTCTCAGTGCACAGCTGCTTCTCCAGGACAGTTACGACTGTCTGGTACTTGGGGAAACTTTGTTTTAAGAAGGACTGTACCTGTGTAGAGGTGTTTTTGACTCCCGCTCCACAAGGGAAGAAAACTGGGAACAGGCACTGTTTAGGTGCTTAAGAAGAGCTATTTAAGCACTCTTGTGTGTTGGCTGAGCTGCCTTTTTAAAGGCAGCTCATATACATAGTTCCAGCCCTGCAGGGAGGTGGTTAGTGTTGCCAGTGTTGCCATAGCAACTGGTGACGTCTTGCGCCTAGAGCATAAAATGCTTGGCTCCAGCAAGCAGAGTCAAGTGCAGAGCATAGGCAACTTGGACAGAGGCCAGTGGTGTCTGATGGTGTCGGACGAGGAAGGCAAGGATAGAGTCAGAAAACTAGTATTACAAATAAATAGGAGTATATAAACAAGGAAGGAACAATGGATACAAATATAGTAAAATTGTTGGATGGGACACTAGGATTGAGATGTTTGGAGTGTAAAATGATTAGCATGGATGTGGCGAATGAATAGTTGGTATATACTTGCGGTCAATGTATTCAAATAAAAGAGCTACAATATAAATTGGAGAAAGTAAAGCAGGATTTAACTGTAGCCAGAGATGAGGCAGTAAAAAATGATAGAAGGATAATACAGGTAGAACAGGAATGCGAAGAACTGTATGAAGGAAAATCTAAGAAAAGAGGAAGAGAAAAAGATCAAGAAGGAGATTGGAGTCTAGTGGAAAAGAAGGCAAAGAAAAAAAAGAAAGTGGTAAGACGGAGAGCCATGCATTTATCAGTAGAATGTTCTAATGCATTTGAACTATTGATTGCATTGGATGATGAGGGAAGAGATAAAGAAAAAAATGGGGTAGACATTAATCTAACAAATACATGGAAGTATGACAATTTGGATACTGAAAATGAAAAGTTTGAAAGTTTTATGCAAAGTCAGGAAAGACTGGAAATAAAAAATAGAGAGGATATAGTTGTAAATGAAGAAAAAGGAGATGAAAAACAAATTAGTTTCAACAGAGAGAATAGTGAGAAAAATAAAGAAAAACAGGATGGAAACAAACAGAGTGGTTTAAATAATAGAAATGTTGGTGTGATCATTGAGCAAGATGATTCAATAAGACAAAAGCACCTTGCTATAATAAACATTGATAGTGAACAAATAAATCAGAATGACGTGGTAAAAAACATCTATATTTTGGGTGATTCTGTTTTGAAATTTACGGATAGATACACATCAAAGGATAAGAAAGAGATTATTACAACAAGTTATTTCTCGGGAGCAAAAATTAGGGATGTTAAGAATATGTTAACTAACATTGTCAAAGAAAATGATGGATCTGCAGTATTGATATTGCATTTAGGGGTAAATAATATCAGAGCCCAAGAATTAGAGGAAATACAAAAGGAATTTGAGGATATTTGGAAAGAAGCAAAAAGATGGAAATGCAAAATATGCTTTTCAGAGATTCTACCAGTGGTAAAGGAAACTAACATAAGAAATAGTAAAATTAGAAAAATCAATAATTGGTTAAGACAGTGGACATCACATAATAATATAGGTTGTATAAAACATTGGGAAGATTACAAAGAAACATGGAAACATAGAATTTGACAGCAGATAAGGACTGCTTGGCCCACCTAGTCTGTTCATTTTCTTACCTAACAGATAAGCTGCAGATTCTAGTTAGCCAACAGCTTACTTCTTCCTACCCCCCACTAGGACTGCCTTATGTCTGTCCCATGCATTCTTGAATTCCTCCACTGTTCTTGACTCCATGACCTCCTCAGGGAGGCTGTTCCATGCATCCACAACCCTCTCTGTGAAAAAATACTTCCTCACATTACCTCTGAGCTGTCCCCCCTCTATCTTCAAATTGTGCCCCCTTGTTCTTGCATATCTCTTTTTCAGAAAGATGCTACCCTCTTGGACTTTGTTGATTCCCTTGAGGTACTTGAAAGTTTCTATCATGTCCCCTTTCTCCCTTCTTTCCTCAAGGGTATACATATTAAGCTCCTTTAGTCTTTCTTTGTATGTCTTCTGGCGGACCCTGCACCATTTTGTTGCCTTCTCTGACAGCTCCACTCTGTCTATGTCCTTTGGAGATGGGGTCTCCAGAACTGCACACAGTACTCCAGATGGGGTCTCACCAACTGTCTGTACAGAGGGATAACAACTTCCTGTTTTCTACTATTGATGCCTCTTCCTATGCATCCCTGTATCCCCCAGCCTTCTTACTGACTTCACATTACTTGCCCACCTTTAGGTCATCTGATATAAATTACCCCAAGTCCCTTTCCATTTTTACTGTTGTCAGTATCTCACCCCCCATTGTGTACGCTTCCCCTGGGTTTTTGTTCCCCATGTGCATTATTTTGCATTTCTTTGCATTGAATCTGAACTGCCATACATTTGACAATTCCTCCAACCTTGCCAAGTCCCTTCTCATCCTTTTCCTCGCCATCTTGTGTATCAACCCTGTTGCAGATCTTTTGTGTCATCTGCAAGAGACATATTTTTCCTTCAGTTCCTCTGCAATGTCACTTATAAAGACATTAAAGAGGACCGGTCCCAGTACTGAACCCTGCAGTACCCCACTAGTAACACTCCTTTCTTCACTGTGTACTCCATTTACTACTACCCTTTGCGTCCTGTTGTCTAGCCAATTTTTTATCCAGGCTACCACTTTGGGACCCACTCCAAGGCTGGCTAACTTGTGTATTAATCTGTTGTATGGGACTGTATCAAATGCCTTGCTAAAATCTAGGTAGGCCATGTCCACAGCCCCTCCCTGTTCTATTACTTTGGTCACCCAGTCAAAGAAATCTATTAGATTCATCTGACATGACCTTCCCATTGTGAATCCATGCTGCCTTGGGCCCTGTGCCCCACTGGCCTCTAGATACTCAACAATTCTTTCCTTCAGAAGTGATTGCATCATTTTCCCTACCACTGAGGTCAAATTAACTGGTCTGTAGTTTCCTGCCTCTGTCCTGCTCCCACTTTTGTGAAGAGGAATCACATCTGCCCTCCTCCAGTCCTCAGGTACCATCCCATCCTCCCATGATTTGTTAAAGAGAGTAGTCAGCAGTGTCACTAGTTCTACCCTTAGTTCTTTTAGAATTCTTGGGAGAATCCCATCAGGCCCCATTGCTTTGTCCACCTTCAATTTTATTAGTTCTTTCAGAACCCTTTCTTCTGTAAATGGACTGGTATCAACCACCATCTTCAGAGTGTTTCTCTTATTTGGTTTAGGTACCTCCCCATCCTCTTCCTTTGTGAATACTGAGCAGAAATATTCATTCAGTATCCCTGCTTTTTCACTGTCACCCTCTACCCACATTCTCTCCCCTTTATTGAGCCTCAGTATCCCTCCTTTGGTCTTTTTTCACTCCCTAATGTACCTATAAAAGGTCTTATCCCCCTTCTTAACTAATCAAAGATCCCTCCTATTATTGTAGAGATGGACTATATTTAAGTAAAATAGGCTGTAGAAAATTAGGAATGGGCATTAAGAAAATAGTGGATGAAAATTTAAACTAAAGACTAAGGGGAGAAGGGAAGGAAGTGGGAAAACTTGAATGGAACAGAAGTAAAAACAAAATATTGAGAACAGAATATTGAGCAAAAAAAAAAATAGAATGAACATCTGCTTTCTAAATGCCAGAAGTTTGAACATAGGAAAAAAGGCAGAGTTAGAAGTTAAATTACTTACAGATAACGTGGCTATGTCTATGGTGACAGAAACATGGTGGGATACCGAAGTTCAATGGAATAGGAATATTGAAGGATATAGGTTGAATTATAAAGAAAGAAGGAATAAAAGAGGAGGGGGATAGCAATCTATATAAAGGAAGGAATAAATAGTAGTTTATATAAAGATAGTGAAAATGAAAATGTTGAATCCTTATAGATTCAAGTGGTTGATAGTGTAGGAAGAAAGATCTTATTTGTATTATATTATAGACAACCAAATTGTAAAAAAGAAATGGATTGAATAATAAATGAGGAAATAATACCGATTGCTATGGAAGGAGACATAGTTATAGCAGGAGATTTTAATTACCCATATATATGTTGGGGAAATCAAAAAGGAAGAAATTCAGATAGCAGGAACTTTGTGTCAATGGTGCAAATGGTAGGACTGGAACAACTGATAATTAAACCTACTAGAGAAGAGGTTCTATTGGACCTATTCTTAACTAATAGACCAGATCTTATTAAGGGCATTAAAATAAGGGAACAGTTAGGGAATAGTGACCATGTAATGATAACATTCAATGTTAAACAAGTAATAATAAGTATTAAAGGTAAAACCGTGGTAAAAAAATTATCATAGGGCAAATTTTGATAAAATCAAAGAGGAATTAAGAATATAGAATTGGGAAAAAAGACTTGATTAACAGATCTGTTACTCAAATGTGGGAATTATTTAAAAACAAATTATTAAATTTAGAAGAACTGTATGTCCGAGGGAAAAAAAAACATTATGGTGCACTAATAAGGTGTTAAAATCTTGTAACAAAAAGAAGAAAACATTCAAAAATATGAAGAAATTAGGGACAGAGGAGGCAATAGTATGTTATAAAAATATTTAAGATTAGTTAAGCAGAATATAAGAAAAGAAAGAAAAGGGATAGAGTTTAATTTGGCATACATGAAAGATAATGGTAAACATTTTTTTTTCATATGTTAATCAGCAAAGAAGAGATAAACAGGGATTAGGACCATTACATATAGATAGAAGAGATATTACTGATATAAATGAAATGGCCAATACATTGAATGATTTTTTTGGGTCAGTGTTTGAAAAAGGAAAAGACGAAAAAAATATTATAATAAAGTAAAATTATCAAAATAGAAAAATAGAAACTACAAAAGAAGAGGTGGAAAGTTTGGTAAATAAAGTCAAAGTACGTAAATCAGCAGGACCGGATTTATTACATCCCCGTTATATTAAAGAAGTGTTACCATGGATATCAGAAATCTTGACACATATATTTAATAGATCGGGGGAAATTCCAGATGACTGGAAGAAAGCCTACGTGGTACCGTTGTTTAAGAAAGGTAAAAGGGCAGAAGTGACAAATTATAGGCCAGTGAGTCTAACTGCTACATTGGGAAAAATTGCTGAGAGTATATTAATAACTAAAATAGAAAAAGGTCTTTAAATATTAGAATTTAAGGATGAGAAGTGGCTTGGATTTAAAAAAAACAGAGTGTGCAATACTAATCATCTGTGTTTCTATGAAAATATCAAAACTGATTTAAATAGTAATGTCCCCATAGATATAATATTTTTGGACTTTTAAAAAGCGTTCAACAAAAGTACCTCATGATAAATTGATAATGAAATTAATAAATATGGGCTTGGATAGTCGAATTATATTATGGATTAAGAATTGGCTGAGCAATAGAACACAACTTGTTAGAGTAGTAGGCAAAATGTCAAAATCAATTAAAGTGGAGAGTGCAGTCCCTCAAGGATCCATGTTAGGACCCATTTTGTTTTCCCTATATATTAGTGACTCACATCAAGGAATAACAAATCAAATTGCAAAATTTGCTGATGACATTAAGTTAGGAGGACAAGTAGAAACATTAGAACAACAGGAAGGACTAAATGAAGATTTAAAAAAAATTAAGAGATGGGCAGAACAAAATGGGATGAAGTTTAACATAGATAAATCAGTAGTAATGCATTTAGGAAAAAAGATAGAAAGAAATATAATTATATGCTAAATGATAAGGAAATTTAAAAAGTAGATGAAGAAAAAGACTCTGGGATAGTGATTGATAATAAATTAGATTTTATTAAACATCGAACAATGGCTATCCAGAAAGCAAGTAATATGGCAAGGAATATAAAAAGAAACTTTATTAACAAATCTTTAGCATGTATGGTACCAGTATACAGGTCTTACAATAGGCCATACTTGGATTATGGGTGACAATTGTGGAACCCATATAAGAAAATGGAAATAAAAAGAATTGAAGGAGTTCAAAGAAGATATACAAAAATGATTGGAAATTTGGGGAAATATCGGTATAATGAGAGACTAAGATGAACGGGTCTGTGGAGTTTAGAAAAAAAGAGAGAAAGAAGAGATCTAATGATGTTATTAAAGATAATAAATGATGAAGAATTAAAAAATGAGATGAATTTAGATTTTCAAGAAAAAACAACTGGATTAAGAAGATGTACATATCAGATTAGATTGAGCATAGTCAAAAAGAATAGTATATACTATTCTTTTATAAATAGAGCTGGGAAATTGTGGAAGGAAAGAATTGTTCAGTACCTAGAGGCCAGTGGGGCACAGGACCCAAGGCAGCATGGGTTCACAGCGGGAAGGTCATGTCAGTCAAATCTAATTGATTTCTTTGACTGGATGACCAAAGTAGTAGACCAGGGAGGGGCTGTGGACATGACCTACCTAGACTTTAGCAAGGCATTTGACACAGTCCCACACAAAAGATTAGTAGTCAAATTAACCAGCCTGGGAGTGGGTCCCAGGGTGGTAGCCTGGGTAAAACATTGGCTGAACAACAGGATACAGAAGGTAACTGTAAATGGAGCCCACTCTGAAGAAAGGAGGGGTTACTAGTGGGGTACCGCAGGGTTCAGTACTGGGTCCAGTCCTTTTTAATGCCTTTATAAGTGACATTGCAGAGGGACTAGAAGGAAAAGTATGCCTCCTTGCAGATGACACAAAGATCTACAACAGGGTCGATACACAAGCAGGCGTGGAAAGGATGAGAAGGGACTTGGCAAGGTTGGAGGAATGGTCAGAAGTATTGCAGCTTGGAATCAATGCAAAGAAGTGCAAGGTAATGCACCTGGGAAGCAAAAACCGAGGGGAAGATTACACATTGGGGGGGGTAGTAACAACAACAAAAATGGAAAGGGACCTGGGGGTAATCATATCAGATGACCTTAAGGTTGGCAAGAATTGTGAGAAGGCAGTAGGGAGGGCTGGGGGGATACTTGGATGTATAGGGAGAGGCATCACCAGCAGAAAACAGGAAGTTGTTATTCCCCTGTACAGACAGTTGTTGAGACCCCATCTGGAGTACTGCGTCCAGTTCTGGAGACCCCATCTCCTGCAAGGACATAGACAGTATGGAGGCAGTTCAGAGGAGGGCAACTAAAATGGTGCAGGGTCTGCAAGAGAAGCCATACGAGGAGAGGCTAAATGAGCCCAATATGTATACCCTTGAGGAAAGGAGGGAGGGGGGACATGAAAGAAATGTTTAAGTACCTCAGTGGAATCAACAAAGTCCAAGAGGGTAGCATCTTTCAGAAAAAGAGATGTGCAAGAACAAGGGGACACAATTTGAAGATAGAGGGGGGATGGCTCAGGGGCAATGTGAGGAAGTATTTTTTCACAGAGAGGGTGGTGGACACATGGAACAGCCTTCCTGAGGAGGTTGTGGGGTCTAAAACTGTGGGAGAATTCAAAAATGCATGGGACAGACATAAGGCAATTTTTGTGGGGGGTAGGAAGAAATAGACTGTTGGTTAAATAGGATCTGCAGCTTATCCTCTAGGTAGGGAAATAGGCAGACTAGGTGGGCCAAGCGGTCCTTATCTGCCGTCAAAGTCTATGTTTCTATGTTTCTGTGATATAGTAAAAAGTCAAACACTGGCACAATTTAAAAAAAAAATAGATGAATATATAATAGAAAGTAGAATAAAGTGCTCCCACTGATGTGGGGAACAGTTTATATGGACAACAAGTCTTCTACTGTTCTAAACACCTAGTATGAGAACCTAGTATGAATAGGGTTGTGCGAATAACAAATATTATTTCCTGAATACCACGAATAATGAGCTATTCATTATTTGGATTCCGAATAACGAATAGTGCACTATTCGTCCGGTATTCGGGAAACACTTCCAAAAAAGCTAAAACCACCCCCCACCCTCCTCTCTAACCAGATCTGGCAAGATAAGAAAGAACCCCCCCTTCCTCCCACCCTCAGATAGCACCCAAACCCCATCTTCCTCCCCCAACCAAGTCGTAATAAAAAAAAAGAAAAGATTCAAAATCCAATGGGTGACTGGCACAGCACCACCCTCCTCCATGGCCAACCGCCAAGTTTTCATACTGTGGCCCCCCGCTCACACACACACACATCCCAACCCCAGTAGCCAGTAGCAGCATGCAACCTGCACCCTGCAGCTAAAGTGAAGAAGAAAAAAAAAGGAAGCCAGTGCAGCCCACCCTCCTCCACAGCCGGCTGCCTTCTTGTGAATGAAATCGTTCACTTGCTTGCACTTATATAGTAGAATGAGCTGATCATCACGTGATCAGCTGTTCTGCTATATAAGTGCAGGCAAGTGATGTTCATTCACAAGAATGTAGCCAACTGAGGAGGAGGGCGGACTGCGCCGGTTGCCTTTTTTTTTTACTTTGCTTTAGCTGCAGGTTTCAGGGTGCATGCTGTTACTGGCTACTGGGTATGGGTGGGTGTGTGGGTGTGTGTGTGTGGGAGGGCACAGTATCAAAACTTGGCGAGCAGCCAGCTGTGGAGGCAGGTGGAGTTGTGACAGTCACCCATTGATTTTGAATCTTTCTTTTTTCATTACGACTTGGTGGTGAAGAGAGTGTTTGGGTGCTATCTGAAGGTGGGGGGAGGGGGTCTTTCAGATCTGGGAAAGGGAGGAGGTTGGGGGGGTCAATGTTAGCTTTTTTTATGGAAAAGTGGCAAAAGTGCCTGAATATGAATATTCGGCCGATTATTCGAAAAAAGGTATTTACACAGCCCTAGTGGGGAACCCTTCATAACATTTCATAGCAATAGCGTCATTCTTAGAAAGGTACCATCCTTCCTGCCCAAGGTAGCATAGCAGTTCCACAGGGATCAGGATGTTCTATTACCCTGAATAACTCCGACTAACCATCCTGCCACATCAATCCATCACCCACTAGATGTGGGCCACCAACTGAGAACATACCTCAGTATGACAAGTGACATTCGGAGATCAGACAGATTATTCATACTAATCAAGGGGCAGAAAGTAGGACAGACAGCTTTCAAAGACACCATCACTAGGTGGATCAAACAGACCATTAATGAGGCATATAGGGCAGTAGGGCAAGCATCACCAGAAGTCCTCAAGGCATACTCCACCAGGGCAGTAACAACATCCTGGGCAGAAAGAGGAAACATGTCTGTACAAGACATTTGTTCAACGGCCAGCTGGTCTTCATTACACACCTTCACCAAACATTATCGACTAGACATAGAGTCTGCCAAACAGACAGTTTTTGCCCAAACCACACTGGTGGCAGGTAACCAATCAGGGTAGACCTGTGCTAATCTGCCTTTTTGCATTTACCCACCTGAAAGTTATAACTGTGCAAGGTACTCTGCTACTAAGGTCACACAGGTGTTGACTGCAGAGTACAATAAACGGTACAAAATATAACGGGATTTACTCACCTGGTAAAGGTGATTATCTGAGTATCCTTTATAGTACTCCGCAGCCCTGCCCAGGATGGCGTCTTACTCCTCAGGTTGGGTTAACGATAGTCACTAGCATAATGATAGACACTAGCATCACGTTACATACAGTGGCCTGAGCAGGTGGTACCACATTGTCAATATGGTTTACATGATTATATGATGAAATAGAATGGAGTTTTATGCCAACAAGAAAAGCATATGTCTCTTTTTATGCATAAGAAAAGTACCACAATAAAGATGACAGGTGCAAAACAACACCCGAGTAAGTGTTCTGTACAATAATGCAGCACAAATAATGGCTACCGGCATTAGTAACATGACCCAGCACACTAAGGAAGGACATCACATTAGTGGCTACACCTTCGGCTGGGTGTATTTCTGGCTTGTATTTTTCTCCTTTTTTCTCACTATATACAGTAGCTATGGAAGGATCACAGTGGAGATAATCTGATGAGTACATAGGTGTGTTCTTGCCCCCTCTTTGATTTGATCGGAACGTGCATCAGCCTATAGGATGGACAAGGAATACCCACTGGTGTCGACTGCGGAGTACTATAAAGGGTACTCAGATAATCACCTTTACCAGGTGAGTAAATCCCATTGTGTAATCCCCAAAAAAATGAAGTGCAGAACCAGAGCAGGTACAGGCTTGCATTCTGTGTGAAGCCCTTTTGTGGGGAAGGGGAAGCCTTTGGCAGTTGATTAGCACCTGCCAGCAGTGCCACAAGCCATTTTCCACACAAGCAGGAATATTTTCCTTTTTGTAACCCAATAAAAATGAACTGCTTAACCAAAGCCTGTACAGACTTGCATCACATGTGAAGCCTTTTTTGGGGGGGAGGGGCCAGGCCTTGAAACATAGAAACATAGAATTTGATGGCAGATAAGTACCGCTTGGTCCACCTAGTCTGCCCATTTCATAACCTAACGGATAAGCTGCAGATCCTAGTTAACCAACAGCCTACTTCCTCCTACCCCCCACTAGAATTGCCTTATGTCTGTCCTATGCATTCTTGAAATCCCCCACTGTTTTTGACTCTATGACCTCCTCAGGAAGGCTGTTTCATGCAACTACAACCCACTCTGTGAAAAAATACTCCCTCACATTACCTCTGAGCCGTCCCCCCTCTGTCTTCAAATTGTGCCCCCTTGTTCTTGCACATCTCTTTTTTTGAAAGATGCTACCCTCTTGGACTTTGCTGATTCTCTTGAGGTGTTTTAAAGTTTCTATCATGTACCCCCTCTCTCCCTCCTTTCCCCGAGGCTATACATCTTAAGCTCCTTTAGTCTTTCTTCATAAGTCTTCTGGTGCAGACCCTGCACCATTTAAGTTGCCCTCCTCTGGACAGCCTCCACCTTGTCTATGTCTTTTCGGAGATGGGGTCTCCAGAACTGTACACAGTACTCCAGATATGGTCTTACCAACTGTCTGTACAGAGGACAAACAACTTTCTATTTTCTACTGGTGATGCCTCTCCCTATGCATCCCAGTATTTCCCCAGCCCTCCTTACTGCCTTCTCACATTGCTGTCCCACCTTTAGGTCACCTGATATGACTACCCCTTTCCATTTTTGTTGTTGTCAGTATCTCACCCCCCATTGTGTACTGCTTTACTTTGCACTTCTTTGCATTGAATCTAAGCTGCCATACATTTGACCATTCCTCCAACCTTACCAAGTCCCTTTTCATCCTTTCCACCCCAGCTTGCGTATCAACCCTGTTGCAGATCTTTGTGTCATCTGCAAAGATACATACCTTCCCCTCCAGTCCATCAACAATGTCACTTATAAAGACATTAAAAAGGACTGGCCCCAGTACTGAACCCTGCGGTATCCCACTAGTAACCCCCCTTTCTTCACTGTATACTTCATTTACTATTACCCGCTGTGTCCTGTTATCCAGCCAGTGTTTTACCCAGGCTTCCACCCTGGGACCCACTCCCAGGCTGGCTAATTTGTTTATTAATCTTTTGTGTGGGGCTGTGTCAAATGCCTTGCTACAGTCTAGGTAGACCATGTCCACAGCCCCTCCCTGGTCTACTACTTTGGTCACCCAGTCAAAGAAATCAATTAGATTTGTTTGACATGACCTTCCTGCTGTGAATCCATGCTGCCTTGGGTCCTGTGCCCCACTGGCCTCTAGGTACTCAACAATTCTTTCCTTCAGAAGTGATTCCATCATTTTCCCTACAACTGAGGTCAAACTGACAGGTCTGTAGTTTCCTGCCTGTCTTGCTCCCACTTTTGTGAAGGGGAATCACATCCACCCTTCTCCAGTCCTCAGGTACCACACAATCCTCCCATGATTTATTAAGAAGGGTAGTCATTGGTGTTACTAGTTCTTCCCTTAGTTCTTTTAAAATTCTGGGGTGAATCCCATCAGGCCACATTGCTTTATCCACCTTCAGTTTTAAGAGTTCTTTCAGAACCCTTTCTTCTGTGAAAGGACTAATATCAACCCCCCTATCCAGAGTGATTCTATTGACCGGGTTAGGAATTTCCCCCTGCTTTTCCATTGTGAATACTGAGCAGAAGTATTCATTCAGTATCCCTGATTTTTCACTGTCTTTCTCTGCCCAACCACCTTCCTCTTTGTTCAGCCTCAGTATCCCTGCCTTAGTCTTTCTTTGCTCCCTAATGTACCTATAAAAGGTTTTATCCCCCTTCTTAACCAAGTTGGCTATCTTTTCCTCAGTTTGGGCCTCTGCTATTCTGATTGCCTTACCCATTTCCTTCTGCTTTAACTGCTACAGTTCTCTGTCCTGCTCCTTCTGTGTTTTTCCTTATACTTCCTGAATGCTATCTTTTTTCCCCTTACCTTTCCCGCCACTTCTTTTGAGAACCATAATGTTTTTTTCTTTAGTTTTGATTTGTTTATTTGCTTCACACAAAGACTTGTTGCCCCTGTGATGGCAGCTTTGATGTTTCCCCATTGTTGCTCCACCCCACCTTCTTGCCTGTTTGCTAGTGCTTTTCTGAGGCACTCTTCCATTTTGACATAAATCAGCCCTCCTGAAGTCCAGTACCTTCACTTTTGTGTGGCTTGACTCTACAGCTAAGTTCATCATGAGCCACACTATTTGGTGGTCGCTTGTTCCCCCCAGATGGCTACCCACTTCTAGATCAGAGATTCTCTCTCCATCCCCATTTGAGAGCACCAGGTCCAAGATTGCTCTCTCCCGAGTGGGTTCTAAAACTAGCTGTCTGAGGCATGCCCCCTGTAGGGCATTGAGAATGGCCCTGCTCTTGCATGTGGCTCCAGCAAAGGTGCTCCAGTCAACATCTTGCATATTCAGGTTCCCCATCAGCAATATCTCCCCTTTCTCTGCCATCCCAAGGATGCCTTCTATCTTTCCCTTTTCCATTTCCTCCCCCTGAGATGGGGGTCTGTATACAACCCATGTGCGGATTGTGGAGCCATTTGGGGTGGGAAAGGAAACAGCCTTGGGGGGTGTTGGGATTTTAATAGGGAAAACCTGTCCATACACCATAGCACATGCTATAACAAGGGAGGACTGTAGAGGGATCTACAGTACCTCTTTGGCAATGTTTTCGGTAAATAGCTTTACGTTGCCTCTATTTATGGTCCAACTCTTTCTAATCTGGATTTCTTTGCCTCACTTGAATTAGATATTGCTATATTTTCCCCTCATTCCCTTATCTTGGCAGGGGACTGGAACCTATGTTTAAATAATTGGGAGGATAGGATACCACTGTCCAGAGGGCCTCTGTCCAGGGCTCAGACTGCCATCAATAGATTATTGGAAGTCACAGCCTTGGTAGATCCACTCTGGACTCATAATACAGGGAGCAATAATATGACATTCTTCTCAGGTGCTCACAAGACCCAATCTAGAATTGATTTTTTTCTGGTTAATAGAGAGCCACTTAGAGAGGTTAAGGAAGTGATCATCCGGTGCAGAATTTTGTCGGACCATTCCCCAATTCAATTGACTTTGGAGCCGGCAGCTGCTCCTCCTAGGCCATATAAGTGGAGGCTGAATGACTCCCTACTGACAGAGATCTCAGTCCAGAGCAAACTAGAGGAAGCCCTCCTTGAGATAATCCAGGAGCAACTGCCTATGCTCCAGAACAAAAAACTAGCTTGGCCGACGTGTAAGGTGTTGTAAGCAGGAGCAGCTCAGAGATACACAACATGGAGAAATAGTATGAGATGAGCAAAAGAGGAGTTTATGTTGGGGGCTATTGAATCTCTTGCTCATTTGGAAGGGTCCTCTATAGAAATAGATACTGAACTTAAAAATGTAAGGGGGAAATGGCAGACATAATGTATGGTAAGGTAGAATTCTGGTTAGAAAAGATTCAGGCTAAATACCTAATGCAAGGAGATGTGACTGGCCTCCTCCTAGCAGCTAGAGTTAAGAAATGGGAAGGAACTTGAACAGTTACCTCCATAAGGTATGCTAGAGAAACTTTAACAGACCCTCAGAAAATGGTGGATGCATTTGTGTCCCATTATAAAGAAATTTACCAAAGAGGACAACTCGTTGGTGAGAATGAAATCAGGGCATTTCTAGATGGATTATTATTACCAGTGCTAGACACAGCGCAAGTCAATGAGTTAGCAGCTCCAATAAAAGAAACTGAGATAACAGAAGTGGTACAATCTCTGCCCTGCAGAAAAACTCTGGGTCCGGATGGCCTTAAGGCCAAGTTCTATCAGGCACATCTCCATACTATACTCCCCCTACTCAAAGAACTTTCAGTAATATTATGCAAGATGGTGTGCATCATCCTCCGTTATACCAGGCATATATCACTCTGGTTCCAAAACCGGACAAACCAAAGGAATTTCCTGGCAGTTATAGGCCAATAGCCTTGATGATTAAGATATTAAGATCCTAACGAGGATTCTAGCTAATAGAATCCTGAACATTGCCCCAGCTTTAATCAGTCAAGAACAGGTAGGATTTATGCCGGGTAGAGGGGCACATGATGCCCTTAGAAAACTCCACCACATACTTAGTTATGCGCCTGACTCCCAAATACCCTTAGCCTTGATCTCTTTGGATGCAGAGAAGGCCTTTGATAGGGTTTCTCATCCCTTTTTATTTGCTACAATGGAGAAGATGGGTTTCTCTGAGGGCCTTCTCAGAGGCATTAAAAATCTTTACTCAGCCCCTATGGCCAGAGTATTGTGCAATGGTTATTTCTCACAAGAGATCCAGTTAGAAAATAAGACCGGACAGGGATGCCCCTCTCGCCAATATTGTTTAATATATACTTGGAACCCCTGTTAAAAGCTATTAATATAGATGCCAACATAAAGGGGAGTACAATAGCGGAGAGGGACCTTAAATTTTTGGTTTTTGCAGGTGATATACTTCTGCACTTAAAAGATCCAGCAGAAAGCTTCAAAAGAACAGTTGAAATTATAGGGCAATTTTCTAAGGTCTCGATCTATAAATTGAATCTGAACAAAACTCAAATTCTCCCTCTGACACCACATGAATGCAGAGCAGATTTTGTACCACTGCAGATACACTGGGTGCCAGAAATGATTAAATACCTGGGCATATGGAGCACAACAAGTATAGAGGATGGTGCAGCAACAAATATGTAAAAACTCCTTTTAGTAATTAGAGGGGACATACTTAGATGAAATAAGCTCCCTTTGAACTTTGCAGCTAGATTGGGATTGGTTAAAATGAATTTACTGCCTAGGTTACTATATCCAACCTACTTAGTCCCATGTAGCATTTCCAAATTATGGTTCATTAATATTAGGAAACTCTTATCTGAATTTCTTTGGAATTCCAAGCCCCCCCAGGAAAAAATACAGTATATTGTGCTTGCCACAAAATATGGGGGGATCAAACTGCCAGATATCCATTTATACTATGTGGCTGGACAACTGGGTCTTATGAGTCGATGGGTAAGAAATTTAGAGGGAGAGATGTATATCCCATTATGATTACAAATAGAGAGGCAAATATTAAAAGATTCAGGCCTTTCTCCAGAGGCGTTGCTTTTTTCTAATCCAGAGAGATGCCTTAAAAAAACAAAATTGACTCCAATTGATAAATCAGTAATGGTCTGGTTGTCATTTCTCACTCCTGCCCAGAGAAGAGACCAAATGAAGACCCAAGACCAACCTTTGCTTGGTAACCCCAATTTATTGATTGTGGGGCAGGTAATTACTAAACGTTGGGTGGATCAGCTGGTGGGCCTAAAACTAATGGATGTTATAAAGGACAATAGGGTGGCTCTCCCAGCTAGGTGTGATAACATGCACTTTTATAGAAAGTTACAGCTCACCAAAATGCTATATGGGGCATGGAGAACACTAGGGGACCCACCGGAAAACCCATTCACCTGGGATAACTTAAAGGAGGTAGACCCTACATCTAACTCTCTTTCAAAAGTATATAAGGTGTTATTGGACTATATTAGCCCGAACTCTCTGACACAGGTACTATACTGGGACAGAACGCTGGCCCCCAGAGGCCTGCTTGGGAAGACATTTGGAGAAGTAACAAGTATATACCTATACCCAAGTATAAGCTTATGCAGTTCTTTATTGCTTCTAATATGTTTTTACCCCTGTAAAACTATGTGACAGACACCTTAGACAGACAGACCTGTGCTTTAGATATGGAGTGGGATCAGGAGATATCCTGCATGAGTTGTGGGACTGCAGTAAAATATGGCCTCTATGGGTTGAAATTAAACAACATATGGACCCTTTGTTAGATTATTCGGAATTCACATTGCCTAAGATCTGCATATTAGGAGATATGTCACAAGTATCAGGAGCCATACCTAAATACCACTTATCCCTAATGACAGCAATAGTTAAATCCTTTATATTGAAGCATTGGAAAGGTGAGCATATTTACACCTCTGAACAATGGGTGAGAGATCTTATATGGGCTCTGGGAAGAATAAAGAGGCATATGTATTTGGAGGGAAGGAAAGAGTTATATAACAAAAGGTGGCCAACACTAGAGGCAATCTATTCATTGCAAGCTGTTAATGCCCAAATACAGGCCTGTCTGTCGGGTTGTGATTAGCAAGAGACTATTATCTTGAAGACATGTACAGCCTTACATGGATTTATTTCAGTTCTAAATGGTAGTAATACTTACAACTGTCCTTGGGTTAAGCTGGAATTAGAAATGGGCTTTGGTCTGCTATGGTTCAAGGGTGGGTGGGGACTCTCTCTCTTTTCAGGGGACACAGCTGGGGGTCACCTCCAGGGTTTAATGCTACTTAAGGTGGTGGTTTATGTATAACTAATCTAGAGGGTAACAAAACTTTTGTTTCAGGAGTTCTCCCCTCTTTTTTTTTTGTTTTAAGTTTAGCTACTGATATTGTTACCCTACGATGAAGCTGAAATAAGAATTTGTAATTGCAATGAAGGGGATAACCCCATCAGCTGTGTATGTACATAGTTGACACTGTATATAGTTTTCACAACCAGTTTTGGGATTGTGGACCCTGGGTTCACTCAGGATGAATGTGTGTTTGTCTAATATGTGGATTAAACCAATAAAGATGTTTAAAAATTAAAAAGAGTTCTTTTAGAACCCTTTCTTCTGTGAAAGGACTAATATCAACCCCCCTATCCAGAGTGCTTCTATTGACTAGATTAGGTCTCTCCCACTGCTTTTCCATTGTGAATACTGAGCAGAAATATTTGTTCAGTATCCCTGCTTTTCACTGTCACTCTCTGCCCAACCACCTTCCTCTTTATTCAGCTTCAGTATCCCTGACTTCGTCTTTCTTTGCTCCCTGTTGTACCTATAAAAGGTTTTATCCTCCTTCTTAACTGAGTTGGCTATCTTTTCCACAGTTTGGGCCTTTGGACTGCCTTCCCCACTTCCTTCTGCTTTAACTGGTACAGTTATCTGCCCTGCTCCTTCTGTGTTTCCTTATGCTTCCTAAATGCTATCTTTTTCTCCCTTACTTTCCCTGTCACTTCTTTTGAGAACCATAGTGTTTTTTTTCTTTTGTTTTGATTTATTTATTTGCTTCACAGAAAGGTTTGTTGCCTCTGTGATGGCAGTTTTGATGTTTCCTCATTGTTGCTCCACCCCACCCTTTTTCCTGTTTGCTAGTGCTTTTCTGAGGCACTCTCCCATTTTGACAAAATCAGCCCTCCTGAAATCCAGTACCTTCACTTTTGTGTGGCTTGACTCTACAGCTAAGTTTATCATGAACCACACTGTTGGGTGGTCGCTTGTTCCCAGATGGCAACCCACTTCAAGATCAGAGATACTCTCCTTCCCCATTTGAGAATACCAGGTCTAAGATTGCTCCCTCCCGAGTGGGTTCCAAAACTAGCTGCCTGAGGCATGCCCCCTGTAGGACATTGAGAATGGCCCTGCTCTTGGATGTGGCTGCAGCAAAGGTGCTCCAGTTGGTATCTGGCATATTTAGGTCCCCCATCAGCAATATCTCACTTTTCTCTGCCATCCCAAAGATGCCTTCTATCATTTCCTTGTCCATTTCCTCCCCCTGAGATGGGGATCTGTATACAACCCCAGTGCAGATTGTGGAGCCATTTCCAGTCTCCAGGGTGACCCACAGTGCCTTGTCTCCTCCCTGTTTACCTTTTAGTTCTGTTGCTTTGATCCCTTCCCTTACATAGAGAGCTACTCCTCCTCCTCCTCTTCTTCCCTCCCTGTCCCTCCTGTAGATTGTGTACCCTGGTATGTTAACATCCCAGTAATGGTTCTCTGTGTGCCATGTTTCTGTTACTGCCATGATATCCAGGCATCCCTCTTCCATCAAGGCCACCATTTTGAGGAGCTTTTTACCTAGACTACAGGCATTGGTACTCATTACCCTCCATTTTTTTTCTGACTTTATTTCTTTTTGACCCATCCCTGTCTTTACTGCCTTTGTCTTTTTCTCCATCTACCCCTGCCATTATTCCTATCGACTGCTCTATCTTGGTGTTTACCTCACTAACTACCCTGACTTTTGTGGGGTGCTAGGATTTCCCTTCTCCTTTTCAGTGCTTCCCCCCTTGGCTAATTTAAATGCTTGCCAATGAAGCATTTAAACCTATCACCTAGGATCCTGGGTCCATCGCACTTGTATAGGCCTGCATCCCTTTAGGTGTAGCCCCAGTCCACAATGAAATCAAATCCCTGAGCTCTGCACCAGTTTTTCAACCAGTCATTGAATCCCATGGTGTGGAGTACCCTAGCCTCATCCATGCCATAGACAGGCAGCACTTCTGAGAAAGTTACCATGTGTGCTACTTGCCTAAGGACCCTCCCCAACTCCACAAACTCCTGTTCCACTGCTCTGATCCCATTCTCAGCCAGGTCATTCGTCCCTAGGTGGATAATGACATCCAGCTCATTCCCCCTTGCAGTTGCTCCCATGATTCTGATGATTCATTTCCTGTCCCTCCAAACCATGGCACTGGGCAGGCACCTTACCTCCCTTTCCCTTCCCTCCCCCAGTTGTACCCTCCTAACAAGTGAGGCAGTTAAATAGTCCTAAACAGCAGCATCATCAGCAATTTCCCAAGCAAGAAGGAATCTTTTCCTTTTGTGTAGTAAAATAAAAAAATACAGTGCACAATCACAGCTGGTAAAGGTTTGTGTGACATGCGAAGCCTTTTGTGGGGTAGGGGCAGCCCTTAGCAGTTGAGCAGTTCTATCTGCAACATCATCAGCTATTTCACATGCAAGCAGGAGTATTTTTTCTTTTGTGTATTCCAATAAAAAAATAAATTGCACAACCAGAGCTGGTACAGGCTTGTGTCACATGTGACTCCTTTTTGGGGAAGGGAGCAACTCTTGGCAGAAGAGTAGCCCCTCTCTGCAGCATCACCCACCATCTTTCACACAAGCAGGCATATTTTTTGTGTAGTCAAAAAAACAAAACCAAAGTGCACAACCTGAGCCTGTACAGGCTTGCATCACATGTCAGTCCTTGGGGAGTAAGAAAGCAACATTGGGGAAGGGGGGTTAAGATGGAAACAGTTCTTTAGATATATTAGGAAAAAATTAAAGATAAGATGGGGTCTTATTAGGCTGCTGAAAGGAACAGGGTAATAGAGGAGAATGAGCATAAGACAGTCATTATAAATGACAATTTTTTCTCTGTGTTCACAGTAGAGGATGGCGGACCCCTGCCTGAAAGCAGCATAAAGTCTGCTGCAAGAGGGATAACAGAAAGGAGGCAGGTGGTGCTTTGGGGAGAAAGGGTCAGGAAAGGGCAAGCAGCCCTGAACATTGACAAGGCTCCATAGCTGGATGGGATGCACCCAAGAGTGCTCAAGAAACTAGCATCAGAATTGACTAAACCTCTGGCAGGGGGTGGTTCCATAAGATTGGAGGGTAATGGACAAAGACCTTCTCCACAAGGGAGTTCACCTTGTTTATTCCTTTTAGGGGTTTGAAGGTCTCTATCATATCACCCTTCATTTGTCTGGTCTCCAGCAAGTACATGTTCAGTGTCATTAGCCTGTCCTCATAAGCTCTGTTCTGCTGGCCCTGAATCATCCTGGTCACCCTTCATTGCACTGTCCATAGCCTGTCCTTATCTTCTCTGAGGACAGGACTTCAGAACTGGAGACAGTACTCCAGGTGCAGTCTCACAAACAATAAAGAGATAGTAATGCCTCTTTTCTTCTAATGTTAATACCCCTTCCAATACATCCTAGCATCCTTACAGAGAATAATGCATATGTAGGTGGTTGATAACACCCAAGATGTGTGATAATATGTAAACCTCGAGAGCGAAGCTCGAGAGGTTTATATATTATCACACACCGAGGGTTTGTAAAAAAAACCATATCAACTACCTACATATGTTTTATTTTATATAATAACTGGTGAAAGAAAAAAAAATGGTTCTCATTTGTACATAGCAGAAATCACTCCATATGCAGCATCTACATACATTTTATTTCTTATAATAGAAAGCAGACAAAGCAGATTTTACAACATATTTTACATTCAGAGGAGTAAACAGAATGCAGTAACAATTTAATGATACCTTTTTATATGTTCCTTTCGTGGGAAAGTTTAAATCCATCGCAGCTGTATCATCTAGATGCCTCAGAATAATTTCAGTCTGAGGGGGGAGTTCATGAGACTTAAATGTAACTCTTTCTGATAAGATCAGCAGGAGACAAATTACTTTATAACAAATAATTATTACATTATTTAGTAAATTACATTTAAATTAACTGACAACTTGTCATTTTAAGAAATTCTCGAGCGTTGCTTCTTCAGATCAGAGGTAAAAGGTCATCCAACATAGGAAAATAGTAAGGAGTAGTGGTGAAAGTGCGCGTGTTTTGGCTCTACCTTACCTGACTTGAACCCACGACCATAAGGTACCACACTTAAAAGGTAGTTTAGTGAAATTCCTGCAAAACATTAATTTTGTCTCTGTCCCTGTCAGTGCCACAGACGGCAAGAAAATGGTTCTCCATTTGGACTGCTGCAGGCTTCTCGGCGCGCAACTGTAAAAGTCGTATCAACCCACGGGTTGATATGAGTTTTTTTCGTATCAACCTGCGGGTTGATATGACTTTTTAAAGTACTCAAAAATGGGTTGATAATAGGGGTCACCAGTTATTATTATGCATTACTATACGCCTTGTTGCATGGGCTTGATTGTTTGAGGGCATCACTAATGATGGTATCTAGATAACTTTCCTCAGCTGTATTGCTCAGCTTTACCCCTCCCATCCAGTACTTTGTCCTTGGGTTCTCATTAATTTATTCATTCATGCATTCATTCATTCATTCATTCACTCATTCACCCGTCCATTTATTTATTTATTTTAATTTTTTAACAATGAAAGACAAGCTACTACACCTTGTTTCGAAGTTTGTCCTGGTGAGTGGGCTGCAAGGACCTCTGCTGAGAAGATACAAGTAAAGACATGAATATTAATAAATGCAAATGTCTGCAGTGTTCTAAGTCACATATAGAGAGTCACAGTGCATGCGAGAGATAGGAGATAAAGGAAGATGGTCTGTGTGTGCAGAGGAGAAGAGCAGTTTGCTCCTCTGTATGTAGTACAAGTTATGATGGAATGAAGGGCTACTAAAAGACTCTAAAGATCCCTTTTGTTTTGATTACTACAAAACAAAACATGGTACCAGGAGTGGTAGGGCAGCTCCAGATAATTAGACTGAGCTGCAGACTTGATAGATTAATAAGGCCTCTTTCTGCTGGCAATTTCATTGTGGTTCATTGTGGCTCTAGGACTTTTTCTGAAAATATAAAGAAAAACAACCAAGAAGGTGAATTCTTATGGAAAAGGAACAATATTTGCCTCACAGTGATAAAGGATCAAGGGAATGCAGATTTTGATTGCTGGTATTCTCAATACTTCAGTCTGCTGAAATGGAGCAACTAAAACCACAACCAGAGATTAGGTTTGTGGGCAGTTTAGTACAAACATGGAAACCTTTCAAGCAATGTTTTAATTTGTATTTTAAAGCAAGTGGTGCAGACAAGAAGTAGAGCTCACAAAAAGTAGCATTATTACTGACTGTGGCAGATTCAGAAGCTCTAAATGCATACTGTACAATACATTTCAAACATCTGCAGCTGCTAGTGAGGATTATAATACTGTAATGGTGCAGCTTGATGCTTACTGTGTGCCAGGAAAAAATTAGACTTATGAAAAATATATATTTAGATCCCAAATGTAGAAGGAGCAAGAAACTATTAAAGAATTTGTTACTGACTTGAAACTAACAGCTTAGGCTTGTAATTTTGACACTGTTTGTAATTCTTTGATGGAAGACCAAATTGTTATGGGATGTTATAATGAAAATGTGAAAGAACGTTTACTAAGAGGCTATGAGCTTACAATGGAAAAAGCTGTTCCGATTTACCAGGCTGCAGGGCAAACTCAAATGCAACTGGAAGTGATAAACAGTACTAAAGTCAAAAGAGGCAAAACTGATGTAGCAGCAGTGCATACAGCACAGAAGCAAGTGCAAATGTCTCCTACAAGTTTAATATGGTAAGACTTAAAATGTGAAAGGAAGGACTTCAACCATTTGAAGAAAGATTCCATGTAAAATATGCAGTAAATGTGGAAAAGAGCATGCCTACAGAAACTGCCCAATGATTGGTCAGCAAAGCAGCTCCTGTGAAAAATGTTATAATTTATCTGGATGTTTTAGACAGGAAAAGTTGTGCATGTTAGTACTGAAATGGAAGATTCAAACTGTGAAAATAACTTCTTTATAGGGGCAAAGGAAACACAAGGCTTCTCACTGAGAAAGGAATGAACTTTTCAGATAGATACTAGCGGCTTGAGGATTCAGTACATGATAGATACTGGTGCAGAAATAAATGTACTGCCAGCTCAGCTGTAGTGTCTGCTACCAAACAGATCACAGGTCAATAAACAGAATACAGTTTTAAAAGCATGCAATGGACTAAGTATACCCACAGTAGAAAACGGTATGCTGCACCTGAAGGGTAAAGATTAGGTCAGTAAACACAATGTTATCATTGTCACAGGAGGCAAAAGGCCAATTTGGGGCTAGATACCAGCCAGAAGATGAGTCTGATAGAAAAACTATTTTAGAAAAGAAAATGCATCCCCCTGTAAATATGAAGATAGTGTCTATGGACATTGGGAGCCTATTGGTAGAATGAGCACAGTTTCAAGCATGGATTCATATGCACACACCGGACATCATCTGTCTCACTGAAACTTGGCTAATACCAAAAACCAAGGACAGTACAGTTTTATTACAAGCATATGTGGTGTACAGGCAAGATAGGCCTGGAGAAAGGGGAGGGGGTGCCTCATACATGTTAGGGAAACTATCTAAGGGTGCTTGCTCCCTTTATCCAGGAGCTCCGGCGATCATGAATTGCTGGCTGTAAAACTTATACTCGGCATGCAACACAAGTCCCTCATTATAGCCTCTGTATACTTGCCTCCTAGGATGGCTAAAGAGGAACTTGAAAACGTTATTGAGGTCATCAACCAACTTAAATCGAACAGCGAATTCATCATAACAGGTGACTTCAATCTTAATTGGCTAAGCAAAGAGACCAACCCACAGAAGGACCTGGATACTAGTCTGTACCTCTCTCAACTGGTAACTGAACCCACTAGACATAATTACAAAAGTGGCAAATGCACACTTCAAGAATGGATCCTGGTCAGCTGCCCACCAAGGATAGTGAGGGTCATGGTTCACTCTGACACCCTAAGTGACCACTTGCTGGTCACCTGTTTCTGGTCAAACAAAATTAAGAAGGCTGCACCCACTTTTGTAGAAAGTAGGGTCCTAAAGAGAGGACTGCTTAATTATTTTAAGGCAGTGCAAGCCCAAATCAACTGGACTCCACTAGTCAATCTCCAGGACATTGACATTGCTCTGCAGTACTTTGTAGAGAAGTTCAGGGCAACTTGTGATATATGTGCCCAAATCAGAAGAAGGAAAACCCAGGGATCTTGTAATGGCTGCATTACCAAGGATCTGCTTGGTCTAATGAGGGACTGGGAGAACCTGTTATGCAGTGCTAATGACTCAGGCAAGAACAATGATTATCAGAGATATAGGGTGGCAAAGAACAAGTACACAAACCAAATAAGAATTGCCAAAGCTAAGTTCTAAAAGGACCAACTGGAGAGGTCCCGGGGGATGGCAGGAGATTTTGGGGTAACTTAAAGGAGCTTCTAGAAAAGGAAGATAAAAAGCATCCTACAATGCTCAACATAAATGGAACTTCCAACCAAGATTTGCTCACTATTACCGACTCCTTTAATACAGCTTTTACAGACCTTAGCACTGTAATCCCTCTAGACCTCCTCAACCCACCCCCAACAAAGACAACAAACACCCAACTTCTATTTTAAATGCATGTCCATCAAGGAGACCAGGAAATATGTCAAAAAGGTACTCAACAAAATCAGACAGAGCAGTGAAAAAGTAGACAAGAGAATGGTTGTTCTCATCAGGAACGAAGTGATTGCCTCATCACATTAATATTTAATAAATCACTCACACTGGCTAAATTCCTCTCAGTTTGGAAACTTGCTTTAGTCACCCCTGTTCATAAAAGTGGGGGCCACTTAACCACCACTAACTATAGGCTCATTTCAATACTCTATCCACTCTCTAAAGCTCTGGAGAGACTATCAGCTGACCAAATCTTGGATTATTTGCAAAAATACAACCTTCAATGCCCCCAACAGCATGGATTTAGTAAAAGCCATAGCACATCAACTGCCTTGGTCAAATTCAATGATTATGTGCACAAGGCCCAAGATGAAGGCAAGCTAGTGAGGTCAATTTCTATTGACCTCACAAAAGCATTTGACAGAGTCAGCCACACTCTTCTTACACAGCAGCTGCAGTCTCTTGGCCTCTCAACCATCTCTGTAGGCTGGTTCCATGACCATCTCTCCCACAGATCATAGAGTGTTGAAACAGGGGCAGCTGTCCCCACAGCTAGAGAGGTCACCCTGGGAGTCCCCCAAGGCTTCATACTCAGGCCTCTGCTTTTTAGTTTATTTCTGAATGCTCTTCCTGAAGCCTGTCCAAGCAAACTTATACCATATGCCTATGATGCAGTCATCATAAACTGCCACCCCAACTTGCCCAATTCCAGAAAGACCTCCACTTTACATTTCACCAACTTGAGGACTGGTTTCACAAATAAAAGCTACTACTCAACTATACAAAGACTAAAACCATGCCCTTCTCAAGTCACCAGAACAAGATAAGAAACCCACTGCTCAACATCATGGTCAACAAGGAAGCCCTCCTGGAACAGATCAACTGTTTTAAGTACATTGAGATCCAGATAGAGGACACTCTTTCAAGAAACACATTGAACTGGTAGCAAAAGCAGTCAATATCAGACTAGGAGTCCTCTGTAGGCATCAACAATACCTTAAAACCACAACCCTCCACCTCTCTGATGCCAGTTCAATCATATCCATAATCGATTACAGCTTGGTAGTATACTGTACAGCCTCTGAAACTGCCCTAAAATGGGTGGCTATGGCACTCAACAAAGCATGTTGGCTAGTCCTTGGGGCTGATAAACTCACTCACACATATGCCCTGTACAAACAAATGAACTGGCTCAACATTAGTGATAGGATCAAACTGAAAACCTGCTTACTAGGTAAAAAGTCCAATTAGGCCTATCACCTCCCACCCCCCTGCATACAGCAAATTGTCCAACCAGCTCACTCACTTCATAACACCAGGGGCATGGCTAGAAGCTCTTTCAGCATCCCTTTCAGGAGGACATCCCCTGGTGAGTGTTTGTTTGCTTACAGGGTTCCCCTCTGGCTTAACAAGCTCCCAGTCAAGGTAAACAATGCCAAGAACTTCCCAACCTTTAAGCATGACCTGAAACAATTTCTAGTTAACACTTGAACTTGTGAATGTTGGCATGCACCTGTCAATACCACCCCTTTGTTAGGCACTCGATGACCCCATAAGTACTCCATGCTAGGTAAATTTGACTCTCAAACTCCTTTCTAATTGAGAAAACTCCCTCATATATGAGCTCATATTTCTACATATTCTCCTACCTGACCCTCCCTCAGTTTGCCCTAAGCTCCTATAATTTCCAGTCTCTCTTTGGGACTATTATCCTGCTCCTACCCCCCTCCTTTCCCCTCCATCTCCCTATCTGTCTTGCCACCCTAACCTGCCCTTACCTCTTGCTTACCCATAATTCCTCCTCCCAACTGCTACCCTCCCTCTCACTCACCTCTCTTTTCCCATCCTCTAATGGTAGACATCAGTAAAGAAACAGTACCTAATTCGAGTGACAAAACC
This sequence comes from Neoceratodus forsteri, assembly GCA_016271365.2. NCBI lineage: Eukaryota > Metazoa > Chordata > Ceratodontiformes > Ceratodontidae > Neoceratodus > Neoceratodus forsteri. Next base: position 1,383,661,022 of record CM057455.1, read on the forward strand.
TGATTCCAAGGCAGCTTATGTGACCCCTCAAACATGTACTCAGTAACCTCTTGTAGCCAAGCACTTAGCAACTGTCTTGTTCATCTTGTTTCCCTATGTTTGTTACATGAACCCTTGTCTCTGTAATTTGCACTATAATTGTTGTTGCATTGTCTCTTATGTGGAACCTTTGTAAATGATCTCCAAGCTCAAAGGTTATTTCTGAAGAACAAATAAATAAACAATATTATGTCTGAGTACAGTGATCTGTTTAAGATACTGGCAAGTTACTGATTACACAACAGATTATAATTTCTGAGAATGCATTGTCAGTGAGACATGCTTTCTGAAGAGTACTTGTGGTATGGAGACCCAGACTGAAGAAAGAATTGCAACGTTTATTAGAAATGGATGTAATACAAACAGTGGAGGAACCAACACCCTAGATTCACTCTTTGATGATCATTAAGACAAAGTGATGGGTGATGGGGATCACAGTGTTTGTGTTTGGATCCAAAAGAGTTGAATTCTTGCATTAAAAGAGAACATTTCCATTTTCCAACTAGACATGAAATTCTGGATGAAATTGTAGAGGACAGGTATTTTTCAATATTGGATGTCTCCTCATGATTCTGGAAAATACTACTGGCAACAGAAAGTGCTAGTTTATGTACTTTTAACATTCCCCGTGGGAGACACTGTTTTAAAAATGCATCATTTGGCATTTGTTCTGCACCAAAAATCATTCATTGAACAATGCAGCAAATACAGGAAGGCATTGAAGGAGTTAAAGTTTACATCGCTAACATTCTGATCTGGGGCAGAACAGCTAAAGAACATGATTGCAGATTGAAAAAAGTGTCATAAATTGCCAGAGAAAAAAGGACTCAAACTTAATAAAGAAAAGTGCCAGATAAAGAAAACAGAAATCCTGTAGTTCAGTGAGAATCTTTCAGCTGAGGGTGTAAAATCTGATCCGGCCAAGGTACAAGCAGTGCACAAGATACCAGGGACAAAGAATACAAAACACTGTGTAGCATTTTCTGGGAATGGTAAACTACCTTTAAAAGTTAATTAACTACAGTACATAGTTGATAAGACATCTAACCTGAGAAAACTGCTGGTGAATTCATGGGAATGGTCTTGAACTGAGGCACATGACCAAGAATTTAAAGACATAAAAACACTTTTGGCAACAGCACCAGCTTTGCAATATTTTGATATCACTTGTCTGACAAAAGTTGCCATGGGTGTCTCGAAGGATGGCATGGGAGCTGTTCTTTTACAGTTGAGAAATACAAGTTGGAGACCTGTTGCCTATGCATCCACAGAATTCACTAAAACAGGATACAAATATGCTGAAATAGAAAAAGAGATTTTGTCCCTCAGATTTGAATGTGATATTTTTCATAGTTATATTTATAGAACCCCCACTGTGATTGAAATAGATCATAAACCATTAATTACTATTTTGAAAAGAGACTAAGGGTGGGCATCACCATGGATACAAAGACTTTTAATCAAACTACAGAAGTATGATTACCAGCTAGAATATATACCAGGAAACCATCTGATTGTGGCTGATACTTTGTCAGAACTTACTGTAGGATGAAACTCACAGAATCAATTATCAAAACTTGGAAATAAAAGAAGATGTCCACATAAATGGAATACAAAATTCAGGAGCTGTCTCAGCACAGATGTGGAAAAGATTGCAATCTGAACTGCATCTGATGAAACTTTGCAAGCAGTAGTGAAAGCAATGCATAGTGGCTGGAAAGGACAGTATATTACCACAGGTACGTGTCACTTCACGCTGACTTATCTATGGTTGATAGAGTAGTACTGAGAGGTGATACTATTGTTGTTCCTAGTACACTAAGAAAGGAAATGCTGCATAAAATCCATGAAGATCATATGGGGTATTGAAAAATGTAAACACAGAGCAAGAGATGTGTATTGGCCTGGGATCACTAATGATGTGGAAAATACAGTTTTGGCTTGTCACATATTTCAGAAATACAAGCATGCACTGTAGAAGAGCCTTTAATTTCAGACATAGGCAATGCCAATGTTTGGGAAAAATGGGTACACAATAGATTTGTTTACTCTAGAAGACAGATGATGCATGGTTGTGCTTGATGCATTTTCTTGTTACCCAGAAGTTGTTAAACGTAAGGCACCCACATCCAGCCAAGTGATAAAAAACTTAAAGTAATTTTTATAAGATTTGGCATATTACCAATTGTAAGGACTGATAACACACCTCAGTTTGCAAGTGCAAAATTTAAAGTTTTTGCAAAATCATAAGGTTTCAGTTATATCACATTTAGTCCTACATTTCTACAAGGAAATGGGTTAGCAGAATGTGGAGTGAAAAACATTAAGACTTTATTGAAAAAGGCTAAAGATGCAAACACTGACCCAGCAATTGCTTTACTGAATTACAGAACAATGCCATTAGAATGTGGCAAATCACTTGCTGAATTACTCCTGGGATACCAGATTCATAGAAACATAGAATTTTATGGAAGATAAGGACTGCTTGGCCCATCCAGTCTGCCCATTTCTCCCTATTTACACTATTACCAGAGACCGTGCTCAATCTATAGCTCTTTCTCTCTCCTCCCTTCCTTTCCACTATGATTTCCTTGTGCTAATCCCATGCATTTGCTTAATCCCACCACTGTTTTAGCCCTCACCACATCCTCAGGAGGGCTGTTCCAGGAATCCACCACTCTTTCTGTGAAGAAGTACTTCCTTACATATCTCCTGAATCCACTGCCTCCAGATTCATAGGATGTCTCCTTGTTCTTGAGCACCCTTTTTTCTGAAAAATACTTCTCTGATGTACCTTATTTACTCCCGTGATGTGCACTTTCCTCCTGTACCTTATTTACGCCCCATGAGACATTTAAAGGTATATATCATATCTCCCTCTCCATTTTCTGTTCCAGGGTATACATATTGAGGTCCTTTAGTCTCCTCTACCCCTAATTCATACCAGATTACCTAAGTTAAAACTAAAAAGTTACACTGACAATAAACACAGTACTGAGAAAAAAAATATTTTAATTTAAGAAACAATGTGATACACATGAAAAAACAGCAAACTGTCATGGACAACTGCAAACTGGAGAAACAGTTTGAGTGAGAAGTGATAGTTGCTGGAGGCAATTGGCAATAGTTCAGAGACTTGTGGCAACAAGATCCTACTTGGTTCTTACTGAAAGTACAAACATGATAAGATGAAATACGATGAAGTAGCAGACATGTGATGCCAGTGACTGCAAAATCAGTGCACATTCTTGTATCATTGCCAGTGACTTTACCTACTAAACCAGGTCATTTGCCTAACAGACCAATGAACTTATCAGATAAACAGTGTAATGAATAAAAATGCCTATGAGTAATGATCCTGAACAGCAAAGAAATTTCAATTCTTCAGACAGGACTTTACCTGACTTTCCTGAAATATCAAAAGGCAATAGAAAACTGAAGCCTTGTGCTTAGATGTCTAATGAAACTGTTAGTGCTACAGTAAGACTACTGAACAATTAGGTAGGTAGGCTAATAAAAAAGTCAGTTACTTGCTGAGTCATGCTAAAACATAAAGTGCTAGCAAATGTTTTCCTTATGAAAAAATAAAAAAGCTATCATTTGAATTTTCTTGGCAAAATAGTCAGAAGAGTGGCAACTGGGGTTTAACCCAAAAAAGTGCAAGATCATGCACATAGGGAAGAGAAATCCTGAAGCTACCTATAGGTTGGGAGGGGAGTTGCTGGCTGTCACAAATGAAGAAAGAGACTTGGGCATCATCATCACAGATGACCTGAAATCATCCAAGTAGACCACTAAAGCAGTAGATAAGGCTAGTGGTATGTTGGGGTGTATTAGTAGGGGTATCACAAGTTGCAAGAGGGAGGCAATAATCCCTCTTTACAAGACACTGGTTAGGCCCCATCTGGAGTACTGTGTGCAGTACTGGAGGCCACACCTGCACAAGGACATTAACAAAATGGAGGCAGTCCAGTGAAGGGCAACCAAAATGGTGCAGGGACTGCATCAGAAAACATATGAGGACAGATTAATGGAGCTCAATATGTATACCCTAGAGCAAAAGAGGGAGAGAGGTGATATGATCAAAACATTAAAACATCTTAAGGGCATTAACAAGGTGAAATAGTCTAACATGCTTCAATTTAAGAAAAATAGCAGCACAAGAGGACACAGCATGAGATTAGAGGGAGGCCAATTAAGGAGTAATGCGAGGAAGTTCTTTTTCACAGAAAGGGTGGTGGATGCATCGAATGGCCTACCTTAGGAAGTGGTGGATATAAATACAGTGCAGGGTTTCAAACAGGCATGGGATAGGCATATGGGAGCAATACAGATGAGTATGGATAGATAGGTCATTGACAGAGTAAAGACCTATGGCACATTCATAAGGTAGAGAAAATGGACAGACTGGATGGGCCTTGCGGTCCTTATCTGCCATCAATGTCTATGTTTCTATGTAGAGGTCATGAACAAAAGTAAATGTAAACGTTAGTCTATGTTAAAAAACATAAAACAGTAATATATTCTTTAATAGAAAAAGGTGGATGTGTTGAGGAGATACAAGTAAAGGTATGAATATTAATAAATGCAAATGTCTGCAGTGTTCTAAGTCACATGTAGAGAGCCACAATACATTTGAGAGACAGGAGGTAAAAGGGGATGGTCTGTCTGTGTAGAGGAAAAGAGCAATTTGCCTGAATAAAGTGTTGTTAAAAGAATCTAAAGAAAACTTGTTTTGATTACTACAAAACAAGACAGGACCTGTTTTATTGACAGGGAGAATGTTGCCCATGACACCAGGGAAATTCCCCATCTGTTTGCCAGTAGGGAGACCCTTTGAGCCATCGAAGGATGGCTGCCTCAGTTGGAGCGCTGCCACTGGAAGGGAAGGATGTGTTGCCAACTGCGGAGAATGTTTCCTCTGCAGTTTCTTTGCAGTTTCCGATGGAAGTTTTGTTAGAACAAACGGAGCTCGCGGAGCCCAAGGACTCTGCTCCTTTACCTAACTTGTCTGACCTGCCTCGCTAGGATACCATTGTTTTACCTGAAGATGATTCTCCCTTCCAATCTAACGTCTCCTTAAATGAGGAGTTGCAACACCTTTTACAGCTTGAAGAACAACGCTACATGGACACGAAGAAAGATCTTTACAACCTTTTTTACTCCCGAAATAAGTCTTCTACTGCTTCGGTTTCGGAGCGCTCTGTTGATACTACGCAGCCGGTCACCATGGAAATGACCCATAGTGAGGCACCGACTACAACAGACATTGTTTTTCACCGTGCTGGCCAGGATCAAGCGGCCACAATGGTGTTTTCTCTTTCTGCTGGACATAAATCTTCTCGCCAGGATTGAGTTGTAAAACAAGGGAACCCACATAAACTGCACTGGGCAGAGACTCCAGTATGCGAGGGCGATACTTGGACAGTAGAGGACTCATTACAAGTGTCTGGCTGGGTACACTGCCCGGATACAGGTTCCTGAATTTCCAACTTTACGCCCATAAAGATTCTGGGAGTTCACCTTGCTTCTTCACCTAACCCTACTAAAGAGCCTGTGACTACAGTTTCAGAGCCTCAGATCACTGTCTTGCCTGATGTGTCCCCTAATCCTGGTTCCCCTACACCTAATCCTGGTTCCCCTAAACCTAATCCTGGCTCCTCTATCCTCACTTCAGCACAAGATTCTTCACTACTTTGTACTGAACTCCAGCATTCTCCACTTCATCTGTCCTCAGACTTTGCTTTTTCTACAACCCCAGAATTTCAACCAAGGGGAGTAAAAGGGACTAGTACTCAGCCATGTGAGGTTGAGGCTGCAGCCCTCAGTGATGATTCTGTCTTTTTGGATATCCCAAGATCTATTCCTGCAGAACTAAGGAATACTACAGAGGGTTCTCCTAAGGTGGCCTTCCAGCCCCTTCCGGTTGCCCCTCCCAAACCTTATGCTTCCCTTTTTTCTAACTCTGTTTCTTCTGCCAAACATCATAATGCAGTTTGTATAATTTATAAAGGGGGTTTAGATGTATTTCCAGATAGGATTTATGTGGGTCATCAATTATTGAGGCACAGTTTGCATTTTCAAGGTTCAGAACTGTATCCACTTATTCATGTATCAGAAGAGTCCATTTTTGATGTTTGTTTTAAATTAGGTAGCGGTCTTGAAAAATTTTGGGCTCGCTATCAATGTGAAAAAACTACTCCCTTGTGGGCCCCTTTTGAGGTTCTTCCTCTTACTAGACCTGCACATAAAACCATTACGGTTCTCTTTCGTAATGAAGGGGTCAGTGTCACTGATCTACTGTATTGGTTGAAACAGCGTTGTACTGTGTCTGGCCATCCAGAGGCTATATTTGATTCCGAGGTAATTTGGATGGGTGGTTGGAAGATTCATGTCCTGCTGCATACTGAAGGTGGGAATCCCTGTCATCTTCCAAATAGTTTTATTTTAGGTAGAGACCGAGGGGTTTTATTCTACCTGGGACAACCTGGGACTTGTTATAAATGCAACCTTTCGGGACACATTAGTAGTGCTTGTGACCAGCAAAAATGTTCCCTATGCCACAAAACTGGTCATCTTAGCAAACAATGTTCTTACTCAGTTCATTGTAACCTTTGTGGGGAAGAAGGCCATATTTATATTACTTGTCCTAAGGCAGCTCATAAGACATCCCTTTCTGCAGATAGAGGTGAACAGCGTCTTTTGATTTTGCTGGCCCAACAGAAGATTACTAATGCTACAGGTTCACAGTTAGTAATGGATGTACCTACTACTAGGTTGTCTGTTACCTTGATTCCTGATCCCCCCCCTCCTGAGGTTAGTGTGGTAGGTCCTGTGGCTGACATTCAAGAACCTTCTTCCTCTCCTTTGGCAGTCCTTCCTGCTATTCCCCCTGAATTTTCTTCTGACTTCATGTCTGTTAGGGACTCTGCACTTCTATCTGACTCCATGCCCCCCCCAAACTTGAGGACCCTCCTGCCAGGAGACTCTCTACTCGTAAGCGGTCCGCTGGACCTTTGCCTACCCCTAAAACATCCAAAACCTCACTTCATAGTGTTTCTAATAGATTTTTGGAACTTTTGAATACTGATCACTCAGACACGGATTCAGTTTGTTCTTCTGCGGATTCTGTTCTGATTAAGGACACTACTGATTCCGTCCTGACTGATGATGGTGGTACTTTTTCCCAACCCTCACGTCGAAAGGGTAAATCTCGATAAAAAAAAAGTTGATTTCCTTTCCTTTATTTTTTCTTTACATGCTTTTTTCCCCTCCATTCCTCATCTTAACTTCCAATGTCAATAGTATTAAAAATAAAATTAGACGGACTGTAGTGTTTTCTTTTTTAAGGTCTTTTTCTTCTGGTATCTTTCTTTTACAAGACACTAGGCTTCACTCAACTTTTGAACTTTCTCTTTCCACTAAAGAGTGGATTTCTGGGGTTTCATAATGGTCCATAGGCCCTGACCATTGTACGGGTGTTGGTATCCTTTTCCATCATATTAAGCCAACAGTAGTTCGGGTATTGGACCTAGTCCCGGGTAGGGTTTTGCTCTTAGATTTCATTTTGAACACTTTTTTAGACTCATTAACACATATGCACCACAGACTAAAGCTGATCGCACACATCTTTTTCAACAAATCAGTCCCTTTTTGCATATAGCTCATTATGTGATTTGGGGAGGTGATTTTAATTGTGGTTTAAGTAAGGGATAGAGGTTCAGTCACCAAAATGACAAAAATATTTGGTGATATGGCCACTTTGAAAAAAGCTGTGAGTGATGCACATCTTAAAGACACTGTTTTGTCCCATACAGGTGTTCGGGAACGTACATTTTTTAGGGGTTCTTTATCTACCCATATTGATTTTTTCTTTTTGTCTATTCCTTTGTCACTTCAATCAGTCTCAGTTGAACCAACTCCTTACTTAGACCATCATCTGGTGTTGATTACTTTGGGAGTCGCTGTCTCTCCTAAGGGCCCAGGATATTGGAAATTGAATTCTATACTTTTGCTGAGAATGGATCTCCTTCAACTTATCTCTACTTTTTTGGATTGTAGGAAATCGTTATATCCCTTATATGATGACCCTGTAATCTGGTGGTTGGAAACTAAACTAAATCGGATCTCCGTTCCCTTCTAATTTCCCGCAGTAGATGTTTTCGGAAGGGTTCATATTTTTCATATTTACAAGACAGAAAACAGCTCCAACACTTGTATTCCCTTACACAACTCACCAGACATGATTTCTCGGCCCAGACTGCTCATTTTCAAGAGAAAATGAAACATTATCATTTGACTCAGTCTAAAGACATAAAGTCCCGACAGCAACATGAAACACGAGGTCCTTTTTTTCATACTTGTCCCCTACTAAGCCGTTGGGAACAGGTACAGGCTAAATCAATCCCAGCTCTTTATGACCAACAGGGTGTGGTTCATGAGGATCAGGGTAGTATTTTACATATAGCATCTGAATATGCTGCTACTTTATTTTCTGTGACCCATGTACGTCATACAGATTTTTCTTCTTTTTTAATGCTATTAGGGTTCCATGCGCTCCACAAGCCCAACTTTTAGGTCTCATAGCTCCTTTTACCATGCAGGAAGTTGCTACTGCTATTCAATCTTTGTGCAAAGGTAAAGCACCTGGTCTGGATGGCCTTACTACTGATCTTTATCATTTTTTAAAAGGTGAACTGCTGGATGAACTAACTTCGGTTTATAATACTATTTTACAGACACAATCTGTACCTTTTGATATGTCTACAGGTATTCTTATTTTTCTTTTTAAGGACAAAGGTGAAAAATTAGATTTATCAAACTGGCGGCCTATTAGCCTTTTGAATACTGATTTTAAAATCCTTTCCAAATTATTGAATACGAGATTGTTGACAGTAGCAAAATTATTGATTTCTCCAGCTCATTCTTGTACTGTGCCGGGGAACTCCATCACTGACCAACTGCTTTTATTGAGGGACATATTCTCTCATGATTCAGTTTCACCATTGGCTGGATATGTACTTTCTTTAGATCAGAGGCAAGCTTTTGATAAGGTGGCACATGTCTTTTTATGGCATGTGTTGCAACACTATGGCATCCCCACTACTTTTGTAACCTGGCTCCAAGCCCTTTACCATACTACAACTGTTCATCCTTGTATTAATGGTTTTTTAGGCCCTCATGTTCCTATAAAACCTGGGGTTCTGCAAGGGTGTTCGATCAGTCCTCTTTTGTATGTCTTTAGTATAGATCCATTATTACGGCTTCTCAATTCCTCTTCTGGTATTGACTCAATCAAATTGTCAACCTTTATAGTTCCTTATAAGACTTTGGCTTATGCAGACGATATAGTTCTTTTAGTAGGGAATGATCCCTCTGCTGCAACAGCATTATCTCTTTGTTCCACTTATGGTACAGTCTCAGATACCAGTCAGAATTTATTGAAAAGTATTGGGAAGCCTCTGGGGGGGTCAGTTAGCCCCTCAGGGTCACATAACTGGTCTCTCTTGCACATTAGGCCCTTTAAAAATATTAGGTATTGAGTTCGGGTCACCCCAAATGGATATTGATAACTGGGATAAAAAATTACTTCTTGGATCTCGTATGGTTCAGAACTGGAACAGGACAAAAATGAGTTATAGTAAAAGAGTTTACTTGATACGTACTTATTTGGTGCCTCTATTTTTATTTCTTAGTTCTGTTTTTCCTATTCCCAAGATATGGGAAGTTAAAATTTATAGTTTATTGTTTCAGTCTTTCTGGGGCAGTCACTTAAATCCCATCAAGAGAAATGTTTTGTATTTATCACGTAACAAGGGTGGGCAACAAATGATTAACCCAGTCTTGTTTTTTTCCTGTCAATTTTTATATGCTAATTTAAGACCATTATTTATTTCCCCAGATAAATATTGGTGTGATTTCTTTGTTTACTCCATATCACCTTGGTTTGCAGCATGGGACTTAGGTACTTTGCATCGTGTTGACAAGGGTGCTCAGTCTCCTCAGTATTTAAGGGACTTTTTTGTTAAGTTAAAAGCCTGGGGGATCACAGGTAGGCAAGTGATCTCCCTCTCTAAAAAGCAGTTATATGCTATTGTCTTGGAGAATCATTTTGGTACATTGGAGGTTTTTCCCAAATGTCTGGTACTGCATAAAGAAGCCTTATTTCTTTTCTTAAATGAGTCACGTATTCCACAAAAATATAAAGATCATCATTGGCTTAATTGTCATGAGAAATTAAATGTTAAGGCTAATCAAAGGCATAAGAGGGTGGAAGAACGTATTTGTTCCAGACCTGGATGCATTACCCAACCTGAGACTCTGCTGCAGTTATATTTTACTTGTTCTTATGTTTTTGATTTTTGGAAATTCCCTTATGACAGGTCTAATTTACCTTTTTTTTTTTTACATCTTACATATCCAGCACTTCTATATGGTAGTTATCCCAGTAACTGGGATATCTGGGATAAAAGTACGCTGTCTGTTATTTTTTCTATTATCAAATGGTTTATTTGGCATTCTAGGTGTCTGTTTACTCTTCAACAGCATGAACTTTTGTACCATGAACTGTATGGTAATATTTTTAAATCCATACAAGATGTTTATTTCTCTGAATCTAAGAATCTCACTAAGATCCATCTGATTGCTCTCTGGAAGAACTTGTCCTAGATTACTGATAATGACTTTCCGATTACGTAATGATAATATCAGAATTTGTTTATCTTATTATTTTCATTGTTATTTAGTTTTGGCCTGCTTTTCCTGTGCTCTGACTGTACTTTTTGATGCTGTTGATTATTTCAATTTGTTCTGTATGATTTTCTTAATAAAGTATTACCCTACTCTGCCTGCAGGGGGCTTTGCTTCCTGTGAGCAAGCTGGAGGTTGGCCAGTTCTCCTGAGTCACAGACTAGAATGGATGTAGAGGGAACTGGGGAGAAGGCCTCATCCCCTGCTCTCATTTCTCCAGAGGCTGAAGAAAAATTTCAGGATGCAGAAGGTTTTATTATCATCAAAGAAATAGAAGGAGGCTGACAGAATGGGCTTGATGCTTCAGTTGTGATGCGTGAACGAAAGATATCTTTGAAACCAGATGGAGAAAATACTGTGTCAGCTAATACATTGCAGGCACAATTGTTAAAAGTTCAGTTGGAAAATGAGGTTCTTTGGATCGAAAGAAAAAAAGGCAATTTGCAAACCACTTCGCAGGTATTACAGGATGAATCTGATTCAGGATGTTTGAAATCTACGATTACCACTGGGGTCAATGATGTGCACATCCCAAACACAATTGCAGCATTTAATACAGGTACAGTGTATCAAACATCCTTGGATCTTCAGGATGATGCTACTGTTTTTTTCTTTAACGCCGATAGAAATGGTAGTGAAATTAAAGAAAGGGATGGAAATGTTAAAAATGACTTTGGGCCTTCAGTACAGCCAAGTACTATGGGGAAGAAAGAAGTTTTAAAACCAAGCTTTTTAAAGATCACTGGAGATATTCTGACAAGTTCAAAGGCTGCAGTTCCATGTATTAATGCTAGCACTGTGGTAACAGGAGGCCAGGGGGTACCTGAGGGTGCAAGGTCTCCTGCTAATGGTAAAAAAGAGGATGCCAAGGTAATTTTGTGATCAGATCTGGCTACCAAACAAAAGAGCTTATCTATGATGTTAAATGAGGGTTTGCAAGATGCAGTAGAAATGAGAACACACAGGGAAAAAAGTACTTCAAGATTGGGATGAGTACTGCCACAATTAAGAATGTGGGGAAACATGACCCAGACTGAACACCTGATATTGCTTTAGGTGGGGCAGTCTGGAAACAAGGCCTGAAGGGCAGTGGTACCTGGATGCAGATTGGGACCCCACACCCCTATCACAGGGTAGCCCCGAGTGGAAACCTCCACCTCATACTGCGGTTCTTAACACCAAACCCTCCATTAAGGCACATAATGATGCAAGACAGTTATCACAGACCCGACAAGGCCCTCTTCCTTCACAGACTACTAGGGATGAGGCCCGATCTGATTCTCAAGACAGAGAGGGGAATAAGGAGGAAAGAAAAAATATTCTGATTTCTTTCAAAAATCTGAAGCAGCTCTGTGTAGGAATGCGGCCCGCATCAGGTATAAAGGGGGGCTAGAGACTCGGCCAGACAGGTATTATGTAGGAAAGCAACTTTTAAAAGGCTCCCTGAAATTCACACCTGCTGAGGTATTTGCATTCATTAACATTTCTGGAGAAGATAATTTCGATGTCAGCTTTTGATCCCCCCATCTGTTGGAACTTTTTTGGACTCACTATATAATCAATGCAAGTTTTGGCCCCTCTGTCTTTATGTCTTGGCAAACTACACAGTGAGAAGCCAGTCAGAAAAAACTTGCCTGCTTCTGTTGGAAGCTGAGACACTTGCTATACTGCAGAGAACAAACTAGAATGCATTTGAGGAACTGAGAACCTGTGAAAACATAATATTGTTGGGGACTTGTTAGGAAGGTAAGCTACGCTTTCTACAGAAAGTTTCATTATTTTCTTATTGGCATTAAGAATTGCAGGATTCCATTAAAGTGTAGTAATTTTATAACCAGAGGGGGTGAAATACAACTGAAGTTGCTTGATTTCTGTGCTAAGACACCTAGGATTTGGAAGGATATTTGTGCAATATTTTAGAAGTGTCCTGCTGGCTGAGCAGTGAGTTTATCACTGGTTTCTGATAAAGGGTTTGTATATTAGAAACAGACATAGAAAATTGTCTTCACTGAAAGGCCTGCTTACATCACAGGTGTCACTAGTCAATCAATTGATTCTGGGTGGGGCTTTTATCTCTGAGCTGTCTTGGCAAACTACACAGTGAGAAGCCAGTCAGAAAAGACTTGCCTGCTTCTGTTGAAAGCTTAGACACTTGCTATACTGCAGAGAACAAACTAGAATGCATTTGAGGAACTGAGAACCTGTTAAAACATAATATTGTTGGGGACTTGTTAGGAAGGTAAGCTACGCTTCCTACAGAAAGTTTCATTATTTTCTTGTTGGCATTAAGAATTGCAGGATTCCATTAAAGTGTAGTAATTTTATAACCAGAGGGGGTGAAATACAACTGAAGTTGCATGATTTCTGTGCTAAGACACCTAGGATTTGGAAGGATATTTGTGCAATATTTTAGAAGTGTCCTGCTGGCTGAGCAGTAAGTTTGTTTTTATCCCTGGACTCAGTAGAGTGGTTTGTATAGGAGCAGTGGTCTAGTAAATTGTGGTGTTGGTTGACTTACTGTAAAGGGCAGTACTCATGAGGGTGGTGGAGCAGTGGTGTATTTGATTGTTTCTAACAGTCACCAGTGGTTGTGGCCTACCCATCCACCCTTCCCCTCACCCCACCCACCCCAGGTGTGGCATTTCCTTTATAGCCAAGGTTCTGACCTCACTTCCTTAGCAGGTCTTGAGGCAGAACTGTCATATTCTTAATTACCCAGCACAGTTCATAAAGAGTAAGTACGCAAAAAAAATGTATATATTACTCATTGTATATTATAAGGAAGAGGGACATGTGGGGAGTGGTGCAATGCACTGGCTGTGGGGCAGCAATTTTCTGGGAGACATTCTGGAACCTGCGTTGCTGCCCTATTTGCATGCAACTGTCAACTTTGAGGGAGGAGGTTGCCCACCTCCAGGCTGAACTGGCAAGGACTAAGGAGGCCTCCCCCACCCAAAGAGCACCAGTTCCACAACCACTGCCTCAGAGATTGCCATGTGTGAAGAGCAGATGGACCACAGTAGGTTCTGGGAGGGTGAGGATGGTGGAACAGAGGCATAGCCCCCTGAGTTGTACCTCTACACAGATCATATGTCAGTCTGGCAAATCAAGGTTCCTCTATGATGACATCCTCAGTGGAGACCAAGAAGAATGCTGGGGACATCCACAAGGGAGACCCACAAAAGAGTAGCAAGGGACACCACAGGGGAAAGAAACAGCTTCTGATAGGGGACTCAATTGTTAGGGGTGTAGACCTGGGGAAGGGAGATGAGAGGGAAGTAAGGGTGCCTGCCTGGTGCCATGGCTTGGAGGGACAGGAAGCAAATCCTCAGGATTGCAGAAGCAGCATCACAGGACAGGGAACTAGATATCATTGTCCACCTCGGGACAAATTACCTAGCTAGGCATGAGATCAATGCAGTGCAGGATGAATTTGTGGAGTTGGAGAGGGGCCTCAGACAGGTAGCAAGCACAGTAACCTTCTCAGAGGTGCTGCCAGTCTATGGCAGGGGTGAGGCTAGGGTACTGCACACCATGCAGTTTAATGAATGGTTGCAAAACTGGTGTAGAGCACAGGGATTTGGCTTCATTGGGGACTGGGGGTCCACCTGGAGAGATGACGGTCTATACTGGCATGATGGTCTGCATCTGTCCAGGAAGGGAAACACGCTCTTAAGTTACAGGTTTAAAGGCTTCCTTGGCAAGCTTTTAAACAAGCCAAGGGGGGAGGTGCTGATAGGAAACAGGGAAAGTTCAATCCTCCTCCCACAAAACATGGCAGGTAGTAGGGTAAACACTGAGGTACAGAGCTTGACAGAGGGCAGGACAGGGGTAAATGGAAAAATGGACAAGGGCAATAAGAGCAGGGATGGGGTAAAAAAGGATAAAGCCAACATTAAATGGAGGGCAATGAGTACCAATGCCAGTAGTGTGGGAAACAAGCTTCCTGAGCTAGTAGCCCTGATGGAAGAGGAACACTTGGATATTGTGGCAGTCACAGAAACATGGTACATGGAGAACCATGACTGGGATGTCAATATACCAGGGTATACAATCTACAGAAGGGACAGGGAGGGTAAAAGAGGAGGTGGAGTAGCTCTCTACATAACTGAAGGGATCAAAGCTACAGAACTAAAAAGTAAAGGGGGAGGACAAGAGGCACTCTGGGTCATCTTGGAGACAGGGAATGGCATCACAATCCGCACAAGGGTTGTATACAGACCCCTGCCTCAAGGGGAGGAAATGGACAAGAAAATGTTAGAGGGCATTCTCAAAATGGCTGAAAAAGAGGAGATTCTGTTGATGGGGGACCTGAATATGCCAGATGTTAACTGGACAACATGGACTGCAGCCACATCCAAGAGCAGGGTCATTCTCGATGTCCTACAGGGGCCATGCCTTAGACAGCTAGTGGTGGAACCCACTCAGGAGGGAGCAATATTTTAGACCTGGTACTCTCAAATGGAGAGAGGATCACAAATTTAGAAGTCAGTAGACATCTGGGAACAAGCAACCACTGCACAGTGTGCTTCACAATAAACACAACCATGGAGACAAGCCATACAAAGACAAGGATAATGGACTTTAGAAGTGCTAACTTTGGCATAATGGGTAAATACCTGAGGAATGCATTAACAAATGGCCAGAAAGGAGGGGTGGAAGAACAATGGAGAACAATTAAAACTGCCATCATGGAGGCAACAAGCCTTTATGTGAAACAAATAAAGAAAATGAAGCAGAATAAAAAAACACTGTGGTTCTCAAAAGAGGTGTCAGGGAAGGTTAAGGAGAAAAAAGCTGCATTCAAAAAGTATAAGGAATCACAGAAGGAGCACAACAGGGAACTGTATCAATTAAAGCAGAAAGAAGTGGGGAAGGCAGTCAGAAAAGCAAAGGCCAAAACCAAGGCAAAGATAGCCAACTCAGTTAAGAAGGCGGATAAAACCTTTTATAGGTACATTAAGGAGCATAGAAAGGTTAAGGGAGGGATAGTGAAGATTAATAAAGGAGAGAGGAGGTGGGCAGAGGGAGACAGCAAAAAGGCAGAGATACTGAATGAACACTTTTGCTCAGTATTCGCAAAAGAAGAAGAGGAGGAGTTACCTAAACCAAACAATAGAAGCACTCTGGGTAGTGGGGTTGACGCCAGTCCATTTACAAAAGAAAGAGTCCTGAAAGAACTCCTAAAACTCAAGGTGGACAAAGCAATGGGGCCTGAAGGATTCACCCTAGAATCCTAAAAGAGCTAAGGAGGACCTAGTGACACCACTAACCACACTTTTAACAAATCATGGGAAGATGGGTGGTACCTGAGGACTGGAGGAGGGCAGATGTGATTCCCTTCACAAAAGTGGGAGCAAGGCAGAAGCAGGAAACTACAGACCTGTTAGTTTGACCTCAGTGGTGGGGAAAATGATGGAATCACTTCTGAAAGAAAGAATTGTTCAGTACCTAAAGGCCAGCAGGGCACAGGACCCAAAGCAGCATGGATTCACAGCAGGAAGGTCATGTCAGATGAATCTAATTGGTTTCCTTGACTGGGTGACCAAAGTAATAGACCAGGGAAGGGCTGTGGATATGGCCTACCTAGACTTTAGCAAGGCATTTGACACAGTCCCACACAAAAGATTAATAATCAAGTCAGCCAGCCTGGGAGTGGGTCCCAGGATGGTAGCCTGGGTAGCAAACTGGCCGCACAACAGGACACAGAAGGTCATAGTGAATGGAACACATTCTGAAGAAAGGGGGGTTACTAGTGGAGTACCTCAGGGCTCAGTACTGGGTCCAGTCCTCTTCAACATCTTTACAGGTGACATTGCAGAGGGTCTGGAAGGAAAGGTATGCCTCTTTGCAGATGAGACAAAGATCTGTAACAGAGTTGATACAAAAGGGGGGTAGAAAGGATGAGAAGGGACTTGGCAAGGTTGGAGGAATGATCAGACATATGGCAACTTAGATTCAATGCAAAGAAGTGCAAAGTAATGCACCTGGGAAATAAAAATCCAGGAGAAGAGTACACAATAGCAGGGGAGGTACTAATGACAACAATAATGGAAAGGGATCTGGGTGTAGTCATATCAGATGATCTAAAGGTGGGTAAGCAATGTGACAAGTCAGTAAGGAGAGCGACGTGGATACTGGGATGCATAGAGAGGGGCATCACAAGTAGAAAAAGGGAAGTGGTTTTCCCTCTGTACAGACAGTTGGTGAGACCCCATCTGGAGTACTGCGTGCAGTTTTGGAGACCTCATCTATGCAAGCACATAGACAGGATGGAAGCAGTCCAGAGGAAGGCAACTAAAATGGTTCAGGGTCTGCATCAGAAACCATATGAAGAGAGACTGAGAGAGCTTAATGTGTATACTCTTGATGAAAGGAGGGATGGGGGGGACATGATAGAAACTTTCAAGTACCTCAAAGGAATCAACAAAGTCCAGGAGGGTAGCATCTTTCAGAAAAAGAGATGTGTAAGAACAAGGGGGCACAATTTAAAGTTAGAGGGGGGATGGCTCAGAGGTAATGTGAAGAAATTATTTTTCATGGAGAGAGTGGTGGATGCATGGAACCACCTTCCTGGAGAGATTGTGGGGTCTAAAACAGTGGGGGAATTCAAACATGCATGGGACAGACATGAGGCAATTATAGTGGGGAGTTGCAGGAAGTAGACTGTTGGTTAACTAGAATCTGCAGCTTATCCAATAGGTAGGGAAATGGGCAGACTGGGTGGGCCAAGTGGTCCTTATCTGCCATCAAAGTCTATGTTTCTCTGGATTCCCTTCCTGTTTATTCCACTCACCATAATGTTCCATAATGAGGGTGTGCATGTGGATGATATTCCCCAGTGGTTAACACAGCGATGTACTGTACTGAATACCTCAGAGGTAATCCTAGATGCTGAAGATTTCTGGATGGGTGGATGTAAATATAAAGTTATGCTGACTCAGAATGATGATGGGATTGTGCACATTCCCAATTGCTTTTTTCTAAGTAAAGACAGAGGTGTTTGTTTCTATGCTGGGCAACCCACAGCATGTTACAAATGTGGCTGCAGGACCTATTTGTTGTATGTCTGTGATAAACCTCGATGTGGGATCTGTGGGGAAGTTGGACACATTAGCATGCAATGTTCAAACTACACCAAATGCTCATTATGTGAATTGTCAGGCTGTCTCTTTCACGAGTGCCCCTGGGCATCCAGGAATAAGACTGAAAAACTGGACCCTGAAGACCTTATTCGGAAAGTTCAACAAGCAGCATGGCCCCCACACCCCAGTCACAATTCTGAAGACCAGCAGCAGGTGCCACAGGCAAAAACTACACCAGTGCCAGACTGCCAGATGATTGTTCCTTCTGATATCCACCCCCTGGGATACAGGGCCTAAGGGGATAACACAAAACCTGGGACATGAGCATCCTACAGTATGCCTCTCAGATGAAGACCCGCTCCCAGCTTCATCCATACCCTTTGATCCCCCTCCTCCCATTGAAAAAATGACACCTTACAAAAGGCTTTGTTAACCCTGGTAAGCTACACAGAAGTGCCAATGGAGGATCCAGGTCAGCAATTCCATCAACCAGGGAGTCTGCCGGCCTCAAGACACAAATTGACATGAAGCTGTTCAGCCACTGCAGAAACCTTTACTTTCAGTTCGGAAAATCCCTTTTTGGTCCTCAAATCTCAGAACTGGAGGATATGGATTTAGACAATGCAGACAGTGAGTCTAATCTGGGCTCATTTGGCTCCTTTAAAACAGTGGGCTATCTGATATTCAGGGAAAAGGAAAAAGAAAAAGGAAAAAATGAAGGACTGCTTACTGTTACCCTTTAAATGTACAGTAGCTTCTCTGAATGTCTGTATTGTGTTAAATCACAAGAGAAGGCTGGTTGCATTTCAAACATTACATGATTTTGGCTTTGATGTTTTTTTATAAAGGAAACGTGGATGTGGTCAGCTACTCAGGTGCAGTTTTTTAAATCTGAATGGCAGTGGGGACCTTCTTTTTGGTCTTTTGGGTTAAACAGGTCTGATGGGGTTGGGGTTCTCTTTACACGTTTCACCTTTTCGTTAACCAAACTTGTTGACCTTATTCCAGGGAGGGTCCTTATTTTACATGGTATTTGGTTTTCTCAGCCCAGTAGATTTATCAACTTCTGTGCACCCCAATCAAAGGTGAAAAGGGTAAAAACTGCTTGACTCTATACAGACTTTTTTAGTAACCACCAGGATTGTTTATTTAGCAGGAGATTTTAATTTTACCCTGGCCACAAAGCATACCTTTACACAAGGAAGAAGGATTTATTGTGATTCTAACATGTTGTTTAAATGCATTACTACTGCTGATATGGTAAATTGTGCAGAAAACAGGAGGTCCTGTTTTCACATTTCAGAGGGGACAATGCACTTCCACTATTGATTATATCTTTACCAGTAAGCACCATCAGAGCATAAAATTGACTACTCAGTCAGTGGAATTCTCTGATCTTTTTTCTTTTAGTTGGGTCCTTTTTTGATTCATCCACTCCACAATATCGTACCAATCGATGGAAGCTAAACTCCTCAGTGCTCCAGGACCTAGTGGCACAAAACCCCATTAGAGGACTTTTGGTGGCCAGAATGTCAGTTTTAGATCTTTATGATGATTTAGGGGCCTTGTGGTGGGACACTAAGAGAATATGATAGAACTCTTTCAAAAATTTGGAAAATGAAAGGCACAAAGCTACTTTTTCCAATACCTTAAACTACGGGCATGCTTACAAAGGTTAATGACATTAGCCTATAGCATTAGAGATAACATTTTAGAGCAAATTTCCAGTTTGGAAACAGAATTACTTAAATTTCAATATGATAGGGCACAATCCATCAAAGCTAATTTATTATATGGGACTCAGAAAACCCCACAAATGGATGCTTTTGAAATGTGTAGAAATAAAAGAGAAGCCACCACCTTTTTTGCAGTGTCAGTGGCTCAGCAGGTAGCACACTCACTTCTGAGGCTGGGAGATCAGTAGGCTGTGGGTTCTATCCCCACACCAGGCACTTGGGTTAATATCCCAATACTGACACTGTAGTGCAGCATGAGGGAGTGCTGCACTCCTGAGGTGCCGTCTTTGGATGAGATGTTAAACCGAGGTCCCATCTGCCTGTTCTGGTGGTAGTTCAGGTGGATATTAAAGATCCCATGGCACTTCTCGAAAGAGCAGGGAATTTCCCCAGTGCAATGGCCAAATTTCCTCCATTCACGAAAAATACCACCAACAGCTTAATCTGGTTCAAAGTCAGTTGGCATTCATCTGTATCCCCTTCCCCCGGGTTGTGCCTGAAAATAGGCAGGATTTGTCTAGTGCACTTACCCGGTCAACAAAAACTAACTAAATAAATAAATAAATAAATTACATAATGAACATGGTATTTTGACCTCTGACCCATCAGAATTATATCAGATTGTAGTAACACATCTTAGATCCTTCCAAACTCTGGAGTTGCCTAAAACTACTAATGTTATGCATTACCTGTCTCAAATTAGAGTGATACCTGATAATCAGAGAGCCAAAGACCTACTTGGGCCAGTGACGGTTGCAGAAGTTCGGCATGCCATCACATTGACTAAAATCGGATCCTCCCCCAGGCTCCATGGACTGTCTTTTGATTTATATCGGACTTTTTCAACTGAGCTAGCACCTTATTTAGCACTAGTATATGATTATTTGTTAAAACATGATCCTAGTCCCTCCTTTTTCACTAAAGGATTGGTTATGTTTCTTTATAAAATGGGAGCTAGAACTGAAAGAAGTAATTGGAGGCCAATCACTCTTTTAAATGCTGATTTCAAATTATTGTCGAGTATTTTAAATCTCCAGTTAAAATATATGCTGCCACACAATTACATCACACTCAATTTTGTGGGTTGCCTGGGAGGAAAATTCAGCATGCCCTTATTCTGATTAGAGGAGTGATTAATTAATATACTGAACACAGTCATTTTGGATTTTGGATTTCATTAGACCTCAGCAAGGCTTTTGACAGAGTAAATCATGAATTTTTGTTTTGAACCTTGCGTCATTATGGTGTTTCACAGGAATATGTGAAATGGCTAATGTTGCTATATTCTTCTGGTTCTCTTAGTCCCATTGTGCTGGGTAAGATAGGACATGCTATTCGTACTACTGAAGGAGTGCATCAGGGGTGCCCCTTGAGCTCCCTCCTGTATGTCTTTTCTTTGGATCCCCGATTCAGAGTATTATACATAATGATTCTATGATAGGAGTCTGTGGATCACAACCAGATGATGAGCTGAGGATCTTGGCTTATGCTGATGTTATCTGTTTATTTGCTGACTCAAGAGTAAGAATATCAACAATGCTTTCAGAAATTGGCTCATATTCGGCAGTATCTGGGGCTAAATTAGATCTCCAAAAAAGTGTTGGATTTGAGTTAGGATTAGAAAAGCAGACAGTGGTCCCAATTGATAACATTAAAATGGTAACTATGCCGGTGAAAATTTTAGCAATATATTTCTCTGGGGTTGATACAGTATGGGTCCTTATAATTGGAAAACTACCCTCTCTGCTTGCGAATTTAAGCTTAATAGATGGAAGGGGTGGAAGTTATCAAAGCTAAAATGGGTTGCAATTATTAAGAAATTTCTTATCCCTGGGTTATTGTATACAGGGATTATCTTCCCTTTACCCCTCAATGCAGACTAAAATTTACATTCTGTTTTTTCAACTTTTGTGGGTGAGTCGGTTGAACCCCATTAAAAGAATATATTCATGTTTACAGAAAGAAAAGGGTGGGTTAGGGATGGTGGACCCTGTGTTTTATTTGTGCCCTTTTTTTCTCACAGAATTTTAAACTAACCCTTCAGCCATCCCCAGCTATGACAAAGAAATGGTTACTAAACAGTCTTGATGTTTTTTTTCCAGGTTTGGACGGGAGAAATTCCTCGGCAATCCAAATATCTAACTTTCCCGCCCACTATTAAAGGCACAATTCAGAAACTTAGAAAGTGGCATTTAGACAAGGATACTTAGTAAAATTGTCTTGTTCCTAGTTATACTTGAAAATAATGTCAGAACATGTTTTGACAAATCCAGTCTTTAAACACTGCCCTGAAATTGATAATATGAAAGTGTTACATCTCCTAAATATGAAATGCATCCCTTTGAAAATGTGGGAAATAGTTTGGCTAAGTGCATATGGTAGGCTACAGATTAGAGGGAACAATAAACATAAAGTTCTGGAGAAACCGTACTGTCCTTTCTCAGACTGTTTAGCAGTGGTGGAAGACAGTACTCACATTTTAATTTCCTGCACATATTCTAGCAATTTATGGATTCATCTAGCTAAGGCATGGGGTTTACAATGGCTGGCTAATGTATCTTACGAAAGCATAGCATTGGGAATATACCCAGTATGTATGAGGAATTATGACATTGGTCCTTTACATGTGTTTTTTGCTGTTCTGAAATTTTACTTGTGGCATGTTAGATGTCAGTGGGTTCTTCAGCAAAAACTGGTTTTGTATGATACTTTCAGATTCCCCTGTAAACATGAGATACAGGAGATTTATGAATATGAATTATGTCACAATCCTAGATCTAAAGTATTTATGTGGTGGAAAGGGTTTGCAGCATTTATAAAATTCAAATAAATTATTTAGGGTAACTGGGGATTTAGATCTGTTTGCATTTTCACTGTGGGTCATTGTGGGTTTGTTTGATGGTTGGTGGGTTGGTTTGTTTTCATCTTAATTGTGTTTCAGGAAATGATTGTATTTGGGGTTCACTGTGTGTTCTGATCATGTGTTTCAATAAAATATTCCCCCTACTCTCCAGTAGGGGGATCCATGCCGGACTGACAGAAGAAACTCAATGTTGTTGTGGGAGTAGGAGAGTGAGGACTTGTGGGAAGCTAGGGAGAGGGCCTCCTCCCTGGTCTTGATACTACTAGAGGCCTTGAAGTAAGAAAAGCTGAGGATAATGGAACAGAGCGATGAGGAGCAGAGTAGAAAGGAGATTGGGAATGATTGCAGTGAGGAAGACCAGAAAATATCTTCCTTGGAGACAGAGGACAAAACATCTTCTACTGTAAGTAAAAAAAGCTCACTATTAAGTAAAAACCAGCCGGAGTTGAGCAAAAAAAGAGATTCTGAGCAGCCAAATACAGCCAGAGTAGAAAGCGAGGCAAATAGGCCAGAAGTCTGTCAAAATCAGCTGGGAAATAGTGATGCAGTAGCACCACAGGGAGCTGCACCGGTAGAAACTGTCAAATGTCAAAGTAAAGCGAAAGCCCTGAAGGGAAAGGCCAAAATGAATCAGAAATGGCTCAGCCTGAGATGGGCTTTAGAAACAAATAATATCAGTACAGAAGAAACTGAAAAAAGTAAAGAGGAGAAGGAAAAAATAACAAAAGATGATAAAGGAAAAGGGAGCCCCCAGAAAACAGAAAATAAAACAGAAGATGTCATAGAAAAT
This sequence comes from Neoceratodus forsteri, assembly GCA_016271365.2. Lineage (NCBI taxonomy): Eukaryota > Metazoa > Chordata > Ceratodontiformes > Ceratodontidae > Neoceratodus > Neoceratodus forsteri. The sequence goes on from CM057455.1 coordinate 1,383,684,284, forward strand.
CCAGCTGGGGAAGTGTTTACAGATTTTGCTGATACACCCAGATGGGTTACAGAAGCATTATTAAGAGCCAGTTGGAAGAGATAACAGGATGGATCTGATGGGGACCCGAACAGGCCTAGCACTTCAGGAAAAAATACAAAACAAAAAAAGAGTAAAAGAAGGAGACAGTGTTAAAAACTCTGAAAATATAGAAGGAAACAAACAGCAAAAAGCATTATCAGATGAAGATAAGACAAAAGAAATAGGAATTTAAGAAATTAACAATGATAGCGAGGACACATCTATGGAACTAGAACAGAAAACAATTCAAACAGATAAAGAAATGAGCGAAGATGGTGGCGGACATAAAGAAAAACCCTGGTCTGGAAATACAAAAGAAAAGTTATTTCCAAATGATGCAAAGCACAGCATGCAAAGAGGAGGAATGCTATGAGACTTAAATTCAGAGGTACTACAGCTGATGTGCCAGATAGGATATTTATAGGAAAGCAGTTACTAATGAACAGCATGATATTTTATTCTTTTGAAATTTATGCCCTCATTCATGTACTTGGGAGTACAGAGTATGACATAAGTTTTAAACATCCAGGAGGACTTGACCATTTCTGGAAATTGTATCACCAGATGAAATACACAGACTTTTGGAAAAATTTTATTGCTGTACCTTTAACTAAACCTGCCTTTAAAATTGTCACAGTTTTATTCTGGAATGAGGGAGTCAATGTGATGGATATAAACTTTTGGATAAAACAAAGGTGTGTAATGCATGGGCAGCCTGAGCCAATACTGGATGAGAATTGTCTATGGACAGGAGGATGGAAATACAGAATAACTTTGAAACAGATGAATGGTGAAATTCAGCACTTACCAAACTGTTTTTTTTAGGCCAAGACAGAGGAATTGTTTTCTACGCAGGTCAGCCTCAGGCCAGTTATAAGTGTGGAGAGAAAGGACACCTGAGTAATGCAAGTGGAAAGGTAAAATGTGGCCTATGTCGTTTAATAGGTCACTTTGGAGCTGTATGTACAAATAAAACTAAATGACAAAGAACCTCAGTGCACAAGCACTGAGGCAATGATTACCCCAAAGAGCATTGGCCGGGAAGCCAGGTTTCAAAGAAATACAAAATCACACATACTCCCACAATGCAAAACATCATGGGCATATATATACAAATCACCACAGAATATTATGCTGGTTCAACTTTAAGCAGAAATGCATGCTGCCAAAAGGCCTCTCACACAGTTTGCAAAGGGTGCCAATAGATAAATAAAACTAAGTGTAGTCTGTGTGATGAAGAAGGCCACACTTTTTTAAAATGTCCATGGGCCTCTCATAATAGCCCAGACACAGGTGAGAGGGCAGAACAAGATGTGTATCTAGCAGTAGCACAGAAAGAAAAACGTAAACAAGATAAAGTAGTGTTGGAAGCTTTAAATGAAGTGACAACAAGACAGCATAAATAAAATAATGGGACAATCAGGGAGAAATCAGAAATACAAAAAGAATCCCAACCCCCACCTCAGGGTAAGGAGACAGTAATAAAAGAGGAAACAGGACAAGAGGAAGAAAATATAAAAATGTGAAAGAAAGAAGGAAAAGATGCAGGCCACAATAAATTTACAATAGTGACAAGATCTAAAAATAGAAACAAAGTACCAATGAAGCAAACAATTCTGCATGAAAAGGAGTAGCGCTTACAAACAGATACATACTTTTGCAAGATAAAGAATGGTCTACTATGACGAAGGGTCAGACAGTCCTAGTACAGACTTTTCTGAAGGGGATGAAGCAGCGGCTGGGGACACAACAGATATGCAGATGTCTTAAAAAAGGAAGAAATGAAAGTTTGTGGGATGAGAAATTAATAAACAACAAAACTGATGGAGAGTTTGAAATGCCTTACACACAATGTGAATAGTATTAAAAATAGGAGAAAGAGGCTAATGACCTTTAAAATATAAAATGACTTAAAGAATGGTGTTTTTATATTTCAGGACACAGGGGTTACATAAAACAGAGGAGATACAGCAAGCCCAAAGGGACTAGAGATGGGGGCCATCATTATGGTCTATTGGGGTAGAAAGATGTTCAGGGGTGGGGGTAGCTTTTGCATCACATGAAGTACAAATTCTGAAAATTATAGACTCTGTGCCAGGGAGAGTTCTTATAGTTGATAGTACAATCAGGAGGACAACAGTGAGAATAATTGCGATTTACAACCCACAGAGAAAGAAAGAGAGGAATAAAGTAATGGGACAAATAGAACCATATCTGCATACTTCAAAATTAGTTGTATGGGGAGATTTTAATTGTGGTTTAACTAAAGCAGATTGGGGGAGGGCAACATCAAATATTTTTTGTGATACCTACTATTTAAGAAACATATTAGATAATGATGGATGGAAGATGGAGATGATTATAAAATTAAAGGGAAAAAAGGGGAGCATACATACTTTAAGGGTACACGTTCAACAAGAATTAACTTTTGGATGGTACAAAAAAAAAATTAAAGAAATTAGAACTACTCCAGTAGAAACTTCTGACCACATGGCAATAGAAATAGACATAGTTCTAGGTAGCAGGATGATTATTGGAAAGGGATATTGGAGGATGAACATAGTGAAGCTGCACGAGGAGAAATGTAAGGAGAAAGTAAAATAACTTTTGGAAGATATGTTAACAGTTAAAGATTTATACAACAGCATATCAAAATGGTGGGAAGACACTAAATGCAAAATTAAACGACTTATGATAGAGGAAGGACAGTGAACGGAAGCTACAAAATATGGGAAATATATGAGTTTAAGGGCAAAATTATATAAGCTTATGACTAGGCAGGTAAAAAACAAAGTGGATGAATCACAACAAATAGAGGAAATTAAAGAAGAAATGAAGGAATATCAGTTTAATAGAGTAAAATCATTTATCATGGAGCAAGAGTGGTACACAGGGAACAAAACATCAAACAAATCCTTTTGATAGCAATAAAGAGAGATTAGAGAATCAGATAATGCATGAGTTACAAGATAAAAGAGGACAGGTACACACAGATATAACAAATATTAAATGCATTGTACAGGAATTTTTAAGGCAGAAATATCAAACACCAAAAGGCATTTAAGGGGAATCCTTTTTACAAACAGCAAACATACCAAAACTTGGGGAAGAAGAAGCAAAAGCAATAAATAAAGAAATAAGAGAGGAATAGGTTAAAGAGGAGATAAAAAACTTTAACTAGTAACAGTACTAGGAATAGATGGGATTCCCAACATATTCTGTAAAATCTTTGAGGAACAAATTGTACCTATTTTGACACAAGTTTATAGTAAATTGTTTTATGGGGATAGTTTGGCAGAAAGTATGAAACAGGGAATAACCATATTTCTGTAGCACAAAAAAGGGGAAAAGGCACAGATTAACAACTGGAGGCCTATCAGTTTATTAACATCAGATTATTAAATACTGGCCAAAGTAATCAATAATTGATTAAGGACATTTCAGACAATTTAATATCACAAACACAAACTTGTGCAATACCAGGATGGAATATACAGCAGAACTTTGTATTCATAAGCTAGATCATAAATAACGGGCAAGAACATTCTTTACAGGGATATTTATATGCTTTGGATCAGGAAACAGCTTTTGATGTAAAGAACCAGTACATAGGGGACAACTTCGAAGAATATTGGACTCCAGGAGAACTGATTAATCTAATTAAGGCACTATATGAAGAGGCACAAGTATGTCCAATGGTGAATGGACATTTGGGAATATCAATGTACACAAGGAATAGCGTACGACAAGGATGTCCACCAAGTCCTTTTGTTATATGTCTTCTGTCTAGATCCACTGTTAAGGAAAATAGAAGTAGAAAGTGAAACTAGGAATATCATATGGCAGAATAAGAAGTTAAATGAAACACATGCATATGCAGATGACTTCGTAATCTTAGTTAAAGATCAAAAATCAGGGGACAAGCTGACAGAATTAGTGCAAAGAAATAGTGAATATACAGGGATCAAAATAAATAAAGAGAAAATTAAAATATACCCATTAGGGGAGGCTGAGATGGGGAAAAAAGAAAGGGGAATTAGACATAGTACAGGGAAGTATTAATATTTGGGGAATTTTATTTGGAGGATAAGAGGTGATCCAACAAAATTGGAAAGGAAAGTATGAAGTAGCTTGAAAGAAAATATGCAGGTGGAAGCAATGGAATGTGACAAGAGAAAAAAGAATTTGCTTGTTGAAGACCTTTATAGTTCCAATATTTTATTCTTAGCGTATATATATCTATATATATCTATATATATATAGATATATGTAGATATATATAGATATATATAGATCCAGCACCACAACAAATGCAAACAAAGATACTTGGCCTGTTCTTTCAATTAGTATGGGGTAGTAAGTTGAATCCAATAAAAAGAGGAATTACATACAGTGCAATAAAGGATAGAGGATTAAATATGATACATGCAATAGTTTTTTAAGTAAATATATTTATTTGATGGAAGAGGGATGCCTGGATATCATAGCAGTCACAGAAACATGGTACACAGAGAACCATGACTCCGATGTTAACATACCAGGGTACATAACCTACAGGAGAGACAGGGAGGGGAGAAGAGGGGAAAAAGTAGCTCTCTATGTAAAGGAAGGGATAAAAGCAACTTAACAAAAGATTAAACAGGGAGGAGAGGAGGCACTGTGGGTCACCTTAGAGACTGGAAATGGCACCACAATCCACACAGGGGTTGTATACAGACCCCCATGTCAGGGGGAGGGAATGGACAAGGATATGATAGAAGACATTCTTAGAATGGCAGAGAAAGGGGAGATACTGTTGATGGGAGACCTGAACATGCCAGATGTTAACTGGAGCAGATTTGCTGCAGCCACATCCAAGAGCAGGGCCATTCTCGATGCCCTACAGGCGGCATGACTCAGATAGCTAGTTTCAGAATCCACTTGTGAGAGAGTGATCTTAGACCTCATACTCTCAAATGGGGACAGTGAGAGGATCTCAGATCTAGAAGTGGGTTGCCATCTGGGAACAAGTGACCCTCAAACAGTGTGGTTCATGATAAACTTAGCTACAGAATTAAGTCATACAAAAGTGAGGGTACTGGACTTCAGGAGGACTGACTTTGGCAAGATGGGAGAATGCCTTAGAAAAGCACTAGCAAACAGGCTAGAAGGAGGGGTGAAGTAACAATGGGGAAACATCAAAACTGCATTCACAGAGGCAACAAGCCTTTGTGTCAAGCAAATAAACCAATCAAAATGAAAGAAAAGGCCACTATGGTTCTCAAAAGAGGTGTCTGGGAAAGTCAGGGAGAAAAAGATAGCATTCAAGAAGTATAAGGAAACACAGAAAGAGCAGGACAGAGAGCTGTACCAGTTATGGGAATGAAGCAGGGAGGGAAGTCAGAATAGCAAAGGCCCAAACTGAGGAAAAGATAGACAACTCGGTTAAGAAGGGGATAAAACCTTTATCTGTACATCAGGGGTGTAGAAAGACAAAGGGAGTGAGTGAGGCTCAATAGAATGGACAGTGGTGGGCAGAGAGAGACAGTGAAAAAGCAGGGATACTGAAAGAATATTTCTGCTCAGTATTCACAAAAGAGGAGGAGGGGGAGGTGCCTAATCCAATTAACAGAAGCACTCTTGATGGGGGCAATCCCAGTCCTTTCACAGAAGAAAGGGTTCTGAAAGAACTCCTAAAACTGAAGGTGGACAAAGCAATGAGGCCTGATGGAATTCACCCCAGAATTCTAAAAGAATTAGGGAGAGATCTAGTGAAACCACTGACTACCCTTTTTAATGAATCATGGGAGGATAGTGTGGTACCTGAGGACTGGAGGAAGGTGGATGTGATTCCCCTTCACAAAAGTGGGAGCAAGACAGAGGCAGGATACTACAGACCTGTCAGTTTGACCTCTGTGGTAGGGAAAGTGATGGAATCACTTCTGAAGGAAAAAGTTGTTGAGTACCTAGAGGCCAATGGGGTACAGGACCCAAGGCAGCATGGGTTCACAGTGGGAAGGTCATGTCAGACGAATCTAATTGATTTCTTTGACTGGGTGACCAAAGTAGTAGACCAGGGAGGGGCTGTGGACATGGCCTACCTAGACTTTAGCAAGGCATTTGACACAGTCCCACACAAAAGATTAATAGTCAAATTAACCAACCTGGGAGTGGGTCCCAGGGTGGTAGCCTGGGTAAGACATTGGTTGGACAACAGGACACAGAAGGTAACTGCAAATGGAGTCCCCTCTGAAGAACGAGGGGTTACTAGTGGGGTACTGTAGGGTTCAGTATTGGGTCCAGTCCTTTTTAATGTCATAAATTTATAAGTGGCATTGTAGAGGAACTGGAAGGAAAAGTATGCCTCTTTGTAGATGACACAAAGATCTGCGGCAGGGTTGATACACAAGGAGGCATGGAAAGGATGAGAATGGACTTGGCAAGGTTGGAGGAATGGTCAGAAGTATGACAGCTTGGATTCAACTCCAAAGAAGTGTAGGTTAATGCAATTTGGGATACAAAACCCAGGGAAGATTACACAATGGGGGGGGGGAGGTAGTAACAACTACAAAAATGGAAAGGGATTTGGGGGTAATCATATCAGATGACCTTATGGTTAGCAAGCAATGTGAGAAGACAGTAGGGAGGGCTGGGGGTATACTGGGAGGTATAGGGAGAGGTATCACCAGCAGAAAACAGGAAGTTGTTATCCCTCTGTACAGACAGGTGCTGAGACCCAAGGTTCGACAAATACTATAGCTCGACGTCCTGGGCTACCAGATCACAGTCACGGACAAGCAGATGGCACAGGAGTACTTGTCCGTGGACAAGTAGTGCTTTACAAACATTTTTTTTGCTGCACTGCCATGTTCCTCCACTATGGAGCTTGCTGGTAACGGCACCACTCATCCAGCCATCATGTGATCGACACAGGGAGCTCAGCCTGTCAGCCACATGATCTTCAGTGCCCCAGGAGCAAGCGCTGTGTGTCGGGAGCGAGCCGCAGCTATGGGGCGGGGGGACCGAGGAGGAGCCACTCATCCACTCATCAGACTGGCAGGTGTGCCATCCATTCAGGCATTGACAGATCTGGGCTTATGGGCTGCAGCTGTGGTAAGAACAAGAACACCGATTGCATTCATTGATCAATGACTTGGCGCCGGTATCGGAGTCACGCCCCACTCACTCACACGTCGCTCAGTGCTCACTCACTTTTCTCAGCTCATTTGGGAGAAAGGACGTGGCGTGTTGTGCTTAGCTAGTAGCTACTGAGTTGTTGAGTTTAATTTGTTGTGTGGCGAGGAATTGGACTCGGGACTCCGTTTCCCATTGCTGTTGTGCCCAACTGGCAACTGTTGCAAAAAGCAGGATCAATCATCGGAGGGAGTTTTAGGACTGGGACTGACTGGATGGGAGTTTGTCAGCCGGGGGAAGGGAAGGGAAGGGCGGAAGGAAAGCAAGACCCGCGACCACAAGTTGAGCTGGTGCTGCTGCTTGTGAGGCGTGGGATTAATAAATCAGAAGATTAACTGTCTCTTTCCTTTCTAAGGATGATGATCTACTACCACTACTAACAAGGCCAGGGTGGTGATGAGAGAGAGAGAGAGAGAGAGAGACAGACTTGTAATTTGTAATAGCCAGAAGGAGAGAAAAAACTAACTGCTGCAGTAAGGGGGAGAAGATTAACATCATATAGGTGAATTATTACCACCAGAACAGATCTGTAGAAGTGAGAAAAAGGGGCTTTGTGTTGCCAGAGACTAGAGTAGCAAGTAACTCAGCAGAGAGTGAACAATTAAAACATCCTAGGAGAAGTCAGTCAAGAGAGACCAAACAGAGCAGGGCTTGACTGTTTTGCTTCACTTTCTTGCCCTAAGAAAAGGGGAAAAAATGTGTTTGCAATAATTGCATGCACTTAGTTTGCAGTACAGCAGCTGAGCTTAGAGGACAAGGTGCTGCAGCATACGATTAGCTGATTCAAACAACTAACAAGAGTTTTGGTTGGACAGGAATTTAGCACTGGAAGAAGTGGTGATAAAAACTTAGTTGGCTAAAACAGGCTGGACACAGATAGACTGAGTCTGCTAGTGAAGTAGACATTAAAAATATCCAAAAAGTGGACTGATTGAACGACCTGAACCAAATGAGAGACCATCCCTTCCCTTCCATTTAAAACTTAAGAAGAAAGAGAGGAGACTGGGAGAGAGCAAGTGTTTTTGCACAGAGAGCTAAGGGGACTGGGTTGTGCTTTGTTTGTGTGTGTGTTGTTTGTGTTGCATCCCGATTCCACCAGCCAGCCAGAACAGAAACAAGTAAAGGGCAAGGGCACTAGGTAGGGACTTGGGAGGGCAGTAAAATCTGCCTAAAGGAGGAAGGGTTTGCTTGCTGGGCTCTCTGTTGCCCTGAGAAAAGTAAAGGGAAAGTGAAGTGAATGAAAAAAACAGAACTAACTGACTGAGAGAGGACGGAGGAGGGAGGACAACATAAAAATAATAGTGTTGTCTGTGCTGTGTGTTGGACGCGCGCAGGGACAGTCACTGGGACTGGGACGGACATTGTGTGTGTTGTCTATGTGGTTGCTTGGCAAGTGTGTGCAGCAGTGTGAGAAAAAGGTAAAAAAATATAAACAAAAAAAGTAAGCATCAAAGCAAGCAACAGCAATAACATCATTCCATTCCCATTTCCTCCCCTTAGTATTGCTGTTGCTATTTCTTCCCATTCTTGATGTCCACTCCACTGCCTGACTGCCTTGATTCTGTAGTTTACGCAGCCTTAACCTGTAAAGGTTAAGAAATATATAAGTGACTGTCTGCTGCTGGCTGCCAGCTCCACCCCGTCCCCATTCTAATCTAACAAATACCAGTGGAAAAAAACACACGCACCACACTTTAACAGAATAAATTTTATTAGCATCACAAAACAATAAGTAAGCACCACTGTGTAAGCAGAGAGCCAGACATTGAGGCATTCAAAATGCAGATGACTAGTACTAAGCATAGTAAACAGCAAAGTCTATTATCCCTCTGGTCAGCTGACTCAGCAGCACTAACAGCATCCTCAAGTTCTTCTAATATAAATACACCAACTACTACCTTCACAGATGAAAGTAATAAGGAGTCTGCATCTGTGGCACTAGATAGAACAGGTGATCATCAGGCATTTGATTTAAGCAGTGAGCTGCCTAGTGAGGCCTTAGCTGAAGCCCCTGTGTCACTTCCAAAGAAATGCAGTTTTGTACCTGTTGATGATGACTTGCAAGAGAAGTGAAGTAAAGACAAGAAATATGACCAAGAAAAAAGGGCCAGGCTGTTTCAGCCTCATTGGCTGACAACTTATAAATGGTTGAGATACAATGAAAAAAGGGATTGATGTTTTGAAAAGTGTGCGAAAAGTATCCCACTATTGCAACACCAGCCTTTTCAAAAAAAAAATGTGTTTGCCACAGGCTCTAACAATTTTAGAATTGAGTCAATACATGCACACGAAAAGTCCAGTCCACATGTGCTATGCCAGAACCAACATATTCTGAAAGTGGCCAGCGGTAGTTCATTGTGATATCAGTGAGTCACCACTCTATCAAGCCTTTGCACAGCTGGAAGAGGCCACAAAGGTGAAGATGAGATGCCTGTTTAACACAGTGTACTCCATTGCAAAAATCTGCGCCTTTTTCTGACATGGATTGGGTATGTGAATTGCAAGAGAAAAATGGAATTAAGTGTGGTACAAATTACACCAATGATAAGCGAGCCAGGGACTTTTGTAGAGCTACATCTGCTGTTCTATGCAACACACAGATGCAGACTATTAAAAATGCAAAATATGTTACAGTTCTTGCTGACGGCAGCACTGATGCGGCTATAATTGAATGGGAAAATATCTTCCTCTGTTTTGTAAATCCTAACACAAAAGATATATCTACATATCTGATCCAGGCCGTACCTTTGGAATCCTCAAATGCTGAAGGTGTCTTTAATGCAATAAGTAATGCATTAGATTCTTTACATCTTCCTATCACTGACCTATCGAATGTGAGCAATCCGGGGCCACTTCTGATTTCGCCAATTTTGATGGGGCAAGTGTAATGCTGGGTGAAAGGGGTGGAAAGTTACGGGAGCACTGTCCTCACATCATTGCCATGCACTGTGTTGCCCATAAGCTGGAGCTGGCAGTTCTTGATATGATGAAAACAAACCCTTTCATATCAAACCTTGAAAATACTCTAAAGGGCATCTTTAAATTCTACCACTATACTCCCCAAAAAATGAGGGAGCTTCAAGAAATTGCACAAGTGATAGATAGTGATCTGGCACACTTTAGTGCAATTAAACAGGTGAGATGGCTTGCCAGCAGATCTCGTTCAGTACATGCAGCTCAGGTGAACCTACCTATGGTTGCTCAGCACTTGCAACAAACTGCAGCTGGTGCTGATGGTTCAAAAGCAAAGGTGCTGTTAAGAGAGATACAGTCTGTGCACTTTGTCAAATCTCTTTATGTCCTGCAAGATTTTTTGCCCATTCTTAAAAAGCTGTCACTGCAGTTTCAAAGAGACGACTTAATAATTCTAGAAGTACTACACCTCATCGAGACCTGCCTCCTCCAGCTGATGGAACTGAAATCAAAGCCAGGGAAATACATGACAGCTTTCCTAGCTAATTACAAACCTCAGGACAGATGCATGGACTTTGTAATTCCAAAGAAGGGAGTTGAGAAGACTGTTCCCTTCACATTTAGAGGCAACTGTCCTGAAATAAATTTCAGGACAGATACACAACTGCATACTTTAGTAGATGCAGCAATATCTTACATCGATGTAAGATTTCAAAATTTCTCGGAGGTGCCTCTGAAATGGTTCAGCTGTCTGGATTTCAAGCAATTTGATCTACAAAGAGAACAACTTGCGGAGTTTGGGACCAATGAAGTGGCTAATTTAGCAGCATACTTTAATTTTTTTACAGAAGAGCAGCAGGAAACTATTAGATCAGAATATGCTGCATTTAAGGCTCTGCTGAAATCTGTAGTTGACAAACCCTATCTGCAGGTGTATACAAGATTGCTGAAAGAAAAACCGCCCCAGATTGCTCATATGCTAGAGTTAGTGGAAATATTACTGGCAATGAGTGTGTCAACTGCAAAGTGCGAACGAGTGTTCTCCATTAAGAAACCTGCTAAAGACAAAAATAAGGACACGTCTGGCAGATGACACACTACAGTCACTTCTTCAAATAGCAGGGGAGGGTCCCGAACTGTGTGACTTCAATCCAGATCCAGCAATAAACCACTGGCTGCTGTCTGGTCCAGGCACTCGACATGTTTATGGGCATGCTACTACTGCTGGTTCAACTGAATCTGATGCTTCTGTATCTCACACTGTTAGCACTGTTGCTGCTGCTCCATCATCATCCTGTCCTAGCACCACTAGTACACTTGATATTGATGACAATTCTGAATCTGAGGAGTTCTGATTATGTTTGCCCTAATAATTTTCTGCTTCATTCTGGCTTATGTGGGACTGAATGCAGTGAATGGAGTCTCTGGGGCACCATGTGACTTGACTCAGACTTCAAATCACACAATCTGTATTAAGAAACATTTAAAGATATTTACATATTTGTTTTTACTGTTTTCTATAGCTTATATCTATGCAGCATTAATAATAGAATGACACACAGCCATTTACTTTGCTGCTACATAATTTTTTATATGTTTTCCTTGAAATATGGCAATCCAACCATCGGACTACCACTTGTGACAGTGAGACTACCATTTTTGGATGGGCCACCTGTCCTGGACTACCACATATAGTTGAAATTTGTCGATCCCTGCTGAGAACCCATCTGGAGTACTGCATCCAGTTCTGGAAACCCCATCTCCACAAGTACATAGACAGGATAGAGGCGGTCCAGAGGAGGGCAACTAACATGGTGTAGGGTCTGCAAGAGAAGCCATATGAGGAGAGACTAAAGGAGCTTAATATGTATACCCTTGAGGAAAGGAGGGAGAGGGGGGACTTGATAGAAACTTTTAAATACCTCAGTGGAATCAACAAAGTCCAAGAGGGTAGCATCTTTTAGAAAAAGAGATGTGCAAGAATAAGGGGACACAATTTAAAGATAGAGAGGTGCAGTTCAGGGGCAATGTGAGCAAGTATTTTTTCACAGAGAGGGTGGTGGATGCATGGAACAGCCTTCCTGAGGAGGTTGTGGGGTCTAAAATTGTGGGAGAATTCAAGAATACATGGGACAGATATAAGGCAGTTTTTGTGGGGGGTAAGAAGAAATAGGCTGTTGGTTAACTAGGATCTGCAGCTTATCCTGTAGGTAGGGAAATGGGCAGACTAGGTGGGCCAATCGGTCCTTATCTGTCATCAAAGTCTATGTTTCTATGTTTTACAAACATAGTTCCTTTGATAAAAGGAGAGAGTAGAAGTTGGACATTTCTAACACAACAATGGAGAACACCTTTAATTTAGAGTAATGGGAAAAAAGGAAATATAGTAGGAGGGAAAATATGGCTTGTATATATGGAAACTTGTAGAAAATATTTAACTCAGTGGGGAGTGACAGTAGATTCCCTGATTATGAATAACAGAAAACAGATTTATAAAGGAATTATGGAGAATATTTTTTTTGAAACACCGGTTTTTAAGGTAGAAAGTGGAACAAATGTACAAAGAATATTAGAAGTAGCATTGGAGAAAAGAATTCCAAAAAAAAAAAATGAAAGAAACAGTGTGTAAGTGCAGCCATGATAAGTTAAATGTAAGAGGCAATCTCAAAGATAAGAAAGTAGAAGAAAGAGTATGTGGGGAATGGAATTGTGGTAACCAGTAAGAAAGTATGAAACACTTGTTTTTTGAATGTGAGTTTAATAGGCTTTTTTGGGAAATGTTGGCAAATTATTGGGGGGTGCAGGGTTTTAAATATAAGACATATGACATTTTGGTGTATGGACAATTGTCAAAAGAATGGGAATAATTAAATAATAATGCAGTCTATGTAATACTAGCAGTATTGAAATGGTCTATTTGGCAGAGTAGATGTCAAATATTTATTCAGAACAAGGAAACTACAGTGCAAGACTTATTTTGTAAATTTCAGGATGAAATAGAATTTTTCAAGAGGAATGTAGATTGGAGAAAAAAGAACAAGAGAATTATGGAAAGACATTACTGGTATTGGTTAAAAGACATGTATTGTGCTTTGAAACTGTTTTGATTCTAAAATGTATGTTTTTGATTAAAAATTCTCCTACTCTTGCACCAGGAGGCTCTTCTTCCTGTGAGTAAGGATGGAGGAGCCCAGTTTGGAGCTGGGCAGAGAAGGAGGAGGAGGTGAATGCAGTGAGTTAGCAAAACACCAGGGCTTGGATTCAAAGGCCACAACTCCAGGATTTAGAAAGGAAGAAGGAGGAAATGTGCAAGCTTCTGTGGCTAGCAAATAGATGCCTGGAATGCACCCCAGTGGTGGCCAGCAAAATGTCTTGACCGTGGAAGCAGAAATGAATTCAGACAATGAAGAAATTAAGGAGTTTACCATGTGTGACAGTGACGAGGAGGAACTCCTGACTATAAAACTAACACTTTAACAAAAACAAAAATGCCTGCAGGCAGAATTTAAAAAGGTTGGAAAGCAGTTAAAACAAGCAAAAGAACAAATGGAAGAAGACACAAAAAGGAAACACTCCATAAACTCATCACCATGCCTAGAGAAATTGGGAGCTAATAAGCAGTTTATGACAGATGCACCTACTGAATGCCAGATCCTCCAGTACAGACAATGCCTCAAACATCAAAAAGCAACACCGCGGACCAAGCTCCTTGGTCACCAAAAGCGGCACTGAACAAAGCTGGATGGGTAGAATCTAATTCTGGGGTATGGATACTGGATCCAATCACACCTATTCCTGGAATTTCTGATAAAAGCACTGAAACAGATAAATACTGCCTTAGAGTTCTGCAGGAGAACACAGTGCTCAGGACACTACAGGTACTGTTGATAATGATATAAATGATATTTCTTGCCCACAAAATAACTCTAACTCTGAACAGAATAGTCCTGTAGATAACACAACTGAAGGCCCACAGGTTTTAGATCAGGAAAACATCACAGACCAAAACCCAGCTTTTGCCAGTTTATTTCAAAAGGCAGTTGAATCAGCAGAAACATAGAAACATAGAATTTGACAGCAGATAAGGACCGCTTGGCCCACCTAGTCTGCTCATTTTCCTACCGAACAGATAAGCTGCAGATCCTAGTTAACCAACAGTTTACTTCTTCCTACCCCCCACTAGGACTGCCTTATGCCTGTCCCATGCGTTCTTGAAGTCCCCCACTGTTCTTGACTCCACGACCTCCTCAGGGAGGGAAGGTGGAATGTGATAAAGACTTCACTATACTGGTAGCAGAGAGACAATTACTGATAGATTTTTTTGTTGGCAAAATGGCAAAAATTTCTAAAACAATCATTGGGTTTCACACCATCAGAAGTGTATGCGCTAATCCATGCAGAAGGCGAATCCACTTTTGATATCAGTTTTAGAACCCCTGAGATACTGGAGAGATTCTGTTGCAAGCATACTCATTTTAAACAAATCCACTGTGGACTCCCTTTGTAGTCATACCCGTAACGAAATAACCATTTCAAGTAATAACTGTATTATTCAGGAACAAAGGGGTTAATATTACAGATGTGTTGTATTGGTTGAAGAAAAGGTGTACAATGCAAGGTAATCCAGCCCCTATATTGGATGATGTGGGTTTTTGGAATGGGACCTAGAAAATAAAAGTTAGACTCCAATAGAACATGAATGGCATTATCCACCTACCAAATTGCTTTTGTACTGGTTGGGACAAAGGGTTTTTGTTTCACCCAGGAGAACCCTGGACCTGCTTTAAATGTGGATCTAGCTGGCACATTAATACCAATTGTGAAATCTTAAAATGCTCCCACTGTAGGGAAACAGGGCACCCGAGTGCAAACTGCTTTAAAGACCCCTTTTGTAATCTCAGTGAATAAATGGACCATAACTTTACAAACTGCCCCAGGGCTTCAAAAATAATGAAAATGCTGACTTCGGAGTATAGGATTTTTACATTAAAACAGCTTCTAAGCAAAATCCTGAACAGGAAACCCCACTAGGAATTCCACAAAGGCAACCAAGAACAGCAAGAACACATGATCAAAATCAGCCTACCTTGGCTGAAATGGAAATCCTTAAGCAACTTGCACAGAGTAACCCAGAACCAGAAACTGTAATGCAGAAGGACCCCATGCCCACGCCCCTCAATGTCAAGACAGGTTGAAAAGCCTTTATGGAAGTGCAAAAGAGGAAGGGGAAAAAATCCAAACCAAAACAAAAACCAGGGCTAATACTTTGAATGAAACAGTGGTGGATAATAATAAATATCCTCACAAATAAAGGAAATAAAGGAAAAAGTGAGGGGAATACAGCTAGAGAAAATGCAGAAATTAGAACACCAACAACAATATAAAATGGAAGGAAAAAAGAGGAAACATGTCCCTTGGAAAACTGTAAAAAGATAAGAGACCAAAAAATGATAACATATTTAGGAAAAACAGAAAGGGAAATAGTAATAAAAAATTAGACATTTTACAGGAGATGGAGAAATCTTTTACAAAAATGGTTTCTAGCCAAAACTTTCAGATAGAAGGGATGAGAGAATGGTTAAAAAACATGTGGTCTCCCTACCCTACCGCAAGATTTACATTTATTACTTAGCTCACCAATCAGTAAGTCAGAATTAATAAAGTGCAGGGGTAGATGGCATGCCTCAAGAAATCTATAAAATGATTTTTGAAGTATTGGGAGATGAAATGGTCATTCTCTATAATGAAGCATTAACACAAAATATATTACCTAGGAGTATGTATGATGGTGTCCTATTACTATTATTTAAAACAGGAGAAAGAGGGACTCTAAAAAATTGGAGGTTGATATCCTTATTAAATACTTACTGCAAATTGTTAATGAAAATTCTATGCAACAGGGTGACAGCAGTTCTAGATACAATTATCCATCCTATGCAGTTTAGTGGGGTACCATCTAGAAACTACACAATGCTTTTATTTCTCTTAAGAGAGATTATGAACAAAGGGGAAGAATGAGAAATAATAGGGCATTTAATAAGTTTAGACCAGACAAATGCTTTTGACCAAATAGAAGATTTTATTTTTTTTCTTTATTTTAGTCTTTGATAACCAGGTAAGGTCCACTAGGCACAAGTGCCTGTTTTCAGGGGCAACCTGGGAGCACTAGGCTATTAAGTGACTTACTCAGAGTCACACAGTATGCAGGTGGAGGTTATGAGAATCAAACCCAGGTTTGATCTGCTGGATGTACCAAGCTCTTTTACAGCTCATTACTCTAACCGCTAGGCTATACTGCCAGCTAGTATCTTCAGGCAGCTTTAGAAGCATATGGTTTTCCCAATAAATTTACATCCTGGATACAAACTTACTATAAGCATGCTTGTATTAAAACTAGTACAAATGGGTGGGTGGGAAATAAAATGCAGGTCAAAAGGGGAGTAAGGCAAGGGTGCCTCTTAAGCCCACTTTTGTACATCTTAACTATAGACCCCTTACTACATAAAATAAATCAAACTAATATGATTGATGGACTATCAGTGAGAAGTGAGGACATCCCCATCTGTACTATTGCCTACGTAGATAATTTGGGCCTTGTATTAGCAGATAAAAACTCATCCAAAGCTGCAAGACACATACTGTACTGACATAATTTTCCACCACTTCAGGGTCAGAAATAAACTTAAAAAGTAAATGTATTCCTATTGGGCAAAGAGATACCACAAAAACAGATGTCCTAGGTATACCAATAACTGAAGGATATCATAAACTTCTTGGAGTTCATTGGGCAAGAAAATGCACAAATTTATAACTAAGAATTAAAAATAAAAGAAGCCAGTAACAAAACAATGCAGTGGAACCAGTGGCGAATGTCAAAGAGAAAAATAATATAATATACAGTATATATATGTATAATTTAAACCTTCCTACTACCAATTCTCTCTCCTAAAGCTGGTCTCTGGGCTCATAACCACTGGGAGCTCCTTCCTAGTACCATGTGACAGGCAGAAAAAAAGATCTCTGCAGGGAGACTAGATCCTCCCTTCCATTTCCTGAAGCCCTCAGTTTACTTCCTGCCTGACAAGAGGCAGATTCTCTGCAGAGTGCTCAGTCACTGGAGTGACAGAGCTGAAGACATCAAACTGTAAGTGCAAATTCTGCTCTTTGGAAAGAGGTACAATGCTTTAGCAAAGGATTTGTCTCTCTTCATTACTGGGGGACAACAGTCTCAGCCTTGCATGTTGTATAGAC
Organism: Neoceratodus forsteri; assembly: GCA_016271365.2. Classification (NCBI taxonomy): domain Eukaryota; kingdom Metazoa; phylum Chordata; order Ceratodontiformes; family Ceratodontidae; genus Neoceratodus; species Neoceratodus forsteri. Next base: position 1,383,701,681 of record CM057455.1, read on the forward strand.
TGCTTCTCCCCACCTTCCCACTCTCTGAGGAGCTCACCCAGTGAGCAGCAGGACAAAAATTGCTTTTTGACAAGTTCAGGCCGTCAGACAGAAATTGCTTCCTGACCAGCTCAGGCTGTCAACGCTGCTCCCCAAGTTACCTTTGGCCAGTCGGAAGAACCACGCTTCATCTCTATCATCGGCAGCCACTGCAGCTCAGACCATCATTGCTGCTCCTCATCAATGAACCTCCTGGCCCATTGGCTCATCAACAATCTCGCTGCTCAAATCACAGGCCCCATTTGGAGCACTAGGGGAATTCTGTTGAAGTGGTCATGCTCCACCAGTGGAAATCCCGTGATGAACCAGCTCATTGATGGCTCCATCAGATGGCAAGGCCCACCACAAGGTGAGTGGTAGGGGGACAGCGCTCCTAAGCATGTCAGTGAGCAGCTACTGTTCTGCTCATCGACAGATCAAGACAGGAGGATCTCACGCTTCTGGATCCAAGCTTTGGTTTCTCAGGCCTCCATAGTGGGAATTCTTAGTCCTTCCACCTGCATTTTAATGGCCTAGTCTCGGTCTGCACAAGGGGCCTGTCAATGAGCATAACAGTAAGGGCTCACTGCACCATGGGGGTTAACTGAGCCATAGCTTAAATTGTTTAAGGGATACCACAAGCTACATTATATCATCCACTAAAATGGATAAGCCCTCAATGGACAGAAAGTGCCACAAATGCAGATTCCCCCTGCTGGCCACCTTCACAGGCTCACTCTGCTTAAAGTGCAAAAGCACCACGGTTGCAAGGTTGGAGGAGGTCATGGAGACATCCACTTCAGACTCACAGAAACATCAAACCCAGGCAGCAGAGCCCGAACAGACCTCCACCTCAGAGGGGTGGCATTCCTTGATCAGAGACCTAGCCCCAGACCTCATCAAAAAGCTTAACAGGGATTTCACCCTCAATCCATCCTACTTTGATTTCATGCAGCAGTCCCCAGACACACAGGAAGGCCACCCTAAAGTGAACCCCCTCTCCATTATCAGACTACGAGGAAGAGCTCCACTCCTCATGATGAGACAGGGAGGAGGTAGAGGTCAAGATCAAGGAGTAGATCCAAAGATGTCCACAGGGGGAAATGCCAAGGGGACAGGTCCCCAAACCCATCAGAGTCCACTTACTCATCCCTAGAAAAGGGGGAACTGCTGGATTGCAACTCTGATGACTCACCATCCAGAAATTTAGACTTGGATGACCTCAATTTTTTCATCAAACAGGTGAGGGAGGAGATTCACCTAGGATCCCCCTCACCAGCTCCTAAACTCTCAAAGCCAGCTTTCAGACTTGTGTAGGCTTCCAAACCAGCATGGACATTCCCCATACCTCCGACCATAGAGGATCTTTTAAAAGAAGATTGGCAGGAGACAGAACGTTCTTACCCTGTCCCCAGTTGCCTCGCCAAACTACAAAATTCAACAAGAAACAAGCTGAGACATGGCTAGACTGCCCCAGAATTGACGCCTTAATCCCCAACCTTATCATAAAAATGGTTCAGTCTTCCAATGGGTACGGAGTCAAATGCCTCACTGAAGTAAAGGCAGAGGACATCAACCACATGGCCCCTATCCAGTGACCTCGTCACCCAATCAAAAAAGTCAGCAAGGTTGGTCTGACATGCTCTCCCAGACACAAACCCATGTTGCCTGTTGGTTGTAAGGCTCACTGGTCTGTAGTTCCCACCACTGTGAGTTCTTCCCCTATTTGCCTATACCTTCTTCCCTAATCCTTCCCTTTGTTGTCTTTTGCTTCTGCTCTTCCTGCCTGTCTATGGGGGGAAGTCTGGTGGTCTCCCTTGCCTGATGGCTGAGTTTGCAGCCCTCCCTCTGGACCTCCTGCCTAGTTTAAATCATGCATTTCTGCTATGAACTCCCCAGCTTCTTTTTTTAGTACCTCTGACTCTTTTTTAATCAAGTGCAGCCTATCCTGTGCATAGCGGCCTGGTTCTTGTATGTGCTTCCCCATCCCTCCACCAGTCCATATCCCATGTCCTCACACCATGTCCCTAGCCATATATTGAACTCTGAGATTCTGAGTTTCATAGCCATGCTGGCCCTTGGTACCAGGAGAACCTCAGAGAATGCCACTGTCCTTCCCTCACTCCTGCACAACCTTCCTACTTCCTTAAATCTCTCCTGAACTTCTTCCAACCTATTTTCCTCCAGATCATTAGTGCCCAGGTGCACCATGGTATGAGGCTTTCCCTCTAGCTTCCCACACACCTCTTGAGAGTGTTGAAGAATAGTACTAATTGGTGAAATAACAAGTTACTTCAGCCTGTCTCTCATGCTATTCATATCCTGCCTCATACAGTACCAGTAACCATTTTGTTTCTTCCAGTGAGCTACATTGTACATGTTTTACAAGATTAGACAAGATTGGGGCTGCTCTGACTCTGTGGAATACACAAAAGAATTTCACACGCACTGTTATGTGCATTTTGTGCTCAATCTTTTATTTGTGAAGTCAACTTATATTTGTTAAATTACTAATGTTGGCATTCTCTGATTTAGACTTCTTTCAGTTATGTACCATGTGCCAAATCTCTTTCTCCTTCCCTTCCTTGGATAGCATCTTCCTGGATATAACTCCCTTCTGAGTTCTGTCTGATCTGCTGTTCTTGAATGGATAGCCATCTATGAAAGAAAAAAATGAAATAGAAAAGAATATACCATAATACACCGCATAAAAGTGACTGTGCTCTTTTGCAAAGCTATATCAGTCAGATTTCACAATTTTTCAGATTTACTAAAATAAAAATTAAAAATGTAAAAAAAAAATATACCATATTTTATATTTATTTATTTATTAGGTCTAGGATTACAATACCTTTGAGCCAGGGATCTTTTACAAAGGTTCCACGTCAGGTTACAATTCAAAACATATGATATGTAAGTCAGATTACAAATTCAATACATAGGACAAGGTTACAAAAGTGTAAGCTAAACACAGTTACAAAGCATCTGAGAAACAAAACAAGTTTTGAAGGCTAGGTTACAAGGAGATAGCAGATGAGGTGTGGAGAGGATAGAGGACAAGAGAGAGGAAGAGTAGAGGGGGGCAGAGCGCTATAGAGGAGGAGCGCAGCCAGAGGCATTGTCATAGACATAACATAGGGAAGTCCATGCTAAGGGGTAACCAAGTGCTAATAGGAGAGATAACTGCATAAGGTTAGGGAAATATTCATGGAGCCAGCTAGTGGAGGCAGTCACAGGAGCTAGAGGCAGTGAGAGAGAGACAGAGCCTTGATTTAAATGTACCATGGTTAGGAGTGGAATAGATGTAACTGTTTAAACCATTTAGCCAGCTGGGCACCCTGTAGGCAAAATATCTTTGACCTTGTGAGGTACAGCAATGTGAAAACTGCAGGAGCTATGATTCAGACCCCATGGTTGAGCAGGGGTTATCGCTAGGGTGCAGGAGTGCACACACTCCAGGGGGCACAAGGCCCATAGTTATTTTCTTTACCATGGTGAGGGTGAGGTACTATATCCAATTGGTAAGTTGCAGCCATCCAGTTTGTGCATAGAGGTCGCACATATGTGTGAGGTGGTGGGATCCAGTGAGAAGTTGGCAGGCCTTATTGAGGGAGATGAATATGCGTCTAAGAGCGGTAACAGGAGCAGAGCCATAGATGATAAGCCCATAGTCAATAATTGAGACAACAAAACTCTGAATGGCGACAGTCAGGGCTTCCAGGGTAAGATGTTGCCTATGCCAGAAGAGAAGGCCAAGGCGAGTATTTGCTGCTTTGGCTACAGAGTCAATGTGGGCACTGTAAGTTAGATGAGGGTCTAGAGAGATCCCAAGGTACTTATAGGCTTGAACCTGTTCCAGGGTGACTCCATGACTGGTTTTGATGGATAGGGGGTGCAGCTTATGCCTCTTATGAGGGCTGCTGAACATCATAGACTTTGTTTTCTTATTATTGAGGATCAGATTGTGAGAACCAATTTTCAACAGATGTGAAGCCAAGCTGAAGGTTGTCTTGTAGAGGCTTAGGATTCTTGTGGGAGGCAAGAATCATCTGCATAGAGGATGATTGTTTCAGAGCAAGAATTTGGAACGGAGTTCAGGAACAAGCTGAATAGTAGGGGGCCCAGAATGGATCCCTGGGGGACACCTGAGCGAACAGGCCTGGTATCAGAGAGGACATCTGCAATTTTGACTCTTTGAGACTGGTTCTCCAAAAAGCTTTTGAACCAGGCAGTGGAGACGGGAGAGAGTCCAGCTTTGAGAAGCTGCACACAAGCAATAGGTGGTGATGGACAGTGTTGAATGCCTTAGTCAGACTGATAAAGACGGACCCAATCAATGGACTATTGTTCAGTGAGCTGTGAAGATTGCCAGAGAATTCTTGTAGGGCAAATGAGCTGCTATGTTCTTTCCTGAAGCCATGATATTGCAAGCACGGATATTTTGTCCAAGTAATCTGTGAACTGATCTGCTGCAATACAATATGTTCAAGGGCCTTGGAAGGGGTGGCAATATAGAGATCAGATGGTAGTTTCCATGAGTGGCCCTGTCACCACTTTTATGGACAGGGGTAATAGTGGCAGATTTCCATTTGTCAGGGAACTGGCTAAGCCTAAGTGAGAGGTTGAAAATATATGTGAGTGGCTGTAACACCTCTTCAAGGGTGAGGGATAGCAATTTAAGGTCAAGTATATCACTGCTGGATCAGGATTTGGTGATGGTTTTGGTAATGTATTTGCGGGCTTCATGCATCTTGACTGCTCTGAAATAAAAAGGCAGGTGGCTAGAGGAGGAGAAGGCATTGGGGGGAGGAGAGGGAGAGTCATAGTCCTTGAAAAAGTCAGAAGGGAGAACACTGCTGAGATCAGTGAATGCATTGTTGAAGGTATTTGCTATGATTTTAGGGTCAAGTGTAGTAGACCCATTTCTGTTGAGCAAGTTAGGAGAGCCTTTTGGCTGCTTCGCAGTGACCTCTTTAATATTGTTCCAAAATGCCTTCCCGTTACCTCTGATATTCGTGACAGCGTTCTTGAAGTAGGTAGATTTCTTTTGCCGGATAGATTTGGTACAGTCATTCAGTGCACGTTTATAGTTTTGGATGCCAGTTTCTTTACCAGTGGTTCTGGTCAGATCCCTAAGACAATCTGTAGATCTTAGTTGATGTAAGAGATTGGCCAAGAGCCAGGGATTGCAAAGGGCTTTGACTCTGCACTTTTTAAAAGGAACGTAGGAGTCACAGGCTGCATTGAAAGTGTTGATAAGGTAATCCAGTGCAGTATTTACATCTGTTGCTTTGTAAATAGGGGACCAGTCTTGGAGGTTGAGGAATGTTTTGAGGTGTGACAACTGCCCACATGGTAGGATTCTACTAGTGATGATATTAGGAGGGGGCTTGCGGAATTTGTCTGACCATTCACAGATGACAGGGGAATGGTCGCTAAGTGAGTCAGGAAGGACTGAGGTATTTGTGATACGACTTGGGTGGCTGGTAAGAATCCAGTCCAGGAGGGTGCTGGTGCCAGATTTGTAGTTTTTCCTGGTCGGAGAGATGACCATCTGGGTGAGATTGGCCAATGAGACAGCATCCTTATGGACCTCTGCATCAGAAGCGAGCTAGTTTATATTAAAGACTCCAAGCAGAATCATTTCAGAGCCAGGATAATGGGACCTGGTGAATTCCAAGACAGTGTTAAGTCCATTCGCTTGTTCTTTTGGGGAGATATACACTGAGGCAACTGTGAGGGATTTGTTATGGGCACCTAATAAGATTCTGATAGGGAAAATCTGCACAGCAGTGGTTGGGAGGGGGGTAGTGATGAGGTGTCCCAGTAGCGAATCTTGAAGGTAAATTGCACATCCATCACCTCTTTTGGACTTCTGGTCCAGCCTGAAAACATTGTAGCCTGGAAGAGCGATAGCCAGGACTGGGGTTTTGTGTGTAAGCCAGGTTTCTACAACTGCTGGGATATCTGGGCTGTGCTGATTGGTAAAGATTTGTAGGGCATCCAGCTTGGAGAGTAGACTACAGATGTTAAGAGATGCAATGTAGAGGGCTCCTAAGGATTTTTCCTGGTAGATAGAGCTGGAGGTGATTGGACCAGGGTTAGGATGGATGTTTCCTGACAGCAGCAGAAGGTGGAGCACAAGCTTCAGGGCGCACCAGCTTAAGTCTCTGAACATAAGTCTACATGCCTGTTTTTTGCAGGAACTTACATCGGGTTGGGGGCAATGATTCCAGAGTGATGGCACGTGAGAGCGTGATGAGAGGGTCCAGGGCCTGTGTACAGTGGTAGGCGGGCTGCCATCCATTTGCAGAGGGGAGCACCCTGGGGGGGGCAAGCTTATGATGGAAAGTACCTGAGTGATGATAGGCAGTGCCAAGTAGGATGCTGGGGGGGAGCAAGCTCTAGGGAGGAAGAAAAGTGAAAAGAGGGATGAGAGTAAGAGAAGCAGAAACTGCAGTGCATGGAGGGACAACATGATGTGACAGTCAAGAGGACTGTATTGTATTGGATTGGGTGAGTGTGCTTATAACTGGGTCCTATAGTGATTAAAATATATAATCTGCTAATGGAAACTTAGGCAGCAGAGAGATGAGCTTCAGGGGATGGTACCAAGAAATTCAAATCTCCAGGAGGTGAAGCCAGTCAGGAAGAGATCTAGTGCTAAATCTGCCTATAGTAGACCCAATTTCAGGCATGGAAAATGAGTTATTGCACAGCGCACATGCGCTGGAACTGCACCTGTGAATTGCTCCAGCACAATCATGTTGCGCATGACACTGTCTGTTGTGCATGGAGCAATTCTGCTATATTCAGGCTGTTTATGCAAATGGTCTCATGAGCCGATGCCAGGCATAAGTGCTCACATTAGCATCTCATTACTGGTTGCTCACAAGCACATTTGCATTGAGCCATAAAAGCGACACCAAACAGCACTGGTCACTGACAGGTATTGCATCCTTTAAGGAAAGACAGTTCACATTGTGACATGTCAGTGTTATTGCACTGCTGCAGTCCATTGCTGCACTGTTACAGGGGATGCTACTATGCTGATCATCCGTGTATCATTACTGTTCACAGGACGCAGCATGTCGGATTCAGAAGGTGCTGAGGAGCAGATGCCTGCCAGGAAGCGCAGGCCAAACTTCAGCAAGGACAAGAAGCAGGCACTGTTCGAGGCCTACCTGGATAGGGAGGACCTCCTGAGTGGGACCACAGGGGCTGCAGAGGACAGGGCCAATGGATGGGATAAGGTGGCAACATACGTAAACACCCATGGCCGCCACAACCATGGTGCACAGGAGTGCAAGAAAAAGATGGTTGCAGACAGGAGGCATATTATGGAGAAGATAGCTGCCATCAGGGCATCATGCAGTCGGAGGGGTGGCAGACCATCCACAGCACCCATCCTGGCAGTGGAGGAGGAGCTGGTGGCAGCCACCATCAGCCAGGCAGCCATTGGGGGTATCCTGAAGGGAAGTTTTCAGACAGGAGGTGGCCCATCACAGCACTGTGAGTACGACAGCGGATGGAGGTGTGCAGTGTGTGCATGCCACAGGTGTGCCTGTTACACTGCAAGGGTGCAGATGGTCTATACCCAGTGCAGCATGTTGTGGTGCACAGCCTGCATGGCCACACCATGCATGACCATGATCCCCTGCGTGCTGTGTGGCAGCAGCATGGGGAATGTGATAGTAGGAAAGTGCATGGGATGCACGCCAACTGGCATGCCCAATGGCTGTGTGAGTGCTGCAGTATGTGATGGTGCCTGTACAGACACAGTGGTCACAGTAATCGGCACGGCACACTGCACAGGACATGCACATGTGTGGTGTTGGGGGGGCCAGGCTGTTTGGGGGGGCATGTCTGCCATACATGTGCATGTGCATCACACCGCTGTGTGTCTGCACACTTGCAGTCACATGTCCTGTGACATGCATGAGTCATGGCAGACATGTCATGCAGTGCCGCCACACCAGATGCAAGTGTGGCCTGGCACACCTGTGGTACACAAACATACATTGCACAGTACACCAGACTACATGCATTGCAACCATGACACTGTTAACATCACCCATTCAGTCTTCTAGCTCCATCATGCCTCAGGGGTGCTGTGCAGGATGAGACAGTCAATGTGGCACATGATGATTCAGTGCCATCCACATCTACCGGCATCATGGCCATTGACAGGGGGTGCCATATCAGTATGGGACTGGGGAATTCCTTAGACTGGGGGATGATGATCCACTGGCCGACCTCCTTCTCTCAGACAACCTACCTGTGCTTGTGACAGTAACACAGGATGATGGTATGTATGACAGTGATGATGAACTCACCCTGATCCTGGGTAGCACTGGTATCAACTCACTGCCCCGGGACAGGTATTGACACAGGCAGCAGCAGGCAGCTCTGGTGGCCCAGTGAACATGCAGGCCCCTCCATGCCTGCTCAGTGGCACGTGGAGCTGCTGCTGTTGCTGGCTGGGGACGGGGAGCTGCTGTGGTCACTGGTGCCACTGAGCAGGACCAGCAGGCTGCGGGGGACAATGCAGCAATTTCCAGGGGCCACCACTGGCACCCAAAATCAGTCTCCACCACATGTGCAGACCCCTATGCAACATTCACTGTCGAGGGATGTTGCACAGAATGTCACCACCCTCCCACCCATCCACGGCAGCACCATGATACTCCAGGTGCTGACAGGCTGAATGAGCACATCAGGCTGCTGTGGGATTCCATGGGCAACCAGGCAATGCTTGGAGCAGAGATACATTCTCTGTGGGTTGAGGTGCATCAACTGGCTGAAGGAGGGGACATTGGACATATACAGCTGATTGGTGAGGTCTGGCAACTGTATGAGGCCAAGACCGCATCGCTGGACCACATTGCTGAGACCATCACTGTGGGATTTGCATCACTCTTGTCCAATGGTCACAGCAGGGCATGCAGGACTTCCCGCAGCACTACATCTACACCATGGACTCAGCCTCTGGTGACCCAATCGAGGCTGACGCCACCCACCACCATGCCTACCCCTGCCACATCCAACAATAGTCTGTTTGCTGGTCTGCACACATCCGTGAGGATCTGGTCACGTTCTCAGGCCTCTACCCTCATAAATGTATTGGTGACACCACCTGTGGCTGTTGAGAAGCCTGTGGCTGCCACACAATCAGGGCATGGTTGCCCATGTGGCCATGGTTCCGCACGATAGTCCTGATGGGTGCACTGCCCAGTTTGGTCTCCTGCTGCTGTTGCCAGCTGCACGCATGTCTGGTCATGGTCTGGTTGGCATGCTGTGGCACACGTGTGGCCTGGGCCACATCCAGCACATGTGTGGGCAGTTCTGCTGGACCATGTGGCATGGGCGTGATGAGTGCAGCACTGTGTTGGCATTGCCTGTGTGCTGGTGCTTACTCTCTGATCCATGCCACAAGCTGCTGTATTGCTGTTTGTGTATTCCTCTCCCTGGCTGCACCTTTCTGTGTGTCCCACCTGGTGCTCTGTGCCATGCTGTGCACCCCGTGGCAGTACCGCAGCGTGTGCCTGTCTGTGATCGTCCACATGGGTATACAGCACACTGCACATGGGTGGTTGAGTCTGTCTCTGTTGCTCCATAATGGGTGTGGGTGTGCATGCATGAGTGTCCACCAGTGTGGGCAGCATGCTATCCTGTCACTGCATGCATCTCAGTGTGTTGTGCTGTGCATGCACAGCTGCCCTGTGTGGTACTCACTTGTAGTTCCCAAAGTGCTCCTCGACAATGGTGGCCCTGTGCCTCCTGGCATGGGCTGCCAGCCTGGGTTGTCTCCTCTCCATGGCAAGCTGCACACCCCCATCCAGCTGGTCCTCCTCCTCATCATCAGTACTGTTGCCCTCATCTACCTGGACAGCTATCCCACAGTCAATGGCCATGCTGTGCAGCATACAACATGCCAGGAACAGGCCACAGGGCTGTACTGTAGGGCACCACCAGATCTACCTAGGCACTGGAATCATATCTTAAGCATGCCAAAGACACACTCTATGATATTGCGTGTGGTGATGTATGCCTCGTATCTCTCCTCTGCAACATTGACTGTTTCCCGGATGGGGTGAGCAGCCAGGGTCAGAGGGGTATGCACCTTCACCTGTGAGGAGAACACATGTAATGATTACTGCCTGTCATTGCCTATTTCCACCCCCCCTTCCAGGTCACACTGCCACCACCTTTTACCCTGTGTGCTCTGGTCAAGGCGTCCCATGCACAGCTGCTGTGGCAACAGTCACACCTCTCCATCTGTGTTCTGCATGCTTGGGCATCTCTGTCCATGCTCCCCTGCACTGTTGCCATCCTCCTTTCCTGTCCTGTCCCTTCACCTAGCACTGTCCTCATTCCCCATCTCTCCAACCTGCTGCTGTGTGGTGTAATGCATGGCTGCTGGCTGCACCTCTTCCCAGGCCCTAATCATCTACTAGGTGACCCATGGGAATCACCCCACTTTCAAACCACTGGCACAGAATGGACTGGCCCTATATAAATGTGTTGTGTGTACTCCCAGGGTGTGTGGCACACACACTGATGATGCACCCAGTGGCACTGCACACCACCTGGCAGCTGACTGAGTGGTAGCCCTTTCTGTTGATGTATACTGCACCTTCTGGGCCAGGTGGTGCATGTATGGCCATGTGGGTACAGTCAATGGCTCCTATCATGCCTGGCATGCATGCCACCCTGAGGAATTCCTGCATGTTTGCTGTGTGCTCTGCCTGTGTGCTTGGGAATGTTATGTACTCCTAAGCATGTGGCAGCAGAGCATTGAGGACCTGGGTGAGGAGGCAGGATGTGGCTGACTGTGAGATCCCAATAGTTGCACCCACTGGTTTCAGGAATGTGCCCATGGTGAGCAGGCACATTACCACTGTCACCATGGTCTCCACCATCATGGCATGACTCCTGGTAGGTGCCTGCAGCATGTCATGGCACAGTTCACATAGCTGCCTCAGAATTGTCCTGTTCAGACAGTACTGGCCCACTATCTTGGTGTCCCCATAGTCCTCAAATGTGAGCCAGGAAGGTACTGTCTGTATTGGGCATACTGCCAACGGGCTCTTCCTTGGCCACGTTGGTGTTCCTTCCTCCTCCTCACCCCCTTCATCACCTACTCCATTATGAATGGTGCTGCATCCATTGCTATTATTCTTCTGGATTGTGCCTCTGCTGTGTTTGTGGTTGAGCCTCTTTCATTTATGCTCATCTCTGTGTGGCGCATTCTGTGAGTTGCTCCACTGTTGCACCATGTGTTTTGGCTGAATATGCCATTGTGCCACATAATCATGGTCACGCCAACCTGTACTTGCGCAGAATACATTTCTGTTGCACAGCAGTGCAACAGGAATTGCGCTACACATTCATGCTGTTTAAATATGGCTCTGGGGTGCATTACTGTGTTTGCGCCAGCACAATTCAGTTGTGCAGTGTGCAACTCCTTTGAATACCTTGCCATCTGTGCCCAATCCAGATTTTACAGCTCTGGTCCAGGTCTGGTGATCTGGTTTTTACCCATACCCCACTGAATGTGGTTTAGTGACATGCTGTACAGATGGATGCAGAGTCTAACCCACTGAAGGCTGGAGTTTCACTAAACCATTATGCTAAAAATTCCATGACTCAGTCAATTCCTGATGATCCCCCACCCCAAGTCATACTTAGTCCTCTAACAAAGTCATGCTCAAATATTGGTGCCCCTACATACACACCATTATGCTTTTAATGCCATCATGCCTCTTCTGCTGCCATGAGCTCCCCCCATCCATGAAGTCCCAGTCAGCTTGTGGCAGCCCTACCCCCCCCAACCAGGTAATTTTACAGGGAGCAGCTCTTTACACCACATCAACTAAATTACTGCTAAATTCCTTTTTTTTTAAACATTTTGTTGAGAAATTTTTGTTTCGGTATATCTATGGTCAGGAAAAATGAATTTGTAAAAGAAACCAAAGCCCACATTTATCTGTTCATTTAATCACAATACAACATGTTATGAACTGATCAGATTCTATGTGTAACCTAAGCCAAACAAATATTAGACACACATGCCTACCTATTTGCAAGTGAAGCAAATGTGGTTACTATCATTCAGTTGTAAACACCTATAGTCACAAATTGCAGGTTAAGAACATTCAGTAGAATATAAATAGTAGCCCAGAACTGTTTGCCTGAGAAACTGAAGTTGATGTATTATTTGGAAACAGGTATCACGGGACTCTTTGCTATGGAATGTCCTGCAAAGTAGCAGAATGACTACTCTTGGGATGGTGGTGTCAAATGGCTTAATGAGGTGTTCATAGGGCTGATGGCACAGCAGAGCTCATTTGTTATGCAGAAAGCTCCAGAAAGTGTTTAACCCATTCTACTTCCATTATATTTCTAGGATGGCTGTACTATCCATTGGTAATCTGACACAGAATGACTGTCAGAAGATAATGAGTTAACTTTCTGTGGGGCTCAATCAACTCCTCAAGCCAGAGTAAAAATAGTGCTCTACAGCTTCCTATACACACACAGGCAGCATAGTAATGAGGCTTCAGTGGATTAATCTACTTTTAACACTCTATCATGTTGTTTGCTAGCAAAAATGACATCAGCCCTTTTCTGAATGCAAAACATCTGCTGGGCTATGCCCACAGCCATAAAAAGGAGGTGGTGAAACTGGTGATGCCACTGTACAGATCATTGGTGACACCTCATCTGGAGTACTGTGTCCAATTCTGGAGGCCGCATCTCCGGAAGGACATAGACAGAGTAGAGGCAGTTCAGAGAAGGGCAACAAAAATGGTGCAAGAACTCAACCAGAAGTCAAATGAGGAGAGACTAGAAGACCTCAATATGTATTCTGTCAAGGTGAGGAGGGAGAGGAGGGATATGATAAAGACTGTTAAATACCTCAAGGGTATAAATAAAGTACAGGATGGTTGTATTTTCCAGAAAAAAGATGTTCTAGAACACAGGGTCATAATATCAGCCTAGAGGGTGTAGACTGTGGGGTGATGTCAGGACGTATACTGCTGTTACAGCGATGCTGTAACACCGAACCCCCCACAGTGACACAACCTGTTCGACACCCACAGTGTTGAACGGGTTTTCGGAGCGATTAATAGATTCATCGACTCTGGAGTTTGAGCGCATGCCCCATGAATCCACCCTCCCATGAGTTAGATATTTAGAGATCCAGAGTTTGAAGGGGCAGAGCCCCCTATGTGGAGGGTGAGGGGGGGAGGGGGGCAAAGCTTCCCACAAACAATACAACAATGCCCCTATGCTGGGAAGCCACAGCCATTCATTGACAGATTTGCCAGGCAATGTGGTCGCCATCGGTAAAATGCTGTTGCTGTGCCAGACTTCGACAACTTTCTTGTTGAACCGGCTTGGTGGAGCCATGTCAGGAAGTATTTCTTCATGAAAAGGTGGTGGATGCATGGAATGGTCTCCCTATGGAGGTGGTGGGGTCAGAAATGGTGGTGGAATTTAAGAATGCATGGGATAAACATAAGGGAACCCAAGTGATAGGGAAGAGAGGGTAAGCCACAGATCAGCTAGGGTCTGCAACATATGCAGTAGGTAAGAAAATGGGCAGACTACGACGGCCAAGCAGTCTGTGTCTACTGGCAAATTCTATGTTTCCATGTCCTGGTTAGGAATACTCTCAGCTGTACACATGTATTCAAAGGACTGAAGGTGCTTGGACTAGAGCAGTAACAGATCCTGCAACTGTGTAATACCATGGTCATGCAAGGATTTCCAGAAAATGGGTTTGTTTTCCACTTTGATCATAGGATTCCTCTAAGGGGGTTAAGCTCCAAAGGACAACAGTCTTGGTGTAAAAGGCTGCTGAGGGACTTCCATCCAGTCATGGAGCCATACACAGCGGGTACAAAGCAACACTGCCTAGGGGTTGGTCCATGTAAGGCTGTGCTGGGGGAGGTGCCTGACAAGAAGTGAGTTTCCATATTTACTCATAAGGGGAGGCATTCTGCATTGTCTTGAAACCATTGATGAGTCTGTGCTCCCATGAAGGCCAAATTGTAGTCCTTACACCATGGTAATCCCCTCCCCCAAAGACCAATGGTCTCAGAGCTTGGCTTTACTGAACAGTAGCCCATAGGTTTATCCAGTTTGGAAAACCACATATTAGGGATGGATAAGCGGATTATGTAACTGGTAAAGAATTTTCAGGAATAAAACCTTATGTAATGCTTCAATTTTGCCACTAAAGCTAAGTTAAGTATCCTCCAGTGGTCATATTCCATACGAAGGTACTGGAGGGGGGATTCCAAATTGGCATGTGGTACTGACAAGAGATCTGATTTAATGTTAATTCCCAGATACATAATCCCCTGTGATGCCCATTTTAGGCCGGCCTGTGTGAAAGGAGCAGTGGGGCAGGATTTAGTAATAGGGAGAATTTGTGTTTTGCCTTTGTTTACCCGGAGGCCTGAAAGAGCCTAAAAAGCAGTGCAGGGTGTGGATCAGGGCAGACAGTGAAGCATCTGGAGATGGTAGCAGGACTAAGAGATTGTCAGCATAGAGTAATATGGAATACCTTTCTGGGCCTATTGGAATCCACAGTATATCTAAAGAGCGGCGGCCAATGACTCCATGGCCAGGAGAAAGAGGAGCGAGGAGAGAGGGTAACACTATTCTACCTTTTTGCAAGGAAAAACAAGCTGACAGCTAGCCATTGATGGGTACCCTAGCCACTGGGGAGCTGTACATCACTTGGACCCACTTCGGGAATTGGTGGCCACATCCAAGGTGAGATAATGCAGCATATAAGAAAGGCCAGTTTACTGAATCAAAAGTCTTCTCAAAAGTCTAATGAGCTGGCCACCGCGGGAAAGCTGATGGATTGTGCAACAGTTAATAGATTAAAGAGTGATTACATATGGTCTGATCCTAACCTTCCTATTACAACTCTAGCTTGTGAGGGGTGCACTGACAATGGCAGAGGCATAAGGCTAACACCTTGGTGAGCACTTTACAGTCAATGTTTATGAGGCATATAGGGTGCTAGTTGATGCAGAGAGAAGTATCTTTACCCTTCTTGGGAACGACTGCAATGACTGCACTTCTGAAAGTAGGGTGAAGCTCCCCAGAGTCATACACCAGGTTGTACACTGTTTTCAGATGGGGAGGCTACCAAGTTAGTGATTAGTTGATAGATGTCCACTGGGATGCCATCATCTCCCAGCCCCTTGGAGGAGGTGAAGGCTTTAATGACTTTCTTACTTCAAGGACCATGGGGGCCTTGCCAAGGAACAGCCAATCCTCAGTGGAGAGATGGGGGAGATTTAGGCATTCCAGAAATTGTTGAATTTTCTCCTTGGAGGGAGGCACAGCAAACTTATATGGGGCCTCATAGAACTTTTGTATGATATTTTGACTTTGGCTTGGGTGTGTTGGATCTGCTTGTCAGCATTGGGTAGGGAACTTGTATATCTAACTATTTGTTGCACATGTAAACAGTGTGTGAGTAATTTGTTGGCACATTCCCCCCCTTTCACAATACCTATGCTTAGTTCCTACCAGGGTTAGCTCAGCCTTGCGGGAGATGAGGCTATTAAGTTGGCATTTTAAGAAGGTAACGGAGGTTAAGTTTTACTCAGAGGTGTATTTACCACCCTTAAAGGCATCTTAAAGGCATCTTCCTGGGTCTGTACTTCCTCTGGTAGCTGCCTTTCCTCCTTCTCGCATTCTTTTCTCCTGGGGGCAACAAATGCAATTATGACCCCTCTTTCATTGGCCTTATAAGCCTCCAAAACCATGGCTGTGTCAATCTCAGGGGTACTGTTTAGGTGAAAATAAAACTGAGGACCCGACTGTCAAAGATCCTGTAGAGGGACACAAGTTGTGTAGCTCCAGGGATGTGGCAAACTCTGGGTGCTCCAGGGATCCTGCACCTGATTTTATAAAAATCAGGATTCTGGTGCCAAACTTCCTGGGTTTGCCACAAATTGATTGCTGCCCCAACCAGTTGATGTATCTGCGGGAAGTGCCACAAAGATTCACCCCCCCCACCCAGTGCAACACTAAAGGGGTCACAATGGGGGGTGGTGACTGGCCTGGACAGGAGGGGGAAGGGGGAAGAAGGGATACGGGAGGTGGCAGGGAGGTGGCAGGGGGTGTAGGTGAGACAGCTGTGCAATAATGCTAGTGCTGTAGCACACAGCATGGTGCGTTTGCAATTCTATATATTTGCATATGGTACTATAATATGCATTATATTGTGAGGGATCCAGGAACAGAATATGCAGCTGCCAGGGCTGTACCCTCCTGATGCCATGTCACATTTTGTCCCTGGACACCCCCTCGTACAGTATAATGCATAGTACAATGCAGTACAATATACAAATACTACGAACATACGAAATTTGCCAGCAGATAAAGGCCTAGAGGTCTATCAAGTCTGCTCGAATGTGCAGCTAGCACCCCTTATTCTGCAGCTGCCCCTCCCTTCCACCCTTCCCCTTCATTAACCCTCCCCCTTGTCCTGTCCCATCCTCGTTTGAAGCAGTCCACTGTTCTACTGCATACCACATCAGCAGGTAACACATTCCACTCAGCCACCACCCTCTCTGTAAAAAAGTGTCTCCTCATCTCCCTCCTGAACCTTCCTCGCTCCAGTCTCATATCATGGCCCCTGGTGGCCCTCCCTTCCTTACTTTGAACAGCCCCTCTGTACCCATCTTGTTTATTCCTTTTATGTATTTAAAGGTTTCAATCATGTCACCCCTGTCTCTCCTCTCCTCCAGTGAGTACATGTTCAACTCCTTCAACCTCGTCTTGTATGATAAGTCCCCCAGCCCCTTGATCATCTTTGTTGCTCTGCGCTGCACCCTTCCAGTAACTTAATGTCCCTCTTCAGATACGGATGCCAGTACTGCACGCAGTACTCCAGGTGTGGTCTAACTAATGACCTATACAGTGGCAGAATCACCTCCTCCCTCCTCGAGGATATACCCCTTGCAATACAACCCAGCATTTTGTTGGCCTTTGCAGCTGCCTTCCTACATTGTGCCGAGTTGTTCATTGACCCTGTAATGAGGCACCAGATCCTTCTCCTCCTCTGTCTGGGCTAGCTGCACTCCCCTAGCTGGTAACTCCTCCTTGGGTTCTTCATCCCAAAATGCAGCACCTTGCACTTTTTGGCATTAAAGCCCAGTTGCCAGGTGTCTGACCAGGTTTCAAGCTTTGCCAGATCATCCTGCAACCCCTGCCATCTCCCTAGGTCATCCACCACTGCACCTACCTTGGTATCATCAGCAAACAGACTGATCTTGCTCTTAATGTCCCATGATATGTCTACAATGAATATCCCAAACAACACTGGTCCCAACACTGAGCCCTGTGGAACACCGCTCATCACTGCCCTTGGGTGTGAGAGCTCTCCACCCACCACCACCCTCTGTTGCCTTCCCTGCAGCCAGTTTCCTACCCATCTCACCAGCTTTGCACCCGCCCCTGTACCTATTAACTTTCTTCCCAGCCTTCCATGTGGCACTGAGTTGAATGCCTTACTGAAGTCCAGATATAGGACATCCACTGCATGGCCCCTGTCCAGTTGCCTAGTTACCCAGTCATAGAACTCGACCAGGTTGGTTTGGCAGGATCTGCCACATATGAAGCCATGCTGTCTGCTATCCTGTAGTCCTTTGGCCTCTAGGAGAGCCACCAGCCTCTCCTTCAGGATAGTCTCCATTAGCTTACCCACGATGGATGTGAGGCTCACTGGTCTGTAGTTTCCCGGTTCATCCTTGGGGCCACTCTTGTGGAGGGGCACCACATTAGCCATCCTCCAGTCCTGAGGCATACACCCCGAATGTAGTGAGGCATTAAATAGGTCTGCCAAAGGTCCTACAAGGACCTCTGCCAGCTCCTTCAGTACCCTGGGGTGGATGCCATCTGGGCCTGGCGCCTTGTCCACCCTCAGTGCCTTCAAACCCTCTCGAACTCTGCTCTCCATTATTTCCCCATCTGTCACCACTTCCCCCCCTGCTTATGCCATTTCTCCCACCTTGGGTGTCACCCCTTCTTCTCTTTAGTAAATACTGAGCAGAAGTACTCATTTAGTGCTTCCGCCTTATCGCACCCTGCTTCCACCCAACCCCCTCCTTCCTAATCCTTACTATGTGGTCCTTACAGCCCTTTTCTCCCTGATGTACTTAAAGAAGTCCTTCTCCCTCCTTCTTAATGCCTTGTGCCAGCCTGAGTTCCATAGATGCTTTGGCTCCCCTTACTGCCCTTGTTACCTCCTTCGATTCTGTCAAGTATTCCTCCCTGTCCTTCCCCCTCCCTGTTTTCTTGTACTTCCTAAAGGCAACTCTTTTCCTCCTTACCTTTTCCATGACCTCCTTGCTCAACCAGATGGGTTTTTTAGCCCTAGCCTTCTTGCTCTGGGCTTTACAGCAGGTTTTGGTTGCCTCCACTATCCCCAGCTTTATGTATACTATATATACTATATATATATATATATATATATATATATACTGTATAGAAAGTTATTTTCGCTATCCATTTATTTTGGCTATATTCACTATTGCTGATAATCAGTGAAAATAAAGGGACAGTGAAAAATAATGGATGACTGATTTTTAGTAATACTGTATTGAAGAGTATGTTGTCTGTGCTAATTCTATCAGATGTGAATGTGTATAGAAGGTTGACTCCCACTAAATATAATGGACACTAATTCAACCTGCTATACAGTTTATACAATTGCAAATGCACTCCGCCTGGTGCCACAGCACTCCAATTAATGCCCTGCTGTCTCCCCGGCTACCCCCATGCCATCTCCCATGCCCCTTCAATCCCCAGCAGCCCATTGTCTGACCCTGTTCCACTGGTGCAAGCCACTTAGACCACCTTCTGGCTGGTCTAAGTGGTGCCCCTTGCTCTGCCCCAGCGGGCCTTACAAAATCCCAAAAAAGGGGTTGTGGCAGCTCCACCATGATGCTAGACCCCTTGTGACCTGGGACACCTGGTTGTTGGATGCAGTCTTGGAACAAGGGGCTTTGGTGCAGCTGCATCAGGATTTGATGCAGCAGTGTTAGAAAATTGCAATTGGCGCAAGTAGGAGTGGATAAAAGTGTAGATTTACGCTGTTGAGTATGTTCCATGAAATTTTGAAAATTTCACAGAATTTTCCACTGTTTCGCCTATGGTGGAATTCCAAACTTTTGCCAAATTATTACTGATTTCCATTGAGTACTGCTGTATTCCATTACAAACTGTGGACCTTTCGTTATTAATTGCAGAAAGAAGTGTCTTGTAATGTATTTCACCATTTCAGTCAATTATCTGCATTTTTCTATGTGATTCTGCGTTTTTTTTCCCCTGCCAGCAATATATGATTATATGTGTTATTCTAGATGTGCTATTGTCAATTTGAAGTATGCATGGGGAATGTAACCACCCAAGCTGTCAAGCACTTTGTGTGGGGTCAGTAATAAACCTTGTTCTTTTGTTTTTTAATTGCTTCTTTTTTCCCTCTTTTCCTTTTGTTATTCCGTATTTCTTTCTCTTGAATTCCGAAGAACCAAGAACTGCATACGTTTAAATTCTGCAGTATACCAAAAATTCAGTGTTTCACCACAGAAATTCCTCAGAAAGGTCAAATTACACCTCAAGTAGCTCTGATGACATGCTTTACAGCTCTGCAATCACATGTGGTGCAGAGGGGGGCATCAGGATCAGGTGGTAGAACACATTTCTCACTGCATGGCTCCTTCTGAAGAGATTACTGAAGAGGAAAGAGCTGTGTTTGTTCTGCTCCACAGAACATGCTTTGTGATTGGCAATCTGGCAGTTTTATTTTGGTCAGTAGAAGACATTTACTGCTGGTATCTACAGTATACTTGGAGTGCTGGAGCAAAGATATTTCAGCACTTTTATTGATCTTTGTAATTATATTGTATGTAATTTATTGCACTTTGCGTGTGTTGCTCTGCATTCCCAATCTTTAGTTTAGCTTCATTGTTTTTTTAATATTTGGTGGTGTTTAAGGCTTTAGTGAAGCACAGAAAAGTACAACATGTCAGGCAAAGGCAAGGGGAAGTGCAGAGGATGTGGGAAAAGTGCTAGTTGTAGTACTAGGTCACTCTCAAGGGGGTCACGGGGAGGTGTACAGAGTGCTGAGGAAGGAGTCAGAAGGAGCAGCACTTTTTCTGGAACTGCAAGTTCTGGTGGTAGTGCAATGCCAGGTGCCATGCCACATACTATACCTGTGTCAGCCACAATTGGAATCAAAGCTTCCAGCTTCTTTGGTACGCTGTGCAGTGCAGTGCTGCTACTTCAGGCACAGCTGTTGCACAGCATACAAAAGAGGGTAAAAAAGACTACCAGGGATGGCACTGCACTACTACTGTGTGAGTTCCTAGGGTCTCAGGAGGAGCAGGAACATGCTGAACAGTCCCAGTCACAGGACACCCAGTAGTTAAGCCAGGAGCTGCTAGGGACTGAGAGCGAAGAGAGTTTGATTCCAGTGGCACGTATTATCAGTGATGATGACAGTAATGATGGTGCTGGATTACATACTGTGGGTGGACTAGAGATTGAGAAAGAGAAACAGCACAAAGAGCTTCAAAAGGTTCTCCGAGGAGCAAGAACCTCATCGCAGTGAACATCTTGTTAGTGCTACTATTCATGCGGCAGAGAGGAAAAGGAGTTAGGGTACAGTCAGCTCTTACTGTCACAGCCTGACATTTCAGTAAGCAGTGAGGGCACTTCTGATGAGGGTTTTGAGAGTGAGGGTGATGATGACCCAGTATTGGACCCTACTTGGCAGCCACCCCTTCCACAATCGGCAACCACAACTGTCAGTGGAAAGTGTCAGCACCCCCTTTAATGTTGTTAGTCTACAAGCAGCAACCTGTCAGGGGAAAGGGTCCACAATTGCCAAAAAGAGGTCATGGAGATCAGCAGCAGATACAGGAGCACCCTAAAAAAATAATATCACCCACCCCTGCACCCCTGTCCCCATCTGACCCACCCATGCAAATCCATTGTTTTGGTGGATGTTCACTTGTGTGGGATTTCTTTGTCATCAATGAATCTGATGACAGCATGGCTGTGTGCAACATCTGTCATTCCAAAATTAACAGGGGTAAGCCACATTCACACTATGGGATGACTGGTATGCACAGTCATATAAAAAGTAAGCACCCCGTTAAATGGACATAGCATAAGCTGTTGGCATCCAGGTTCAGTTCTGAGAGTTCCTCACAGTCTGAAAAAGATGGTCCGCAGCCTGTTGATGAGGATGTGGAAACATTTGACCCCTTGCTGTGTTCCACCCCCACACATGTAGATACAAGTGGTTATAGTCAAGGTGATCGATCCACCAGCGCACGGATAGAGAGCTTTTTTAAGCATGTCCCTGTTGGTGAACAAGACAGCCAAAGATACAAGACCATACCTGGCAAGGTCAAAACACATCCCAAGTTCAGGACACTATTTGATTTAAACAGCCATATATTATATCAGCATTAATGAAGCACACCAAGTAACACCCAGTGACTAAAGAGCTGGACACATCTGTTGCCAAGATGCTGGAAAAAGACCTTCTGCCATTCTCATTTGTTGAGAATCCAGGTTTCATTGAACTTACAGAGAAGGCTGGACCTAAATATAAAGTTCCCAATCCAAATTATTTCAGCACTAAGGCTCTTCCAGCAATGTATAATGACCTAGCCTGCATGGTGTCTCATGCTCTGTCCCACTCTGATGTAGCAAGCATTCACCTCACCACTGACATCTGGACAAGTGCCTCATCATCGGGTGTTAGTTATATGTGCATAACTGTACACTGGGCCTATTTCCCTCAGGTGTATGCCTTTAATTCATGTCCCTAATTTACCTGTCCCTTGACTACTAGCAGCATCAGTCTTACTGTTGGTCGACAGCATGTCTCACTGAGCATGCAGAGTATGCATGGGTCACACACATCTGACAGAATTCTTGCATGCATTGAGTCCATTATACACTGGTTAAAACTACATGGTTTCAAAGCTGTGTGTATATTGCTAGTGATAATGCCTGGAATGCCATCTAAGCAATCTCTGATGACTGCTTTTACCATGTCTCCTGCTTTACTCATGTGTTGAATCTCATTGTGAAGTCCTTTCTGGATCATGGAGCAGTGAGTGCTATGTTGGCCACCAGCCACAAAATCTGCAGTGATTTCAGTCACTTTGCACTGGCTAGAGCAGAGCTCAGGGCTCTACAGAAGGTCAGTAATGTACCACAGCACCGCTTGAGGCTTGATGTGCCAACTCAATGGAATTCAACACTCTATATGCTTAAGAGGCTGTATGAACAGTACAAGCTAATGCATGAGTATATAATGCATGAGTGATCGTGTAGCACAGGAAGCCATGTCACTCTGTCCATCCAGGTGGTTTTTGATGGATAGTGTTATCCAAGTACTCCTTCCTCTTGAACAGGAGACACAGGCTGTGAGTGCTGAAAATGCATGTTTGAGCCAGGTGATACCATTGCTGCAGGTACTATGCCAGGCACTGGTCAATGTAAAAGGGCAATTGGAAGTGGCTGCAGACTCTGTTGGAGTGGAGCTGGTTGACCGCATCATGCAGTTGTGTGATGATGATCCCATGGTCATTCAGTTTAATAACTCTGAGACATACATCCTGGCAACTCTGCTTGACTCCAGGTACAAGCATGGCATGATGGCACTTCTTCCAGGTGAGAAGGCTGATCTTGATCACCATGTGTCCATCCTGCAGGGCAAGGTCCAAAACTGGATGGCACACTCAGAGGTAAGGGTGAAAAAATCTGGTACAGTACAGAAAGCACAAGCAAAAATGGCCCCTTGCTCTGTATCCTTATCCACTACCAGTATTGTGTCTGCACCATCACCTTCATCATCACTTGGTAGCACTAGTGGCACAAACCACCTATAGTCCATGCTGAAGGACACTGGTGTATGTATCTGCCACCATCAGGAGAGAGACACAGAAATCCAGCTGTCTGCATACAATATGGTGCCATCATATATGGATGACCCACAGCAGCTAACAATTAATGATGAGCTGCTGTATTATTGGCATCGAAAACTGGAAATCTGGCCTGCCCTGACAGCTATTGCCATGTAGTACCACACCTGTCCCAGTGCTAGTGTAAGCTCAGAAAGGGTTTTCAGCCCTGCATGTGCCATTGCAACTGACTGCCAAAGCCGCCTGTCTGATCAGAATGTTGAGAATCTAACATTTGCCTAAATGAACTCCCATTTCTTCCTTAAACAGTGCATTGTGTCAGCAACAGCAACATTACAGGATTCTGCTGAAGAAGTCTCTGAGCAGCAGGACTCATCAGAGGATGGGGAGTGTGGGGCAGTGCCTTCTGATGAAGACACAGTGGAGGGGTTTATGTTCTCCTGAGTAGGAGACAGAGTCTCATATGTGTGCTGTGTTCATAAATTGTGTTACAAGGTATCCTGACACCTTATGTCTTCATTACAGCACCAGAATAATAAAGAACCTTGCACCCGGATTCAGTGAGCAATGCCAGAACCTGAACCTGCTGTGCAGGGGTGCCAGCGAGTGGGGGACAGCCAGGACAACTGTCCCCAGCCCAGGTGGCTCAGGGGCACCCACATTTACACATTTATATGTCTTAGGAATGGAAGGGGGGGGCCCCAGATCTAAAGTTGTGTCCCGGGCCTAGAAATTTCTATCAGCACCCCTGCTGCTGTGTTGCCAAAAATGTTGGTGATGCTGAAGCAAAGGACTGCTACATCCACATTTATGCTGGTAATTCACAGTGACATCAGCAGTTCTCTACTAATGAAATTGCATTACTTTCAAGTTTCCCAGTTTGCCGCTCTTCTGCCCCCAAATAAGGAAAACCAAAAAAATTGAAGTGGACATTGTTCTCGTCTCAAATTTTGTTAAGTGTTTACTAGTTTACCATTTTGCCACTGTTCTGCCCCTCCCCACACACAAAAATTAAGAAAACCAAAAAAATTGAAGTGGACATTGTTCTTTTTTTTTTTACTTTATTTTCACCACTTCACCCAGGGGAACTCCTTCCGGCATCCTCTAGATTGCCAGCCGCTACCTCTCTCCGTGGCTACTACTCCCCCCCTTCTCGTGCATCCCCAGCACCACCTCCGAGTCTATACCCTCCAGAGGTAGGGTTGCCCTATCCACTCAGGGCACTCCATTCCAAGGGCAAAGCACTGGACACATGACAAGCCTGGCTAGAGAGGAAGCAATCCAGAATTGGCAGTGTGGGTTTAGGAGGCTGAGGTGCCTTCATCTATCCCCAGGAGTGGGGTTTTCTCTTTTTTAATGTGCAAGTCCTTTCCCCCTCAGAGTGTGGATACCAAGGCAATGCTATGCCGCAACTCCGCCCTGTGCGTCCACTATGTCACCATGCTGGGCACCACCGATTACCACCAGAGGCCGCTACAGGAACATTTGCTTCTCCCCAGCCCTCCCCAGGAAGAGAGAGCAGTCATATGGACACTCGATCTCTCCACCCCCCGCTGACTCCCAGCGCTCCGGGCTCATTCCTGAACCTGGTTGCCAGCGTGACAAGAGGTGTGATGTCCAGCGCCTCAACCCGCAGCACCACCAGGCCAGCTGGACATTGTTCTTTCCTTAAATGTTAAGTATTTACCAGTTTGAGATGGCTGCCAGGCTGGGCGTACAAATTGTTTGTCTGCAGTCAAAGTGTTTTTACTTTGTGTTGTTTTATAGTTTTGTCTAACATTTTACTTGCTGTTTTATTATTTTTTTGTCTACATATTATTTCTTCGTGGATTGTGTACAGTCTTTTGTTTGCCGGTTCTTGATTCTGAGATTTTGAATTCTGGAACGTTAAGACTCTGGACTGCCAAGAAGTTAAGAACCGCTAAGACACTGGACTGAGGAGGATTCAGGAGATGGAGTATTCAAGAGCCACTAAGACCTTAGACTGTGGTGGATTTAGGAGCACGTTAAAAGCTTTTTCTTCATTTTTTTGTCCTGAGCCAAGTTGCCACTTTACTTTCTCACTCAGCTGCCGAGTTTGTAATCGGTCAGGAGGGTAGTTACTACATTAACTGCTATGAGCTGGGTGTTGGGAGTAATTGTTTCAACGTTGTTTTGGGCATATCACGACCTGTTGGTGCATGAAGATTTATTGACTTTGTGACCACGGTCTGTGGGCTGTTCAGGGAATTGGATTTCCTTGACTTATGACTTTTGGATTTATCTGTTCTGCTGGGTTCCTCTTCTATATCTGGTTGACGCTATCGTGGTCTGTGAATACTGAGGCTGGAGTCTCATTGGATCCTGGCCTGGTTTCTTTTTGTCCCGGACTAACTTCTGTAAAGGTCTAATTATGAAGAAGATGGACTATTTCTGAGTTAAGCTTCTGATATTGGACTTTGATTAACTTTGTGGGTTTTGTTTGACCAGGATTCTTAAGGTTCTTCCCTGCTTTTATTGCCCTTTTTGGTGAACCCCGGCCCCTCCTACTATATTGGTGTGGGGGGGTCTTCTTCACTAGTGAGTCAGTGGGTGGTGGTCCCTTCCTTTTGGGTCCCTGGGGTGACCATTTGGGTGGGCTCCTTTGGGGTCTCAAAGTATTCTGCTATAGCCTGGTGGTGTGCTGGAGATAGCCTGTTGGGTTTTAGCAAGGGGATTACACTCAGTCCCGAAGTTCTCTCTGTGTCTCCTGAATCAGTCAGAGTGTTTCAGGGGTTCTGGCCTTGGATATGCATCAATCTTGGCTTAATTTTGTCTTTTTATTGCTGATATTTTGTGTCTGGAGTATCCTTGCACCTTTGGAAGTTCCAGCAGTGAGAGTGCTCAGGACTGGGACCTCCTGATATTTTTTAATAGATTATAATTTAATATTCATATTCATTTTGTTTGTAGTGTCATTTTATTTTTATGTGGTAGTGAGAGTACCACTTTGTTCCTCCGGCTACCATAGTGAGAGTATAGTGTAGCCTTGGGGGTTTCTTGTTTCTTTTACTTTCATTTTTATTTTATTTTATTATTAATTTTTGTTTTTTAATTTCTTTATTGGTGGCTTCTGTTACTGAAAGCAGCCAGTTATTTGGGGGTTTTGATTTCATTAGTTATTGCTTTTCGATAAGTTGTTTTATTTTTAGCTTGTTTTGTTGTTTTTGGGATTTGGGGTGTTGTGATTTGTAGTTTTTATTAAATTCAGCTGCATTTTTGTTTTATTTAGAAATAGGATTGTTTGTGGTGTTTTGCCACAATGTGGGGATATTTTGTAGAATGTGTCTGCTTGCTCCCCCTGTGCTGTGCTATTCGTCCTCCTCCTCTCTCTGTGCCCTGTGCCCTTTCTCTCCCCCCCCCGCTACCAGCCTTTGTTTACCAATGCTGTTGGATGCTGGGAATTGTCTGTAGGGTGAGGGGGCAGAGATGGGTAAGGGGGCATGGACATTGGAACTCGAATGAGCGGGTTTCTCCTATGGGGTGGTTAAGACCCGAAGACGCCCTGGGGTGAAAGGGTACCTCCTTTTTGGGTGGGCAAGTAGCCAGGATGGCCCATGAGCACCGTCCAACCCAGGCGTTGTTATGCAATGTCAGATCCGTTAAGAACAAAACTGCATTGATTGCAGATTTAGTTGAAACAGCAGATCTGACTTGCATCACCGAGACCTGGTTGGATGATAATGCTGCCCCAATTTTGGAGGCAGCTATTCCTCCCGGGTACTCAGTGATACATCGCCTGAGGTTGGATCGTAGGGCCGGGGGGGGGTAGCGGTCTGTTTTCAAGACTGAATTGGGCCTCACTGGGGTTCCAGTTGAGGAGACTGAATCATTTGAGTGCACTATGGTAAATGGTGTGAGGTGCAGGATAGCTCTCATCTACCGTCCACCAGGGGATGGAAAGCTGTTCCTGCAGGAAGCAGCACACTTCGCCGCCAACATGGCTTTGGAGTCGCCCAGATTGATGGTTCTAGGCAACTTCAATGTCTGGATTGATGATGAATCCTCGCTTTTTGGACAACACTTCCTCCAGTTGATGACATCACTGGGCTTCACACAGGTTGTTTCCTCAGCTACCCATAATGGTGGTCACTCTCTTGGTTTGGGCTTCCTCCTGGAGATCAAGGCCTCCGAATTGAGGCTGGAACCTGTCAGTTGGTCTGATCACTACACTGTGAGGTTCAATTTCTCTGCCCCCCCCCCGAGTAGGTCTGCCCCTATGTAGATGGTCAGTTACCGCCCTTTGCGAGATGTGGTCCCTGAAGACCTGGTGGCGGTGATTGACCTCTCGGTGCTCGCTGAGACCAGCACTGATCCAAAGCATTTAGTGGTGACCTATAATAAGGCTATTACTTCAGCTCTGAATTGGATTGCTCTGATCCGTGTTTTTCCCCTTCCAGTTCACCCTCATGCTCCGTGGTTTGACAGGTCATTGAGGGAATTGCAGAAGTTGGGTCGCAGGTTAGAATGTTGCTGGTATAAATCTGCCTTGGATACCGACCACCTTATTTTGTTACAGCATTATCAGCTCTATCAATCAGCGATTTCCTATAAGAAGGCAGAATTCCTGTCCAGGGAAATCACTGTTGCTGGGACCTGACCGGCTCAACTCTTACGAACTGTGGACAGGTTGTGCAACCCAACCTGTCTGCAGTTCCGTCAACTTTTTCACAAATTGAGTGTGATGAGATCACTAGATTCTTCGTGAATAAGGTGGCCGACATCAGGTAAGAGATCCATCCATCCTGTTCTATGGGAGATATGGTTGGTTGGTGCTTGGTCACTATGCCTGGTGTCTCCTGGAGTACCTTTGACCTACCGGATTTCATTGATATTATGAGGATTGTCCAGGGGATGCGCCTCACATGCTGTAGTTTAGACCCTGGTCCTACTTCCCTAATTTTGAGTTGTAGTGATGTTATTGGCCCATTTTTTGCTCGGATTGTCCTGTGCTCCCTGGAATCAGGTGAGTTTCCTAACTCCCTGAAGGAGGTGGTGGTGACACCCCTGCTGAAAAAAGTGTCTTTGGACCCAGAGTCTCTTGCAAACTACAGACCTATCTCAAACCTTCCTTTTGTGGGAAAGGTTATCGAGAAAGTGGTAGCAATTCAACTGGAGGATCATTTAACCATCCATAACTTACACGAACCTCTCCAGTCTGGTTTCCATAACAGGCATAGTACTGAGATGGCTCTCGTTTGGGTGCTCAATGATCTCCTGATTACGAGAGATCTGAGGAACCATTCTATCCTGGTACTCCTTGATCTCTCTTCAGCTTTTGACACTGTTGACCATGGGGTCCTGCTCGAGTGCCTGAGGTTCATCTGTGGGCTGACAGGTACAGCACTCAGATGGTTTTCATCTTTCCTCACTGGTCAAACTCAGAGAGTATTCTTGGGAATATTTACTTCTGAGTATTTCTCTTTGCTTTGTGGGGTACCCCAAGGCTTGGTGCTGTCCTCTTGTAGTTTGCAGTGTATATGCTGCCCCTCAGAGACATTGTAAGACGGTATGGGCTGAGGTTTCACTGTTATGCTGATGATACCCAGCTCTGCCTGTCTTTTGCGCCCGACCAGGTGTGTGCCTTCTCAGTATTTAACAGCTGCCTCGCTGAAATCCAAGATTGGATGCATTCCAGTGGGTTAAAGTTGAACTCGGGAAAGACCAAGGTTTTGGTGGTGGACCCTGGTCGCAGGATAGAGAGGTTGGGGACTGACTCGCCCTCTGGTTTATTTCTGGGGTATAAGCAGATCCTTACCTCTGATCAGATGCGTGACCTGGGAGTGATACTTGACGATGGTCTGACCTTTTGTCATCAGGTGTCGAGAGCTGTCAGGTTCGCCTTTTACCATGTTAGTAACATTGCCAGGATCAAGTACCTTGTTCCGTCCAGTGACTTGCCAGTTTTGGTCCACTACCTTGTGACCTCACGCCTTGACTACTGTAACTCCCTGTATCTGGGGCTTCCTGGGGTTGATATCCGCTGCTTACAGCTAGTGCAGAATGCTGCTGCACATTTATTAACTGGGGCATCAAGGAGATCTCATATAACCCCTGTGCTGTGCGGTCTGCACTGGCTGCCAGTTCAGTGGCGGATCACCTTTAAGGTAGGTTTGTTAACATACAAGGCCATACATGGATTGGGTCCTGACTACATGAAAGAACTTCTGATTCCTACACCCCTGTGCTAGAACTCCACTCGGATGATATGGGGTTGCTGGAGATTCCGAGGGTTAGATTGAAGTCATCTGGGGCTCGGGCTTTTATGTTCGTCAGCCCATCCCTCTGGAATTCTCTACCTTGTCAGCTATGGGAATGCAGGACTGTGGGGAGTTTTAAGTGGGCACTGAAGACCTTAATTTGGGTTAAAGCATTTTCTGATTTTCACTGATTTTATGCTTATTTATTGTCTAACTGTGTATTTTGTGTATTTGTGAAGCACCTTGATGACTTGAAAGGTGCTATATTAAATACAATTATTATTATTATTATTGTCAGCCCCCCCTCCCCAGTAATTGAATCTTGAAACACAGATGACAAGGAAGTGGGGTTTCAACAACAAACTGTTTATATAGCAAATGAATAATTTGAAAACAAACCATCAAACACAGAACTTGTAGAAGAAATATGAACATCCAAAGTACACAAACAAGTCAAACAAGCATAACCCCCGCCCGAAAAAAGAACAAATCAGTCATTCTAAGTGTTAGAAAAATTTTACTTGAATTTACTTATTTTAACAAAAACTATTTATAAATAGTTTAATCTAGCATGGATGCAAAAGCAGTGGCTGGTTGGCAGTGGCTACACCATGCTGCCCTCAGCTAGCAGTGCCGTCTTTTCTGGGCAGATGCCTCCTGACTTGGCTGTGCCTCCTTCCCCTTTATTGACTTAAGCTCGTGCAAGATTTTTTTGTTCATCTTCTCCAACCTTCCCAATCTAGCCTCCACCCTTTTCAATCTGGCTTCAGCCCTTCTCAGTCCATTACAAAGAGCAGCTTGGCATTTCCCTCTCAGGGTGATCCTCCTCTCCTTTCTGCCCTCTGGTACATCTGTGGCTGGGTGGGTATTAATGCCATAGAGGTTGTCCGTGGCTTGGTCTCCTGCTGTTGAGCTGGCCTGTCCTGTAGCACACTGCTGATCCCTGCTGACTTTGAGGGCGGATTGTCCTTGTCTGCCAGTTTGGAAAAAGCCTTCATAATTCTTCACATATGGTTTTCTGTGCACTTGCAAATTGGCTTTGCCTGTTTTGTGGCTGACTCAGCCCCCATCTGTCCCTTTGATGGTTGGACTGCTGCCGATGTTTCAGTGTTGTCTGTAGTACAGAAAGAAATATGCAGTGTCAACATAATGTGGTCTACAACCATCTACGCTTATATAGTGAGCACAGTATGTGTAAGGTGAATGCTGTGTGTGTGTGTGTGTGTGTGTGTGAGATAAAGACTGACAGACACCAGCACAACTTACTTCTTGCATGCTGTCTGTGTGCCCCACCACCCAAGTGAGTCAGCACCTGATCAAGTCTTCCTACCTGTGCTCTGTGCTGTAAATTGACAAGCTTGTGTTGTAAAATGACAAGCTGTGGGTCCGGGGCAGGGCATTCCTTCCTTGCATATAACCATGGAAAAATTGACATTATCTGCAGACACGGCATATAAGGACAGCCCTGCCCACACAGTCTGCCCATGAGTCTTGTACTTCATTACCGTTTCTGACCCTCCCTCTGCATAACCTCTATGGTCCCCCTATGCCTGTACAATGCATGTTTAACTCCAAGCATGGTCCTCACTCCAGTCCCATCACCTCATGTGGCATATCATTCTATACATCTGCCACCCTTTCTGTAAAGGAAACCTTCCACACATTCCTTCTTAACCTGCCATGTTCCAATTTCATGTCATGCCCCCTCATTCTTGCACTCCTCCTGTATTGGAAGATGTCTCCCTCCTGCACCTTATTTATACATTTAAGGTTCTTGAATGTTTCTGTCCTGTCCCCCAGGCCCTGATCCCTCCTCTCCTCCAGTGATGGCAGCGAGGACATATTGGGGTACCTGACTTTTCTTATATGTTTAAGGTTGCAACACATGCAACAGCTGAGTCACTCTCTTCTGGACTATGCCAAGTAATTTCATTTTACACACTGTACAGTAAAGGAAATGATAATTTATTAACAAACTTTAGTCCAGTCCACTCTTGTGATAATTTGCAGATATTGTACTAATGCAACATAATGCACACCTCTACTATCCAGGCCACCACCCTCGACTGTCCACAAAAAACATAGAAACGTTGACTTTGACGGCAGATAAGGACCACTTGGCCCACTGCCATCCAGTCTGAGTCTGCCCATTTCCCTTCCTATTGGATAAGCTGCAGATCATAGTTAAGTTAACCATGTCCCCCATCTCCCTCCTTTCCTTGAGGGTATATTATACATATAAAGCTCCTTTAGTCACTCTCCACATGACTTCTGGTGCAGATGCTGCACCATTTTAGTTGCCCTAGTTGGTGCAACAATGTTGGTGAACAATAGACGGTGCACTGAAAATTCATAATGGTTAAAAGCTTTAAGTAGCTTACTGGAACCAGACACAGGCTTATCATCAACAGTGGTACTGCTGCTCCGTCCATCATCAATGGTGCTTGTGGAATCACCTCCATCAGTCCTGCTTCTTCCAGCAGCACCTGTCCAAAATGAAGACAAATATTTAAAATCAGTGTTACAAGCTGGAAAACCTAAGACCAAAGCACAACTACAGTAATATTACACATTCAGTCTGTCCTGCGGGGTGGGCCAGGTGCTATAAATTATATTTAAATACAGGACACCCACAGATATTCCTGAATGACGGTCAGGAGTATACACAACAAGGGCCCACTTCTATGATTCCACAACATAAAAGTGCACATCTAATATTCAGTTAACAGGTGCTTCTGGAGTTGGCCATGGACCAACAATAATGACTGATCAGGTTGGTTGATGATTTGGAGGATGCACATATTCACTGTCTGACATCATTGCTCCCTTTACCTGCTACAGGAGTACCATGAAAGTGGATGTATGGCACAGTAGTCAGTTCTGATAAGCACTGACCACTCCCACTGTAACATCTGTTTTAGGATGGATCAAACATTCAGATGGCACCAGGCATGACACTCAGGACAGTTTCACCATAGTCACGAATAACAATTGTATAACACTATTACTTACAGACAAAATATGCACATGATGTGAATCCACATCACAGCCACATAGGGCTGGGGACAGGGGATGATTCGCATCAAGTCAGGTGGGTGCAATCCATTGTGCATGCCATCACATGCAGCTAAGGTCGGTAACAAAACACAAACCTACAGTATTTACATGACGTGTTTGAGGTAAAAGTTAATTTCTTTAAATTATTAATGACAATTGCTGTTGGAATCATGGTGGGGCTGACAGTGCTTGGTACTATAGAACTGTGCAGCAAGCCTCAGTTGCGTAAGCACATGCATCAGATCCACACAACCATTCACTATTCACCAGGCAAAAGTATAATTGGGAAGCAGACTGTCTTACATAGAAACATAGAAATTGTCAGCAGATAAGGAACAGCAGGCCCATCCAGTCTGCCCGAAGCCCTACACTAGCTTGTTTCCATTGATCCTACCTAGTCAAAAGCTTCCCTCTCCTTCCCACCACCAATGTACCCTTATGCCTGTCCCATGCATGTTCTAAACCATCCACTGTGTTTGCCCCACTATCTCCAGTGTCATCTTATTCTATGCATCCACGACCCTCTCTGTGAAGAAAAACTTCCTCACAGTTCCCCTCAGCCTGCCACCTTCCAATTTCATGTCATGCTCCCCTTGTTCTTGAACATCTCTTACATTGGAAGATGTCTCCCCCCTGCATCTTGTTTATGCCCTTAATATACTTGAATGTTTCTATCATGTCCTCTCTATACCTCCTTGCCTCCAGTACGTATTGAGGTCCTTTAGTCTCTCTCATATGTTGTTTGGTGCAATCCTTGTACCATCTTAGTTGCCCTTCTGACCCCCTGCAGTCAGCCTGTCAGCGTCTTTATGAAGGTGTGGCCTCCAGAACTGCACACAGTCTCTAGGTGAGGCTTCAGAAGCGTTTTGTACAATGGCATAACCACCTCCCGCCTTTTGCTTGTAATACCTCTACCTATGCACCCCAGCGTGCCACTGGCTCTCCCTTCAGCCTTTGCACTCTGCTTAGACACCTTTAGATCATCAGCAATGATAACCCCAAGTCACTTTCTTTTTTTGTAATAGTCAGCTACTCTACACCCATCTTGTAGCACTCCCCAGGGTACCCTCTTCCCAGGTGTATTATTTTGTACTTCTTAGAATTGAATCTTAGTTGCCAAACCTCAGACCATTTTTTAAGCTTCTTCATTCTCTTTACTCTGTCTGATGTATCCACCACCCTGTTGCAGATCTTGGTGTCATCTGCAAACAGACAGACATTTTCCTCCAGTTCTCCTACCACAATGTCACTAATGAAAACATTAAACAGGACTGGACTAAGGACAGATCCCCAAGGTACCCCACTGGTCACCTCCCTCTCCATTGACTAGATCCCATTTACCACCACCGTCTGCTTCATGTCTGCAAGTCAGTTCCTTACCCAGTTTACCACCATGTGCCCCGTGCCACGCCCAGACTACTTGTCTTATCTCAATACGACTTCTGCATGCATTTATGGGCATCACAGGGTGTTGCTCACAGTGAGAAAAAAAGGTTATCTGCAACACTGACTGCTGTAAAAAAGGTTCAGAAATCAAGTCAGTATACTCACACTCTCAATGCTGCCTTCCA
This sequence comes from Neoceratodus forsteri, assembly GCA_016271365.2. Taxonomy (NCBI): domain Eukaryota; kingdom Metazoa; phylum Chordata; order Ceratodontiformes; family Ceratodontidae; genus Neoceratodus; species Neoceratodus forsteri. Next base: position 1,383,735,530 of record CM057455.1, read on the forward strand.
CACAGGGTTTTTTTGGTGGCAGTACAGAAGATCCCACTGGATCATTCACTTGCTGAACCCTCTTCTTCTTCTTCTTTGGTGTCCCAACTCTGGTGGTGGTGGTGATGGCTGCTCCCAGAGCCTCCAGGAATTTAGGGTCCCTCCTTTACAGATTACCCCACTTGTGCTTAATTTGTTTTATGCTGCAGGACACAACTCCCTCTCCTTCCTTCTCTAAGCTGGCCTTGACAGCAGCTCACAGTGTCTCCCTCTCCTTAAGTGGCACTTTATTGGGGCCAAAATTTTTATCAGAATACCTGGTGACCTCCTTTACAAGAATTGCCACCTCACTGTGGCTGAAGGGGGGGTGCCATCTATCTCTTCATGCTGGTGGAGCCAGAGTTCTCATCATTGGTGGTGGCATTGGTACTAGTACCAGAGGATGTGCTGGCTGTAGCCTGCTCTTGTTGAACCACTGTCTGCTCCTGCTGCAACTCCTGCTTTGCATTCCTACCACCCCCCTGCTGTTGTCCATGATCACCAGATTCCACATGGCTACTGCTGCTCAAGTCTAGCATTGTGCTACTTTCTGCTATTTTTCAAAATGAAATAATAACCACCACCAGAAAAAAAAAAGTCTTCACTCTCAAACAAGCCTTCAAAGTAAAGTAAACAAACTAAGAATAATTAAGTAAACAGATTGCTTTCATTAATGTTTTATCTCTTCTTGTTTGTCTCTCAAAACCCCTAGCCTCAATCTCAAGTCTTCACTCTCCTACTGACCATTTACATTATGAGCTGTTCAACAGGAAGAGAACAGTAATGCAATTTCTGCCTTCTGAAATACAGATTTTTTGTTCTGATGGATAATAAGGTTCCTAGTTTTCAGTAGCGGCTCTAGCCACAAATGGTTACCAGGGCACAGCTGGGGCACAACAGATGGCAGCCAGGGCACTGATATATTGTTACTATGGGGGAAGCTCTGCACCATATGGGGCACCAACTGGGGCACAGCATTTTTTTACCGGGACACGTGCCCTGGCGGGCCCTGGTGTAGAGCCGCCACTGCTAGTTTTACATAGTGATACTGCTTACTACATAAGGAACTATTTTTCCGTGAACCACCTGAAATGCATAATCAGAAACTTGAAACTTATGGGAAAAAGAAAAATCACCACGAGCCCGGATTTCTTATAGTAAATGCATAACATTTTCTTACATGCGGAATAAATTATTCCGCATATCCAGAAATAATGGGAAATCAGATCTGTGGAACTTTATTACCTCAACTCAATGTAAAATTATGCAACTACCAAAAAAAAACCTCAATTTACAGCAGAATTTCCAAAGAAGTCTGGAAAACCTTTTCTGAACTTTAGCAGAGGTAGAACTCCAACTTCCGAGGAAATTTTGTTGACGGAAGATTTTTTTCGCACATGCCTAGGTGCAAGTCATCTCTTGCATCAATATCTTCTGATGCAAGTGCCTTACATCGATCTAAGTCTTTTGAGAACTGGGTCCCGAGTCTCTTTCCAGTTTAGTTCTCAGAACTTAGGGTTGTGCAGCAGCAGCGGGTCAAGATGCAACTGGCTGAGTTGTGACTGGGGTGGGGTTAGCTGGAATGAGATAGAAACTGGGGCATGATCAGAAAGAACTATGGTCCCAATGTCTGCTTTTGTTAAGGATTGTATAAGAATGGGGGAGTGGCACCAATAATCAATATGGTTGTATGTCTTATGCACCAGTGAGAAGAAGAAGCAGTCTCATGCAGTGGGGTGAAGCAGTCTGTTAGGGTATATGCATTCAAAAGAGAATGGAATAGTCTAGAGGCTGGACTGAACTGTAGGACGGAAGTTGAGCTTCTGTCCAGCACCCCATCCAGAGGTATATTGAAGTCTCCCCTCAGCAGGAGTGGAAGGTTATCTGGGTTAAACTTTCCAATAGTGTACACCAGGCTTGTGAAGAAGCTAGAATCATTATCAATGGAGCCATAGACACCCCACTATTACGAACTGTATATCAGGAGTCTTAATCACAGCTAGTAACCATCGACTGTCTGAGTCTGACTTGTGGCATACAGTTTGCCAAGGTAGGTGTTTATGAAGTAAGATCAATGCCCCCCATTTCTGGCTAGTGAAAATAGAGTGGAGCTCCTGCCAACCTAATCTCATTTTAGTTTGGGTGTTTCATCTCGTGTAAGGTGGATTTCTCACAAATTAGCTACAGCAGTGAACAACTTTTTGAGGTGCGTAAGAACTGCCTTCCACTTTATAGGGTGGTTTAAGTCCTTCATGTTTCAGGAAACAAAATTGCTTGCTAGATAGGCCATGATGGATTCAAGGGTAGCAGAGGTGATCCAAAATGAAAGGATGTAGCAGATGCAGAATGCCTCCCAAGCCTCTATTGCAACCCCTAGGCTTTTCAGCAGCAGGATACCATACTCTGGATAAGAGTAGTCAGGCAGATAAGTAACTAATATGGTCATACAGACTATACACGTGCAGGGGCAAATTCCCTGCAAAATCCCATGTACACTGAATACAGAAGGAAGAAGTCTTCAACATTTAAAATTTCTTTCCCCACCAAAAAACTTGGGTGTTCTCCAAACCTGTGGAGAACACAAAGGTACTCCAAGTGGAGGAGGTAGAAAACCTGAAGCTACCTCAAAGGTATGAGGCTCCTACTACAGCCACCACAGGTTGGCTATGTGAGCCTGTTCTGGTAGGTCCCTTATGAAGGTGGCCTGCTGCACCCCGAGAAAAAAGTTTGCTAAGTGCACAATTTGGTAGCCATGATTTGCCAGTGGCCAGTAAGGACTTGCCAGAAGCCCTTCATGAATGGCCCTGGGGAGCCTGCATCATAAGAGGTGGCCTAGGTTTATAGGCCCCAGGATTAGGAGAGTGGATGAAAAGAAAAAACAGAAAGTTAGAACTTACACTTCTTTAAAGAAAAATAGAAAGTTAGAACTTACACTTCTGCATTCCTGTGAAGAAGATTCAATAGTGTTAAGCTATTAAACACTTCTGAGGAAAGGTGTAGGTGTGGTGAAGGAAAGACTGTGACCTTGTCCTGGGGTCCGTTCACTCAGTAAGAGAAAGATGGTCACAGAGGAGATGATGAGGCATGGAAATAAAAACAAAATATAAGAGAAAGTTAAAACATCAGAATAGTCCATTTTGAAGGTTAGGTAGAGAGAGAGAAAAGTGTTAGGTAAGAAAGATCCCCTGCCTCTTGTGCCACAGTGCTTGGGGGGCAGGTCAGTCACCTCTAATGGGGCAGGTATAGCTCTGTGTGAGGGGGGAATGTAGGCTGTACTAGTGCTTATGTATTACATTCATGGAGAATATTATCACAGCCCAGTGTTAATAGATAGGAGACAGCTGTGGATGCCATCGGGGGAATGGCGAATTAAGAAAGTAATCACTGGGAGAGATAGGTGAAGCAAGGGGGAATAGTCAAGGACCTTGACCAATAGATCTCTAGGAGTTGATGTGAGACATGCCAGTTACAGAACATCCTTCTTCCCCTGTGGGCTGGTGACACCTATAGATCTGTGTGTAAACCGGTGCAATCTCACAGACAGCACTTGCTCAGAGGGTAGTCATGGTGCTTATGTGGAGTGGCAGGGTATAGAACTGCAAGCATGACCCATGTTTTGTTGTGGCAAAGAAGCAACCTGAGCTGAAAAATGCTACAGCATATATTCAAATAAAGTGCTGTGTGTGTGTGTGTGTGTGTGTGTGTGTGTGTGTGTGTGTGTGTGTTGGTGGGCGAAATATCACTAGCATGATTTCATACATTTATGCATCCACCCCTGATGGTGGGAACACAGGCCAATTGGGATTACAAGACAGTTGCAAAATATTCATGCAGCTTACCCTGGATTTCTGTGCCCTCAGACCCCCTCCACTCCTATCAGCCATCAGGGGAGGGTGAACTCTAGAGGCAAGATTGGGCTACCTGCAGTTCTAAATGCCAGACACAGAATTTTAGAGCACTGAAGTTGAAAATCTTCTGAGTTGGGCCTTAGCTCTGCTCCTCTGGTGAAAGGGGTTGGGGTGATTGGACAGGCAAGATGTCGGATGTTGTTTTCCATAGCTGCTCGGGCTTTCACATAATGTAGGACATGTGTAGTGTACTCTAAATGGGTGAGCAAGTCACACAATCAAGAAAGGTACATCTCGAATGTGCAAACAACAGTGCTTGCACTCATTCATTTAGCCCAATTCTTCAGGGGCTACAGTGAAAGTCATGACTTTCATATGGAAGGGCAAGAAGGGGGAGCAAAATCAGCAGAAACCCCTGGGCTCAGATGTTGTTTCAAATGGTGGATGTTTGCATTAAAGACACCTCAACTGGGCAATTTCTCTCAACCCCCCCCACAACCACCACCATCAACCCATATTACATATTCATATAACTGAGAAATCATGCACCATAACAGTACAGTCATATAAGTAATAAAAAAAGGGAACCAGGGCTGCAAATTGTTCAGCTGGAAAGTCTTACTCATGGAAAATGCCTGAGCATTACAGGCTTGGTGAGGGAGGCAACAGAAAGGTTGTGACATTCCTTCATAGTCCCAGGTCCAAAGTGTCATGAGAGTGTTCAAACCCTCATAGGGTAAAATGAAAAAAAAAAAAGGAGAGGCAGTACTGTTTGGCAGAGGTCTCAGCCATTACAGGATGCTGTGGTGATCTCAGTAGCTGATTGCTCAGCAAGTTGGTGCATCTCCTCTGGTACTGATGGACTGCTCATGGAAAGAGAGGTGGATGTGGCAATCTCAGCCCAGAATACCGAAGGGTGGTCTGGAGGTAGTAGAAAGTCTGTTACTGGTGTGAGAGGAGGGAAGTTAATTAACTGAGAAGGGGACTGGCATCTTAAAGCAGTGATTTTTTTGGATGTTGAAATGAAGGGTGAGTCTTTGAATGAGAGCCTGGAGTCTTTTCTGTGGCTGCGGCTATGAACTCAGGCAGCCTTGGAGGCCTACTCATCCATTTTTTTGACCCTCACTTTCTGCTGATCTTTGGGTTTAGATTTGTGGCTTACTACTTTCCATTCATCCTCGGTAGAAGGCAACTGGTTCTACAGGCTCTCCAGTTCTGGCAGAGGCTCCAAAGTGTTCATTGGTGCAGACAGAGATCTGTGTGGTGGTGGAGGGTGAGCTGCGCTGGTGAGGGGGGCATGACTCATCACAAATTCTTCAGCAGCACTGGGCATGTTGAAATCCTTGGGGACCACACTGACAATGACCTACAAAATGGCAGGGTAGTGTAGGCTGTAGTTAGCTCCCAGACTATAGAGCCATTTCTTCACATTGATATAGGTGCTCTGCTACTTGGAAAGCTCTTGAGAGAAATCCTGGAAGATTTGGATGTGGTGTCCCTGCCACATTAGGGGGCCTTCTTCTTTTGGCTGTCTGATGGATATTAACTCAGTCCCTGAAACATAAGAAGCGGGCAGTTCCATGTCATAATAGCAAATGCAAAACAGTGATCGCTATTATGGTGAGTGTATATTGCCAAAAAGCAAATCAGTGATATACACTTTAAGGCAACCTGACTTCCAGATGTAAAAAAAAGTGTTTTTGTGGGGGGAGGGGGGCTGTGTCTGCATGCTCCCCCTCAGGGATTGGGCTTTGCTTCCATACTCCCCTGAATTAGGATTCTCAACTCCAGTGGGGTGCATGTTTGGGGGGGGCCAAAATCCGGATCTCGTAAAAATTTAGTGCCGCAGCTCACAGTTGTGGCAAAATGTAACCTGATCCTGATTTGAACCCAGTGCCTGCTTTGCCAGAGCTAGTCTTCCACACCACCACACCACATGGCTAGCTCGGTGGTAGCAGGTACACCAGTGCCTGAAAACCCCTTCCCTGTCCCTCCCTTTCCCCTTGCTATTCCTCCCTTCCATTTAATCTTCCCTTGAAAGCTATCCCATATCCTTGTTATTCTGCAGGGTAGCCCACAATAATAGTGCCCAAAATGAGTCGCTATATTTCAAGTTGCTCATTTTGGGTTGCTTTTATGATGTGATACTGAAGTAGGCTAACATGGGGCAAGGGTATTCACTGGACTGGGGTTTTGGTGCAAAGGAAGAGCATTTGATCTCATAGAAAGTAATTCCCTGGAGTGAAGCAAAATCGGCAGGACTCATTGCAAGATGCCAGTACAGTCATGTCCTTCACATCCCTCAGGGAAGCCAGCAAAACATTAATTGTTTCACCGGCCCCTGTTTTCTAGGTCCCCTGGTGGACATAAACATTTTTCAAATGTCACATCCAGCTGATAATGATGTTAAAAGAAATCAGTAGATATAATAGTCTGTCATTTGTATAGGAGCTTTGCTCCCTGATGGAGCTCACTGAGTGAAGGGCAAGGGATTTAAACTGGCGGTATTTGTACTGTTGCACTATTTTCTGTGTAAGACAATAACATTTTTCAAACTTTACAGATTTGTCAGACCTTCATTTTTTTCAGAGAGTCCACTGGCCTAACCCTAGAAAGTTTCTATAATCAGCATCAAAGAATGCATCCACATTAAAGAAGTTTAAATCAGTATATTCAGTCCACATTTCTTTTATTCGTAGACAAGACACTGTACTCATGCTCAACTTTTGTCAGCAAAAGGCTTCATCAACAAAAGGTGGCTCTTTAAAAAAATATACAAATATATACAATAAATATTTAGAAGCACACATACATACTGTATTTTTTTTAGAGTTTAAATATATATATATATATATATATATATATGTTACTAGATCATATCCCCAAGTGACTGACTTACTTTCTAGTCCTGAGGAGCACTTATTGTTACTGTTCAATCATATATTTTCCAGTTCATTCCTTAGTTATCTGTTTCAAACTTGAAAAAGTCTCTTATGTATACTGGGGGCACAACAAATGACAATGGACAGCACTTGTGTTCTTTTATGAAATGGCTTTATTCATATTTCATAAGGTGAATGTTCTCGATGTTTCACCTACAAACAGGTAGGCTTCATCAGGAAGTGCCTTTAATATCTCCAGTTAGTGCCCTCATAACATTTTATCTCATCCTCTTATTCTATTGCTGAATAGGATACTTAATGAAAAACTTCCCCCATATCTCTTGGACCATTGAGCGTCTTCCCCAAAAAGAGGCTAGTCAAGCCCTGGATACTGTGTGCTAGAAAATTTCCCTTGTCTGCAGTCCACTCTCCTCGGTTCGTCTTTGAATTTTTCTACATAAATTTCACTCCGGACATGCCCCCTGTCCACGTCCTTCAAAACACCATTCTGCCTTACTCTGTTTCAAAGTCATAAGACAATTAGAGAAATATTTTCCAATATATTCCAACAGTGTCATATACATATTAGAGAGGATTTTCAAACACATGGGCACAACACTCACATCTGTATTTCAGACATGTACAGAATCCTGGCAAATGTGTCTAGATGCTTGTGGCATCTTTTCAATCATCTTAATGAATTTGAGATGGTTTATGTGACCTATGGTCCACAAAGGGCCAGCAGAGCATGGCATGCATGATACCCTTTGCCTTATGCCTGTGTAGTTGGTTTTCTATTGTTAGAGCAGGGATAGACAGCATAGAAGGGGAAGATGCTGGATGTAGTGCAATGCAGTGGCTATGGGGCAGCAGTCTTCAGGAGGATTTTCTGGATACTGTAGTGCTGCTCCATCTGCAGGCACCTCACTAGACTGAAGGCAGAGGTTGCTAGTCTCCAAGCTGATTTGGTTAGGATTCAGGGAACTTCAACCCCCCCCCACACACAGGGGCCACCAAGTCTGCCTGTGCAACTTCAAAGGTTGTCTGGAAGGAGGAATGGATGGCCTGTGGTGGCCTTGGGAAGGGCGAGTTCAGTGGGACAGAGACCCCCATCTGGTGCAACTACAGAACTCCTACACTGTTTTGGAGGAGCAGGTTGGTCCCACAGTGACACCCAAAGTTGTGATGGGGGGATGAGCAGGTCCTCCATAATAAAGCTCCAAGGGTGTGTGGCAGAAGATCCCCAGAGGAGGAGAAAGCAACTCCTGGTGTGGGACTCTATAGTTAGGGGAGTAGATTTGGGGACATATAGTGAGGCAGAGAGGAAGGTTAAGTGCCTACCTTGAAGCATGTCTCAGAGGGATGGAGAATGGATTCAGAGGATCATTGGGGGGGTAGCTAGGAGGAGGGAGTTTGATGTCATTGTCCATCTGGGGACAAATTACCTGGCTCAGGATGAGGAGGGGATAAGTGGAGTGCAGGAGGAGTTTAGGAAGATTTGGAGGGACCTTGGGCAGGTAGCAAACTATATTACTTTCCCCTGAGATATTACCTGTCTTTGGTAAGGGGAAGGATAGGAACCTCAGCATCAGGGACTTCAACGCATGGTTGAGGGACTGGTGCAGTGAGGAGGGTTTCGGCTTCATTAGGGACTGAGGACCCACTTGGAGAGATGAGGCCTATACAAGGGTGATGACTTGCATCCATCCAGGAAGGGGAATGTAGTCCTTAGTGAACAGTTTAAATGCTACATTGGTGGGCATTATAACTAGCCTAGAGGGGATGTGGAAGGAGGCAGGGAGACAAAAGCTGCACCCCCTCACAAGTTCACAACATCAACAGTGAGAATTCTAGGAGAGTAGAACCAGTAAAGGAAATAAATAAAAATGAAAGACGAGGTAGAAGAAATGATTATTACTGAAAGGTATAGTGGGCCAAATAAGGGTGGGCATTAGGGAAAAAGGAGTCTGAGCAATAAGATTGCTGACCTAGAGGCTACCATGGTGGAAGCAGACCTGGACCTGGTGGCCATCATAGAGAACTGGTGCAAAGAAAATCAGGACTTGGAATTGGCAACATCAGGTTATACTCTCTTCAGGAAGGACAGGGTAGGTAGGAAGGGGGGAGTGCCTCTTTATGTAAGAGACTACATAAGAGCAACAGAAATACAGGGGAACAAGGAGGAGGGGAGGTACTGTGGGTCACCCTGGAGACAAGGAAAGGGGACACTATTTGCACAGGAGTGATCTATAGACCTCAAGCACAGGGAGAAGAGGTAGAGAAGGAAATGCTGGAAACAATCCAAAGGATGTCTCACAAAGGAGAGGTATTGCTAGTAGGAGACTTTAATCTACCTGACACAGACTGGAGCCTCCCAACTGCAGCAACAGCCAGGAGTAGGGATGTCCTGGACTCCCTACAAGGGATCTTCCTCAGACAACTAATTATGGAACCCACTTGTGAAGGGGCATTCATTACTGAACCTTGTATTAATAAACAGGGATAGGATTGCTGATATTACAGTGAAGGACTACCTGGGGGCAAGTGATCATTGCACAGTGTGGTTTAGTATAAAAACAGGGTCGGAATGAAACCACAGAAAGAAGAGGATCCTGGACTTCAGGAGGGCTGTTTTTAAGAAATTGGGGGAATGACTGAGGGGCATACTGGCAGTGATGGGGAAACTGGGGGAGTTGAGGAACACTGGGCAAAAATTAAAGAAAGCATTTTAAAGGCTACAAATCTATGAATCAGGCAGGTTAGTAGGAGCAAGCGGAAGAAGAGACCACTACGGTTCTCAAAAAATATAGCGAAAAAGTCAGTGCATAAAAGAAATGGCATTTTTTTTTTGAACTCTAGGATTACAAGTATATTTGAGCAAGGACTGCTCATTTATTTATTTATTTATTTAGTTTTTTGTTGACCGGGTAAGTGCACTAGACAAATCCTGCCTATTTTCAGGCACGACCCGGGGGAGGGGGATACAGATGAATGCCAACTGACCTTGAACCAGATTAAGCTGTTGGTGGTATTTTTTTTGTGAATTGCACAAAGGTTCCACATCAGAGGAGGCGGGTAACATACATACAAAGGTAAACAATGGTTTACAGTCTTAACACATATTTAGATAGTACAAAAGAACACACAGGAAGGAGGATAGGGAGAAACAGAGGGAGGCAGGGAAGGCAGCAAGGGGCACAAAAGCAAAAACAGAGGAAAATAATATTGGAAAATTAGTAAACAAAAGAGATACAATATTTTTTTATATACATAAGCAAAAAGAGAAAGACCAAGGGAGGGATAGTAAGGCTGAAAGAAGAAGGTGGGATGTGTGTGGCAGAGGACCACCAAAAAGCAGACATACTGAACAACTACTTCTGCTCACTATTTACAGAAGAGGGAGTGGGAAATGTGCCTCTGGTAAGGGACAAGGCATTAAGGGATTGGAGGACACTAGTCCCTTTAAAGAGGATAGAGTCATTAAGGAACTAGCACAATTAAAAGTGGACATGGCAATGGGACCTGACAGGATACACCCCAGGATACTAAGGGAACTCAGGGAGGAGCTGGATGCACCTCTGACAATCCTGTTTAACCTGCCATTTGAAATAGGGGAGGTACTAGGTGACTGGAGCAAGGAAGATGTTGTCCCATTCCATAAAAGTGGAAATAGAGAGGAGGCAGGAAATTACAGTCCTGTCAGCCTGATGTCAGTGGTAGGCAAGGTAATGGAATCACTACTGAAGGAAAGGATTGGGGAATACCTTTTTGCCAGTGGTCTACAGCATCCAAGACAGCATGGTTTCATGGTGTGTGTGTGGGGGGGGTTGGTCTTGCCAGACTAACCTGATCGAGCTCTTTGACTGGGTAACCAGGGAAGTGGATCAGGAAGGGGCTGTGAGCATGGCCTTCCTGCATTTCAGTAAGGCCTTCAACACTGTTACACATAGAAGACTGGTAAACAAGCTGGGTAGCCTAGCAGTAGGGACTAAAGTAGTTAAATGGGTAGAGATTTTGCTAGGAAATAGGTGTCAGAGGATGGTGATAAATGGCATCAACTCTGGACTAGGTGAGCTGACTAGTGGGGTGCCACAAGGGTCAGTATTAGGCCCAGGTCTCCTTAATATATTTATTAGCGACATCACAGAGAGATTGGGAAGGAAAGTATGCATATTTACAGAATACACAAAGCTCTGCAACTGAGAAGACTCATGAGTGGGGGTGGAAAAATAAGGGATGATCGAAATAAGCATGAAGAATGGTCACGGGTCTGGCAGTTGGGTTTCAATGCAAAAAAGTGAAAATTCATGCACTTGGGACACAGAAACCCAGGGGCAACATACTAAAGGGGAAGAGTGGAATTAGAAGTAACAAAGCAGGAAAGGGACCTTGGGTAATTATTTCTGATTACTTTAAGGTAGCTAAACAGTGTGATAAGGCAGTGGGGAAGGCTAATAGGATGCTGGCATGCATAGGCAAGGGAATCACCAGCAGAAGAAGTAATATAGTGATACTTGTGTATAGGTCACTGGTGAGATCACACCTTGAATACTATGTCCAGTTCTGGAGGTCCATCTCTGAAAGGACACTGATAGTGTGGAAATGGTACAAAGGAGGGCAGTGCCAGCATCAAAAGTCCTATGAAGAAAGGCTTAAGGAGCTGAATTTGTCCTCTCTAGATGAAAGGAGAGAAAGGTGTGATATGACAGAAACATGCAAATACCTTATAGGTAAAAACAGGGTGCAGGAAAGTAGCAATTTCTTAAAAAAAAAGATGCTTAAGGACAAGGGGTCACACTATGAAGGTGAAAGGGGAGAGGCTCAGAGGAAATGTAAGAAAGAACTTCTTCACAGAGATGTTGGTGTATGCATGGTGCAGCCTCCTGGCAGAGGTGGTGGAGCATAATCAGGTACCAGATTCAAGAATACATGCGATACATACAAGGGGATCTAGGAACTAAGGTGGGGGGGGTGAAGAACAAAGATTGAGCAGGGTCTGCGGTGTAGCTATAGGCAAGGAAAAAATGAGCAGACAAGATGGGACAAGAGGTCCTTTTCTGCCACCATCTTCTATGTTTCTATGTTTAATATTAAATGTGTGACCCCAACATTCCATTTTTAATGTGCACAAAAGATTCTTCCATTGCACTTTAACACGTGACCCAAGAATTCCATTTTTGGTGTGCAAGAAAAATGTTTTGATTATCCAAATGTTTTAACTCATAACTTGTCCATTTTACAATATTTTAGTCCCAAATTTTGAATATACTGTTTACATGACCCTACCATATCAACAAGGTTAGTGGGAATTTTCAAATACAGGTCTAAAGGGGAATTCACACTTGCTCTCTGACACCACCTTTCAGGGGGATTTAACACATTCTAGCAACCAAGTTCATGAAGTGGGGTCAAACGATCAGAAAAGTAATGATGAAATATGTGCAAGACCAGCCTTTGGTCAAGCAGGTAGGTCATTGTGATCCATGGCCAGTAAGCTAAGTTCAGGGGCAAGCTCAGTGAGCCATAGAGATGGGCAGAGGCTGGGGAATGACACTGCCATGTGGCATCACCCCCAGTCTAGGCAGGCATAGTGTAGTGTTGACCACAAGGGCAACAAGTAAGGTAGTGAAGAGATGTTTTCTCTTGGTAGAGGGTTCAGAGTGCCCTGAATCTCTACACCCATAGCTGCATGGAAGCATAACCCTAGAGGGCCCTGAACTTGCTCTAGAAATCTAGAAATGTTCCCAAAAAATGTTCAAGTAAATTGAGACTGAAATCTGGTGTCAGTCATGCTGTTATATGGTTCACATCTACCACCAGGACTGAAATCCACTGTTTTCTGCACTATTTACAATGTTTTTCAGGCCTAATCTTGGTGCTGCCACTGCCAAACATACCCTAGAAGTCCAGAAATGTTTCCCAAAAAATGTTCAAGTAAATTGAGACAGAAATCTGATGTCATTCATGCTGTTATATGGTGTCCCCTCACCTCATGGACCTCAATTCCACTGCTAATATGCTCACTGCTCTAGAGAGAAAAGGATTCCTCACACTCATCCTCCACTGACCAACTAAGCCCTCTCTCCTCCTGCTCTATTGTATTGCTATCACTAACATTAAGCTTGAAAAGGGAAGTCCCACCAACAGCTCTGGTATCTTTGTGCTGTTGGTGCCAGGGCAATGGATGTTTGTTTTTCAAGTGGGCGTGCTTGCCCTGAACCCTGAACTGGAACATCTCTTGTACCTATGTGATTGCCCTTTTTTCCACAACTGACATGTGCCTGACACAGATGACATATTGCTTATGGTGTCATCAGCTGCGTCAAGCATGAACAAATCCCAAATTAGAGACTTTGCACTTCTAGATTTGACATGGCACTGGGACTTGGATAGCAGAGCCAAAGGTGTGGAAGTTTTTGCTTTTTGTGCCACTTGCTTGATATCCACCATGCAATGTTTGAGAGGTGAGGTGACTGGACTGCTTGTTGTAGGCTTACGGATAGTATCACCCTCAGGTTTGGCATTTAAATGGGCTACATTATCACCATTCAGCTTTTTCACTCCTGGCTCCCACAGGGGATCCAACACTTTGACATCATCTGCACCGAGACATATTATATCATCCTCCTCCTCCTCCTCACTATCACTGTCTACTTCCAGACAATCTTTTTCATTCTCTGGCATCTCCTCACTGTGTGTGGGGGCTGACTTTCCTTATCTCCTTCTCCAGCAGAAACACACTGAAGCTTGACACTATCACCCTCACCACCATCAGCTCCACTTTGAGTTGGGACAACAGTCACACTGACAATTTGTTTCCATCTCCTCCTGGCCCTCTGTGCTTCCACTGGTGTGAGTGTCTCCTTTATTCCCAGTATCATCCCCAAAAGCATACTAGCTACAGACCAGGCAGTAAAAATGAGTCACAGACTTGAAGCCATGTCTAACTGTGAATTTGCTGGCACTGACTGCCGCAGCAGCACCGGAACCCACAGAAGGCATTGATTCAGAAACAGGTTTGCTTACTGGAAGGTGAACTGTATTTCTGTGTTTCCCAGCAGACTTCTTTGAGCCACCTCCCACCCAGTCACCTTTCCCTGAACTGGAACATCTCTTGGCAGGCATATTTATATGCTTGTTCCATTTGCCTTCCTCTGGAAGTATATGATTATGTATTTCTATTGAATAAGTGTGATTTAACACCTCCAGTATTATTTGCAAAGGGCAAACAGAAATCAGAACAGATAGCAGCACTGTAATCTATACAACTTCCTACAACTGCTACTGTAGCCTATTCGAGTGTTAAAACACTAGTTTATTTTTTCAATTACAAAAACACAAATTAATCAACACAGGGTAACAGGAGGACAGAAGTATGAGACTTTAAATACCAAACTGACAGAGAACACCACCACAACAAGGATGTGCAGTAACTCTGAACAAATACTTAAGTAGTTCTTAATAAAATGTCATTTTTTAAATGGAATGGTTATTACACAACGTGATAATAACTGGCTAGGTACAGGTAGGTTCAAGCAAACTAATTTATAAACCAACCACACAGAACACTTCACAGTCTCACTACGATCTACGGTCCTGATAAGTGGTGGCTGAAGAAGGCAAGTACTGCAATGTGTTAGTACTTACTAAATGCAATTTTATCTTATAGATGTATCACATGGAGGGGACAGCAAGATTTGAAATGAACAAAGTCGCCTTCAACAAACTTGCAGGGACCACCACTCTCTTGAAAACTATGTAGTTTTTTGTAGTGTATAGTGGAATGTTGTTCTGCATGAAATTCCATCCCTTTCAAAATGCTGTTCTACCACAGTTCCAATGTCATGGATTGCTGTTCTACCACAGTTCCAATGTCATAAAATGCTGTTCTACCCTTCTGGGGTTGAACAGCACTCTAGAACCTCTAGAAACTGCATGAGTCAGTTTCATTTTGAAAGCAAAAGAACTCACAAAACACATTTTTCACACAGTACTATACACTGTAAAAAATACAGGATGAGCAACTCTATGCAGAACCAGTGTGTTTTGCCACCTAAGGGTTCTGATTCCCATGGACATCTTGAGCTTTGCTCTCGAGGTCGGAGGGAATCAGAATCCCTCTGTGACAGAACACACTGGTTCTACTAGTTGCCCATCCTGTATTCTCTATATATAGTATGGGTCACGTAGTAAACACCAGCGGTGTAACAGGGAGGAAAGGGTTAATATGGCAAGCAAATTAAACAGAAAAACATGAATGCTGTAATGCAGAGGCTAAATCACAATATTAAATTCTGTGAGCAATTTAATAATGCAGTTTACCTGGATATGGACAAGTGTTTAATGTCCACGAATTCTTCCAATACAAAAGTAAAGCAGAAAAGTGATTAAACAAAGGGAAACAGGAGCAGAACTACTCAGAATGAGTAACTGTTTGAATAAAGTTACCCAAAAAAGGGTCACTATGGAATAAAAATAAGAAGCACACCAACAAAAATATTAAGACTTAAAAGAAATACAGTAACAGAAACTTACTCACAACTTGTGAGAAAGCTGTCAAATATTAGGAAATAGCCTGCTCTGCTTTCACACACACACACACACACACACACACACACACACACACACACACACACACACACACACACACACACACCACATGGTTGACCCTCATCCACTGAACTCCTTCACAGACACAGAGAAAGCTGAAAACACTACATAAGTTTAACTAAGTATTATCCAAAGATACCAAAACAAAAAAAAATGTTCACTAGCAGCACCAGGAACAAACTTTTGATTTTTGAAGCAATTAGCTCTCAAAAATAACAAATAATGAGGTTTTTGAAGGGTTCATTGGATGTGATGCACCACACTGAACTTGTCTCTGACTTAACAGACAATATACTGTGTAGAAAATGGCCTGCACGTGATATTTCAGCTATTCACCAATAATGCATTGCAAATTCACAGGCAGAATTGAAAAGCATTGGCGAAATTGGTGAAATCTGGTGAAATTTCACGTTACATGAAATTGCCATCCCAGGTGAAATTATATTTCGCCTAGGCAAAAAATTTTGCGTCATGCGACAATTACACGAAATATTTCACTAGGCGAGATGTTCCAATTTTGCACAACTCTACACATGGTCCAGAGGGCCCTGCATATCTGCATCTGTAGCTGAATGGAAACACATGCCTGGAGGACCCCAAGAAGGCACCAGGTGAGTTCAGGATGATAAATCTCCTGGGACCAATTCTCAAACAGCGTTTAGATTGCCTTAAGTTGTGGCGATCTAAGGCTGTGGCAAACCCGGATACACCAGGGAACCTGGGCCTGATTCTTGATTGGGTAGGGTCACAGCAGAAAAGTACCATGGTTTGTGATGACCATAGCAGTGTGCTAAACAGAGAGCACACATGGACAGGGTGCTGTAAGCCGTGGGCAGCCTTGCGGCAATGTCCCCGGACATTAGCTGGTGGTCTAACAGACAGCCTTCCCGCATGTCCCCTATGTAGCATAATATCCTGGTGGTTTAGCGGACCCCTCAATCCCTGATTACACCCATATCATTTTATAGTAAAATTAACCCCTCCCTGGTGGACTAGCAGACCCCCCCCTTCCTGATGTCCCCATGAATTGTATATTGATTATAAGTCTTTGCTGGTCTAGTGTACCCCCTCTCCAATATCTCCAAGATGTATTAATGTATTCAAATTCCCTGGTGATCTAGTGCCCTCCAAAAGCCCCGATCCCCCATTATGCCACATTATGACAACATTGGTGGTATAGTGCCCCCCAAGCAGACAGTGTCCCACCACCCCACTTCCCTCTAATCTCCAAACCAGGCCGGTGACTGGCCACTGCTCACCACAATGGCCAGCCACCGACTGAGCTCAGTGACAGCTGTCAATCATTAAGTGCATACTGTATACAGTATGCACAGATTCAAAGTTCAGTCAGTGGCTGGCTGTGGTGGTGAGCATTTGGCTGTGCCAGTCACTGGCTTGGTTTGGGGATGGGGGAAGCAGGGTGGTGGGACATTGCCTGCCGGGGTGGGGGGTCACTATACCACCAATGTTGTCATAATATGGCATAACGGGTGATTGGAGCTTTGGGGGTCACTAGATCACCAATGAATTTCAATGTATTAATACATCTTGGGGCCATTGGGAATTGGAGAGGGGGTACACTAGACCACCAGGGATTTATAATAATTACTCAATTCACAGGGACATTGGGGTGGGGGGGTCCACTAGTCCATCATGGATGGAGTTTATTTTACTAATTAGTTATATGGGGTAATCGGTGATCGGGGGTCCAAGGGGTCCTTTTTTATTATAGCAGAGATTGGGGCTGGGGAGGGGGAAAGGCAGCACATTGCCACAACTGAGTCAACTCTCCTGGTAGGGACATTTCTAAGTACCCTTAGGCCAGCCCTGGGTGGTCTAACAGTACTTAGCAATTTGCCCTCTGTGAGAGTTTTATGAATCCCAATTTGGGGGATGTGGCAGCCTGCATCTGCCTCTAACCCTTGGCACCATGTTGCAGCCCATTTTGTGGTGCAAGGGTGGCACAGTTGATGCAGGCTGCCTTTATGAATTGCTGCCAGTGCATTGTTTGGTGCAAGGGGCACTTTGCACCATTCATTGTGATGCAAGTCCCTTACCCTGTGCCAGTAGCTTTGAAAATTGTGCCCCCTGTCTTACACAGAGGAGGAGTTAATGAGTGATTGACCCTTGCCACATGGTAGTGGTTTGACAAAGTAGTAAACATGGTGAGTGCAGCTGGAAATGGGGTCTTGCTGGCAAAGACGAATAGCAAATCCACATTTCAGTTGCTATCTGTACATGTGAATGAGTGGAATCTATTGGGAATTAAGTTTGACGGCCAGTATTATGGCAACAAGTGCATGCCAATTGGGTGTGCTGTGACTTGTACAGTATTTGAACAGTTTAGCACCTTTCTGCATTGAAAGGGTGTGCACAATGCAAAGCAGATGGAGGTGATTCATTATTTGGATGGCTGTCTGTTCATAGGGAGACACAGCACTGAAGAATGTGGGCACCTTTTGAAGGTGTTCCAGGAGGTGTGTGTAGACTTTGGGGTGCCATTGGCAGAGGCCAAAATGGAGGGGCTATGCTCTGCTTTGTCATTCTTCAGCATTAAGATTCATACACTGACCATAACATGTCAATTGTCAGTGGAGAAGTCTGAGGCCCTGAAAGATTTACTGATCAGGTCAGATGGGGCAGAGAAGATAACATTTTGAGAGCTGCAGTAGCTGCTTGGTCATCTCAGTTTTGCATGCAAAGTAATCCTGATGGGAAGGACCATCTTGCACTGCATGGCAAAGGTGGGCATCTGATTCCAAAAAACCTCAACACATCATGTACAGTGAAGCCCACCAGGATGAAGCGCAGTATCACAGGTTTACTGCATGACAAAAGGAATTAACTCCCAATGAAATTGCATTGTTTGCTGCAGTAATTACTGCAGCGCTGCACTTCTTCCTGGTGGGCTTCGCTGTAGATGACTGTAAGCATGAGGGAAGATTTGGAAGTATCATTGACACTGTGAAGTGCTTCAATGGGGTGTGTCATTGAGGCACAGGTCAGGAAGCATAGGAAAAAACAGGAGCAGTTGTAGAATTCACAAAAAGTATTTTATTTGTTCTAGCAGTAACAAAAAAATAAATGTGTTCTGTACAACTATTTAGAAAGGCAGAATAAAATAGTGAAGATCCATCAGAGTTTTCCTTTAATCTCTGTGTGTCCATCTTGCAAGCAGTTGCAACTCTGTCTTATAAGTTGTTCCAACCCCTCCCCCCATTCTTAACAAGCATCTTTCAAAGTGTTCTTGTATGTTTCAGGCAGGTGCTGGCAGGAACACAGTGTGCCTGAGCTGAGGCCCCTTTTCCACAGCTCTTCTGAAAAAGGCTTAAAAATAGCACTGAGGTAACCTCTTGATTTTCCAATAGCTTTTTGCAATCATCTCAAATTACAATTATATACATTTCAAACATTAACACTATATAATTTCTAAACAAAGGGATCCCAATATCTCTTACATTTCCATACAGTGATTTGCATATATTTTATATCAGCAGATACGCAAGGGAGGAAAAGACAAACAGCAAAGGAAGACTGAGAGATAGCGAGTGGCAGATAAGTGCGAGACTGTCAGGGTGATCAAATCCTAGGTCTCACAGGAAAATTTGGTTATGCAACCAGACAGAGAAGAGACAGAAAGGGGGAGAACAGAAGATATCCCTGCATTCAAACTATTTCCATAACAACAGGGACAGGGTCCTATTCAGCCCTGTCACAGGGTGTCCATTTGGCCAATGGTCATTACCGGAAAAGAACTGGAGCTCCACATGGATGCTTCCAGAGGCTTTGGCTTCAGAGCATACTTCCAAGGGGTGGTGTGTGTGTGTGTGTGTGTGTGTGTGTATGTGTGTGTCTGTCTGGCAACAACCACCCAGCTAGCAGTAACTCTCCAGGTCGGGGGGGTGGATATCAGGGATTGCAAGGTCATCTTCAAAACAGATAACATGGGTATGGTGTATCTCATTAATTGGCAACTAGGGCCAAAGGTCTGATGGGAGATCTCTAGTAGGTCTTTCTACTGAAATGACTGTTACTACACTGAAACACAGAAACATAGAATTTGCTGGCAGATAAGAACCACTTGGCTCACCCAGTCTGCCCATTTTTCCCTGCCTATTATGTCACCTTAGACCCTGCTTTATCTACAGCTACCTCCCCCCACTTTCCAACTAGGATTCCTGTGTGCCTAGGCCATGCATGCTTGAAACCCAACACTGTTTTTGCCTCTGCCACTTCTGCTGGAAGACTGTTCTAGGTATCCACCTCTCTTTTAGTAAAGAAGTACTTCCTCACGTCCCTCCTAAATTCCCCCTTCCAGCTTTATTGCATTCCCCCTTGTTCTTGTATACTTTCTCCTCTGAAAGATTTCCTCCTCCTGTACCTTATTCATCTCCATGAGGTATTTATGTGTCTCTATCCAGGGCCTAATTAAGGTAGCCTGGGCCCCAAGACATTTTGAAACTGAATGGCCCTCCACCCTCACCCCTTGCAGAGTCTCCCCTGTCAGCTTCCACTAAGATATTACAAATAGTAATATCCACCTTCACCCCTTGCAGAACCTTCCACTAAAACATTAGAAATAGTAATATGAATGATGTCTTGAGGTATAATCACATGGCCATATTTTTGATAATTTCTTCAGCAACTTAATTGGCTGCCTCTTCCAAAATGCTCTTGTTATCATCTGGAAGATATTAACTGCACATTTAACCTCATCAACTATTTTGAAACATGAATAACTCAAGAGTGTTTAAATTGAAATTCTACAATGAAGGGAACAGTTGCATGTAAAGGGAACCTCTTTTCTGCAGGAAAAGAAACTGAGCTGCAGAGTGTGGAATAAAAAGGGAGTAATGGGGGCAGAAGATCTTATATCATGTTATTGACATTACACTTCATAAGCTTTGGG
This sequence comes from Neoceratodus forsteri, assembly GCA_016271365.2. Classification (NCBI taxonomy): domain Eukaryota; kingdom Metazoa; phylum Chordata; order Ceratodontiformes; family Ceratodontidae; genus Neoceratodus; species Neoceratodus forsteri. Next base: position 1,383,755,797 of record CM057455.1, read on the forward strand.
AACTATGGGTTGCCTATCCTTAAACAGAGCTCCTTGTCCATTACAGTCTACGTACATTCTTGTGTTGCATCATCCACTGGGTGCTCATGCTCACATCAATACTATGAGGGCTGAGCACATTTGGGACACCTTTCTCAGTAATTCCATGCATTGTGAATATTGGGTTGAAAAGTTTTGCAAAACTTTCAATGTCCCTTTTTTAAAATTATATTAAATAATCAAAGGAATTGCCTATTCAAGTGTCTGTCCTTTCTGGAAGTAGAATGCCTTTGACTGCCCATACTGCAATGATGTATCTGAATTTTGTTTGTTTGAATTTTGATGACTGGGTGCGCCCACTGAGACAAACATGTCCCTTTTTCAACCCAGGGAATAGAAACATTCCATACTTAGAACCATATACATCACTATACAGAGGTGAAAAGTAGCCAGAGTCAACTGTACAATACAAGAGTTAACCATAGAAGACAATCATGTGAGGACAGGCAGAAAGAACAATTCTTTGAAATGTCTTTTGAAATGGGGAAGAGACGTACACAAAAGTAAGCTTTGTGGGAGATTATTCCATTGTTTAAGTCCTGTGGAAGAGAAGGATATCTAGCCAATGGCTAAGTGAGTTTTGGATAGACTTAGCATAGGGAGGTGAAAGGATCCAAGGGTCCTGGAAAGGATTTCAGCATGAGCAGATTGGAGAGAATGGGTGAGGATGGAAGGTCAATGAGTTTGAAAGAGGTGTAGAGCACTGGGAAGTCCAATTTAGCCTTAAAGGACAGCCAGCCTAGGGTGTTGAGCATGAGGCAGTCCAGAGAAGGGCAACCAAAATGGAGCAGGGACTGCATCAGAAAACATATGAGGACAGATTAACAGAGCTCAATATGTATACCCTAGAGCAAAGGAGGGAGAGAGGTGATATGATCGAAACATTCAAACACCTTAAGGGCATTAACGAAGTGAAAGAGTCTAACATGTTTCAATATAAGAAAAATAGCAGGACAAGAGGACACAGCATGAGATTAAAAGGAGGCCTATTAAGGGGTAATATGAGGAAGTTATTTTTTTACAGAAAGGGTGGTGGATGCATGGAATGGCCTACCTCAGGAAGTGGTGGATATGAATACAGTGCAGGGCTTCAAACAAGCATGGGATAGGCATAAGGGAGCAATACAGATCAGTATGAAAAGCTAGGCCATTGACAGAGCAAAGTCTGATGGCACATTTGTATGGTAGAAAAAAGAATTGGGCAGAATGGATGGGCCTTGCGGTCCTTATCTGCTGTCAACATCTATATTTCTATGTTTCTATGTCACAGTGGTGGGCCCGAGCTGGTGCTTTAGCAGCAAAGCATGCATTTCTGTGATAGACCAGTTTAAGTTTGGTCAGAATTTAGGTCTTAGTGGAGTGAATTGTTGGGGCTCCAGAGAAGAGGCCAGGGAGAAGGGTAGCCATGGCAACAGTCCTCCTCAAACAAGGTGTGAGGTAGGGAGCAGTACAGTATAAGAGGCCAAGCTTTTGATGTGCTGCCTTTATAACATTAATTGTGTGTGTCAAAGGATAACTGTTCATCAAGCATCAAACCCAGGTATTTGAAAGATTCCACCCCTTCTAAAGGCACACCAGTGGAGGTTTTGACTACCAGGGGTGATTGGGTAGTCAGGTCAAAGGAGATGTGGTGGAACAGCATGGTTTTCATTTTTTTGTGTTCGGCATCAACAGGTTCTCCTTGAACCAGGTTTCTAACACCTGGAAGACTTTTTCCAAGTTACATTTAATAGAGGAAATGTCTCTGGAAGATCTGTAGAGCATGGCAGCATCTTCATAGAACTGAACCGATGCCACTCCACAATTCAGTGGCAGTTCATTGACAGAGATAGAAAATAATAGAGGCCCTAGATTTGACCCTTGGAGGACCCAGTTAGTGATGAGAGATAAGGATGACATGACTCCCGCCCATTTGACACACTGAACCCTGTTGAACAGGTAGTTAGTGATCCATGAGACAGAGAGCTGTAATCAAGGCCAAGACTATGGAGTCTGGCAATAAGAAGTGGATGACTGATGAGGTTGAATGCCTTCATGAGGTCTACGAAGATTGCCTTGGTGGCACAAGCCTGACCCATGACCTGAAAGATATCAGAGGTGATCCTCAAATGAGCAGATTTCATCCCATGTGATTTCCAAAACCCATGCTGATGGATAGTAAAGGCATTAGTCTGTTCTAGAAAAGAGTATAACTGATTATATAAATTTTTTTATTGGATTTTTTGCTATTCGGCATAAAATAGATATCAGTCTGTAGTTCTCAACAAGGTTAGTGGGTCCACTTTTGTGTATATGGACAACAATCACAGTTTTCCATTTGTCTGGTATGATTTGCATAAGGAAGAATCTATTGATTAGTAGTGTGACTGGGTAAGCAAATGCAGGTGCTCCTATCCTGAGGAATTTTGGTGGAAGGGAGTCATAACCTGGGAAGCTATCAGGGTTGAGACCCATTAAAAATTTGAGGACCTCTTTACACAGTATGGTTTTTATATGGAAGACGGGATGAGGGACTTCTGGATAAGCAGCATTCAGATCAGGGTGGATAGCAGGTAGGCAGATCTTGAATTTTTCAAGGTCCATGAAACAGAGATTTATTCTGGTGGCTGTCTTTAAGGGTGTGGATAGTATAGTGTCTTTTGTGATCATATTTTGAGGGATGTTCCATTTGTTACCCATAAGTAGGACGTTGATTTGTGACCAAAAGCATTTTGGGTTGGTGAGGTGCATTTCCTGCAGAGACTGGAGATAATTCTGCTTAGATTTGTTGGCTTTGGTTTTGCAAGTCTTCCACAGTTGGTGATAGGATAGCCAATCTGAGTAAAGTCCAGATCCTTGAAGGTTTTCCAGACCTTGTCACAGGAGCGCATTAGGTGCTTTAGCTCCTGTGAACGCCAGGGGGAGTGGATTCCTTTAGCTCTTCTTAATTTGAAAAGGTCATGGGAGTCAAAGATAGAGAAGAATGTGTTGATAAGGTATTCTAATGCTTGATTTATGTCGGGAAGGGAGATAATGTGGGTCCAATTGATGGAAGCAAGACTTTGCAAGAAAGCTGAGGTATTAAAGTTGGTTAGATCCCTGGACTTAAGAATTCATGGGTGGTGGTGAGGGAAGTCATTCTTCCAGACACAGAACATGGGGGAGTGATTGCTTAGTGCATTAGGGGGGATTCCTGTGGCCCTGATAAAGGTCTTGTTATTAGTTAGCATCCAGTCCAGTAGGCTGTGTTTACCAGACTTCAGGTTAAGTCTAGTGGGTTGGTCAAGTAATTGCTCTAATTTAGTATCTGATAGTGCTGCTTGGTTTTGAGTTCTATTAGGCCCTAACCAGTCATGGTTGAAGTCTCCACAAAGTATGATATCTCTATGTGGGAGGGTATCTAGACTAGTGAAGAGTTCAGTGTAGGAGGAGGAAGCAAGATTAGGGGTAGATAGATACATCCTATAAATAATTGTTTACCTTGGCCAAGGGTAACTGTGATAAACAGATATTCAGTGTCAGAGTTAATCTTTGTACCTGTTAGTTCGCTGACAACCAGCTCTGCCCTAGTGTAGATCAGTAACCCCCCTCCTTTCTTGGAGATTCGGTCATGTCAGTAGGAAGGGAAGCCAGGTAGAGCAATTTAATGAGGCAGAATGGAGGGCTTTAACCAGAACTCCCTGATGCATAGGATATCTGGCTTATAATGCCAGAGTCATATTTCTAGTTTGGCCAATTTATGTGTAACACTTTGTATGTTCATATGGCTATTTTGAGCCCTTTTATATTGGGCCATATAGGATATGAGGCTATGGGGTTGGGCTTCATTCTCATGTTAGGTCCAGGGTTCAGCTCAGTGTCGCCAGATAAAAACAGTAGGCACGTTCAGGAGTGAATAGAGGGTTAGCAGATAAATGGTGACTTATGAATGTTCTTCGTCCATTATATAAGTAGAGTAGTTTTATTGTGCTGGGCATGTGCCAGTAGTCCAAAAATGAGGGAGGAACTTGGTTGAGGTGCATAACAAGTAATAAAAGGGTTGTGGCACAGAGAGGCCAAAGGTGAGGGGTAACGTTGATGCCCTAACTGTATCAGACATGCCATACTGAAGACAGGCCAGGAAGGAGCAACAAATGAGTAGTCCGTTGGCATAGTAGAAGTACAGCATTGTTGGTTTATAGTGGTATTTTAGATTGGGAGAGTAAAAGAAGGGGGACAGATGTGAAATATCAGACCTATGAGTATACTGGAGAGTGTACAGTGAAGGGTCAAGATTTAGCCGAGTAGGAGGAGAAAGTCTTAGAAAGGAAGCTTGTGTTGAAACTTGCAATGTAAGTTTATTAGGTATGTGTCACCACCCTCTAAAGGCAGTTCTGTATAACGTGCAGGTGGGAAAGTGGGGAGATTGGTAAACTTCCGTACTGAGATCCACGCATGCGTCAAGCTTGCACTGTTATATAAAGAAGACAGGCAAAGTGTGGGAGTGGTGGGGGCAGGTAGGAAGCCGCCATACAGCAGTGGTGGGAAGGATCAGTCAGAAGTGTTTAGGTGCAAGCTCAAATAGGCAGCCTCCTTATATCAGGGAATTCCTAAGATTAATTTGAAACCTGACAATGGGCAGGATCCTTAATTCAGGATAACCTTACAGTTAAATTAAAAAGTGATCCAAAAGAGCTGTGTGGCGCTTCCCTCTTAATCAGCTAAATTCGGCGAGAAGCTCCAAGTTGAAAGAAACAGCAGCAGTCAAATAAAAATATCAAAAGAGTAGCTTCGGTCCAGCAGCATCGGTCCAGGTTCAGGTCATTGCTCTGAAGCAGGAGTAACTCCTGCACTGAATGGAGAACAGCTTTAAACAGCAATTGAAAATGTTTTTGCATATTCCAAAATGTTTCATTGCATATATTTATAACTGTAAAATGTGTTACCAATTATGGTGCTTTGTTCTGTAACTCTGAGCTGCACCTGAAAAAGGGCCTTTTGTTCAGTGTGTCATCGCAGTAAACAAATGATTTTAAAATAAAATAAGATTATGTTGTGAGTACAAATCACAGTGCTGTGCGACCTCGGGAATACACTAGTGCTGGGAAAAATTAGAAAAATCCCCTTGCATGAAATGTTCAAACACTTCCAGAAATGTTGCAAAATGTAATGGATTTTTGTGAAATTTTACAAAATTATTATAATTCAGTTATTCTTACGGCAGGAGACCTGGGTACTGCATGCCTATTTGTTGTAAGGAGTCCGGGGGGGGAATGTCGCATTTTGTGATATTTGATTGAGTAGTCTTGAACTTATAGGGCATACAATCTGGCAATTTATGCAAAATCTTCTGAAAACAGGAGTTGGATAACTGCAAATATGCATGCATACCCTTCTTGGAAGGGTCTTAAAATGGCTAAATATGGAGAGGTTCAGTTAGGTATATTTTAAATTAAAGAAGCTCATAATTAGGCAATTTAATTCTTATTTGTGAAATGTTGCAAATGTTTTCTGAAAATGGTTATGCTTGTAGCTCAGTTCCTATTGCACGTATACTCATGAAATTTGGCATACATGCCCAATGACAGTTGGTCCTGAAATCTACAAAAGCTGTAAAAATTGCTCTATGGTTTAAAATGTACAGTGGAAATACTGCAAGTTATTAATTGGTAAAATGTTGCAAATAAAATTCATGGTAGTGTAATAGGTAATGGCACCAAAATTCCACTTGTGGAATTTTATTTTCACAGAGCATGCATCACCACTGCATCTAATAAACTGAGCCAAGCTGTTTGCAGTCCTTTAGTTCCTTCCTGTCTGTTTTCCCTACCCCCTGTTCTCTTGACTCGACCAGATGGATTCGGTGGAACTGCTTGTCTTCCCAATATCCTCCTTGTTCATTATAGTGATACAGCTCCTTAAAATTGGAGCCACCAATCCTTAAACTGTCAGACAGGAATAGTTGGAAATCATCCTACTTGGTGCCCAAGCCATTTTCTTAACTCATTAGATCTGTCTGAGAGCCTGTAAATGGTGACCTGTGATAACAGCAACGAGGGAAAGAGCAACTACAATAACGGTGATGGAAATGGGTGACTACCAAAACAGAGATGGGGGATTCCCCCCCTCCCTGAGTTTAACCCCCCCCAGTTAGAATATTATGTAAGGTGAGTGTGGGGGGACTAAGCCCCCCACAGATACGAAAGTCATTGTATCTGCAGTCACCCAAGATCCCTCATTGAAATTACACATCACTGTAATTATTTCATGCTTTTCACAAGGCACCACTGTAAATCCTACAAACATCAGTCTTTCTCTCGCTAGCCAATGTTCCAGAGTGTGATTCTTATATGACCTGCTGTAAAGTCATAATTGCTGATGTTCACCAGCCTGTCAGCACAACAGTAGCACTACCACTCATGATGCCAGTAACCCAGGGTCGGTAGCAAGCACAAGTCACTGGGGGCTAGTGAGGGGGAGGAGGATCCAGTGTCTCAGAGGATGCTCTTCTCCTCTGAGGATGAGAGCTGGAGACCACTGCTGCCACGTGATTGCCACCTGGGTAACCACAGATGGTGGTGCAGGCATGAGTGCATGCAAGGGTGGGGAAGTGTTGATTGGCTGGGAGGGGCTTCATGCACTGTGAGTGGACACCACTCCCAGCTGTCACTTCCATGGGGAGGGAAGGAAATGGAAAAAGACTCTGCTGAGCAACAAGATGGCCCTGCTGTCTGGCAGATTCCTCAGGAACTAAAGGGCTCCACTCTATATAGGGTAGGTGCTCCAAATATGGGTCGACTTAGACCCAACACAATATACAACAACTCCACAGTTGTTAGGTGCTCTCAGAGGCAAATAAGTATTGTGCATTACACTTTTTAATATGGATTTTACTAACAACAGTAGTAATAAGCAAATGATGCTCCAGACTTATGCTGAAACTGTACATGTAGAATTTATTAATTGAAAGACCATTGCCAAAATAAGATCTAAAACTGCACCATGCCTCATGAGTCATAGGTTTGCTGCTTACCACAATGGAAAACAAGACTGTGCAAAATGTGCTTACAAAAATTTAAGCAGGCTGTTATGCCTTTACAGATTGTATGCCTCTCACCTAGTTGCCAGCTCACCCTGATGCAGTGCTTCAATCTATGATCTTCCTCAGAGGGTGTGCACTTCAATGGGGAGGGGAAAAACTGGAAAAAGACCCTCTGCTGAGCAGCATGCTCATCCTGCTCTCCCACAGACACCACACCCTGCAACTTGGCTGTCTCCAAGTGCTACTTCCTGACATCTCCGAGATACTTCCCAAGGACAACATTATGAAGGGTAAGCCATGAGGGAAATGTAGAGAGGTAGGACACCAAGAAATGGTGGGGTGATGGGGTTGGGGCAACACAGGAGCCTGATGGTGGGGCCAGATGCCAGCTGAGAAAGACAGCAGAAACAGAAAGTAAGAGAACAAATTGTTGTTCTGTGCTTCCTGCTCAAACTCGGTGTCTGCTATTTCTTAGGTGAATCCATGCATATAACTCCTGCTTCTGGTGACCCCTATACTAGATGCTTCCCCAACCCTATCCTTTAGCTTAAATCCGCTTGACTACTAGTATCCCCTCACTCTTGGTAAAACTACAGCCCATTTTGAGCGTTTAGGCATTCCTGGCCCCAGAATATCCCCAAGCTGGTCAGAAAAAGAAGACCCACTCACGTTCAACAAAATATTAGTGAAATAGAAGCTTGTCTAGTTTCTGTCATTGTCATTACTCACAGACCTCAGGGCCACTGGGAAGATCCTCTCAATATCTTTCCTGTAGGAACATCCCTAATTCTATAAATGACCATTTCATGTCCTCAGAACTTGTACTCCATATCACAGTGCAGACAATGGTCAAATCCTCTGTCTAGCTGCAGTGGATCACATTCATTTGAGCTGTAAAGCAGGTAGGCAAATCAGTTTACCTGCACTAGCATCATGATCCTGCAACATGCTTCATGTAAAGCAGATGGGCAAATCAGTTTACCTGCACTAGCATCATGGTCCTGTAATGTTCCTCTTTGTAACATGGCTAAAAGCAATAACAGCAAAAACAAGAAATCCATTGGCTAAAACTAGTCACATGTGAAAGATTCAACACAGCATTATTTAACCAATAATGCTGTGTGAAGCACTTCACCTAACCACCACCCAAAAAAGCACTGTTTAGAAAAGAGATACCTGAAAGAGTCACGCGGCAACTCAGTAAACCAAACAGAGGAAGCACGTCATGAGCAGGTCAGCAAATATGCAAATTGCAAACACTTCAATGCTGAACTGAAAAGCGCAGCATATTATGGTCCTCCTAAACACGTCGTAGAAGGAATAGCCATGCAGAATCGCTTAATATTCTTGTATTTGATTTAAAGGACCCATTGTAGCACTGTATACAAAAGATGTGTTTTGCAACATCAGTAGACAAATAATGATGCCTTCCAGTTGTGAGAAGTACAATAAACTCCCATTCAAAAAAACAAAACCTTGTAGAAATCATGTATTCAAGAATAATATCTATATTTACAATATGATAATATATCCCATAACCATGTTACAAGTGCATTAAGCCACTCCAAAGGTGGAATTAATGCATGGCTGAGCCTTTGTAGGGACTCGGTCGACGATCCCAACCATGCATTAATTCCCCATTAGATGCCATCTTCATCATGGCTTAATGCTTACATCTTCACTGCTACTATTATAGCGGTGTCATCTATGAATCCAGCTTTACCATTCTAACCTCTTTTTCCCTTCTTCTCTATGGCAGGTCAGGTGTATGGATGTGCAAAATTCATGGATATAGCTTCCACAAGCTTATCATAAAATAACAGTTTTCACAACAACTCACAAAATTCAACTTTTTAAGCACTGTTGTTATTGCATAATCTTTGTTTGCTTAGAACATGGACACCCTTTGGACACCCTTTAAGCAAAATATTGAATGGTTGCCACACACAGCTTCCTTTTGACCTAATACATTAGGTGATACTGTGTTCTCCAGTTTTAAAGTTACAGGGGCTTATAATTTGGTGGTTTTCATTCTTGCAATATTTAATTTAAAACATTCTGAATATTTAGATGCATATAACACAACCCCCTTTAATGTTATAGATCTTAAACATGGCACGTGTGAATGTACACACACACACACACACATACACATATGATGGGGAGCTTCAAACATGCCACATTTGGTGACATCTGGCTGGGTGTTTTTAAAAATAGATGGAAATAACTGAAAACTGTATTTTGGTGACATTTTTCAAAATCTGTGTGTAAATTTCACAACATTTTACGGAAGTGAAATTGTAGTTTTGCCTGCATTCTGCCTTTTGCATAGGCCTAGATCACACCTTTTATGGCCCTTATTGTTCAATAAATGACAGTTGTTTAACTACAGAAGCAGAATGTATTGACAGTTCCAGGCATGAAATCTTTGCAAAGAAAAGAGCTAGAAACATAATTGTTTTTGCTTCAATGCTTGTCTTTAGGGCCTCCTATGGCCCTGGGCCCTGGGACATTGTCACTCTTGCCCTTATCTTAATCTGGCCCTGTCTTTATCATGACCCCCTTCTCCCTCCTCCTCTCTTCCATGGTATACATATTGAGATCCTACAGTGTCTCCTCATAAGGCTTTTGATGCTGCCCCTGCACCATTTTAGTTGCCCTCCTCTGAACAGCTTCTACCCTGTCTATGTTCTTCCAGAGATGTAGCCTCCAGAACTGAACAAAGTACTACAGGTGGGATCTCAAGAATGATCTATACGGTGGTAACACTACCTCTCTCCTTCTATTGGTGATACCCCTCCATATGTCTCCCAGCATCCTGTTGGCACTATCTACTGTCTTGTTGCATTGCCTTGCCATCTTGAGGTCATCCAGTATGATTATCCCAAGGTCCCATTCTTGTTTAGTGACTGTCAACACTTTGGCCCCCATATTATACTCTGCCTCTGGGTTGCTGTGCCCTAGGTACATGATTTTGCACTTTTTTCATATGGAAACCCAGTTGCCATACCCATTACCACTCCTCAAGTTTCTCAAATCTCTACACATTCTCTGTGCCCCCTCTGTAGAGTCTACCACTCTACCCTAGTGCAGATTATGGTGTCATCAGTAAATAGGCTTACATTCCATCCAAGCTCTTCTGCAATATCATTTATAAAGACATTGAAGAGGACTGGTCCAAGTAGTGAACATCCACTTTAAAGCAGTGTTTGTGTTAGGTGTTGATAATGGTACTGCTGATGCTCTTTTTCATTCGCATTGGCAGAGGTTCCAAGAACTGAATTCCAAGTAGAAGAACAAACCAAGGATGTCCCCATACTCCTCTGGAAGCTGGTGATTCAAACACCTGGGGTCTAATCAGGAATGTTATACCTCCGGTACACAGACAGCATACAGGAGGGGTTTGAAACCTTTCTACGTGTAAGGCGGTCCTAGGGCTTGGAAAATTTGTGATCAATACCAGTGGACCAGTTATGCTACTATGTAGTACAAATGAAACAAAAATGTTTGATGCTAGGGTAGTCAGATGACACCTAACGAGATTTGCTTGGTTTTCTAAGGTCACTGTTTTGAAGACAACACACGGGCATTCCAGCTACATCAGAGATTGGAGGGCTAGTCCTTGGGAGTACCTAAAAGATCAAAGACAGATGCCCAATTAGCTCATGCCTTTAGGAACAGGTTTGGGGAGAATTGTAATGTGTATGCTCATCCCTGTCGGAACCAGTGTTGTTTTGAATAGCCTTTTTATTTGCCTTCTGTGGTTCATTTTATGTGTCCAAATTGGTTTAGCCAAACAAGGCAGCAGTGGCTGAGGTGATTTTGAGGGATGAGGATGACGCAACAATGCCAGAAGGGGTATTTGTGCAGCTCTAAATGAAAAAAAATGTCCACTTGGCATGGGGTTGCTGGCGCATCCTAAGGCCACTCCAGGGGCAAATTGGAACATGTGGGCAGAGATGCTGGATTGTGTAACTCAGAGACCTGATGGTGGGGATACATTTTTCTGACACAGAGACAGTACCCTGTTAACAGCATTTTAGTTCCAACATGTCCTTGGCTAGGCCATGGAAAGGCTTAGATTGAAGTTAGGGAAATTAAGTACTCACTCCCTTTGCTTTGGGGCAGTGACAAATACAAGGATGGAAGGCTTCTTGGACAGTCAGTTTCAGGCACTGGGTCAGTGGAGGTCCAAGATGTTTGAAGGTTATGTGTAACCACATTTGTTCTTCTTTCCCCACATATATATCCTTCATTTTACCTCCCCTCTCTACACTAACTTTTTTTTTTCTATTTTACATATTTCCTAAAGAAGACCGAAGGTCGAAACTTAGATTTTTAACTCTATTTTCTATTTTCAGCGTGCATTTAATATAACCATTTTGATTTGTTATAAAAGTTGCTTTTTGTTCCCCAGGAGGAGTCACTTTCCAGAAGAAACAGCTCTGGATATGTGAACACGCATTCGTTCACAGCAGCAGCCAGTGGGACAAAGCAGACCCCAGGGGTGAAGAACCTCTTCCTAGTCACCCAGCATCAGCAGTTGCATCAGATGGGGCATCAGGGAGCAGTTGGAGGGGACTTCCTTCCATGTGTCATGACTGAAGCAATACAGTATGGCCCTCCTGTGACTCAGTTGTCAGGGTGGCTCAGTTGGTAGCACATCCTCTGCTGGACCAGAAGGTCATGGGTTCTCTTCCCACACCAGGATTGGACTCATACCTAAAACACTGGCATCTGAGTACAGTATTAGGGGGGTGCTGTACTGCCAAGGTATGCCGTCCTTCAGGTGAGATGTGAAACCGAGGTCCCTTCTACCCATCCTGGTGCTGTCCTTGTTGGTGTTCCGGTGGAAGTAAAAGAACCCATGGCACTCTTTGAGAAGAGTAGGGGACATTCCCAGTGCCCTGGCCAACATTCCTCTTCCCATAAACCAGATCATGCAATTGTCCTGCCTGCGTGTGGGTGTTGATGTGCAATATGGCTTCCACTACACATTCATTCACTTCACTACCAGTCTAGAATTGCTTGTAAACCGCTTTGGGATACACTGTGTATGAAAAGCTCCATATTCTTCATCATCATCCATCATCATCCATCATCATTCCTCCTCCATCCCTCCTCCTTCTCCTCCTCCTAGTCCATCTGGTTGGCAAAGACCTAGGGCTGGAGAAGTCATTGGGTTTGCAATGCCATTTGCTCTGGAAAACCTTGTCAGGGACAGCGCTGGTTTGATCGCACATCATACAGAGGCAATGATGTTGGCATGCATGGAATGTTGTGATGATTGTTCAAGCCCACATGATGGTAAACATTGCAATATGGAGCTTTATGGATACTATTGGGGGAATGGTGCTAAGGCATGATGAGATAGTCATGAATTTACCCCAGCTGTAGGCATGTGATGGTGTATATTTGCCATGCAGGTTATGATATGTTCCAAATAGTTCTATATGTTGCATTGGAGAAATGTTACCATGGCTGGTTTTAGAGTGATGGATTTTGACAACCTGTGGTGTCACGGTAGGGTAAGAAGCGTGCAAAGCGGTAACGGAGAATTTGCTTCTAACACAGATAGGTTTCTCCTATGGCTGACAGAAGGTAAGACCCTGATGATTGGGCATCATTGGGGCCACTCAGGACACAGCATTTTTGGGCTTGCCTGCTTGTGTAGTGTCATCTGTTGGGGGATGGGTGCACGTCACATGGCTTTGATCAAACACTTAGGCCTTGGAGTCTGTTGCTCCTCTGGAGGCAGTACACTCTGGGAAACAGTTGGTCCACATGAATAGCCCCTTTGGGTAGGAGACGGAATGGTTGATGCTGTTGACTGTCCTAAAACACTTGCTGACACCCCCGTGTTGCACATGCTATGCTACTGAATTACTGAATTGAAGCAGGAAACCCTTTGTCTGTGGCCTTTTCCCCAGACACTGGAACAGGTCTGGATAGTCAGTGGGAGGGCAGAGAAATGGTGTGGACAAAAGGATAGGTCAGGAGGTAGGTCTATCTAGAGGTGGAAAAAGTCTATTGCCAGAGGGGAAGAGCAGTGGAGGGTATATAGGGACTAGCATACTGTAGCCCACTTTTGGTTCCTGTTCTTTGGACAATAGTTCCACCAACCCACCCTTGTAAAAGCAGGGTAAAACAGGGCTGACAGGTAGGTAGGGGCCTCTGCTATCCCACTATAGGGAATTGCATTATGGATCTAGGAGGAATTTGTTCTGTTTTATAACGAGTTTTTCTTGACTTTTAACCTCCTTTGACAGAAAAGCAAGCTAGATTTAACTAGGCATGTCACACTTATATAAGTATGGGGGCATGGTAGTCTTGCAAGCAATGTACAAAGGGGATAATGGGTGGAATTTGATTCTGACGTAGATGAATTCCTGCTGAAGCTGGCAGGAGGGGAGGCCCTGATGACTGGGCATCATTTGGGCAGATCAGGAGATAGCCTCTTCATGCTTGCCTGAATGTGGCATCACGTGATGGTGGATGAGTGCACATCACATGGCTCTGAGACACCCCTTAGGCCTCAGAGACAATTGCCCCTCTGGAGGCAGTACCCTTTTGGAAAGATTGGGATCACACCGATGGACTCTTGGGGTAGGGAACAGACCAGTAGATGGTGATGACTACCCTAAAATGCTCACCGACACTCCCAAGCTATGCATGCCATGTTAGTGATATAGGGTATAGTAGTTTATTTAAATAAACACATTGCTGGGGTCTCTTCTGTCCAGGTGTGGGGGGTAGGGCCTTCTGAGACAATTTACCTGTGCAGCTCAGGAGACACTGATGATGCTGACCACTACGGGCTGGATTTTAAAAGCAGAGGATTCTGACAAAAGGGGCAAGTTATTATTCTGTCAGCGTTCTCTGCTTCATGAAAACAAAACTCATGCACCTTATTTATCTAAGCATATGGAGTTCAGTACTGGTGCCCATACCTCAAAAAGAACATTAACCTGCTGGAGAAGGTCCAGAGGAGGGCTACAAAGATGATAGCTGGTCAGCAGGGTAAGGCATACAAGGAGAGGTGGAGGGCACTGAACATGTACACTCTGGAAGACAGGAGAGTAAAAGAGAGAGACAGGGAGAGGGAGAGAGATAGAGAGAGAGAGAGGGGACATGACTGAGACCTTCAAGTACTTGAAAGGGATAAATAAGGTTGATAAGGAGTGTCTCGTTAAGCTGAGTGGCAACCATAACACGAGGGGGCACAGTCTTAAGCTGCAGGGTGGGAGGTTTAGGAGGGAGGTCAGGAAGCACTTCTTCACAGAGAGGGTGGTGGACACTTGGAATGCACTGCCAGAAGAGGTAATCTCGCTGAAGACAGTAGGCAGCTTTAAGAGAGGCTGGAATGGGTATAGGGGGAGGGTAAGCATCATGGGTAGGGAGGATGGGAGGAGTGGGGAAAAGGGACAGGAACAGTTGCTCAATCTGTGGACCCTGCAACATGAGCAGACTTGATAGACCAAATGGCCTTTTTCTGCTGGCTTCTTCATATGTTCGTATTTACGAAGAGGTGCAGGATTTTATATCAGTTTTCTAGATTTATGGCAGCTTGTGTCAAAAAGCAAAGCATGCATTATTATTTTGATGTTACCACCACAACATTTGCTGTAATTGCACAAAACTGTGTTAGCTTTTTGGGCACATTTACACCACCAGGACTCATCCATTAAAAATCCTGGCTGATTACTTTGCCAGCAGATTATATAATGAACCAGGTGAGAAAGTAGGTTAAACCATTTACAAGAGATACTCAAGCTTCTAAATTGCATATATTAGTTTCTTTTGTTACCCTAAGGAAAGTAAAAAGATTTAACCTATACATGTAGTTGCTTATAAGGGGGAATAATTATGAAACAGTATTTGAATGTAATATTGTGATCTGTCCCGAGCAAGATGGCTTCGGTAAAGGGCATAGCACTGTCACAGCCCTGCTTGAGTTCACGGATGTCATTTACCATGCAATGGATAAAAGCCTAACAACTGGACTGTGTTTGTGGACCTGACCACAGCCTCTGACCTGGTCGACCACAAAGCATTAACCTCTAGATACGCAAACATGGTTTTGGGCATCCTTCACTCTCCTGGTTCACAGACTACCCGGGCTACAGGAAACAGGCTGTCAAAACTGGAAATGCTCTATTCGTGATAAACACCACCACCTACAGGGTCCCCCAAGGCTCTATTCTAAGCCGTCTTTTTTTCCATTTACATTAATAACCTACCTACAGTCTGCAAACCAGTGTATACCCTCCTTTACACTGAAGATGCTTTCCTTTACACCCACCACAACTACATAGGTAAAATCAACCAAACTCTCAGCAACAGCTTTGCAAGGCTTCAGGAGTGGTTCATTCAAGAAAAAATGGTCTTAAACCTCCCAAAAACTAAGTCCGTGTTGGCCAGGACCAGGCTCAAACTTAAATTTTACCCCATGTTCAGTGTTACAGCTGTAAATGGTACTCCCCTTGAAAAAAAATATCCTTCAAGTGCCTCGAAATACATCTAGATCCCACAAAGTCTTTTGAAACCCATCTCCAGCACTCTACCAGCCTTCTCCACCAGAAGTTGGGGTCAGTCTACAGAGTTCATAAGTTCTTATCACCTGAAAGGAACAGCTCAAGCCAATGTTCTCCCACGACTAAATTATGGCGTGGTTGTCATTGATGCTGCCAGCAAATCAGTACTACAAAAAAAGCATATCTTATATCACAAAATTGACAAATTTGCCTTTGACAGCAGCTTCAATGCCTTCCATTGTCTTGTGCTAAATACCTTTTACTGGCTACCCCCTGAACTCAAAGCTAATCTAACTCTTGCCACTAACATTAAGAAAACTTTGCAACCTGGTGCCCCTGCTTACCTAGCAAATCAAATCCCGCTCGTTGATCTACCCACAGCCCACTCTGCTTCTAACAACATTGTAGTCCCTCAGTTTTGCACTAAAATGGGACAATACTCTTTTAGTTACTGTACCAAGCTGCCTCAATATGGAATTCTATACCTCCCCCACCAATTAAATAATCCTCTACATTGGCAGCCTTCACAAAGTTTTGAAAGTTCATTACTCCTCGTCCTACGAATGCAACTGGTTTCACTAACTCCTCTCTCCCCACTCTTTAATCTTACATGCCAAAACTACATGGCACTTTTTTTTTCTCCCCAGCTTTCATATACCTTTTGTGTCAGTTACTGTATTCAGCACTGCCTCCTCCCCCTTTGTCCATGCAAGTTTCATATGTATACTGTATATTATTCCATTACAATCCCTGTTTCTGCTATTTTTTGATGTTCTTTTTATTATATTTCTGAAATACCTGTGTTAATCGTTCTGAACCATGGTGTATCAGAACCATGATATACTGCCTCCTATGTTGATGTATTACCTCCTGTGTCTGTGCTATTGTACCCAGATCATGCCTAAAAAAGGCTTCCATTGCCAGTGGTCTCACCTGGTCAAGAAAGTTAAATAAATAAATATTGAATGAGATACACTGCTTAAGCGGGGAATAAAACTGGCCAAGGTGTCCAGGTTATACAAATGCCTCAGGTGCATAGCAAGGCACAGGGCACATGATAACAAGCACCTTCAACCAAGAGAGAAGTCTGTACGTCAGCATGCCTGGTACCTCCAAAGGTGTTATTCTTCTTATAAGATAGGTCCTAAACTGATTTTTGAAGTGTCAGCAGTCCTTCAATCCTGAACTGTTTGGGTGTGCTCTGAAAACTGGACAGTCTAGTAATACTCTTGGCCAATCAGATCCCAAGGGTTTCATCACCAATTTTATAAGTGCTATTGATGTGATGCTGTCCTGGTCTGCCTTTCAGCCTGCCACCTAAATTATATAAAATGTATGTTGGGTATTAATTCACATACAGTAAATAAAATACATATAGGAAAGAATGTTTATTAGGCCCATTTCTAATAGGTTGAGACTGTGGACCTGTTTCCTTGTTGAATGAACGGTTCTTTGCATGATCGCAGTTATTCTACTAGAACCGATCACGTTAAGCTTAGTGCGATCAGTACCAATAGAATAAATGTGATCTAGCACTCCTTGACACTAATACTAGTTGAAGTGACTTGTCGGTGCATAGAGATCCCTAGTGGCTCAGTCAGTTAGTCACATTATCAGAGGGCTGGCAGCAGGGAATATTTATTTATTGAATTCTCTGATTAATACCTTTGAGCTACAAGCTCGTTTACAAAGGTTCCATGTTGGAAAGTATACAAACATGTATACAAGCAGTTAACAAATAACATTTGAAGGTAATGATTGATGCCACTTCTTGTACAATGGTGTAAATACCCAACATCGAAATAGGGTTACAGGACTAGTAAAATGACAATGAATCAAAACTGAAAAATATCTAGAATTTAACACAAAAAGGAAGTTGTGACAGTATTGTACAGGGGTAAAGCAGTAGGCTGTTCAGAGCTGGGGAGCATGGTTCAGGTAGAGTTAAGGAAGGAAAAACATTGGTATTTAGATACAGGGAGGAACTAAGGGTGGGGGTAGGAGCAGGAAAGAATCCACCCATGAAGTTTTGTTGAGAGAGGCAATAAGTGAGGATAGAGTAAGGGTTTCAGGGCGGGGGTGGTGAAGAAAGTGAAAGTAGGAGCCTTAGATCAGTAGTTCTCAGACTTTGTCCCAGTGAGCCTCCCCAAATCCATGGAAAAGGTTTTGAGCCTCCCCAAAAAACTGAAATAATCTTGGGCCTCCCCAAAGAAAAATAACCTACTGTATTTGTACAGTACACCATGAATAAAATTAACTCCTTTGAGTACTTGGCTCATATTCAGTTCTTTGTCTTATACTGACTTGGAACTTTTGAAAAAGAGCTCCTGTGCTTAAAGGTGTTTTCTGAATAATAAATAAAATAAACAAATATTATTATTCAGCTTATTGTAACACCCTCTCAAGAGGCCAAGTACTTGCTCTGCTATTTTCATTATTGAACCATTGTTACCCCTATTTGCAGTACCTTCATGGGTTGGACTACTTCCTCTGTTTTCTCTCTATACGAAATAACCTTCCTACATACTTTGCCTCTCCCCCTCCTTCCCTGCTCCTAAGCAACTTCTCTGGGATTACTTTGCTCCTTCCTGCTATTGCTCTTAGCACTTCTATGCTCAACCCTTGTATTGAGCTGTTCTGTCATTAGTTTACAAATTGATCAGTTACCACCACTCATTACTAATGTATTCATATTTATTTGCACTATTGCTCATTGTATATTTCTTGATTGTTTTGCAATTACCTTTTGAAATGTATTCACTCCCTATCCTTCCCCGGGTATACCTGAAATGAACCTTGGCTCATTCACCTTCCCTTGTCACCTATTAGTAAATAAATACATAAAATTCACTTACTATTATTATCCTCTTTCAGTTTGCTTCATCTCTTCACACAAAATATATAAAACCCAAAATTTAAACACAGTACTTTTTCAGACTTGCTTGAGCCTCCCCTGGAACAGGTTGGGGCCTCCCAAGGGAGGCTGGCCTCACCATTCGAGAACCCCTGCCTTAGATCGATTATAGAGTTTCAGAGAGGTAGATGAGTTGTGCAATTGCTGTAAGGTAAGATTATGTTAGATGGTGGGTAGGTGAGGGGTTGCAGTGAAAGGTAGGGGTAATTGTAAGTAGGTAATCTACCTGAAATGGCAGCGGGGGGGTTGTTGCTTAGTTGAGCGTATAGTTGATTGCAATCAGATTTAGGTGTTGCAGTTGCATGCACTAAGAGCAGACAGATATGTCAGTAATTTGGTTTTAAAGTGGCCAAGTTTAGATTGTCAGCAGGGAAAGATAGTTCACAAACGTGGCAGGCAGGAGGTCACAGGATCAATCAGATAAGAAATAAAAACACCCAACTGTAAGTAATCATGGCAGTCTCCTCTATCAGGTGTAATTCCCTAAAAGGCCTTGGTCTTTCAGGTACACTGGGGTTAAAAAGATGTTTCAGTGTAACAACATGTTATATATAGGAGGCAGTATAGCATAGGAGGCAATATAATGTACTGGTTAAGGGCACTGAACTGCAAACCAGGAGACCAGGGATTAAATCCCATAGCTCCCACTTGTATACTGTGTGACCCTGAGCAAGTCACTTAACTTCTTTGTGCTCCCAGGTCGCACCTGGGAACAATCTTTAGCTTAATGTACCTTTCATGGTTAAACAATTTCCCCTTTTCCAATATTCCACACAAGGAATCCTAGGTTGTTTTTTTTTAACCAAACACCGAAAATACCTGTATACATAAAAAAATTGCATTTCTCTGGTCTCATATTTCTCCCATTTGCTTTTCTATGCTTTCTTATGCTTTCCCTAGACTGCTACTACCCCACTAAAATCTCCATCCTCTTGCCAACATATTTTCACTTCCACCTATACCAGCACCGTTGATCAGTAAGGTTAGGGATATTTTGTAGATTTTGTTTTGCATTATTCCTAGTATTTCATATTTGCTCGTGGTCCTACAGGCAGTCTTAATGTTCATGCTCCCATTGAATGGTTAACTTTTCTTTATGGACCCTGGACTTCATAAGTACCATGTACGAAGTATGATTTTAGCTACAGTATAGAATTTAGCACATTGTATGCAGTTTTTATGCTATGTATTTTTTGTACTAATTATATATTATGCATTTCACTTTATTTTCTTCCCCACCTACTGGGTCACACCTAGAAATGTGCCTTGGCTCATTGTGTCTGTTAATTGTACATGCAGTTGTCTTTTTCTTCATTTTGCACTACATGTCTTACTGTACTGCACCTCTCTCCTGCTGTAACTCCATTCATACCAGGAAACTAGCCTTGGCTCAACAACAGTATCTGGAAATCCAGTGCAGGTCAATCAATCTATCTGCATAAGGCAAAAAAAAAATCTTCCTTTATTATTTTTTCCCATCTTGCCTTCTGTCAGATTAAAGAATTTCAAATTCAACCACTGGTTAGGTTTGTATTGGCACATACGGTACAATCTATATCACACTGGGGCATGAATTATTACTTTGTATATTTTATGAACAACAATGCTAGGAATTTCCTTTCATGTGGTTAATTCACCGTATAAATGTTTTGCATTAATAGTAGCTTTAACCTAACCCCGAGCCTGATGCTGGTCAAATGAAAGAAGAATGCTGTGAGGAAGTCATTGGGTCAAGTGTATATATTTCACACACATATTCCCTCTGCATTTGCAGTTGGTATGTTAATAGCACTAATACACCCCCTCACTGAGAAATTCACTGGCTTATTCTTAGAACCTTTTAACCTCAGCTTTGGTGATCTGTCATACAAATCCTATAATTCAGGCTAAACCCTAATGACCTTTCTGCTCAACAGAGGACAGAGGAAGGAGAATGTTACTATATGCTTTACTGATAGCATAGTTATGGTGCTCTTGAACAAAATGACTCTGCTTGGCCTTAGCCGAAAGCCTTCTCATCTTATTTATTTTTTTGATGATGTCTTGCAGGCTCCCTTCCTCTTCTTTATTTTGGGATCCATAACCAGTGATAATTGGAAGAAAAAAGTCACTATATTCTTCAGCTCAGCTGCAATTTTCATTGGACTGTGATCAACGTTATCCTGGGTTGCACTATCCTGGAAGCTTTTTGTCTTTTTTAGCCAAACCACACAGAAGAAAAAACTTACTGCTCACGCAGTGTTT
The DNA here is from genome assembly GCA_016271365.2 of Neoceratodus forsteri. Lineage (NCBI taxonomy): Eukaryota > Metazoa > Chordata > Ceratodontiformes > Ceratodontidae > Neoceratodus > Neoceratodus forsteri. The sequence continues at coordinate 1,383,776,528 of CM057455.1, forward strand.
TACAGATTTACATATCTGGACTTTAACTAGTTCTTAAAACGTTGTCCCTTTTATATTGGCTTTGCCTACCAGCTTTCAGGGTGTCCACATTTCCAGTGATCAAAATGTCATGTGTAAATATTCTTCAGATGCATGAGAACTGCTTCTTATTAAACAGGCTGCCCAAGCATTGCAGCTGCCAGCCAATTGTCCAGGGGCCCCTCTCTCCCCATGACTAAAGTATTAATAGGATACCTGTCTAAGGGAGTGGACAGCAGGCCCTGGACACACCCCAGAAGCAAGGTATCACCATGCCCTGGGGGGCCTGGGGGGAGGAGACAGAGGGATATCTAGCTGGTCGGCTCTGGCCAGTCCCTCTTTCTCTTTTGTCCATTGGAACAAGCAGAAGTCCCCAGCTATCTGGCCAGGTAAGGTCTGGCTGAGGCCTATGGTTGGTGGGGGGGGGAGAGCTCTGGATAGGCTCGGAGAGCACATGGAGGGATTGCTGGAAGTCAGGGCCCCTCCTTTCACCAAGGACTCTTATTTCAGAGACCCAGGAGTGTAGGGAACTTGGGAGGAGTCTTTCAGATCTAAGCATGGTCAGGCCACCCTTTGGCAGCCTACTGACACTGACTCAGGTGCTCTGATGCATCCTATGGTATTACCTCAGTTTCTGGTGTTGGCCGTGCTCGCCATGCCCAGTGGATAGAGGGCTGTGGATGGCAGCAGTGCTTATGGACAGCCAGTTTCAGCACCCATCTGATCTCGCTGATGCTCCTCCCTGGCCTTTTGACATGGTTATGGGGCAGGGTGTCCTGTGGACACCGCAATGGCATCCCAAATCCAAAACCAATCAAAAACAATTTACTGAGGCAGTAGCTTATCTTGGGAGCCTTTAGTGGTGATAGTGGTGTGGCCTTCTGTCAGGTGGCTTTCACCAATGGGCGGAAAGGGACATGGCCAACGAGGTGATCAGTTCAGTAGGCAGACCGCTGCTCTACGGCTTTCCTCACTCCTGACTCAGTCCCACTCCAGACTTGCCTAGCGGTGCTTGCAGAGCAGCGTGAGTGATTTGATGATGGGCCATTTCCTTTCCGGGGGCTAGAGGGCTTTGCTCCTTGGGTCTGGGTAGGAATTCTGACAACAGAGTGCCCCACCCCCCGGCACAACCACTACGCTCCCAGCTCCAGGTCTGTACATCAAGGCCATCGGGCATTTCATCCCAGGATCTCACAGTTGTGAGATTTGGTGGCTGTGATGGGGATTACATCATGGGTAATAAGCAGAGTGATCCTCACCCATGATACTAAATTCCAGAGTCTGTTCTTGCTTCTGCCTGGGGGTTGGGACATAGTATCATCCACTCCCCTTTCAGGAGCGGCCTGGAGTTCAGGACATTAGAAGGGACAATAGTGCAGACACCAGCATGCAGAGAGGTCACTTAAGATGGCAGCGGCCATGGGGGGCAGCGCTGTTGGTTCGGGGCAGATAGATGTTGCGTGATCTGCAGCCAGTTGGCTGGAATTACCATGGGCCATTATTTCCAAGGATAGCACAGGGAGATTCTTGTTACTTCTTCTGCACATGGATTGGTTAATGGGGCAGTTTCAACATGGCGCTCTCCTCAATATCTTCCGCTGCATTTACGGGCAGTATTGTGGTGCAGGGGCCAGCATTCGACAGGAAAACCCAGGCAGTGGTGCTAGACCTGCCCCAGGGACCATTCTGGTGTGGGCATGCTGAGTTAAAAAAAAAAAAAAAGGAAAAGGCTAAATGAATAAAAAAATTAAATGCATTCTGTTTAGATCATAGGGCTCATTTGGGAGTACATGAAATTGGGCATGATAAGGGGACAGGATAGGAGCCACCCCTTGGGCGAGGGAAGAGATCCAGCCTGCATCACAGAAGGTGCAGCTAGCATGTGCAGGATCGCTACCAGGGTTTTCCTCCATCAGGTGGGGGTCTTCTGATCATGATGGCCTTGAGGCGCTGCCAGGAAGGCACCCCCCCTCCTTTTTTCCTACTGAGTGTACTGAGGTGTTGGGGTCCAGATTTTCTCATCTGTGCTGGAAGCTATAAATCTTCAGGGAGGACTTTCTTTTCTAATGATGTCTGTTGGGTGGGGGGATTTAGTTGTCTTTACAGGATCATGTCAAGTAGAAACATAGACTTTGATGGCAGATAAGGACCACTTCGCCCACCAAGTCTGCTCATTTCCCTACCTATTGGATAAGCTGCAGATCCTAGTTAACCAACATCCTACTTCTTCCTACTCCCCACCAGAACTGCCTTATGTCTGTCCCATGAATTCTTGAATTCCCCAACTGTTTTTGACCCCATGACCTCCTCAGGAGGGCCGTTCCATGTGTCCACCATGCTCTCTGTGAAAAAATACTTCATCACATTGCCCTTGAGCCGTCCCCCTCTACCTTCAAATTTCATTTCCTTTCTTTTGCACATCTCTTTTTCTGAAAGATGCTACCCTCTTGGACTTTGTTGATTCCCTTGAGGTACTTGAATGTTTATATCATGTCCCCCCTCGCACTCCTTTCCTCAAGGGTATACATATTAAGCTCCTTTTGTCTGTCTTTGTATGGCTTCTATTGCAGACCCGGCATAATTTTAGTTGCCCTCCTCTGGATTGCCTCCATTCTGTCTATGTCCTTGTGGAGATGGGGCCTCCAGAACTGCATATAGTACTCCAGATGGGGTCTCACCAACTATCTGTACAGGGGGATAACAACTTCCTGTTTTCTACTGGTGATGCCTCTCTCTATATATCCCAGTATCCCCCCAGCCATCATTACTGCCTTCTCACATTGCTTGCCTACATTTAGGTCATCTGATATGACTACTCCCAGGTCCCTTTCCATTTTTATTGTTGTTAATACCCCCCTCCCACTGTGTACTCTTCCACTGGGTTTTTGGTTCCCAGGTGCATTACTTTGCACTTCTTTGCATTGAACCTAAACTGCCATACTTTTGACCAAGGAGGGAAAATCCAGCGAATTGGGGAATTAGCTCAAATGGTTGAGCACTCGCTTTGCATGTGAGAGGTAGCTTGATCGATGCCCGCATTCTCCAGAGTTTTCTCCAGCAATTTCTATTTACAGTTGTCAGCAAAAACAAAAAAAATGACTGGTTTAATTAGCAATCAGCATGGTTTCATCAGTATTTTCATGGGGAGAGGGGGACAGTGAAAAGGCAGGGATGCTGAATATACATTACTGCTCAGTATTCAGAAAAAAGGAGGGGGACGTGCCTAATCCAATTAACAGAAGCACTCTTGATGGGGAGGGGGGTCGATCCCAGTCCTTTCATAGAAGAAAGGGTTCTGAAAGAACTCCTAAAACTGAAGATGGACAAAGCAATAGGGCCTGATGGAATTCACCCCAGAATTCTAAAAGAATTATGGGGGGAACTAGTGAAACGCTGACTACTCTATTTAACAAATCATGGGGGATGGTGTGGTACCTGAGGACTGGAGGAAGGCGGATATGATTCCCCTTCACAAAAGTGGGAGCAAGACAGAGGCAGAAAAACTATAGACCTGCCTGTTTGACTCTGTGGTAGGGAAAGTGTTGAAGTCACTTCTGATGGAAAGACTTGTTGAGTACCTAGAGGCCAGTGGGGCACAGGACCCAAGGCAGCATGGGTTCACAGTGGGAAGGTCATGTCAGACAAATCTAATAGATTTCTTTGACTGAGTTACCAAAGTAGTAGACCAGGGAGGGGCTGTGGACATGGCCTACCTAGACTTTAGCAAGGCATTTGACACAGTCCCACACAAAAGATTAATAGTCAAATTACCCAGCCTGGGAGTGGATCCCAGGGTGGTAACCTGGGTAAAACATCGGCTGGACAACAGAACACAGAAGGTAATTGTAAATGGAGTCCACTCTGAAGAAAGAGGGGATACTAGTGGGGTACCGCAGGGTTCAGCACTGGGTCCAGTCATTTCTAATGTCTTTATAAGTGACATTGCAGAGGGACTGGAAAGAAAAGTATGCCACTTTGCAGATGACACAAAGATCTGCAACAGAGTTGATACACAAGGAGGTGCGGAAAGGAAGAGAAAGGACTTGGCAAGGTTGGAGGAATGGTCAGAAGTATGGCAGCTAGGATTCAATGCAAAGAAGTGCAAAATAATACACCTGGGAAGCAAGAACCCAAGGGAAGATTACACAATGGGGGGAGAGGTAGTAACAACAACAAAAAAGGACCTGGGGGTAATCATATCAGATGACCTTAAGGTTAGCAAGCAATGTGAGAAGGCAGTAGGGAGGCCTGGGGGTATACTGGGATGCAGAGGGAGAGGCATCACCAGCAGAAAACAGGAAGTTGTTATCCCTCTGTACAGACAGTTGGTGAGACCCCATCTGGAGTACTGTGTCCAGTTCTGGAGACCCCATCTCCGCATGGACATAGACAGGATAGAGGCAGTCCAGAGCAGGGCAACTGAAATGGTGCATGGTCTACAAGAGAAGCTGTATGAGGATAGACTAAAGGAGCATAATATGTATACCCGTGAGGAAAGGAGGGAGAGGGGGACTTGATAGAAACTTTTAAATACCTCAGTGGAATCAACAAAGTCCAAGAGGGTAGCATCTTTTAGAAAAAGAGATGTGCAAGATGGGGGGGTGGTTCAGGGGCAATGTGAGGAAGTATTTTTTCACTGAGAGGGTGGTGAATGTATGGAACAGCCTTCCTGAGGAGGTTGTGGGGTCTAAAATTGTGGGAGAATTCAAGAATGCATGGAACAGACATAAGGCAATTCTTGTGGGGGGTAGGAAGAAATAGGCTGTAGGTTAGCTAGGATCTGCGGCCTATCCTGTAGGAAGGGAAATGGGCAGACTAGGTGGGCCAAGCGGTCCTTATCTGCTGTCAAAGTCTATGTTTCTATGTTTCATTCCTCCAGCCTTGCCAAGTCTCTTCTCATCCTTTCCACTCCCCCCTTGTGTATCAACCCTGTTGCAGATCTTTGTGTTGTCTGCAAAGAGGCATACATTTCCTTCAGTCCCTCTGCAATGTCACTTATAAAGACATTAAAAGGGGCCTGAGCCAGTACTGAACCCTACAGTACCCCATTAGTAACCCCCTTTCTTCGGAGTGAACTCCGTTTACTATTACCCTCTGTGTCCTGTTGTCCAGCCAATTTTTTTACCCAGGCTACCGCCCTTGGACCCACTACCAGGCTGGCTAATTTGTTTATTAATCTTTTGTGTGGGACTGTGTCAAATGCCTTGCTAAAGCCTAGATAGGCCATGTCCACAGCCCCTCTCTGATCTACTACTTTGGTCACCCAATCAAAGAAATCTATTAGATTCGTCTGACATGATCTCCCCAATGTGAATCCATGCAGCCTTGGGTTCTGTGCCCCACTGGTCTCTAGGTACTCAATAATTCTTTCTTTCAGAAGTGATTTCATCATTTTCCCTACCACTGAGATCAAGCTAACAGGTCTGTAGTTTCCTGCCTCCCCTTTATTATTAATCCTCACTATCCGTCCCTTGGTCTTTCTTCACTCCCTAATGTACCTATAAAAGGTTTTATCCCACTTCTTAACCGAGTTGGCTATCTTTTCTTCGGTTTGGGCCTTTGCTATTCTGACTGCCTTCCCTGTTTCTTCTGCTATAACTGGTACAGTTATCTGTCCTGCTCCTTCTGTATTGTCTTATACTTCTTGAATGCTATCTTTTTCTCCCTAACCTTCCCTGCCACCTCTTTTGAGAACCATAGTGTTTTTTTCTTTAGTTTTGATTTGTTTATTTGCTTTTATCCCTGCCTTTCTCCCTATCAAATTCTCTATCTTGGTTTTTGCCTCACTAACTACCCTGATTTTGGGGGGGGGCTAGGATTTCCCTGCTCCTTTTCAGTGCCTCCCCCTTGGCTAGTTTAAATGCTTGCCAATGAAGCATTTAAACCTATCACCTAGGATCCTGGTTCCCCTCCTGGAAAGATGCAGACCATCACACCAGTATAGGCCTGCATCCCTCCAGATGGACCCCCAGTCCCCAATGAAGTCAAAATCTTGAGCTGTGTACCAGTTTTTCAACCATTGATTAAATCCCATGGTGAGAAGCACCCTAGTCTCACCCATGTCATAGACAGGCAGCACCTCCGAGAAGGTTACCATGCATGATACTTGTCTAAGGCCCCTCCCCAACTCCACAAACTCCTCCTCCACTGCTCTGCTCCCTTTCTCAGCCAGGTCATTTGTCTCTAGGTAGAAAATGAGATCTATCTCCTTCCCCCCATGCAGCTGCTCCCGCTATCCTGAGGATTCGCTCCCTGTCCCTCCAAGCCATGGTGTCAGACAGGCACCTTACCTCCCTCTGCCCCATCCCCCAGTCTACCCTCCTAACAATGGAGTCCCCCACCAGGAGTTGTTTCCTTCCCCTGTGGGGTCCCATGCCACTCTCCTGTGGGTCTCCTTTGTGGAGGTTCCCAGCATCCTCCTTGGCCTCCACTGTGGGTGCCTCCATAAAGGAACCACACTCTGCCAGAATGGCATATGAATTGTGGAGAGATGCACCTCTGTTCCACCACCCTCACCATCCCTGAGCCTACTGTGGTCCGTCCAACCACTCCTCTTTCTTGGCAACTTCTGAAGAAGTGGTGGTGGCCCTGGTGGTCTCTGGGAGGGAGAAAAGGTCCCTCGAATCCTGGCCAATTCATCCTGGAGATGAAAAAACTCCTCCCTCAGCCCATAGAGGTGCCTGCAAATGGGACAACACTGCATCCTCCAGAACATCTCCTGGTAGACTACCGCTCCACAGGCACTGCACTGCACCACTCCCATCATGTCTTATTTGTGGTCCCTCAACTGTTTTTTTGTATGCTTACTCTTTCCTCTCTCCATTTATTTTTTTCCCCCTACTTTCCTACTGCCTTCATACCCTTAAAACACCTGCTCTTCCTGTTCTGGGACAGGAAGTTCATGTATTTCTCAATAGTCTCCTTTTTACTTGCTCAGTGTCAGAAGAACTCCAGCAGCTGGGGGTGGGGGATGGAGAGCTACTCTTTTCCTTCTATGATGGCGAGTCTTTTGTGCCTTTGTGATCACTCCCTTCCTGCTCCCAAACAGGAAGTTCCTGTTGCCAACCAAATCCTGTGCCTATAAAATTGGAACTGGCTAAGGGTGGAGGGTGGGAGGGAGGGCTATATTGTCCCAGTAGAATAGTAAAGTTCTAACAGCACTTCCTTCCTCTTGATGTTCTCTGCTGAAAGCTACCTAGGGCAGTTTTAAATCTAAACACCTGGCTTCCTGCTGCCTAAGCTACTTCTTCTAATTCACAGTTCCCTTCTTCACTTAGCAAACTGCACAGATAACAGTTCCCTTCACCCAACTCAGACACACTAACTCTTGTTTTTTGTTTGTTTTTTGTTTTTACCCTAAATTGAAGGTCCCAGTAGTAGAATTCTAGTTGTTAAGTCCCAGTAGAGTAGTAAAGTTCCAAAAGCATCTCCTTACTCTTGCTGTTCTGCAGGAAGAAGAACCCATCCCCCAGAGTGTTGGCAGCAGCTGAGGAGAAGCTGAGATCCTTGTACAAGCAGAAAGGAGCAGCATGGCTGGAGGCATGCTTGGAGGGCCTGGAAGAGCCATCAATGTCAACTGGGAAGAAGAGGGTAGGAGCAGGAAAACCAGTGTGGCCTGTGAAGGGGCTTCGTGCTGAAGGTAAGAGTCAGCCTGGTGGGTCACAGGTAGGGGCCAGTCAGATGAAGCAGGTTTTGGGGGCTGACAGGGGCAAGAAGTCTGATGAGGATTCAGAAGACCAGGTGGAAGGTGGTGAGTCAAGGACAGAGGGCAGTGAATCACTGCAACCTATAGACTCTTCGGATGATGAAGGGGTAGGTGGCACAGAACCAGGAGCGGATGACAGGTTTTGGGCAGCGGTGGATGAATACTTTAAGCAGTTACTAGGGGTGGTGGCAGACTTAGTAGCCAAAATCAAGAATAGGATGGCACCAGGGCCATCAGGCAGGGATGAGGCATGAAAGGACGGGTCATCACCTGATAAACCGGAACCACCTCCACCAGAAAATCCCTATGCTGGGCTTAATTCTCCGGTGGGCACTCACTTGACCAACAAGGTTAAGCAGCAGTTTAGGAACCTGGAGTATGTCGATATATTCTCCCTCCTAAACCAGCCCATGGAGTCCAGTGAAGGGAAGAAGGAGAAAGGGGATGATCAGGAATGCAAGAAAGTTAAGGTGCCCAGGACACATGGCAATTGGGAGGTGGCATTTCTCATATATGCCATAGTGATATTGCAGGGAGATAAGAAGCAAGGGGTGGAACTATGTAATTATATGCATTGTATCACCTTGATTCATAAGAAGAAAGGGGGGATGGCTTGGCTCGAGTATGATGAAGAGTTTCATCGCAAGGGTCAGGTGGATACTGGGTTGGGCCGGGGAAAGCTCAACATGGTCTTAATGGTGGATGTCATGCAAGGTAGGGGGATGCAGCACACAGACAGCGGTCTCCCCATAAAGGAGCCTTCCCAGCACAAATCAGAGGGCTTTGGGCAGCAGTTGTGTTACACTTATAACTAGAGCATATGCACATGCAGCAGTTGTAAGTGTAAGCATGCGTGCATGGCCTGTGGTAAACAGTATCCCTATCTGCAGTGCTCATCGGCATGAGGAGGGAGAGGGTCTGGGCATGGCATGAGGGGCAAGTTTACCAACCTCCAGGGTGGGAAGCCACCCCGCCCCGGTGTAGATAAGAAGGATTAAGCCATGGCTGGACCAGTATTCAGACAGAGCGGCTGCTGACTTGTTAGAAAAGGGGTTCACAGAGGACTTCAGGATACCATACTTGGGCCCACGCAGGGAATACAAGGCAGATAACCTGAAGTCAGCCAGCGACCATCCACAACTTGTCTGGGACAAACTGGTGAAAGAGAGGCAGCTGGGGCGGGTGAGTGGACCATTCGCTAGCACCCCTTGGGGTAATTTGTGGGTTTCACCAATTGGCTTGGTTCCCAAGAAGACATCAAGTGAGTTTTTGATGATCACTCACTTGTCATACCCAGATGGTGACTCGATGAATGATCTTATCGACTTGCTGCATACATTAGTACATTACCAGTCCTTTGATCAAGCCTCAGAAGTGGTTTGATCTGCAGGGCCTGGGGTGCTCATGGTGAAGGCAGACATCAAGTCACTGTTCTGCTAGCTTCCAGTCCACCTAGATGACAGGGTGCTTCTGGGCATGAGATTTGAGGGTTCTTATTATGTAGACAGCTGCATGCCCTTGGGTTGCACGGTTGCCTGTGCAATCTTTGAGCAATTCAGCTCCTTCTTGCACTGGGGTACCATAAAGATAGCTCATACTCTGGCAATTGTGTACTACCTCGATGATTTCCATTTTCTGGGACCAGCAGGGTCACCATGTTGTGGTGAGACCATAGTTGATTTCAAACAGGTGTGCAAATATTGTGGAGTGCCTTGGTGCCCAGGATGTCAGAGCCCCCAGGAACTATACTCACCTTCTTGGGCATTGAAATTGATTCAGGGGCCCAGTTGTGCAAACTACCTCGGGATAAGCTGGAATTGTTAAAGGGGTTACTGCACAGGGTGCTGGGTAGAAAAAAGGTTATGTTCTGGGAACTGCAACAGTCGGTGGGGTACCTTAACTTTGCATGTCGGGCCATGCCAGTGGTCAGGACTTTTATGTGCTGGGCTGGTGAAGTGGGGTCAAGGGTGTGTAAAGCCTCATCACAGGATTAGGGTCACAGAGCAGTTCAGGGAGGATAAACAGGTCTGGAGCATATTCTTGGACCATTTTAATGGGGTGACCCTGTGGCAAATTCCCTGGGTTGGGGAGTCCTTGGAACTTTACACTGACACAACAGGAGGAAAGGGCTTTGGAGCCTATTTCAAAGGGGAATGGTGTGCAGGGCAGTGGCTGGCATGGTGGCTGGCAGCAGGATTGGTTAAGGCAGATTACTCTACTGGGATATTTCCCATTGGTGGTGGCTCTTTGAATTTGGGAAGTTAGACTGAAGGACAGAGTAGTGCATTTCTGGTCAGACAGCATGGGTGTGGTACATACAATCAATCAGCAATTGGGCCCAGTGGTTCCACTGGGGGATTTAATGCGGGTTTTCTTGTTGCAATGTTTACTGTATAACATTACATTCAAGGCACTGCATGTCCCAGGAGTTGACAAAGGGATTGCCGATGCTTTATCTCATTTGCAGTGGCAGAAGTTCTTCAAATTGGCACCAGAAGCAGACCAACGGCCACACTGGGTCCCCCCATTCCTCTGGAAGGTGGTGACCGAGAGACTTGGAGATGCAAAGGCAATTCCATTGCTCCCAGAACAAGGAAGGCTTGCTGCTGGGGGTTGAACACTATATCGCCACACAAGAAGCCACGAGGTGGGAAGACATGTGGCCCATTCCGGTAAACCGACTGTGCAGATATAGTACATCGTGGCAGGGACAAGGGTGGGTTGTTCTCTGGGAGTGATGGGTCGAAACTTGGCAGGTCTGTCATGGTTGGCAAGGCCCATGGGCATAGGCAAGGCCCCTAGAATCTGCAGCTGCAGAATTTTGCACAGAACTTGCAACCTGCTGCAGAACTTCTGCAGTGCCGCAGAATTCACTGTTCTTGGTGATTATTAATATTTCCATTTATTCGTAGAACTTGGTTCCTTTCCCCTCTTTTTATATCCAAAACCCCTCTATACTCAGAATGTGATGTTAGTAGTGCTATAACATCATACATTAGCAAATGAAATGGCTGCATTCTGTCACAGAAATGAATAGTCACTTATTTACCACAGCTCCCACCGCCAGAGGCAGTGGCACAGCACTTCAGGCATAGTGATATTTGCTCAACCTGTACTACAGCCTCGTACAATTTTCAGTCTTATGTTATCATACTAGTGTCAACTTAAACAAGAGCTTAACAATAGCATAGACCTGTTAAGTCCACACCTTACTTTGTACAAACTTATTTTTGTCTTTAAGGTATAGAGATGCCATCTAAAATGAAAAACTAGTAAAAGGCTCATGAGTGGTGTAGACAGCACATATAAATGTATAAGTGATACACAGTGGGGACCTCATGAGTGGTAACATAGAAACATAAAATTTGAGGGCAGATAAGTACCGCATGGCCCACCTAGTCTGCCCATTTCCCTACCTAATGGTAAGCTCCAGATCCTAGTTAACCAACAGCCTATTTCCTCCTACCCCCACTAGAATTGCCTTATGTCTGTCTCATGCATTCTTGAATTCCCACACTGTTTTTGACTCTATGACCTCCTCGGGAAGGCTGTTCCATGCATCTACAACCCTCTCTGTGAAGAAATACTTCCTCACATTACCTCTGAGCCGTCCCCTCTACCTTCAAATTGTGCCCCCCTGTTCTTGCACATCTCTTTTTTTGAAAGATGCTACCCTCTTGGACTTTGATGATTCCCTTGAGGTATTTGAAAGTGTCTATCATGTCGCCCCTCAGCCACCTTTCTTCGAGGTTATACATCTCAAGCTCTTTTAGTCCTTCTTCATGTCTTCTGGTGTAGACCCTTCAACATTTTGGTTGCCCTCCTCTGGACAGTCTCCACCCTGTCTATGTCTTTGCGGAGATAGGGTCTCCAGAACTGTACACAGTACTCCAGATGGGGTCTTACCAACTGTCTGTACAGAGGGCTAACAACTTTCTGTTTTCTACTGGTGATGTCTATCTCTATGCATCCCAGTATCCCCCCAGCTCTCCTTACTGCCTTCTCACATTGCTGGCCCACCTTTAGTTCATCTGATATGACTACCCCCAGGACCCTTTCCATTTTTGTTGTTGTCAGTATCTCACCCACCCATCGTGTACTCTTGCCCTGGGTTTTTGTTACTTTGCACTTCTTTGCATTGAATCTAAGCTGCCATACATTTGACCATTCCTTCAACCTTGCCAAGTCCCTTTTCATCCTTTCCACCCCACCTTATGTATCAACCCTGTTGCAGATCTTTGTGTCATCTGCGAAGAGACATACCTTCCCTTCCAGTCCCTCTGCAATGTCACTTATAAAGACATTAAAAAGGACCGGCCCCAATACTGAACCCTGCAGTACCCCACTAGTAACCCTCCTTTCTTCACTGTGGACTCCATTTACTATTACCCGCTGTGTCCTGTTGTCAAGCCAGTGTTTTATCCAGGCTATCACTCTGGGACCCACTCCCAGGTTGGCTAATTTGTTTATTAATTTTTTGTGTGGGACTGTGTCAAATGCCGTGCTAAAGTCTAGATAGGCCATGTCCACAGCCCCTCCCTGGTCTACTACTTTGGTCACCCAATCAAAGAACTCTATTAGATTTGTTTGACGTGACCCTCCTGCTGTGAATCTGCGCTGCCTTGGGTCCTGTTTCCCACTGGCCTCTAGGTACTCAACAATTCTTTCCTTCAGAAGTGATTCCATCATTTTCCCACTGAGGTCAAACTGACAGGTCTGTAGTTTCCTGCCTCTGTCTTGCTCCCACTTTTGTGAAGGGGAATCACATCCACCCTTCTCCAGTCCTCAGCTACCACACCATCCTCCCATGATTTATTAAAAAGGGTAGTCAGCGGTGTTACTAGTGCTTCCCTTAGTTCTTTAGAATTCTGGGGTGAATCCCATCAGGCCCCATTGCTTTATCTACCTTCAGTTTTAAGAGTTCTTTCTGAATCCTTTCTTCTGTGAAAGGACTAATATCAACCCCCCTCTCCAGAGTGCTTCTATTGACTGAATTAGGTCTCTTCCCCTGCTTTTCCATTGTGAATACTGAGCAGAAATATTCATTCAGTATCCCTACTTTTTTACTGTCGCTCTCTGCCCAAACACCTTCATCTTTATTCAGCCTCAGTATCCCTGCCTTCATCATTCTTTGACCCCGGAGTCAGTTGAAAAACCAGTTATGACTGACTGTACCACACATTATGACTGATTTTTTCAACTAGTTTGAAATTTATGACTTCAACTAACTGAAGAAAATCCAACCAATTTTTTCAACTTTCACCATCGTTGAATTTTGTAATGTAGTAGTTTGAAATACTTTTTTAACTTTGTATCTTTTTTTATTAAATTTTCTGCTATAACAGTTAATAAAATGTATGGAAAAGCCCCCCCCTTGAAGTCAATGGGGTGTGCACACACACAGACTTCACCTTCTGACATCACAAAACAGGGCTGCATGCGCCTACGTGGGGGTGTGTTGGTGGGTTAAGGTTAGGAAGCAGCTCCGTTTTTAGCATTTGGGATTTAGGAGCATTATAACTTCATAAATGGTCAGAAACAAAAGGAATTATTTATACCCCTCAACTCTGGGGCAGGTGAGGTATTGCATAAGTTGGAGGGAGCAGCAACTAGGCAGCAACAGCTAAGAAGCTGGCTGCTCTTTAAAATGCAAACACAAAGTGCAGTGAAACAAATCTAAACACAGTAGGGACCCACTAAAACACAATAACCAGTCAATACAACATACAGAATAGTGGATGGGTGACCATCCACAACAAGACTGTGTCTCCATCGAGGGAGTTGATGACATCATTGAGACCTCGAGAGCAAAGCTCGAGAGGTTACTGTGATGTCATCAACTCCTAAGATGGTTTACCAGCCCTTGTTGTGGATGGTCATCCCATCCACTATTTTGTACAGTATATGGTTCCCCAAAATGCACAAAATTAAATTTCACAAGATTCATACCTTGTGTCCTTACTTCTGCTTGCTCCCGAATGCTCCCAGACCTGTCCTTGCCACATTAATGTTCAGCTCCAGTGCTGTCCCCAAATATGCCGTTCCTGCTCGCTGCTATCCCACACTGCTCTGACCCATAACTTCCCCACTGATTAAAAAAAAAGAAAGAAAGAAACCTGGAAAATTGATAGTTTGGACACACAGAGCCCACTATGGCAGTCCGTGTCCAAACTGTCCTAATAACCTGCTCTCCTGACCACTTGCTTAGCTATGCCGCCGCCATTTTTGAGTAAATGTTTTTAATCACTGCTGTTTTAACCAATCGGGTAACAGCTCAAGGCCAAAAAGTTGTTGTACTATCTCTATGATGTCAGAACAATAGTACAACAACTTTTTTGACCTTTGAACTGTCCTACAACAAGATTTAGAAAACCACCGTTTTCCATACAAAATAAGTCATAACCTTATACTATAACATGATATACTAAACCCCTGAAACTAACAAGTTGAAGCAGGGCAGTAAAACAGTATACGGTATAGAAAAATAAGCAGCAGTAATGCTAGTTACTTAGAAAAAGAACTGCGAGTCTAAAATACAGTATAGGTAGGGTCTTGTAAACACTCTATAGAAGCTAGAATGTACCCTTTTGCAAACAGAGCTAACCATCAATATATGTTAGTTTACTAGCAATCATAGAATCTGTGAGACTAAAAACAGTTTAAAGAAGGACCCCTAGAAATACCTCCTGTATGGTATACCAGAACTGAGATGTATCCATAGTTTAAATTTAAAGCTAGAAAAAACCCTCATGCATATTAAAATTGACACAGTTTCTGAACTTGTTTTGGTTTTCAGCATGTACACTAATGTGTTTTTTTAAATTTTATTCATCTTGCCATGAAAACTTTTAGTCTATCCGATTCCTACAGTGGCAAACAACAAACATTTTGTCCATTGGACATGATCAACCATACTCTGCACTCTGGCCTCCTATGGGTCCAGGAACTCACCAACTGACCACCTGTGCCTGGCCTGCTCCATGACCTCGTGAGGAGTCTGACTTACAATGCCACCACAGTCAGAGGGAGCCCAGCCGGACTGCCAGCAGTATATCGATGATGATCAATCGCCTTGGCTTTTCAAGTTTGGCCCCCAGGCCCCACAGCCCCTAAGCCCTCAACCAACCAGATAAGCCAGCCCAGCATGCAGCAGACTCACAGATAGACTGAGTAGTCTGTGAGAGTCTTTAACTTGGATAAATGTAAAACCATGTATTTAGGAAGAACCATTAAAAAAATTAAATATACCCTCTGTGGCAAAAATGTAAACACTTCCTCCTCCGAAAAAGATCTTAGCTATTTTGCATTAGACACATCAGACACAGACGAACATACTCAAGCTGCCATTAAAAAATGCAATAACATCATCTGGTCCGTAAAAAGAAATATTACCATCAGAAAATGCTCTGTTAAGCTCCCACTGTATCAAGCTTATGTTTGATCACAGTTAGAATACACATCTCAGATTTGGTTCCCCCCTAGGAAACAAAGAAATAAAATAGAGCAGATACAAAGAAAATACACAAAATGCATTGAAAAATTGGCAGGGTTGGAGTATGAGGAAAGAATAAATAAACTGAATTTAATGTCTATAGAAATGAAAAGGTTAAGGTCTGATCTCCTCTTCATGTATGATATACTGCAGGATCATGTCTTGCTATGCCACCTTGGTATTGAGTTTATGCAAGATAAGAAATGCACTAGAGGGCACCCACTACAAATACAGAGAGAAAGATTGAGACCTAATAAAAGGAAATACTTTTACAATCCAGGATCATTAATCTATGGAACTCACTCCCAGAGGACTTAATACTAAGTAGGAATAAAAAGGCTTTCAAACACAGATTGGGCAAATATATATTGAGTGGAGCTGATCGCAAGTATTTTGAATGATTGCCTGGAGCAAATATGGGCTTTGCGTACTAGCTCCTTATCAATCTCAGTATGAACCTCAGTATGAGAGACCATCCTCCTCCTTCCTACTGCCCGCTGTCCAGCCCTCGTGGACCTTACATACACATCTCATGTAGTACCTTGCTCACTGTAGTAGCCTGTTGCCAGTTTAGTCAGGTGTCAGGTGATGATTCGGTCAGCATATTCGGGTGGCTCCATGGCTCAGGCTGCCGCTGCTGCTCTACTCAGTGGTGGTGCCAGTGTATGTTTTGGAGCCATTTGCTCCCTCCTCCCAACCCACACAGTCGGTCCCCAACCCAGACCCATGTCCTCACTCTGGTATTCCATGCAGTGTAACTAGTGCACCTACCACTCCTCCTCCTCCTCACCGACTCTGAAGACCTGACTGAAACTGAGTGAGAGTCACCTGACAGGCCCAGCTGATGGGGTCACAGGCTGATCCCGACCATGACCAGACCACTGACTTGCTGCCTTCACACAATAGCTGCCTGGCTATGCTGGAGGACTGACTGGGACCTGCACAGACACACACACACACACACACACACACACACACATACAGACACACACACATACACACATCTCTCTCCGGGCACTGGACATGTCAGGACAGTGGACACAGTTAACTTATTTTTAAATTAAAGGCCTAACTGCCAGACTTTATCCCTACAGAAAAATGCTGCTCGCTCCATTGCCCACACACCAACACAGATGCCTCCTCTTCTGACAGTCTCTTCTCCTACTTAGGCATGCTCTCCCCGCCACCTCGTGCAGCCAGTCACAGACACTCTCAAGCTCCTGGCTCCACCTTCTGTCACTCCTAATTGGTAGATGCTTCATCTCCAGGAGCCAGGGGTGCATTTTATTGGCTGTAAGGGTCTGTGCCGGTGGTTAAGGATCGTTAGATATTCGCAGCCCCCCTGGCCCCACCTCCTCCCCAGGAAAGAAAAAAAGAGAAAACACACTGTAGTGCACCACAAAAACAAACCTGGACAGGTCATGAAATCATCAACTGAACTGGATTTCAACTTCACTATACTATGACTGCAATCCAATGCAATTGCAACTGATTGCAACCGCATTGAATTGCAACTGACTATTTCAACTGCCGACGACTGCTCCGGGGTCTACCTAATGTACCTATAAAACATTTTATCCCCCTTCTTAACCGAGTTGTCTATCTTTTCCTCAGCTTGGGCCTTTGCTATTCTGACTGTCTTCCTTGCTTTCTTCTGCTTTAACTGGTACGGTTCTCTGTCCTGATCTTTCTGTGTTTTCTTATACTTCCTGAATGCCATCTTTTTCTCCCTTACCTTCCCTGCCACTTCTTTTGAGAACCATAGTGTTTTTTTCTTTCATTTTGATTTGTTTATTTGCTTCCCACAAAGGCTTGTTGCCTCTGTGATGGCAGTTTTGATGTTTTCCCATTGTTGCTCCACCCCACCTTGTTGCCTCTTTGCTTGTGCTTTTCTGAGGCACTCTCCCATTTTGACAAAATCAGCCCTCCTGAAGTCCAGTACCTTCACTTTTGTGTTGCTTGACTCTACAGCTAAGTTTATCATGAATCACACTGTGTGGTGGTCACTTGTTCCCAGATGGCTACCCACTTCAAGATCAGAGACCCTCTCTCCTTCCACATTTGAGAGTACCAGGTCTAAGATTGCTTCCTCCTGAGTGGGTTCCAAAACTATCTGTCTGAGGCATGCCCCCTGTAGGGCATTGAGAATGGTATAGACAGCATGAATATATAAATACCTTATTTATCACATAAGGTCCCCTCTGCATATTTCATTTATGCAATAGGCTAGGACCTTAAGGATAGATATATATATTTTTTTGCTTTTTGAGCCATAGAAGTATTTCTTTAAGTCTGTTATTTTTTGAGCTGGTGTTACTGTGCTTTCCCCCATCCTGATTGCTATAACCATTGCCATGGACATGATGTGAGGATGACAAGCTGACACTTTGATGTGGTAGTTCATTAGTGTCATAGAACTTCCACAGAAATTACAAACCACTGCCACAGAAGTTCTCCGGCAAATGGTACTCTTGCCACAGAACTTGGTCCCAATGTGCCGCAGAAAGTAAGGGCCTTGGGCATAGGAGATAACATCAAGGCCTTTAGAGTACGTAAGCTGTTGGAGGGCTGGCAAAGGGAGGAGGCTAGCCTACCGGATGTGAGGCAACCCATTACCCTGCTGATTCTGACCAGCCTGTGGGCATCCCTGCCAAGGGTCACCTGGAATGAGTATGAAGCCCAATTGTTTGAGACACTTTTTGTGGTGGCTTTCTGTGGGCCATTTAGGGTGTCAGAGCTGACTCAGACAACAGGTAAGAGAGGGGGCCCTGGATTATTGGTACAGGACGTAGTTTCAGTGGAGTCTAGGATTTATCTGTGTTTAGATAAATCAAAGACAGAGCAGTGAGGGATAGGACGCTGGTATGAACCGAGGATGCCAGCAGGATCTGGTTGATCAGTGGAGCAAATGATTGCTGACTACTGGTTATCCTGCACTGAGCAAGATGAGGTCTTTTTCCATCATGAGGATGGAAAGCCAGTCATGGTATATCCATTCATGTTCATCCTAAAAAAGACACTGCAGCATGTAAGGCTGGAGGACTGTCAGCATGGTACTCACTCCTTCCAGATAGGTGAGCAATGAATGCCAGGAGTTTGGGCATGTCCGATTTGGAGATTCAGGCACTGGGGCAGTGGAGGTCCCAGGCATTCTTGCAATATATATGACCACTCTTGCAATAACGCACTTCTATCTCTTGCAGGCCCCAAGGATGACACTAGGAGCATATGGATATGTGGGCATTCCTTCATTTGGTGGACAGTGAAGAGAGTGGCCTGCCAGACAGCCAGCCAGGGGAAAGCAACCTGTCAATTTCATGAGAAGTAGCCCAAATTCAGTGGATGGGAGTCTGAGGGATGCCCAGAGGGGTTGCTTCCCAAGCTTCAAGTTGAGGCTGGCAGGAGGAGGAAACTGGACTTCTTGTTGATCCATCTGGGTGGCAAGGATCTGGGTCACTGAAGACAGTGAATCTGCTGCTGGCAATGAAGGATGATTTACATTCCATTAAGGTCTGGTGGCCCCATACCATTCTCATCTGGTCACACATGCTGATGCGGAGGAGCTGGCCTCATGTAAAATGAGGAGTAGTGTTGAACAGGGCTTTCATGAGGATTAATAGGGAGATAAGAGTTTTTATGGAGTCCTTGGGGGGCATGGTACTGAGGCATGATAAGATTTACAACACCCACTGGGGCCTGGTGGTAGGAGAGAGTGGGCAAATGCAGGGGGAAGGTTCTGATTTCTTATTGGCAGATTTCAGAAGGTTCTTGGAGGTTAGGATTGAGCTAGTGGCTTGGGGAGGGTCAGACTTGGTCCAGCCTGTGGCGGCTCAGGAGGAGCACATGAGGAAGGTAGCTGGGAAAAAGAGAATGAGACCAGTTCTCCTGAAGGTCTCATTACCCTTGGTTGGCATGAGGATGGTGGACCAAGAGACCTGGACCTGCATGGGGGGGTCTCAGTCCAACCTCAACAGTGCATACTGCAAGGTCGGTGGCGCCAGATGGGGGTGGTGGTCATCAGGACCTTGGCCCTATGAACTATCCTGCAACCATGAGGTGATACCCTGGCATGCACTGTATGGGATTCCCATGTAGATGGGCGGTGCGGGGGCTGGAGGTATGGCACTTCCTCCGAGCAGCGCACACTGCTCAAAGACAGTAAGAATATTAATTTTAAGAAGCAGTGAATTAAAAGAGTTGAATAAAGAACTTATTAACAGTAAAGTTAAATATTAATATTCAGTGTATTAAATAAATAAATACATGGCTGCAGCCATTTCTTCCAAGATCTGTGAGTGTGTCTTCTTTGGGGGGGGGGAGAAACTGGGGGCACACTGGACAATGAAAGAGGCTGTCCAAGCTTTGCAGCAGCTCACCAATTGTCCAGAGGCCTCCCCCCCCCAGCTAAAGTAGTAATAGGATAGCTGTCTCCAGGAGTAGACAGCAGGCCCTGGACGCACCCCGAAGCAAGGTATCACCATGCCTGGGGGTTGGGGGAGGAGAGAGAGAGAGAGATATCTAGCTAGTCAGCTCTGGCCAGTCCCTCTTTCTCCTTCATCCATCGAAACACCCACCCTCCCAGCCCTCAGTTGGGGATATTGGGGCAGAGAGATAGGGCCCACTTTCAACCCATTCAGCGTGGCTGCAGTAGGGGTCAGGGAGTGACATTTCCCGGGTTCCCCTACTGGGGTATTCTGTTATTTTGCCTTTTCTGAAAGGGAAGTTATGAGTTAAGCACCAGGTGCAGAATAGAATAAATTTTTTTTTTTATAAACAACAATAATTAAATAAATGAAAACAAATGAACAGCAACACATACTTAATATGAGGCCACCAGTTATAAGAGATTACCAAGTAGAGAGGATTGGTTAATAGGTGAATCTGAGTGGTGGGTTAGGAGTCACAATCAAATTAGCCAGCAAGGTGTTAAAGTAGTAGTAGTAGAGCATATATCATGGTAATATGCGCTGTAGGAGTGTAAAAAAGTCATAGCAAATTGTCGCTGCCAGCTGGCGGCTCAGAAGGAGCGCATGAGGAAGGTAGCAGGGAACAAGGGGATGAGGCCAGTTCTCCCAAAGGTCTTGTTACACTTGATTGGCATGAGGATGGTGGATCAAGAGACCTTGTCCTGCATGGGGGGTCTCAGTCCAACCTCTGCAGTGCATACAGCAAGGTTGGCGGTGCCAGATTGGGGGTGACGGCCATCAGGACCTTGGCCCTATGAACTATCCCACAACCACTGAGTGATACCCTGGCATGCACCATATGGGATTCCCACGTAGATGGGCGGTGTGGGGGCTGGAGGTATAGCGCTTCCTCTGAGCAGCGCACGTTGCTTAAGGTTAGTAAGAATATTAATATTAAGAAGAAGTGAATTAAAAGAGTTGAATAAAGAACTTAACAGTAAAGTTAAATATTAATATTCAATGTGTTAAATAAATAAATACATGACTGTGGCCATTTCTTCCAAGATCTGTGTTTGTGTGTCTTCTTTAGAGGGGAGGGAGGGAGGGAGGGAGGGAGAAACTGGGGGCCTACCGGACAATTATAAGCTGGCATCTGGGTTGTAGTTTTCCAGTCCTTCTCTTATACACAGTGTGGTCTACATTGGTTGATAGTAGGGCTGTAAGTAGGGACCAGAGAATCACAAAAGGGTCTAAGGTTCTAAACGTTTCTAATTAAGTAATAAAATTCAGTTAGTTGGAGTATACAAAGCAATAATTGGCTTCTGTGGGTGATTAAATGTCAAGGCCAAAGGCCGAGGTGTTTAATCACCCACAGAAGTCAGTTATTGTGAGTAAAGTCCAACTAACTGAACACTATTACTATTATAGAAGTAGGAGTTTTCTAGGTTTTATTTTGTTTAATTTGACTCCAAATCAAAAACAAGATGTCAAACAGGGTGAAAGTTGGATTTAAAAAAAAAAAGCTGTGACTATGGGCATGCTCAATAACGCCAGCGCTAATGCACATGGTGAGAGTCATGCCTTTACTTCTTCATGCTATATTTTATACCGTTAGACCACTCTTTTTTTGATTCTGAGTTGAGTTGGATAAGAAATCTTAGAACAGAAGGTAGTATTAGAAAAAGATTTAGCTGGCTGCACTTGGAAAATGAAAAACTCGTTCATGAATGAGTTTTTGCCTGAGGTCATTTTTTTTTCCCTCAGTGTTGACCAGAGGACAGCACTGCCCCATGGCAATGTGTTTGTCCCGCACCCTTTTCATGCCAGTTGGATGTAGCAGATTGCTCACATTGTCTTTTCATTGGCCCACAAATGCTGAAATGCTATTGGCCAGTCATTTACAGCTATGCAGCAATTCCCCACAGGCAAAGAGTCCATCCACCTCTGAATGCTGAAATCAAGTGACATGATTGCTGAATGCTTATTCATATTAATTTTATTTTTTATATTAAGCACACTATTCCCCCATCAATCCTCTGGTTTCCCCCGTCTCGCCTGTGTTCTTCTGGCTGTGGTTCTCTTTCTCTCCTGATTACCATACTAGTCCAGCACTAAAAATATTAATAATTTTAATTATATAAATTCTATTATTGTGCATTTAATAACTGTAGTTGCTGTTGTTGATCCTTCAGGTGGCTTTGGTTCACCGTTTTCTCAGTTTTTTGTTTGTGCTGCACCCCAACACCAGTTTGCTATAGGTGCTCACTCTGGGGTACTGGTTGCCCTCTTGGCATGGTGTTTTGCCCTTTTGGCACTCAATGGGCATGTCTAGGAAGTTGCTACACTCAAGGCGATTGTTTGTCATTTGTGACCGCCCTTAAGTATGCAGTTCCCTGTTTGATATACCCCTAGGGCATTGCATAGTGCAAACTACAAAAGCAGTACCCCAAGAGCAGCATGTAATGGCAACTTATAAGTACCCCATGGGAAGCACATATTGTCAACAGGTAACAAAATAGGGCAGAAGCTGATCTCTGTGTTGTACCCAAGGGACAGAACTGACTGAACACTGTAGAACCGGTAGTCCAAGGGCTGCACACATATCCAGTTGTACAACATCTACCCTAAGAGTAGCATGCCAAATGTATTACCCTCAGGGCATCACCTAATGAAAACCGGATAACAGGTACTGCAAAGGTAGACATTGTATGGCTGTCTATTCTGTTGCCTATTGACAATATGCATTGTCCCTGGGGTACTTATTGTTAAGTTGTGAATACATGCTGTCCTTGGGGTATTACTTTTACAGTTTCCACTATGTGATGCCCTTGGGGAGTATCAACAGGGAACTACATACCTTAGAGCAGTAACAAATAATAAACAGTTGTCCTGAGGGCAGGAATTTCTTAAACATCCCCATCAAGTGCCGCATGGGCCATTCACTGTGCCACATGGGCAACCAGTACCACAAGGGGAGCAGCTATGGCAAACTGTGGCTGAGGCACAGCGTGAACCGAAAACTGAGCAAAAGCTGAACCAAAGCCACCTGCAGGGTCAACAACAGCAGTCACAGTTACTAAATGCACTATAATATAATTCATATGATACAAAATATTAATAGGAACATAGAACCTGATGGCAAATAAGGACTGCTTGGTCCATCCAGTCTGCCCATTTCTCACGAACCCTCCCCACCAACCATCCCTGGTTCCGTGTGTTAATATAGTGGTACAAAATATTGTGGGACAAAATATTGCAGTCAAAACATTGCAGAAAAAAATAAAGTGTGGTAAAAATATCGCAGGACAGAACAGTGCAGGGAGCAGGCAGTATAAGTCACAATGTAGCAAAAGAGCACAGGACACTGAAGGGTTCATTGGGGGGGACTAACTTCACAAAGCCACCCCTCGGCCACTTCACTGTGCCATGCATCACAGTCCTGCATTGGGTGGGCCCAACTTCACAAAGACAGTGCGAAGCTAGCCCTCCCAATTCAAGTAGTGATGCACTGTACAGTGAAGTGGCTGAGGGGTGGCTGTGTGAAGTTAGGCCCCCCCAATGAACCCTCCAGTGTCTTGTGCTCTTTTGTGGCCTTGCAGCTTGTACTACCTGCTCCCTGAACTATTCTGTCCTGCAATGTTTTTACCACACTTTATTTTTTCTGCAATATTTTGACCACAATATTTTGTCCAGTGATATTTTTTCTGTGATATTAACAGACGGAACCTTTGTCCCTACCTACACTGTTACTGCAGATGGTGTCTGATCTACAGCCCACCCCCACTTCCTTTCCACTATGATTCCTTTGTGCTTAACCTATGTATTCTTAAATCTCACCACTGTTTTCACCCCTTCACCTCTGCTAAAAGGCTGTTCCAGGAATCCACCACTATTTCTGTGAAGAAGTACTTCCTCAAATCTCTTCTATATCTACCCCCTCCAGCTTCATAGTATGTCTCCTTATTCTTGAGCACCTTTTCTTTTGAAAAATACTTCCCTCCTGCACCTTATTTACCGCTATGAGGTATTTAAAGGTGTCTATCATATCACCCCTCTCCCTCCTCTGTTCCAGATACTGTACACATGTAAGCATTAAGCCACGACGAAGGTGGCATCTAATGCTGGATTGATGCATGGTTGGGGAGGTTGTGGCCCGAAGCCGGAGGCCGAGGGCGAACAACCACCCCACCATGCATCAATCGCATTAGATGCCACTGCTGGAGTGGCTAAATGCACTTGTAACATGGGCCACGGGTCAGTGGCAGTGCTAGGAGGGTGTCCACTGCGAGTAATGGAACTTAACATTCAGACTCGCTGCTATGGTACAGACCTTTTACTGCACTTTCAAATCTCACTACAGAACAACATTAACATACTTATGTGCTCAACTATTGCACCAACTGCAACTGCAGAGCTCAGTGCGGCCGAGATAAGTGTGCCGAGAATTTTCACTTATGTGCGGGTATAAGAGTCATATCCGCTGCTGGAGGTCTGAGGTGCACTGTTCAATGGCCACGATCAGGGATCCGGTCGGGATTTGCATACGGCCAGCGCTCACATCCTCCTGCCTCCTCCTGACCAGTCCGACGCTGGCGTCTCCCACCTCGGCGCTCTCCTAACTCTCACCTCTGTCCGCTGCTGGCTATTGTCCCTGCTCCGCGTTTCCGTCCTCGGTGCCTAGTCTGCCCCTCAGTGTGCCTGTCTTGCCTCTCTTGCTCTCCCTCCCCACCTGTGCCCAGTGCTGCTAAGCTGGGGGTCTGGCTGCCTGTAGTAATACCTTATCGGGCAAGGCATATATCATAGATTAATACCTGCTCCGATTTGGGTCTCGTGCTGCCATTGTGCCAATCTCTGCTGCCCATTTCACCTCTCTCATTAATGTCATGTTACAAATTGAGATGCCTTAGTCTCTTCTCAAAGGGCTTTTGATGCAAAACCTGCACCATTTTAGTTGCCCTTCTCTGGACCACTTCCACTCTGTCTATGTCCTTCCAGATATGTGGTCTCTAGAACTGGACACAGTACTCTAGGTAAGGTCTTACCAGCTTACAGAGCCAACACCACCTCCCTCTTTCTGCTGGTGATACCCCTCCATATGCAACCCAGCACATTAGCCCTCACTACTGCCTTGTCACACTGCCTGACTACCTTTAGGTCATCTGATATGATTACCCTCAGGTGTCTTTCCTTCTTGGTGGTCATCAATACCACTCCACCCATTTTGTACTCTGCCTCTGGGTTTCTGTGCCCCAAGTCCATTATTTTGCACTTTTTTGCATTGAAACCTAGCTGCCATACTCTTGACCACTCCTCTAGTTTTCTCTGATCTCTTTTCATCCTTTTCACCCCCCCATGAGTGTCCATCCTATTGCAGATTTGATGTCGTTCACAAAGAAGCATACCTTCCCTTCCAACTCCTCTGCAATGTCACTTTTAAAGATGTTAAAGAGGACTGGTTGCAGCACTGATCCCTGAGGCACCCCACAGGCCACCCTTTCTTCCTCAGAGTGAATTCCATTTACCACCACCCTCAGTCACCTATCCTCTAATCAATTTCTTATCCAGTTTACCACATTTTGACCCACTCCTAAGCTACCCAGCTTGCTTACTAGTCTGCTATCTGGAACAGTGTCAAAAGCCTTACTGAAGTCTAGGTAGGTCATGTCTACCACTCCACACTGATCTAAATCCTTTGTTACCCACTCAAAGAAATCTTTCAGATTCTTTTGACATGAACTCCCCCCATGAAACCTTGCTACCTTGGGTCTTATAACCCACTGTATTCAAGATATTCCACAATCCTTTCCTTCAGCAGTGATTCCATTAACTTTCCCACCACTAATATCAGGCTGACTGTCCTATCATTGCCAGCCTCATCCCTGCTTCCACTTATGTCTAGTGTGACTATATCTGCCCTCCTCCAGTCCTCCTGAACCACTACTATTTCCAATGAGCAGTTAAACAGAACAGTCAGAGGTGCAGCCAATATTTCCCTGAGCTCCCTCAATATTCCTGAATGCATCCTATCAGGCCCCATTGCTTTGTCCACTTTCAGATTAGCAAGTCCCTTCGGGACTCTCACCTCCAAAAAAGAACTAGTGTTCACCCCTTCCCTCCAAAGCTTCTGTTATTTTTTGATGGCCCCTCCCCCTTTCATTTCTATATAAATACTGGAGAAAAGTATTTGTTCAGGATAATACAAAATCACACATGCGCCCACAATGCAAAGCATCATGGGCTGCATATGTAAATCACCACAGAATGTTATGCTGGTTCAACTTTAAGCAGAATTGTATGGTGCCGAAAGGCCTCTCACACAGTTTGCAAAGGGTGCTAACAGATGACATAGACACGTGTTTCATCCTACCAGGACTCATCAGTATGCCTCGTCTGTTTGACACCCCAGTGGAATGAACCAGCTACCCTAATGCAGCGTGTCTTGGTTATGTTGTGGTGAACCCAGTAAAATAAAAAACTATTTAAAAGACAAAGAACCTCTGTGCACAAACACTGAGGCAAAGGTTATCCCAAAGGGCATTTGGCTGGGAAGCCAAGTTTCAAGAAAATACAAAATCACACAAGCCCCCACAATGCAAAGCATCATGGGCTGCATATGCAAATCACCACAGAATATTATGCTGGTTCAACTTTAAGCAGAATTGCATGGTGCCTAAAGGCCTCTCACACAGTTTGCAAAGGGTGCTAACAGATGACATAGACACGTGTTTCGTCCTACCAGGATTCATCAGTATGCCTCGTCTGTTTGACACCCCAGTGGAATGAACCAGCTACCCTAAGGCGGTGTGTCTTGATTATGCTGTGGCAAACCCATTAAAATAAAAACTATTTAAAGACAATGGGTTCACCACACATATAAACCAAGACACTGCCTTAGGGTAGCTGGTTCATTCCATTGGGGTGTCAAACAGATGAGGCATACTGATGAGTCCTGGTAGGATGAAACACGTTTTTATGTCATCTGTTAGTACCCTTTGCAAACTGTGTGAGAGGCCTTTCGGCACCATGCAATTCTGCTTAAAGTTGAACCAGCATAACATTCTGTGGTGATTTGCATATGCAGCCCATGATGCTTTGCATTGTGGGGGCATGTGTGATTTTGTATTTTCTTGAAACTTGGCTTCCCAGCCAAATACCCTTTGGGGTAACCCTTGCCTCAGTGTTTGCACACAGAGGTTCTTTGTCTTTGTTCAGGATGCCTGCTTGTTTTTGCTTTGTCCACCTCTGCACAGTCACCCCCTTCCATTTTTAACCTCACTATCCTACCCCGGTCTTCCTCTTTTCACTTACATACATAAAACATGTCTTGTCCCCTTCCGTTACCTTCTGGTCTATTCTTTCTTCAGTTGGCACCATTGTGCAATATTTTTAATAGTTTTATTTTTCAAAAATAATACATTTTATTTTTGATTTTGTGCAACTTAATAACATGATAAATTACACAACATACAAAACAATAGTAAAAGGCCCACCTGTCCCATCAACATTCAGGAAGCAGGTATTAGATAAGAAAAGCTGATACTTTATATGCAATGGTAAGGTGGAAAACATAAAATAACAGTGGCACAATCATATACATTATATTTATACTGTATAAAACCTCCTTAAGCCATTACTAATAAGGCATCCAACATACCCCAACATGCTAGGTAGAGTTCATGGGCATTTCTCATTGAGCAAATCATTTTTAGGGCTGCAGTGGCAGAGTCCTAAAGTTCTAGTGCTTTCAAAAAGGACTCCTGCATTCCTAGCATTCTTTCTGAATGAGCAATATGCCAGACTTACCCCACAGTCACCTCCGCTTGCACTGTATTATTTTTTGTCTTTGTTATTAGGGCTAGAGGGTGTGAAAGAGAGAGAGAATTTGGTAAAAGCTGCAGTTTCACCATACAGCCTTGTCAGGCATTTTAAATGTAGCGCAATGCAGCTTTAACTGAAGGCACTCACTGCTTCCCACTGGTACCCTCCCCCAGGTCAGCACCAAATCCCCAATGGCATTCCTCAAACAAAGTCCATAACAGTCAGGGTTTCAAAACAGCAGAAAATATAAGCTTGACACATGATTTCCATAGGGTTCTGAGCCTTTGATTCTTGTGCCCTGTTAGCAATAACCCATTGGCTTTCTGCATGTTCGGCTGGGGATAGGACCGGGACAGAGAGCTGAAAGTTGTTGTGAGAGTGTCAGCACGGTCCACTGGGGGGAGAGAGACAGAGAGAAAAGAGAGAGACAGAGGCAGAAGTAGAGAAATGTGATGCAGCAGTCTTGGCCATTGAATGTCAATGACTGTGTATCAGTGGCAGTGTGTGCTCTCCCCTCTGTCTCTCTCTCTCTCTCTCTCTCTCTCTGTGTCTCCCTCTGTGTCCCAAAATTTCTCCTTTCTCTGCTGTGTCTGTGAAAGCGGGCTCAACAGCGGCAAAGCACAACTGAGTGTTTCCCACCCCCTCCCATGAGGAGCAAGCCCACCAATAACCCCATAGAAGTTCTTTGCAGTTTAAACTTTACTGTTTGAACTGTAAAGACTTTGAAGTCAGAGTGATGGGAGTTAACATGGCATTGCCACAGTTTGGATTGAAGGATTTGGGAAGCTGATGAATTTCTTAGCCTGAGCCAAGGAACACCTCAGGTTACAGGGGCTAATCTGTTGTGGCAGTCATATTATATCCAGCTGATAATTGATTTTGTGTTATTATTATTACTTTATTGCAGTCAGCAGCTGGTAGCATTTAGTTAATGGCATGTTGGCAATGCATACTGGGCTAGGCAGTGGGATTGAGCAAGTTCCAGACCTGCAGCAGCACTTGAAGAGAGAAATGTGGACCTTCCCTTCTCTTCTTGCTGCAAACAAGTGGTAGACATGGAGACACATAGATACAGTGCTGCAGAGAGAGAGAGAGAGAGAGACAGAGAGACAGAGAAAGGGGCACCTAATGTAGAACTGCTACAGTGTACTGTCTCTGTCTCTGATTTTCAGATACTGAATTTCCAACCCCCATTAGATTGGTGAAATATGCCATGAGATAGCAGTAAAACCAGCCATTGTTATATGCAACCACCTGAAGCCCAAGCTGGTGAGAACACATTTTTTTTCTAGTTAGCAATCAAGACTATGGTCCAGCACTGGTAATTTTTGTGTCCACTAATGAGCTACTGTAAGTGATAACCTGAGAGGAGTGATCTGACTTTGTAGTCTAATGCAGAACAGAAGTGACAATCCTAGAATAGGGACCCTAAATTGGTTCAGATTTGAAGTAGGCTACCATTTTTTGGCAGTTGATAAAGCGAACAGAGCAGTAAAAACTGTCAAGTAAAACTTGAAGACATTTTTTTTAATGTATGTTACACACATCTGCCCTGTCCTATGCTCGCTGCCCCACCCCCTTATTCATTTACTGAAGCAAGGGTAAAGTTAGAGTGGTGATAAACTTTCCTTTTTCTTTGTCAAAATATTTACTTGCCAGAAAGTACATGTCTTGGTGATTTACCAGCTGAACCATTGTGCCCAAACTGCTTGAGCCATCAGCCCAGCAGCAGTATTAGAACCTCAGGTCTCACTAGCACAGGCTAATAGCTAATAGCTCATTTCTTTAAGAAATACAGAAAAAAGGAAAGTTTATCTCCACTCCAACTTTTCCCTTGCTTCAGTAAATAAGCGGGGGGGGGGCAAGCATAGGAGATGGTGGATGGGTGTAACATACATTGAAAAAGAAAACAGCCCTGTTCAATTGTAATTGCCAGTTTCATTTGAACTGCAACAGGATTATGGCTGCTATGCTCATTCAGAACTTGAAGCACTTGCATCTCTCTCCCTGCCATCTTCGTTGGCACACAGTAGAACACCCAAATCCTTCAGGAAGCTCTTTAGAAAGGCATGAGATGATTAGCTTTTTTCACATGAGCATATTAGTCCCTCTCTGACTTCTGTAACCTCCCATTGTGGGGGGTAAACTCTGAAGCACTCCACACTCCTTACACATGGGTTACGTCCACCTGATAGGTTGATTGATGCACATGTGACTTCAAAGAAGTGCATACCCCTTTCCCTGTGATGCTGACCCTTCAGGATCAGTTCTGAATGAGCATCTGTACAGGTTGTGGCACATCACAACAGCTCACAAGCAGTTATTTCAAGAATATCACACAAAAGGTTAGGCCACCAGGCTTAACAATTTTATATCTAAGTTTTTTTGGCAGCTTAGGATATGCTAGCATAGCAAAGTGTCTTATGGAATTATGTCATGAAAATATATGGCTCAATCTAGATTCCAGAGAGAGAGTTGGTTATTTAGAATAACATCCTTTGTGCTACTCAAAACCAATTCATGGTATCTGATTAGGAATCACAGAGACATTCACCCAGCCTACATTTAAATTATTGTCAGAGGCACACTACAGGAGATCTACTCAGGGTATTGTGTCATGCCCATACATTTCATTACGGATGCCTTAGATTCTCTCTCAGTGAGTCTAAGATGAATTAACACTCATGACTGCAGTTTGCCACTTTTTGGATCCCTGCTAGTGGTCCCAGTTCAGCCTGCACCCACTACTACACTCTTGTGGTATTGGGGACACCCTACCACTCCTGCTAGCAGCCACAGGAGTGCTGTCCCACATATATTTAAAACAACTCCTATATGGAGTTTGGTTTCTGCAGCAAGTGAATATTTCAAGCACATCCTATAGCGCCAGTGTGCTAATAAAATCTAACTCTGCTAAACACAGGTAAGAAGACTACATTATTCAGAACATTTGATATCAAAAGAGCTGAAAGCATCTGCTAATATAACAATATGAGCATAGAATATAAGTACTTTTAAATGCCTACACAGTGACTGAATGACTGGGCACAGTAACTGATTATCTTTGGGGGCAGACAGCAAATGATGCCATTATTGCAAAATTAACCTGTGCCCCTGCTAGCGGTACCTGTGTTTAGATGTACTGTAAAATATTTCAACACAGCAGCTCCAGAGTAAGTTTTGGCAGATCTGCAACTGATTAAAATTGCAAAACTGGTAGTCTTAGAGATGTTAGCACTGCGGTTTATACTATCATCAGTTGTCTAGAAAGATACTAGCTGAGAAATTGCCAGCACAGTATTCAAATTATGAGCATTATTGCATGTACAAGCACAGAGGTTATTAGCTGCCTGAACACCCCTGCTAGTAGTGCCAGGAGCTAAATGTCTGACCCACATAAATGAACACAGAATCTATGCAATGATCTACAGGAGGTAATATAATAAATAATCAACTTGGTTCCACTGCCAGTGGTTCCTGAGTTGTATTAATGACCAACAAGAATCTGGTGACCCACTAGCATCACTAACCTGTAAAAAGGTACTCACAAACTCATCCAGAAAAGTTTCCTTGCACTGGAAGGTGCTTAAAATGCCCATGCTGGATTCAGTCATTCCTCGAATTCAGTGTGGCACTAAATAAAAGCACCTGTGACCATTTCATGCTATTTTCTATCCAAAAACACTCCCATAGAGAAAAGGAAGCTCTAGGGACCAACATGGAGCCACCCAAATGTTATTTTATGGCCCAAACTTCTCAAACAAGTCCTAACAGCATGACCATTCCCCATGCTTCTTCCTAGTTTCTAAATCTCCTGCTACATGAGAGCTGCAAGCTGACTAGCTCTCAGCTCTCTCGAAACCTCTGCCACCAACTTAGAGGAGGATAAACAAACAAGATTTGACTTAATCCAAAATATCTTGCAATGGAGAATGGAGCTAGCAATTGCTACAGCTTCTGAAGCCTAAGTCCTGTAACTTTTAACACTGACCATGCGGAGGAACTGAAGAAACATGTTTTAAAGAACAAAAAATGTCCCAAACTGTGTCCTATTACATAAGCAACAATACAGATGATTCCTCAGTCAGTTTACCATACCCAAGGCAAGGGCTAGCTAAGGCATCCTGCCCACCTCCCCCCTCTTAAATGCACATGCCTACATTGTCCCAAAGATAACCAAGGCACAGAAAAGGGGCCAAAAAATAAAACACATACTGTATTATATTGGATCAACATACAAGGAGGTTTGATTAAAATAAAATAACTTTTTTGGAAATAGTGACCTTTAATAGTCTTTTCTTTTTCTGATATCCACAGTTGTTTCCTTCTCTTAAAGGCACAGTTACATATTAATTAAGGAGCCACTACTATGTACTGTGTGCGACAAAGTAAACATACTAATGTGAATGCATGACTTAGCCCCATTAATTTCATAAAAAACGGCTTGAACAAGATAATTTATCACATTTTTTAAATTTAAAGAATGCTAAATTTAAAGGATGCTAACAGATCCATGTATTGTCTGAGATCTTTCACAGATGACCAAATAGAGTCCACAGCCACAGTTACCTGGAAGCCCCTACCAGCAGTGCCTGGAGCTCAGTGCATCATGGGCTACAAAATAATTAAAGGCTCTCATTCCTTAATTGGGCATATACTCTGAGTTCCCCTACGTGCTGTTCAGAACAAGCATACCACTTTACTAAGGTGTCTGATGACCTGGAGCCCCTGCCAGTGGCTCCAGAGTCTATCCATGATTAAATGAGCAAGTAGCCACCATAGAACATTGGGAGTACCCTGCCAGCATCCCAAACTGCTAAAATACTAAGTAATGTGCCACAGTTCCCCATTGCTGCTGTGATCTCGGAGAAGCTTTCCACTTCCCCCTTATCTATGTGGGATTAAGGGTGTAGGCATCCGCCAGACAGTGTAGATTGACTGTGGGTCACTGCTGCCATCTTGTGGAGAGCGCAAATATGCTCACAAACATCCAACCAGCACAGAGGATGTTGGTTTAAAGCACCAACTGATCTGCAACAGCAGACCACAATGAGAATAATTAAATATAAAGGCAACAATTTGAAAATCAATTAATAATGCCATCTGACCAGGAGGACGCTGGGGAGGACACCTATGAAAACACAAAAGACAAGGCACAAACAAATATCTGCAACCCCAAATCCTCCGCTGGGCAGGATTTAGACACAGCAACAATTCCCCACCAAAATAATGAACCGATAAAGGCACAACTCATGTAAAACACCATTTGAAACAAAGTCAGGTACCAGCAGGGCCAAAACCCCACTCACCACAGCCAGACTCAGAAACACACACCGATCTAGAAACAGAGGTGGAGGTGGTTACACAAACACTATCATCCACATGGTGTTTGCCTGATCAGATACAGGCATTAGTGCAAAACACAATAACGAAGGTGGGGTTTGACACATCAACCCTTACCCCACTACCCAAGTTAATCCCCACATCTTAATGGCACACTTCCCATGCCATTTGCCTGTTAATAAAACCATGCACCCCTGAGTAACCTCTACATGGTGGCCGCTCCACTGGGAAGCCTAGAAAAGTGGTACATGAAAAAGTCTAAAATGGCCATAAACATTCTGGAAATCAGGGCACTATCCTGTGCACCATTGCAATTCACAAGGCTAGTCAGAAATAAGGGAAATTTCCTCATACGCTCAGACAATCAGGTTATCAGCTCCTGTATCAACAGGCAAGGAGGAACAAAGAGTGGAGCCATGCAAAGAGATGCTCAAGACTCATTATTTGGACACAAAAACATCTGGTGAGCATATCAGCCATGCACTTGGCAGGAAGGCTGAATACCACTGCAGACTGGCTAAGTCGCCAGTTAATACTGTACATCCGGGAGAGTGGAAGATTCATTCCAACATATTCCAAATGATCAACAGACATTGGGCACTGATAGAAATAGACTTAATGGCCACCAACAAGAACAATTAGTGCTCCAGATTCTACTCCCACTTCAGGGATCACAAATCCATGAAAGTGGATGCACTATCAGCTACATGGTCATTCCAGGTAACCTACATCTTTCTACCAATACTACAGGTTCTGAAAGAGATATGCAGAATCAGAACCTGGGTGATAATCATCACCCCTCATTGGCCCAGGAGAACATGATTCACCACGATAGTGACAATGGCACTAGACCACCCATGGACTCTAGCATTCGGGGAAGATATTCTCACTGAAGGACTGGTATGTCACCTCAGTCCAAAAAATCTCAGATGAACAGCCTGGCTCCTGAATAAGAGAGAATGGTAAGAGAGGGATACCATCTAGTGGTCGCTAACACTATGGAGAAACCCCATTACCTCAAAATATCAGAAACATTCGAGAATATTCCACAGGTGGTGTTTAGAAAAAAAAATACAACCTCTAAGGGCCACAGTGACCAACATACTTTTTTTCCTTCAGCAAGGACTGGATAAGGGACTATCTCCAGCATCCCTAACAGTGAAAGTGGCAGCAGTCAGTCCAATTTACATCCTTAAACAATGGACCACTCCCTGGGACCTCAACTTAGTACCCAGAGCAATGACCAACTCACCATCTGAGCCTCTAGAGTCACTACCACTCAAAGAGCAAACACTTAACCCTTATGGTCACTATATGTTCAGCTAGATGCATAACTGAACTACAAACATTGTCCCACAGACTGCCTTATCTTGTATTTCATGAGGACAAGATCAGCTTAAAGATTATCCCTTCCTTTCTACCTAAAATATGCACACCCTTTCACACCAAAGAGGATATTGCAACACCTTCATGAGGACAAGATCAGTTTAAAGATGATCCCTTCCTTTCTACCTAAAATATGCACACTTTTTCACACCAAACAGGATATCTAAATACCTGTCTATATGCTTGCAGACAAAGTAGATAGGAACCCTCAACAACAACTGCAACCCATGAGGAAACTAATGTCAACTTATATCACAAGAACGGCAGACATATACGGTGCACATTGGCTTAAGTCTGCCATCACAGAGGTGTATAAGGCCTCAAATCATACACCACCAATGAAAATAAAGGCCATTCCACTACAGCAATAGCCACATCATGGGCCAAGAGAAACATGGCCACAGTAGAGAAAATTTGTGCTGCTGCTACATGGGCATCGACACACACATTCATTAAACACTACAGGGTAGATGTAGCCCTGGAAGTAAAAAACTAACATTACTTAAGTAGTGTTGTTAGCAGCAAGGTCGAACATCACATAATGGACTGACTACCCACCCTTCTCATTAGAGTACTGCTTTTTACATCGAAACCCATATGTTAGGAGTGTGGAGTGCCTCAGAGATTATACCACACAATGGTAGTTTACTCACCTGGTAAAGGTGATTGTGGGGATATACATCTCTGAGGCACTCCACAACCCACCCTGGTAGTCAGCCAGAGACAAAGGACTCACAGATGAGCTTCAAGATGTAACAATCAGCATGCCGTATGGGCCAGAAAGTTTAGATTTGTGTGAATAAGAAAGAGAGGACCCTCATGGGCCACAGAATTTTTGGTAAAACATAACAAATGCCTCTACTATAATTTAACACATTAAGATACATATCAGGAAACATTGTGTTGCCTACTAACAAGTCAAGAGTTATTGGTTACAGATTAGGTACAGCTTTGGAAGAATTCAAACTGGTCCTGGAGAGGCAGCATCACAGGGAAAGGGGGTTGGACTTATTTGAAGTCACATGTGCATCAAGCAACCTATCAGGTGGACATAACCCATGTGTAAGGAGTGTGGAGTACCTCAGAGATGTATACCCCCACAATCAGCTTTACCGGATGAGTAAACTACCATTGTGAGGAGGCGGTAGTGTTGAGTATTAAGCAGCTTCAATTGAATTACATGGGTATATCAGCTTCCTGTTGATTTCCTTACTTTTTTTATCATAATAACCAATATGATAGGGTTATTTATCTCCTATTTTTAGCCTCTAGAACTATATATTGCCCATTGAGTCTTCTACATAAGCCTAAGTAAGACAATTTGGAAATCCATTCCTAAAAACAGCTGTGAAACCCAATGGTAATATCCTAAGGTCTGACAGATATTTAAAAATAATTTGTTATCTAAAAGAAGGACAGGATATCTGCATTCATGCTAGTGGGACACTGCCTATCAAAATCATTTCCTTTGCTATTCAAACTTTATTCATTTTTCATGTACAGAGAGAAAATGCCAGTTATCATGCGCACATATGATACAGGAGCAAAAAACACGTGCTAGATCAACTCTCCCTCCCTCCCTCCACCCCTTCCCCCTTTCCCCATTTCTTCACACAGGGGAAAAGTCATCAAGAGAAGCAAAGGGAAAATAAGCCACTATGAAGATTATAGGGAGTACAGTGTCAGCAAGGGGCCCCAGATCTTCTGGAATTTCTGGGATTGATTGTGTAAATTAGCAATCATGTTTTCCAGGCAGAGGTTTGCCAACAACTCTTGTAACCATTCACTATAGGCAATGTCGGTCGTATCCTTCCAATGACATAGAACCAGGTTTTTAACCGACATGGCAACAAGAGTTATGTGGAATTTCCTGTTACTAATTGTGATGGAAGAAAGATCTCCCAAAATGCAAATTTCGGGGGTGAAAAGATCATCTAGCCCTAGTAACAGGTCCACCCTTTGTCGAATCACCTGCCAGAGGGGAGCTATTTTGGGACATTTCCAAAATATGTGCAGCAGATTCCCCTCTCCCTGTTGACAATGGGATCAAAATCATTTCTAAATCACAAGCACTGTCATTTTCACTTAATTTCTTTACAGTTCAAACTTTACTCAAAGACTTTGAAGTTGGAGTTACTGGAGTGAACATGGCATTGCCGCAGTTTGAATTGGAAAGATTCTGGAAGCCGGTGACTTTCTCAGTCCGAGCCAAGGAACACCCTAGGCTACATGGGTTAATCTGTTGTGGCAGTTATTATATTATATCCAACTGATAGTTTATTTTTTTATTATTTTATTGCAATCAGCAGCTGGCAAGACAAGTGCAGTCCCTTCCCCCCCCGGATCCCAACATAGATAAAGGTCCCTGCAACTTATTTTTTTTTTCTCTCTCTAACAAAAGATAGCCTTCTAAACAAATAAATGAATGGGAAAATGTATCCCTTTTCTGCGGCTTCATGGCTGCACAGTTTGGAAATTACTCTTTGTCCATGGAAATGCAGTCTCTGGTCAGCGTCACATTATTTAAATATAACTTGCCAGTGAGGGTATTATGTGACAGAAAAAATGTAAACTCATCTGTACATTGTAGCTCTTTGCAGAATAACAGCACAGGGGAGAGTAGTGCTTCAATTGGGCAAGAGCGCTCCCCTGACCTATAATTTAATTACTAGTATTTTTTCCTACCTTGTAGAGGTGGGCAAAAAATTACAATTAAGTAAATTATCCATTACAAATACTTAGAAAGGAGATGAACGGAGATGAGGCTGATGACGGAAGAATTTAATGATTATAATAATAATCATAGCAAGAGATTACAAGTGGTACATCCTTCATTCTTAATTAATTCTTCAAACTAACAGTGTATAGTGGCTTGCTTATATAGTGGAAAACAGTATCATCATTTCCTATGGTTGTCTATGATTGGTACAAAACAAGTACAAACATTAACTTAAAAGGCAATTCTCTTTTTAGCTAATCTTTTAGTCAGCACAAATGTATTGATAGTGTAAATTATATTACTATATAAAGACAGTAATAATTGTCATTACCAGTTACTAAGGTCTTAGGAGGAAGAAATAGGTTTGCACTTAGGAATGTGCATACAAGCTTTTTTTGGCCTGTCCTCCTGATAAGAATAGTCAGAAGGGATAATTTGAACTCTCTCTCTGTATTTCTGTTTTTGCAGACACTTAAAACACCTGTTTTTTATTACTCAAATGATTAGTACAAATATTAAAAGACACTTTAATATTACAGCTTGTGGCTCAGTTAAACTTGTAGCTTTACAAGTTTTAGTATAATTCAGCTTTATAGGTCAATATTTGTTACACAAACACATTATGTTTTAGACCAAAATGAGGTTTAGACTGAAATATTGGGACACATTTCTTTATCCCCTATTACAAGCCCCCCTTTGGCCCAATAATTGCCTAATTATTATTTGTTTAATAATGCAACTCCTCGGAGCATGTACATCTCACTATGTACTTGTAGTAAGTCTTAAGCACAGGCCTATAATTACCAAGAACACTAAGACCACTGGCAACACAAGTAAAGCTTTAAAAGACAGGACTCCTAAGGGTCCCCCTGCATAGCTATAAATTAAGTGCTCATTATCACTCTCATTGAGCAATTCATTTACAACTACTTGTGCCTTATGAATTTGTATCAAATGAGTATCTTTTTGATTTAAAAATGACTGTACATTAAGAAACAGGAGAGGTATCACAGCTCCAAATGATGACACTTAACATGTCAATTAACATAGTGGCATAAAACTTTGACACACCAGTATCTGCACAACTATTGTGAACATTCATATTCCAACCAGAGAAAATCTAGACTTATATGTACTCTACTGTACTTCACATTATGTACAAGCATTTGATCAATAAGTGTTGATTAAATCCACTCTCTGGCCCTTTTATCACATTTGGGCATTTAGTTGGTATTACAGTTAAGTATATGGCATCTAAGACTGTAAAACGTAATGAGTTGTTTACACCAGCATAGTTACAAACACTATTATTACCCCCAAAACAGTAGGACAGAGTTAACACATAAACATTATTGTCCTTTGGTGTGGCTCTGTTTATAACAAGAAACACATTTGTAGCTTTGAGGTACAGCTGCTAGACCAGCTGTTAAGTATGTCCACACACTAATTTAGAAAAGTCAGTGTTCATATTGCTGGCTGGCTGATTAGCAGACACACTGCACTGGTCAGGGGTGCATTAGATTGTGCATTGAGCAGCCACACACACACTGGCATGGCATTTGTGTTGTGGTAGATGATTACACCCTGGCAAACGGATTAGCAGTCCATAAACAGTCCATAGTAAAGCAATAGGTTTGCATAAAGTATCAGCCATGTTTGGAATAAACAGCAGTGAAGAAAATGGATATCTTGCTTGAAGATCAATTGAAGAAGAATCTTCTTGCTGAAGTTAGGGGATTGCCCCTACCCCAGACATTACTTCATAGTAAGTAGAAACAATAAGCTTGATTGTAGAGTTTAAACTGACTAGACCTTTTCAGTTGATTTAAAGTTGTACAAATAAATGTAATTTTGCTAAAACATTACACTTGCAGAGGTAATAATGACTTGATTTATGCAATAGTACAATTTCAGTATTGAGCATAATGCATAAAAGACAATTAAAAGAATGAATATGTGGAAATACATACACAACTCCCACTCCAGCTTAACTGATTCTTGAAGCATATGTTTTTGAAGAAGAATCAAATACACATTTTTAGGTATTTACCCCTATGGGGAGATAGCAATGTACCTTGCAACCTTTGTGGACATTACACTGGAAGGAAGGAAGGGTAGCTTACCCCCTCCTCCCGAGCTTCTACTGGTGGAAGATACAGCTCAACTACTGTAATACAAGATTATTTCCATAGGATAAAAGAAGCCAAGCATCCCTGGGTTTTCTTATCCTAAGCATGACAAAATGTCAGCTGAGTTTATAAAAGAAGTTTTGCTTACAGTTAAATGTTGATTGACTATGTTGGCTGCAACACAAGAAGGTCAAAAGGTCACATAGCGTGCATGCAAGGGTCGCTCAAACCCAGTTATTTTTGTAGGATCCTTGAACACTACTGATATTAAAAATATCTTAATGTTACATTGCACAGAAAATGAAAAACCTTTTATGTAATTAACTTAAACATTTTTTATCCAAGGACACTTGAATACCACATTTAAAAGTATGCCACATCATTTTAATAAGAATCTTTTGTCCTTTAGAAACTCTAGTGCTACTGATAACATTATTAATCATGTTAAACAACTCCTGGTGGTTTGTTTGGTCATGGTAGCAATTACAGAAGAACAGGTGGCTAACATTTGCTTTAGTCCACTCCACAGCATACTGAGAGTATTTAGAATCAAACTCTTTAACATTAGAAGAGGCAAGGTCTTTGGGCATTAAGTTAGTATGACTTGCCAATATCTGACTTTTTACTCCTACATTTTAACTGCTCCTATACAGGAGTTAGCACACTGTAAAGTGCCTGTTTTTAGATTTTAAGACATTTACATCTTACAAACATGCTACAGAAGCTGTGTTATAGTTTATATTGAAATCAATAAAAGAGAATTATCCCTATCTAAAAAACAAAGGTCTCTCTGTACCTTTACTAACTAACTTTAGTTATTAGTTTTTCTCTTGCAGGGATTTTGGCTCTTGACTTATTTGCATTTCTAAACTATCTATTTTTTGACTGTAGCTGGATTATTACATCTTACTGTTCATGCAGCTTTCCTTTTTTTTCTAAAGTCTCATGTGTTAACGAATTTCCACCTGGCTATATTATCACAGGCTTTGTACAGTATTTGCTAGTTCCTCTTTTTTTTATTTTTTAATTAAAACACTGCTGTGTCTGTTAATCATGGTTTGTATGCTCCCCCCTTTAGGTGTTTCCCACAGAAACAACCTATCAATGTTTCCATACTCATAAAATACAATTGTGCCTGTTGATCATCAGGCACTGGTTTGTATGCTTTCCCCTTTAGGTATTTTCCTAGAAAACTACCTATTATTGTTTCCATACTCATTCTTCTTATCTTTTTCTTGCCTGCCTAGCCTTTACAGCCTGGTCCACCTGTGCACTGGTGCACCAGTCCGTCTGGCTATGTCTTACAGCTCCCCTGTGAGGTCCGGCTTGCAAGTCCCAGCACCTTCACTTACCTACTCTGCCCCATGAGTTCCTACAGAGTTAAGCACTACTTTTATTTAAAAAAAATTGGAAAGCATACCTCACCTGATCAGCAAGTAGCTAAGCCTGTCTGTGTGCACCTTTTTCTCTCACTTAAAGCCATCAGCACCATGTCTCCGAGCATCGTCACCTTCTTATTAAGGCTTGCAGACTAACCAACCAGTAGTTAGGCAGCCTCCTCAGCATGCAGCACCAGCGATCCGAGTCTTTAAGGCACCAAATGTAAAGATGGGTAAAAAATTACCCTTGGTAAATTATCAATTACTGATACTTAGAAAGGAGAAGAATGGAGATGATGCTGATGGCGGAAGAATTTAATGATTATAACAATAATCACAGCGAGAGATTACAGGTGGTACATCCTTCATTCTTAATTAATTCTTCAAACTAACAGTGTATAGTGGCTTGCTTATATAATGGAAAACAGTATCATCATTTCCTATGGTTGTCTATGATTGGCACAAAACAAGTACAAACATTAACTTAAAAGGCAATTCTCTTTTTAGCTAATCTTTTAGTCAGCACAAATGTATTGATAGTGTAAATTATATTACTATATAAGGACAGTAATAATTGTCATTACCAGTTACTAAGGTCTTAGGAGGAAGAAATAGGTTTGCACTTAGGAATGTGCATACAAGCTTTTTTTGGCCTGTCCTCCTGATAAGAATAGTTAGAAGGGATAATTTGAACTCTCTCCCTGTATTTCTGTTTTTGCAGACACTTAAAACACCTGTTTTTTATTACTCAAATGATTAGTACAAATATTAAAAGACACTTTAATATTACAGCTTGTGGCTCGGTTAAACTTGTAGCTTTACAAGTTTTAGTATAATTCAGCTTTATAGGTCAATATTTGTTACACAAACACATTATGTTTTAGACCAAAATGAGGTTTAGGCTGAAATATTGGGACACATTTCTTTATCCCCTATTACATACCTCCTCGACAGAGCAGCCCCCATTATCTCCAACCACAGGCCCTGCACCCCCAGACCTGGTTGGCACATTGGCCACATGAACCCATACCCCCAGGGGCCAACCTTTTTGACGCTCAGGCACCCTTGGGTATGCACCTCTCTCGGGTTCCTCTACCAGGGATGCAAGGCATGGCTATCAACCATGAAGATCATCCTCCGTCATTTTCCACATTTTTCTTCCCTTATGGAGAGCTGGACATGCAATGGCATCTGAGCACATAGTACTGACACCCGTCACACTTTACTCCCTTTTTGCATGCCACTGCAGTGTGGCTGGCCTCTGCCAGTCACTGCTACAGGGCAGTCACTACCCACCCCTGAGGAAAGAGAGAAGTTCTCAGATGCTCGATCCTCCCTCTCTCCTGCAAGCCCCCAACAGCCCTAGTCCATTCCCGAACCTGGGTCACTGGCATGGCAAGAGGTGTGGCTTCCAGTGCCTCAACCTTCAGTGCCACCAGGCCAGCTAATTACTAGTACTTTTTAAAGCTTACTAAATCTGGAAAGAGGAATACTGCAAATGAAAAGTAATTGGACTCTGCTATTGTTTATGTATTGCCCAATGTATTATGACTTTCCCCAGTGTGAAAGTGCAAGTTGCAGCTGTCTCAGACAAAACTTTAGTGTACATAATAGGCGGATACAATTTCAGCACAGTCTTACATCTTTTCCCCTCAGAAACTCCGGAGTGGTCAGCCTAAAATAAACAGTTCAGTATTTGTTTAAATCTTTGAAGTATATTATTTGCTGCAATTTTACATAATAATTATGTCTGGGAACTCTTTGCATTGGGGGCTTATCTTTCTGGGCAGTGAATAAATTTAGAGCAGACAGAGCAATATAGGATTTTAAAAATGACTTGCTCCACAGCCCATCATGATATTTCTTTGCTCAGCAATTTGTGATTGGTCATTTGGAATATGCCCTGTTACCAAGATCATCAAGTTTGAAAAAAGGGCAGTTATATTATATAGTGGTTCAGTGGCACGACACAATCAAACATTCTTCAAATGTTTATTTCAGGGATGTATCTAATTTCCAGCACCAGCAACTGTTGAGTCTTCTTTTCAGGCAGTGTGGAATTGGTGAGCTAGTGAGTTTAACATTATAACAAATGAATTGCTCCATATCCTGTTATGAGTTGTGTGTGCTTCAGTCTTCTGAGACAGCATGTACTTGTTTAGTACTATTGGTCACTTTTACACAAGTGCGCTACAATTGTTTTCATATACTGTACCAGTTATGTATGATCATTCACTTTACATTATTTTAATTGTGACATAATAGAATAAATCATGAAAAACATTTCCCCTTTAATAATGAGCTGTTTTGTGTACACTTGT
Organism: Neoceratodus forsteri; assembly: GCA_016271365.2. Lineage (NCBI taxonomy): Eukaryota > Metazoa > Chordata > Ceratodontiformes > Ceratodontidae > Neoceratodus > Neoceratodus forsteri. The sequence continues at coordinate 1,383,819,244 of CM057455.1, forward strand.
GTTGTGTTTCCTTTTTGTATTTTTCAAGGGTCATACTACAGTTGTCCTCTCAGTTTGTGATTTACTGCTGAAACTACAAATTGAGCTGCACTCATCACGAAGCTAACAATTTATAACTTGCAAAGGAAGATGAGATATGGAACACATCAAGCACCAGAGCTGTGGTGTGTGTGTGTGTGTGTGTGTGTGTGTGTGTGTGTGTGTGTGTGTGTGTGTGTGTGTGTGTCTTGGGAGAAGGCACTTACTGTGGTACCTTTGGCTGTGTAGCAGTTCATCTTTGAATGGGTTGTCTGGTGACAAACAGGAGCACTGGTGATGGAACTGTAGGGTGCCACCCTTACAGTTTCCTTTGATTTGCTGCAGTTAGGCTCCCTCTCACATCTCTTGCAAGTCAGTCTCAACAAGCATCTCTGAAGCTGCCTTAGGTAGCTACTGTTTAGTAAACAGAGCGCATTCTTAAACACAGAAATAAGTGTGAAGTGCCTACCCATAAGCAATCCTAACAATGATTCCTTAAGTTGTTTTCATTTGGAGACTAGCTTGATTAAAGTCACTGTAGCAATGGCAACTCTGACAATAGCATCTATGTTTGCTACAAACAAAAGAAAAGCTTGGATAGTCATGTAATGCAGCAAAAACCTCTGACACTCAGTTCCAGTTTCTTGACAATGGTAAGCATAAGGCCTTCCCCCTGTCTGTCAAGAATGACAGTGGTGACACACTGGATCTCATACAGCACTTTCAGTACCTGGGTATCACAACTGACTCCACCCTGTCCTATGCCCAGTACATAGACAGTATTGCAAAGGCCATCAATTCCAGAATCAGGACACTGTACTATCACAAACACAGCCTAACAAACAAAGCCCTGAACCTGGCCATCAATAGTTCAATTGTATCCCTCATTGATTATGGCCTGGCCATATATGAGTCAGCAATGGACACTGCCCTCTGCCACATCTCTTTGGTACTAAATAATGCCTGCTACCTCCTCACAGGTGCTGCAAGACTCACACACACCTGTGAACTCTATGCTCAGGCAGGTTGGCTCCAAATGAATAACAGAATTAAATACCAAACCTGCCTGCTTGCCAAAAAAGTCTTACTAAATCAGCTGCCACCAGGGGTTCAGAACCTGCTCACATGACATGCGAGTGCTAGGCTGACCAGAACCTCCAATAGTCAAATCTTTAGTAAACCTAGATGCCGCATTGCATTGGCACAACATCTGTTCTCCTACCATGCACCCCACTGGATCAACACTCTACCACCTGCAATCTCTGGAGAAGCAACTATTGGTGCCTTCAAGCATAAGCTTTGTCAGCACCTCATTGCTGAGGACAACTGTGACTGTGTCATCTAACTTTTGGTGCATACAAGCGAAGTCTTCATCAGTACCTCATTATCAAGCACACCTGTGACTACATCTGCTTACCCCCCTCCCATAGTAATCACCTGCTGCACTTAGATGCACCTCCTGACCCAGGGGGCACCTCCCAACTTCAGTACTTCACTGATCCCCCCCTGCCTAATGCCCCCCCCACATCTCATGGCACACCCCTCACACATCCCCTCCATTCCTCCACTATGTCACCTTTGTCTGTTACTTTCTCTGTGTCTATCTTCTCCAGGGTGTTTGAACTCATGGATGCAGGCATACATTGTACCATACATCAGCAGTGTCTACTTGTGTGAACCTTTCTGTAACTTACTGTACCATCTCTGTAAATGTATAAATTGTTGTTCTCTATTTTCTGTTCAACTGACGTGGAACCTTCAAAAGAGCATCCGCTCACAGGTGTTATCCAAGAACTCAATAAAAAAAAAAATAATAAACCTGTCCTGAATTCTGAGTTTTAGAGAATTTGTTCCTCTGTGAACTGTCCAATCTCTGATGTGACCCCAGAATGAGACTTTGCTTTCTGTTCATCTTTTGCTAATTTCATCCACCTGCTGGATTGTCCACCACCACTTGTTATTTTTATGAGCAAGTGTCGAGTAGAAACTGCATTTCCCCATGTCTTTTTTAAACAGCATCTCTCATCTGTAGCAGTTAAATATGACATGCTTAAATTGCAGAAAAAAAATTATTACATGATGTTGACCTGATATCAAAGGTGGTTAAGTTTAAAGTAATTCACATGCACTTAGCCTGCATGCAGTATACTCTGAATTCATTCTCCAAAACGCTCAGGGTCTGGTAGGAATACTTCAAAAGGCAATACAAAAGGCTGAAAAATGCAGAGCAAAATAAATGAGCAAATAATGTGAGAAGTTGTCATCATAGCAAGGTGCAGAGACTACTGGAAAAATGAAATTGGCATAAGTTCAAGAGTTTGAATATCACTCTGTCACTATTTCTTTTCTAATGCATCTCCCTTCCCCCACTTTCTGGCATATTACAACAATTGTATCTGCACAACAGAAATGCTACAATGCAAAGTGCTTCAGGAACAAAGTTTATAACTATTTTTAATATTTATAGAATTACTCGCACATCATTAGATTTTCATGTCCAGAACAGCATTTCCCTTTGCAATTAATTTATCATTAATACATTTTCTAATGTTTAGTAGGTCACACAATTATTTGACTTAATTAGGGCTTTCTGTTTGTACTAAGTAACTTTTTCCTCTCATGACGTCTTCCTGGTTATGAGCTGTTTGGCTCCAGATAGCCCTTGTTTTTCTTCCCTCCCCCACCTGTTACACAGAGGCTTTCCTTTTGTACTGAGGAATTAGTTCATGTTAAAGCTCTCCTGTATGGTTATGAGTCATTTGGCTCTGCACTGGTTGGAATTTTTGGACACTGTGCTAGTTTACATGCATCTTTTATGAAACCTTTATTTCAGTTCCTTTTTCTTTTTCAGACTATTAATTCACTAAAATATGACCAAGAGCTCAATCTGGTTCTATAAATTCTGTAAGTTAGTCTACATCTGTACAAATATTCTCATGTCCTTGCCCTCGAGTCGCACCTGGAAACGAGCTGTGGTTCAGTGTGAATCTCCTAGTCACAAACTTTCAAATAAAATAAATAAAAACATAATAAAATGAATTGTATTTTGTACTTCATTTTCAAGCTAAACTTTCTAGCTCTGGGTAACTTTCTAACCCATATTCCTTTATGTATTGCTTTTTGAACTTGCACTTTGGGGTTGGTGTTTTATTAACTTTGGTACTATTACCACAAATCAATAATTTATCTTATGTTTCATAATATTTAAATTACTGTGCTCATCGAAATAATTAATGTTCTGGCTATTAATAGCATTTTGCAATGATTAAATGCACATTTTGAATATGCTCCTTGTTTAAAAAAATCTATTTAAAACATGAGATCTACTTAAGTATATACATCTGTTATGATGTGTATAAATTTATTTCGTTATTTAGTTATTTTTTATTTGAAAATTGGTGACTGGGAGAGGCACACTGAGCCGAGGCTCATTTCCAGGTGCAACCAAGGGGAGCAAAGGATAAAATATATTAAAATATATAGATGCATTTGATTTTATGTGTATTGGCCACTCGCCATCAAGAAAACTCATTTTAGAATTGAGGTGCTAGGGTTAGAGCCACAGTCAATTAAGGATGAATAAATAATTTTGCACATTTACTATGGGTAGCTCATGTTGTTATTTTCTTTGATTTAACTTCATATATTTGAGCAGTGCTATCAAGTGCTCTGCATTTCTTGATGTGTCATGCTTTGTTTAGCAGTTGGCACCCACCTCTGAGCCCTGCAGTATGTGGCTGTTAGCTTTGTACTTCCTAGGGAGTATCACTCCCAGGTATTTCAAAAAGGTGTTCAGTTGTAGCACCACTCCCCTTGTAGTTGGGGGGGCAACCACTCACATTTGGCTCAATTAATTTTGTGGCCAGATATAGGGCTGTATGCAGCAAATGGTTCTATGAGGGCAAGGAAGGAGGACTCTGGCTGTGAGAGATACAATAGCACATTATCCACAAATAGAGAAATGACATGATGTGTACCACACTTTTATTTTTCAAGTCTCATTTGCTCGGCTCTTTATGCATAAACAGCTAGTATTTTAGTTATTGTTTCATCTTTGCTGTAAATAAGAAAACCTATCGTGTAAACAGGATGATCTAAAAATCAATTTTCTGAAACTGGTCAGAATAACTGATGCCAGACCCCCATCCCCATTTGCAGTCACAGTTTTTAGTGGCATAAAATCAGGGTGCAAAATGTTTCCCATTGTACCATAGGGCCCTCAACCAAAACCAGCCATGCACAAAAGAAAACCTTGTTCACCAGGAGGACAGTCTTCTTTGCAAAGAAACTGCAAATTGGGTTAATATCCCAGTACTGACACTGTAGTGCAGCATGAGAAGGGTGCTGCACTTCTGAGGTGCCATCTTTCAGATGAGATGTTAAACCGAGGTCCCAACTGCCTGGATTAGTGGTAGTTCAGGTGGATGTTAAAGATCCCATGGCACTTATCGAAAAGAGTAGGGGAATTTTTTATTGGACAAAACTGCAAGGCAAAACAAAGAAAATTTTACAGGAAAAACAAGCAAACAAAATAAAAAAAATAATAATGCAAGAAACTAAAACCACTAGGATAAACAAGAGAAAACATATATGGTACCAAAATTCCATGTGAAGGAAACAAAAATACAAAAGAACAGAAAGAAATAATAGCTCAAAATATAGCAGAGCATTACACCAAAAGTAAAACAAAAAACACATTGGCCCAGATATTCAAACTGCACCAGTTTGTGGCGCAAGCCTGTACGCCACTCAAAATAGTTGTGCAGGGGTGTGGGCAGGGTGATATTCAGCGGAGTTGCGCTATGGTGCAACTGCTTTGAATATCGCCCCCTGGCCACTCCCACAGTACATGGTGCAGTGGAACTGCACCAGTGCAAGTGGTCAAAGTGGTGCATTGAGATGCGATGGTGCAAGTTCCATTGTGCCATGCACAGCACCTGCGATATTCAAAGGGTGACATGCAAATGGAGCCATAATTTATGCTAGGCATATGGGGGGCCATTTGCATCTGATTATGGCCTCATTTGCATGCCATTAGCATGCAGGTGCACCGATCCCCAATGACTTGTGCCTGGCGCCCTGCAGGCAGCAGCCATCAGGGACTAACGCACCCTGCAGCCCGATCGTGGGACGTCCTGTAAGGGAAAATGAATGTCTCCTATCCCTGGTGTTCCAGTGGACTGCGATTAGCCCGATTGCAGGCATAACTGTAACCCCCTCAGAGTAGCCCAATTGCAGGCATCAGACCCCCCCCAATGTCCAATATCCCTGGTGTCCAGTGGACCACAGTAGCCTGACTGGGCGGCATTCCTCACACCCCAAGTCTGAAATCCCTGGTGATCTAGTGGACCCCCACCCCAACCGCCCACTGAGCCCCACCACCCCTCCCATCAGCCAGTGGGCGGCAGCACCCCACCCACCTGCTGCTCTGCCACCTGCTGACTGACAGCTCAGTATGGCTGCACGCCAATTGGTTCAGAGCATGACTCAATGGGCATGTAGCCAATGCCGTACTATTCAGTCCAGATATGTGAATGAATTCATTCACATATCTGGACTGACTAGTACAGTATGGGCAGCACGCCCATTGGCTGACCCCAGAGTAATTGAAAGACCACACTGTACATTTTTACTTCTGACTTACTGGGAAAGGATAAAGATGGCTTACATTCAAGAATAAAGGCAAAATAAAAGTTTTATACATATAAACTCTTTTCTTTTTTGTCATGGGGTAACCCTTCCATCTATCCACCTAGGTCCCAATTCAAAAAAGCTGAATCGGGGCACCAAACCAAAACTCCAAAAGTTTAATAGGGGATCAGATATAGAGACACCTCCGATCTCATGCAGAACAACACCAGGAGCACGAATACACAAAACCTTACTCTTTTGTCTATTAATTTTAGAACCAGAGATCACAGAAAAAGAATCCACTACCCTCATAGCATGAACACCTGAGATTGGATCAGCAACTAAAATGGTGGTGTCATCAGCGTATGCAAATGCAACCAGAAATGAACTACCCCCTATTCTCACCATAGGCAAAATATCCTGTACAACATTCAACTTCCTCCATAAAGGGTCCAAAGAAAAAAACATAGAGAAGTGGGCTCAATGGGCACCCTTGACGAACTCCTCTCCGAATCAAAACTGACTTCCCCAATCTACCGTTTACCAGGGTCTGAGAAGAGGCATATTGATAAATAATATGTAACCAATTAACAAAAATAAGAGGGATACCATAATATTCTAGCACCTGGAACAGAAAGATATGAGGCACTTCATCAAAGGCCTTAGCCTGATCTAGTGAAATCAGATACCCTGAGCACCCAGGCCCATCAAAACCCTCACATAACAGCTTAGCCACATCTCCCATACCCCTCTGGGGAATAGCACAGGTCTGTCCAGGGGAGATAATATCCTGAGCCACCCAAGATAGACGGTTACACAAAATTTTACAATCTACATTCAGAAGACTAATAGGACGCTAGTTTCAAAGGTCAACTTTGTCTCCCTTTTTATACAAAAAAATCAAAAGACTGTCAGCAAGTGCTATATGAAATGCGACAGTACTAGACAAAACATCATTAAAAATAAGAACCAAAAATTTAGTTATAAGGCCTACCGCTTTTTTATTGAATTCTCCAGGTATACCGTCAGGACCAGCAGAAGACTCATTATGTAATGTACCAATCACTGCTACAACCTCCTGCTGAGATATAGGTGAAATCAATTTTTGCTTATCAGCCTCTAATAATTCAGGCACATCCAATTGACTTAGAAAGTCAGCAATACCAGCCAAAAGGGGAGAATTATCGCTATAGAAAGTTTCCACAAAGTCAGTAACAATGCCTTCAATTCCTTCCCCAGTGTCCACAAGCATACCAGAATCAGTTTTTAATGCTTCCATATACTTAGACTCCACCCATCTAGCACAACAGTCATAAGGATTCACAGTTTGTGATTTACCTTACATACCAAATTTTTGTTCCAAAAAGAGAGAAAGGGCCCTATCATATTGAAACCAACACATTTCCACCTTAACAGCTTGAATGTCCTCAGCAAGGTCTTCCCCAGTTTCAACCGACCGAGATAAAAGCTGCTGAAGCTTTTCTCAGAAATACAAATAAGTAAGATATCTATTATTTGTGGCTGTTTTGGACAAAGAACCGCATAAAGTTTTCAAGTCTTGTTTGGTATCCTGCCACCAAAACAGGGAATTATCAAATAATTTAGATACAGAAAATCTGGCATCCAATTCCTCCTTAATGGTAGCCCAGGCAGCCTCATCTGATAATAAGGTGGAATTCATCCTCCAAACAGGATTAGGGCCAGGTTTATTTAAAGGACGTCCCACAACTGTTACAATTAATCTGTGGTCAGAGGTTTCAACCAGAAAAACTGAAAAAGACTGTACCGGGACCCGATGAGAGGCAAACCAGAAGTCAATTCATGTTGACAAATGACCTCTAGAATATGTATGCTCTGGTAACCTGGAAAACCCCGATGCACAATATTTAAGCCTAGCTCGAATATACATTTTGTTCAAAAAGTTAGAATCAGAGTATAGCTTTTGTGTCCTGCCAGTCTTATCTGAAAAAGAGAGGATACAATTAAAGTCTCTCCCCAAAAACACAGGTCTGGTGGTATATAAATAAGACTGTATTTTCTGTAGTAAAGCAATCCTCTGAAACTTAGTCTGAAAATTATAAACATTAATAAAATGCATATCATGAGACCCAAGTCTAGCATCTAAAATACATGACCTCCCAGGAACCAAATCAATAATGCGAGAAACATGAAAATCAGGATTCAAGATTAGAAATCCCACTCCTGAACATGGATCCTCACCCAAGGACCAAAAAGAAGAACCCCACAACCAATCTTTAGATGCCTGGAAGGTTTCCCGGATGGTATGCAGGTGAGTATCCTGCACCAGGCAAACATCCAGTGGATGACCTGCAAGGATAGAAAAAGTGGTTAATCTTTTTTTCCAATTTTTAATACTATTAACATTCAGGGATCCCACAGATAGACACCACTCCATGGTCAAATGTCAGAAGCAACCGGGACTTCAGATACCACAGATGTCGTAGTTTTAGCAATAGAGCGCTTTGCCTTTTTCTTCTTCTTCTTAACTCTACCTTTCTTAGAAACCAGGGGAGTATCAGTGTCAGTCACATACTCAGGTTGAGAAGAAATCAAGGAGGAGGAATCTGAATCGGCCTCCTCATCCTCCCATTGTTTTCGCTTAGTGAGAGGGAGAAATCGATTGGACATATGAAAGCCTGTATCACTCCCCGCACAAATACTCTTACTCAGTTTCTGAGAAGCGCTGCGTGTCAGCTGTTTAGATTTCTGCAATCCCCATTCATCAGTCAAGGGAGGGGCATCTGAGAAATAGGGAGTGAAGAAGGGCCTGGCAGCACATTAGAGGTACAGGGCAATACATCAGATTCAGGAGGAGATGATGCCCCAGGGGTTTCCACAGGTGCCTGGATAACTCCATCAGAAAGCCAAACTCCTTTAAAAGGGCAGTCATTAGATACAGAAGAAGGGACCACCAACCCCACAGGGGAAGGTACAGGGGGGAAACCAGGCCAGAAGACAGGGGCGGACATGGGCGAGTAGAAAGATCAGGACCAGACTGTTCCTCAGGCTATGGAGGATCAACCTCAACATTATCATCAGAAACCAGTCCTTCCAAATTGTGAGAGGCCCAGGGACAATCCTTGAAAGTGTGGGTGAGATCATCACAAAGGTTACACACCACCGGGATTTGACATGTGAAAGCTACATGACCAATACTTCCACAAAGGGAGCACTTCATTTTGACACAGGCATTGCTCAAGTGGGTGAATGCCCCGCACCTGAAACAGGATCGAGGTTGACCTGCATAAAAAATAAAGCCCCTATCTTGTCCAAGATAGAAACAGCTAGGCAGATGCTGGATACTGCCCCTGTCTTGAGGCAGTTTCACTCGAATCCACCATCCCCAGTCCAAATATCTTCAGAATCCATAATAGGATCAGGGAGACCCAGAACAGAGCATTTCGTCCTCAACCAGAACAAAATATCTGAGATAGCCACCCCCTCATTTTTAAATAGCACAGTAATAGTCCTAAAAGCTGGTTTAGTCAGAGGAATAACAACAAAAGCCTTCCACTTTGGATTATTACGAACCCCTGGTAACGCCCCCAAAACAACTCCAGGCCACCAGCAGTCTTAAAACTGGCATCAAATTTGGGGTCACCAGAGGTGTGTATCAAGGCATAAATTTCATGAGCAGAAAAGCCCATACTATCCTTCAAGATGATACGACCCTCATAGAAACGGTCAGAATATACATCTAGAGCCCCTTTATATTTGATACGTACTGCATTTCTGTGTTTAGCAGAAACAGGTGGTTCATGAAAAAGGCCTGCATAAGATCTATGAGAAGAGCCACAGCCAGAGTTATTCTGAGGCCCAGGACCCCCTGAGGGAGGACGAGGGGGAGGAGGGGCTAGATGAGCAGGAGTAGGCTCAGGAGGAATGTGCACAGAATCTGGTATTGAATGTACAGGGGGTTACTATGCACAGTGGAAGCTACTGCAGGAGAAACAGGCAAAGACTGTAATTTGGCAGCAGGAAATAAAACTGGGGAATCAGAAAAGTCCAAAGATGAAGGGCGGTCCAAAGGGTCAGCTGAAGTAACGCTCAGCCTAGTAGGCGACACCCAATGGCCACTAGGACCAGGCTTAACCCACCCAGCAGCCTGCAAGGCCTCAGCCACCATGTCACCAGTCATTAAAACATTCTGGTCATAATCAAGACCATCCTGAAAAACAGCATCCCCTGTTTCAGTGGGCAGTGGTTGAAGAACAGAAAAGAAACCTCGGGTGAATTCCGTGACTCCAGCCCATTAAACTCAAGGTCCTGTTGAACGTCCCCCAATTCCACAACAGTACATGAAGTCACAGTGGAAAAAATGTTATTGGTACTTTCCGGTGAGCTGGAAGGAGTAGCAGTCCAGTCAGACGAAAGGTAAGCAGCTAACGCAGGAGGTGCATCCGTATCAGGGCTGCAGCGTACTGCAGAAGATAAACTGGAACATGTTTCAGGAGGAAGAGCCTTCAGAGGAAGTGACCCATTCTCTAAAGATAAGCCACTCACAGGGCTATGCACCTCAGCTTGGGACTCGCGGCACTCCTCCTCCACCAAAAGCACCCGCAGAAAATTGCTCCTTTTTAGAAATGGGGAACCAGATTGCAAGTTCTTCGGGTGAACAAAAAAAGTTAGGCAACTTAGGAAAAGCACTAGAAACACTAGAAGACAGAGAGTTGTGTACCATAAAAATGGATGAATCCTCAGAGTTAGGCAGGGTTAAATCCACAGCAGGTATCTTTAAATCCACTTCCATCTTCTCAGAGACAGAAGAAGCCTCATAGACATTAGGTATAGAGGAAGAGGCAAGCTCCCCTGCACCCACAGCCAGCTCATGACCACCTCCACCACCAGAGTCCATAGGAGCCACCATCTTGGTCCCACAGGAAAATGGGTCCCCCCTGCTTACAGGAAGCAGGAGTAGGGGAATTTCCCAAAGTGTCCTGGCCAAATTTCCCTCATTCACTAAAAATATCACCAACAGCTTCATCTGGTTCAAGGTCCATTGGCATTCATCTGTATCCCCCTCCCCCGGGTCGTGCCTGAAAATAGGCAAGATTTGTCTAGTGCACTTACCCGGTCAACAAAAACTAAATAAATAAAATAAAATGCAAGTGATGGTTGCTAGATGTTAGTGGTCAGGTCACCAACATGGTGTTTGACCTAACATCAACACTGCAACCCTCACAGTTGGGGAAGACAGCATGGATTCACAGTGAGAAGGTCATGGCAAATGAATCTAATAGATTTCTTTGACTGGGTGACCGAAGTAATAGATCAGGGAGGGACTGTAGATATGTCCTACTTAGACTTTAGCAAGGCATTTGACACAGTACCACATAAAAGAGTAATAAACAAGTTAGCAAGATTGTAAGTGAGTCCCAGGGTGGTAGCCTGGGTAACAAACTGGCTGGACAACAGGACACAGAAGGTAGTAGTAAATGGAGCACACCCTGGAGAAAGGGGAGTTATGAGTGGGGTACCACAGGATTTAGTACTGGGACTGGTACTCTTTAATGTTTTTATAGGAGACATCGCAGAGCGGCTGGAAGAAAAAGTATGCCTCTTTGCAGATGACACTAAGATCTCCAACAGGGTTGATACACACGAAGGGGTGGAAATGATGAAAAGGAACTTGGCAAGGTTGGAGCAATGGTCAAAAGTATGGCAGCTTAGTTTCAATGCAAAGAAGTGCAAAGTAATGCACCTGGGAAACAAAAACCCAGAGGAAGAGTACACGGGGGTACTAACAACAACAAAAATGGAAAGGGACCTGGGGGTACTCATATCAGACAACTTTAAGGTAGGCAAGCAATGAGAGAAGGCAGTAAGGAGGGCTGAGGGGATTCTGGGATGCATAGGGAGAGACATCACCAGAAGAAAGCAAGAAGTTGTTATCCCTGTTTACAGACAGTTAGTGAGACCCCATCTGGAGTACTGTGTGCAGTACTGGAGACCCCATCTCTGCAAAGACATAGACAGGATGGAGGCAATCCAGAGGAGGGCAACCAAAATGGTGCAGGGTCTGCAACAGAAGCCTAACAAAGAGAGTCCAAAAGAGCTTAATATGTATACCCTTGAGGAAAGGAGGGAGAGGGGGGACATGATAGAAACCTTCAAGTACCTCAAGGGTATCAACAAAGTCCAAGATAGTAGCATATTTCAGAAAAAGAGATGCACAAGAACAAGGGGGCACAATTTGCAGATAGAGGGGGGATGGCTCAGGGGCAATGTGAGGAAGTATTTTTTCATGAAGAGGGTGGCAGATGCATGGAACAGCCTTCCTGAGGAGGTCGTGGGGTCAAAAATAGTGGGGGAATTCAAGATTGCATGGGACCGACATAAGGCAATTATGGGGGGGTAGGAGGTGGGTAAGGAGGAAGTAGGCTGCTGGTTGACTAGGATCTGCAGTTTATCCAATGGGTAGGTAAATGGGCAGACTACATGGGACAAGCGGTCCTTATCTGCCATCAAAGTCTATGTTTCTATGAGGGGGAATGTAAGTCAAGCATTCTCTGATATCCAGTTGCCCCCAACAACTTAACCCAATCCTGGTTTATGTGGGATAATTTGGAGGACTGGAGGCTGTGGGTGGAGCTCTTCCTTTTTATAGGGTTGGGTTGATCTCATGGCCCCAGCTCTCTCACCATTTTTTTTAGCATTAAGCAGCTTGTGTTACTCAGCAGTCTCTTTATTTACTGGAATTATTCTTATTCTTATTCTTATTGGTACTTACATTCTAATGCATTATTCACTTCAGTTTTTTCATTGCTGTACATAGACCATGAACTAGATCTCATCAGGAGAACTCTACGGTTATGCCTGATAAGAGTACACCATTTCTGCTGCAATGGGGAAATAATGCTATTATTGTAGATATTGCAGTATTATTAATCTTAAGGTAAAGACTTGCATTTTTTTTTAATCTTCAGATGGACAATGCTAATTTAGGACTGTTAGTATAATCATGGCACTACTCATCACCTGCCGATTGTGCCTTATGGACTATCTCAAGAACTGACCAAGAAGCTGTTGATGCCTTTCTTGTTAGCTTTATGCAACAATAGGACTGTTAGGGCTATCCCAAGTATTGTTCATTTTAATTCTGGCTGTGTTGTATTATATTTGTTCATTGCTCAGTTGAATGACCTGTGTATTGCCTGTGTTTTGCTAAACAATAAAAACTTAAAAAAAAACTTAACCCAGTCCCATTGCAAGTAGGGTAGGTCGATTGATCTACTTGAAATCAGATTCACTATATCATATAGGATCTAGTATCCCCAGGTAGGGCAGGACATTGCTGTGTGTGTACTGAATCTGTTTTGCTGCTTGTTTTTTTAACTATTTGCTCAAGTCCTCCCTCCCTCCTTTCTGCAGAATGTACCTGCACCCCTTCAAATAATGAAAGATTCTTCCACTTTACCAATGTTCCCCCATTCCCACATTGAAAATTGAGGCCCATCTTCCCATAGGCAAACTGTGGCTCCTTTTCTTCAGTATGTGCTGCAACAACAGCACATCAGAAAAGTCAGGCCACTGGTGCAATGTGAGGGCCATGGATTGCATGTGTAATGAGCCTAAAAGTTGGGGGTTTCCACTTTCCTTACTGATCTGTGGTGCTGTACACTATGAGAGGAGTTTGGGAGTCATGCTAGTGCACTGATTGCATGGAAGGCTGCCAGAACCAGGCCTAGGATTTGAGTTATAGTTAGAATGGATGTTGGAGAATACTTTGATGGGGGAGGTGGTGCTTTGGGAACTCTGATATGCCCTTCATGGTCATAATTCATATGGAACAATCAGTAGGGGATAGGAAAATCTGACTGTGTCACACACTGCCAATTACGTTGATATCTGAGCTGAGAGTGTTAGTCCTAATGAGAGTGAACACACTGACTGACAATGAAATTCTTGGCACCAAAGAGTGAGATTTTTATTGTCCCATTGAATACATAGCAACTCCTTTAGTATTAGGAATGATTTGGTGCACTGTGCACTGTTGTTTATTTTTATTGTAGGTACTGCAATGACGGGAGCCATACTGGGGAGGCTGGATGCAGCAGTTAAGTGGGGCAGGGCCATTCATACTGGGTGGGGAGTGATGCTGCCAGCAGATGAGTATCCACTGGGTTAGGGTGGTTGCCAACGACTGAGTTGGGGTATGGATTAAATACAATGGCTTTGTGGGTGTTACTAGATAGGTGGAGTACAAGTTTCAAGTTTTCAAGCTTTTATTTTCAGAAAAGTCATGGAGCAAATCTGATTAACATTAACAACCCATTGTGCTTGCATGACAAATTGTTACAAAATGGTTAGCGTTTAAGTAAGAAAAACATTTTTAAAACTCTTTTCCAGAGATCAAAGCACTTTACAAATAACAATAATTAAAACAAATATAATATCAAGAATATAAAATCATACACCATAAGCTTTGGTAAATAAAAAAGTCTTCAACTCAGTTTTAAAACTCTCGACAGGCAAGCAGCTACGTATCCTACAAGGTAGAGAATTCCACAGGGCAGGCACTGCATATGAAAACTCACGTGCTCCAGATGTTTTCAGACGAACCCTGGGAATCTCTAGCAATCCCTCATCGGCAGATCGGAGTGAGCAAGAGGGGCAGTAAGGAGTAAGGAGATCTTTCAGATACTGCGGTCCCTGTTCATGTAGGGCTTTATAGGTCAATAACCTGACCTTGAAGGTGATTCGCCATTGTACCAGCAGCCAGTGCATCCTGCACAGAACAAGTGACCATGCCTAGATGTTCCAGTAAAAAGCCTAGCTGTTGCATTCTGCACTAGCTGCAGGTGATGAATATCAACCCCGGTAGCCCCAGGTAAAGGGAGTTGCAGTAGTCAAGGCGAGTGGTCACAAAGGCGTGGACCAGAGTGGGAAGGTCAGCTGGACGAACCAGGTGTTTCACCCGGTCGATATTCCTCAGATGGTAGAAAGAGGACTTAACAACAGCTGACACCTGAGATTTCAAGGTCAAGCCGCTGTCAATACTAACGCCCAGGTTACGCACCTGGCCTGAGGTCAAGAGCTGGGTACCACCAAGCCAAAGACTTGAAGGTAGTTCAGCCCTATGGCCCACCTCAAGATGACTTGGGTCCACAACCAACACCTCGGTCTTATCCGGGCTTAACCTTAGTCAACTGGCGCTCATCCAGTCATTAATTTTGGCTAGACAGCTGTTAAGCAAAGGGATTGCATCATCCTAACCGGGAGTAAAGGACAGATACAGCTGAGTATCATCTGCATAGCAGTGAAAACCCAGACTGTAATGCCTAATGATATCTCCTAATGGCAGCATATACACTGCGAATAACATGGGCACCAAAATGGAGCCCTGCGGCACCCCACAGGACAGAGAGATGGTATCAGAGGAATGAATCCCCATAGTGATCCTCTGAGTCTGCCCCTTGAGGAATGATCGAACCAATGTAGAACTGCACCAGACAGTCCACAAAGAAAACGAAGGCACTCAAACAGCACACCATGGTCCACAGTACCAAATGCTGCAGAGAGATCAAGAAGGACTTGAATAGCATGAGCCTTTCAATCTCTCACAATTAGGAGATCATTTAAAACCCAGACAAGAACAGTCTCATTCCTATATCTTTTCCTAAATCCTGACTGGAGAGCTTCATAGATGTTGTGATTTATAAGATGGTCATCCAACTGAATCGCAACCACCTTTTCAATAACTTTACCCACAAAGGGCAGGCTCAAGATAGGTCTGTAGTTAGCTCGATGTCTGGATTCAGTGAAGGTTTTTGAAGGAGTGGTTGAATGACCGCCTCCTTTAAAGGGATGGGGAAAACCCCTTGCTCCAAAGATTTCCAGACAATTTCAGCAAGGATCAGGCAGATAACATCTACACAACTTATTAATAGTGGTGTAGGGCCCGGATCCAAACTACAGCTGATTGGTTGTACAGTCTGGATAATCCTAACAACATCCATGAATTCCGCCTTACTAAAGTCAGACCAGGTGGCACAAGGGCTTGCTTCCTCTCGCCAACCACTGCAACCCCCTAAAGAGAGAGAGAGAGAGAGCAGGATGGATGCCCGATCTGATGCTGGCAATCTTATCTGTGAAGAAACGAGCAAGTTCATCACACTTCATTTGTGAAAAATCTCTTCCAGACTGCAGATAGAGTGGATTGCACAATCTGTTGACAGTCTGAAGAGTTGAGCTGGTCGAGTCCACAGAGCAGCAATCTCCCTGGACAGGAATTCTGCCTTCTTATGGGTGATTGCTGATTGATAGACATTAAAATGGTCTATCAATCTAAGCCTGTCAGCATCAAGACCGGACTTTCGCCAAGCTCTCTCTAACTTTCACCCTACTCTCCTCAGCTCCTTCAAAGAACCATCAAACCATGAAGATCTTGGGTGCTGAGTGAGTGGATGAACACGAACAGGTGCAATTTGATCCAGGGCATCACTCACAGCCTTATTATAGGCAAGTACGAGATCCCCTAGATCCATGCACTCACTCGTAATGCCCAATAGGACCAAGACCACCAAGAGGCTTTCTGGTGTAATTCCCCTTAAAGGGCAATATTGTACCATCTCCATAGGGGCAGGCCTATTAAGGGGTGCCCCAAAGCTAAATCGTATGGTATGATGGTCTGTCCACACATTTGGTTCCACCCCCAAATGTGCGACTTCCAACTCCAGTAGGAACAGAAGATCCAATGAGTGACCCCCTACATGGGTAGCAGAGGTAACCACCTGTGTAAGGCCCAACATTGTCATAAGTTGGAGGAGATTTTTCCCAAAAAGCGAGAGTTCATCATCGACCCAGGTGTTGAAGTCACCCGGTATTAGCCATCTGGGTGACTCCAGTGCTGCGTCAACGATGAAGTCCACAAACTCCTTCAGGAATTTTCCACCATCACTGGGTGGTCAGTAGATGAGGAGAATCCTGAACCCTGCACCTGCTCCCAGGATACACTCAAAGGATCTAGTGACACCCACTGGTACCTCCACAAAACCCAGCTCCATTCTAAAAAAGATAGCTACACCCCCGCCCCTATGATCCAGCCTCGAGCGGTGTATCACTGAGAACCCGGATGGAGCATCAGAAGCCAAAATAGGGCCTGCATTCTCATCCAGCCAGGTCTTGGTGATGCATGCCAGATTAGATGTTGCAACAAGATCCGCTATAATAGCGGTCTTGTTTTTAACTGACCTGGCATTGCATAACACTGCCTTAGTTGGATGGGTTTTCGAGGAGGAGCGCAGTACTGGCCTGCAATTTGTGGAGCCCTTGGGTATGGGAATCAGGCAGGGAAAACCCCTCTCCAGAACCCATTTCATCCCAGGGTGGCTTCTAGTCTCCACTACCTCAATCGGTCAACCCCTTTCCAGTCTTCCACTTTGCCTGGGCCATTTACTCCTCAAATGACTTCTCACTATCCCCAATGATCAGCATATGTTGTAGACTTCAGGTGCCAGAGAGGAACAGTGAAAAGGACGGAGGGCACAAAGCAGAGTGGGAGAATAGCTCCTGACCGTTTTAATGCCTTCCCAACACATTTCAGTAAACAATCATTTATCCAAAAATATCTAAACAAGCAACTCAACAATCTCAATAAACAAATTAATAAATTATTATGAAACATAGGTCGAATTATATTTGAATAAATAACCATATTATCCCAGAACCATATCCCACAAAATCCTGAAATGGCAATAACACTCAAATTTCGGTTGTTAAATATCTTATGAAAGGATTAAGGCCTCTCACTTTCCCAATCCAATAATTAAATTTAGATTTTGCTCTCACCAAAATCTATAGAATTTAATAGACAGGTAATTTGATAAGCTTATAACTAATTCAGGCATCACTAACTAAATACAATGAGGGGTTTGCAGGGGGAAATAGCTGCCAAAGCTTATGGAGAAGACTTTACCCCCACCGGGAACAGGACTACGGCCCCCAGAAAGGGACCACTCACCAGTGAGCCCTACTAGCAGGCCTAGAAGGCACCGTTTCTCCATGCCTACCCTCCCGTACACCAGGAACAATACCACCCATCCCAAGCCCAGCAAGGACAGCAAAACAAACAAACATCCCAGCAGCTCACCCCACAATAAACCCCACAATTGCTTTAGAGTGCTCTAATTCATATCAATCAGACAACTTATAAATAAATCAATTCAGCAAATTAACAGTTTAAAGATTAGCCCCAGTCAGATCTTCAGTTCAACGGAAATCCAGCCGTAGTGCATATACTACTCACGAACCAGAATGAATTTGTAAATCCAAATATTGTCAGCAGTTTCAACAGTACAATCAGAAATAGTCCAACCCTACTCAACTTAGTTCTTCAAAGTTTTAATCAAGAAACAAGTCATATAAGCAGCTTGAAAATAGATTGATAGTAAACCAATTCATGCTTACTATACAGTCACAGTCACAGCATCATAAATCCATAATCCTCTGATTTTCTTCCCTTAAACCAAAAGGTTTAATTTGTTCGCAGCTTGTTGGCAACTCACATACAATCTCAAACAGCAAGGCTAAAAATACTGCAAAATCAGTCGTGCGCTCCGGCTTTGGCTCCAGTAATCACTCCATTCAGATCCATTTAGATCAAGAGCCCGAGTTACACACAGCAGCATGTATCCTCGCTATCCTCACTATTGCTATCAATGACAAAATATTACGATCAGGAATAAGCCAGATGAGCTGAAAATAGGCCCAACAGTCATTTAGGAAAATGCTGCAGTGAAGTACAACAAACGTCAGCAAGGTCATTTTAAAAATAGGCTACAATGGACTACAGCAGGCATTAGCGAAAGATCCTAAACACCAGTAAACTAGAGACTAAACTAAATAAACTAAACAATTAGCGATTGAAATGAACTAAAACAATAAAGCTTATGGCTTATAACAAAAAGCTCACAGTGGCTGACCCAGCGTATCCACCATCTTTAAGTATGTATTAAACAATTTTCAGAAAATACATAGTGACAAATTACCATCAACATACACATAGTGAAGCCAGCATTTATACATAAAAATAAAATGCACAAAAATACATTATATAATCAAAATAAATATATTTTAAGTAACACCTAGAGAGTTCCTTCTATATTTATCACAAGTCTGGGGAAGAGGCAAAAAACAGGATTTAACTAGAACTGTAGATGTTTTTTCCCCTTAGGTCTGAATTTTGTGGGCAATGAATTCCACATCTGGGAAAACGTGGCTAAAAACAAAAGACCCTAAAAATACTGGCCTTAAGGACTATCAGTTCTGCAAAGTCTGCATTTCTCAGGGATGTTATAAATACCTAAACTCAAAACATTACAGCAAATAACCTGGGGCTTCACACTGGACATTTCTCAGCGAGAACAAACTTGTATGCAATCTGCGAAAGTCAGCCAGTGAAATCCAACCCAGCTGCTTATACATTTGGCATTGGTGTGTATCAACAGGACAATTTAGAATAACTCATGTCAATCTATTTTAAAGCAAGCCATGATTACATAACTTATCATT
Organism: Neoceratodus forsteri; assembly: GCA_016271365.2. NCBI lineage: Eukaryota > Metazoa > Chordata > Ceratodontiformes > Ceratodontidae > Neoceratodus > Neoceratodus forsteri. The sequence continues at coordinate 1,383,838,426 of CM057455.1, forward strand.
TGCATAATAGTTCTAAATTATGTTGGCATACTCTAATATTGGAAATAACTGGGTCTGGATTATTTCCACTGGATGTGGTGGGGAAAACCCAGTGGGGGAATTCAAAAATGCATGGGACAGGCATAGCAAAACCCTAGCAGTAGGAATGAGAAGGTAAAGCTGGAGATCAAGTAGGTTCTGCTACTTTTGCAGTAGGTAGGGAAAATGGGCAGACTAGATGGGCCTAGCAGTCCTCATATGGCATCAATTGCTATGTTTCTATTTTTTTTATTGGATTTCAAAATCCAGACATCCCTTATGCTGATACATAAGGCCTATGCATTTTCCAATCCTTTTTAGTAATTTGCTTACATGTACTATAGCTTCCCAGATCCAGAAGGGTCTATCTGTAACATTCTATCTGTTCTATTTTATTTTTTCTAGTTTGGGTATGGTACAATATCTTCTTTCAGTATTACTCTGCTTGTATTACACACTGAGGAATGGAAACAATAAATCAGCAAGCAAAAGTATGACAGGCATATTTTTATAAAGTCACTTACATTTTTTACACCATATTATAAGTGTAGTACCATATAAACAAAATGCAAAACCTGGGAACCAGAAGTGTGTGGAAAATACATATGTTTCATGGACCTACATCACCCGTTCCACCTCAATTGTGTTTTTTTTTTTTTTTTCGGTTACAATTTTGGTGTATTTTCCACACATCATTAGTCCTCATTGTTGATTACCTCATCCACTATGAATAAAGCAAGATTAGGTAATAAAGACCACCTGGGCAGCTACCCCCTAACTAAAATGTTTGATGCCACATTTATTCTAATGAATGATTAGTGCTTCTATAATAATGATGATGTGCATGAGTGTGTAGGGTAAATAATCTTGAAGTTTTTAAGCTCACAGGATGAAATATGTAGTACCTGAGACATCTGTCATAACTAATCTCCCATTTTTATGGAGGCACAGTGACACATATGCTGACATATAATGAATAGGAGGAGTGGAAAAAGGGGCAAATGCATCACAACTGTTTCCTTCTTGCTTAATTAGTGATTGGAATTGAAGAACATATAGTGGAGGAATCAGTCTTCGTTTTCCTTCTGTTTCCCCCCACACACACTTTTTTTCTTTCACCTGTCTTGCACCCTGGTCCACTGGAGCACTGGAGACTGTCAACTGCCCTGCTATGGTGCTTGTTTCTTTTGGTATCTCTTGACTCCCAGCTACCAGCCTTCAGTTTCCTGTTCTGTTTTCTCTGTCCCCACTCCATCCCCCAATCACTCTCTGGATTTCAGTTCCCCAGTCTGTTTTCTCTCTCCATTCACTGCCCCCTTATCATGCTCTGGCTTCTTTTTCTCTCCCACTGCCCCCCGTCACCATCCCCCCCACCCATTATTTATTTAATTTTATTTATTTAGTATATCAGAAAGACCTTTGAGCATGAGCTTTTTTTTACAAAGGTTCCAGGTCAGGGTGGACAACAAAACATTATACAAATTCAGTGGTTACAGTGGCTAGATCATAGACAACAAGAGCAGTTACATTAGAATTAAACAACTAGGAAAAAACAGAGCAAGTTTAATAGAGTACAAAGCTATTTGTAAATGACTGCCCTAGGTAGCTCTTGCCTACTCTGTTTTTCACCATTTAAGTAATGTAAGGAACCATGGGCAGCTGGGGGCTGCAGCATCAGAGTGCCCTGAACTGCAGGCTATGGCCCTTACAGAGTAATGCAATGAACTAATAATATTAATAAGCATGATTTGTAAAATGAAAGACCGAGAGTGATCTAGCATGAAATAGGAACCATGACTGACAACATTAAGGATTCTGCAGTGACTGCTGAGAAAGCTATGGCTGCAGCCACTATAAAGGTGAAAGAGAAGATACTGATCAGTAGACAGTTGGAGCAACTCAGAGACGTGTTAAGAGCCCTATTGTTAGACTTAAAGAGTGACAGAGTAAATGCAGGAGAATGTCATGGCTGCCTTTCTAACCAGATGGATTCAAGAGGCTTTGGGAATGAATGTGGCTGTTTATGTGGATTAAGCCTAATGAATTACATAGCAGTGAGTTTGAGCGCAAAATTATTAGTAACAGTCCTCAAATAAGAGAGGTGGTATCCTGAAGGTGGCAAGAAATGTGGGAATGATCCAGATAAAGAAATCAAAAATAAATTTTTCTATACCTTTCACAGACAGCTGGAATGAAAATAAAGGCATTTGATAGTGTAAAGCACAAGCTGCATGACATGAACATCTCACAGCCTGTTATTGAGGTGATTTTGCAGTCATGCATGAAACCACCTTTCAGGCAGGATCTGAAAATTTATCTTCCATTGTTCATGAGGTAGGGTCATAAGAAGGCTATGTTCTAAATTTGTTGTAAAAATATTTAAAAACAGAAACATTATGAAGTTATGTTGAATTTTGCAAACTCAAGCTTGTAAGTCTGGTAATATTCAATACTTTTACCACAAATTTTCAACATATCCAGTTCTTTACAACACTTTATAAGTGTGGCAGCTGTTATATTTTTTAACTCCTGCCCAAAATGTGTTTTTGCATCCAAAAATTTGATTTTGCAGTCCCTGCATGAAATCACCTTTCAGGTAGGGGTCAAACATTTACTCTGCCCTTTTTCATGAGGCAGGGTCATAACAAGAATATGTTGAACATTTTGTGTACAAATATTACAAAACAACAAATTTATGTACCTACATTACATTTTGCTAATGCAGGCACCTAACTTTGGTAACTTTCAATATGTTTACCCTTAATTCCTCTCCTGCAGCCCTAACGGCTCTGGCCAGATTTTGTTTTTATTATTAAGGCTTCCCAAGTGGCGATATTCCATTCCTTATATGTAGGCATAGCCTCATCCATCCAGTGTTTAAGAATGAGTTTTTTGGCTATTGCAGCCATGAGAAAGATATAGTATTTTGGGTTTCTAACAATAGCATCCAAACTGAGCCCCAGTAAACAAATTTGAGGAGTAAATGCATTTGCAAGACCTAAGAGAGAGTATGTCTTAGTACTGATTTCCTCCTGTAAAGGCTGCACCTTTGGACAGTCCCATAAAATATGTTTAAGTGTGCCTTTATGTAATTTGCATCTGGAGCACATGTTAGTTTCAAGCTTCCCCATCCTATACAGTTTCACAAGAGTATAATATAACTTGTGGTTATCTTTATACTGCATTAATTGGAGGCCATACAGTTTTAGGAATTTGTGACTATTCTTCCACCATGTTGTACTATTTATGGATTGTAACAGTTCTGGGAATTCAGACTGCCTATTAATGCAAGTCATATTATCTGCCGGGATCACCAGAGACAGCAACATTTTATATAACAAGGAAGCAGCATGATATTGGTCAGATAGTTTTCCCAAATCATCCCAGTGACTGAATGTCCCTAGTGTCTTGGGCCTAATACTGCGGCAAGCAAGTGTTGGATTGGAAGGAAAGGGAAGACTGGCAACATTTGGTGCCCATACTTGTTTAAATTTATTACATGATATAAATGAATTATTGTCCAAGAACATGGTCAGGTTCTCTAATGAGGCCTTACCTAGAAAGTTAGCTGCAAGTGGTTTCTGCTGGATTGTAAAGTTGGGGGTTCCAACTAGGGGTTGCTCAGGGTCACATAAAGGTCCAGTACCCAGCAACTTGTGAATTGATTTATTAACAAGCAGAGATGTTCCACCTGAGTGAGTTTCAGGGCCTGTGGTACTTTTGAACAAGGTATGCTAAGAAAGGCCTTAATGTTGAAACCAAATTTCTTACATAGGTTGACTTCCATGACCTTCCACCATGGAAGACGAGACAGAAAGTTTCCTGGACTGACTTGCCTTTTACCCCAAAGAAATTGACTTGCCCAGATGGTGAGAGAATATAGTTTAAAATCTGGGAGTTCTAGCCCCCACACTCTTTTAGTGATGTAGGTTTGTGGCACGCTCTACTGGGGGTCTTCCCCTCCCCAAGTGGAAAGTGCAGATTTAAGTTGCAGAAACCATGTGTTAGACCACATGCAAGTTGTCATTCCTATGAGTTATAACAGTATGGGGAGAACATTCATTGTAACTGTTAATCATTGACCAGAGTGTTAAATGGAGGGATTGCCAATGACTCAGATCTTGCTTAATCTTATTCACCAGGAGGTCTAAATTTTTATTATGCATTAGGTTGGCACTTTGGGCACCAAAAATGCCCAAATATTTAATAGAGGTTGGGCAACTGGTGCACCCTCCCCCCATTGCAGTACCTCCACTTTGCTAGTAACACAATTAAGAGGCATAATACAAGTTTTTGTTAGATTTAATTTATACCCAGATGGGCAGAGATATCCACATAACAGATTAAGTGTGGCAGGCACTGAGTTAGAGGGGTCGATCAGGGGAAGCAGCACATCGTCAGCATATGTGGAAATTGTGTAGTCCTGGTCTCCCAGAGTAATGGCTTTAATGGTTTCCTCAGCGACAATGCATCTGGTCAGGGACTTTAAATATAGATTGAAAGGGAGGGAGGATAACAGGCACCTTTGCCTTGAACCGTTTTGTAGGGGAAAAGATGGGGACAAAATACCACTGCAGAAAACTTTTGCTGACGGGTGAGAATATAATAATTGGTCCCATTCAATAAAAGAGAGTAGGAAGCCAAATTCTGTAAGTGTTTCAAATAAAAAATGCCATGCCACTTTATCAAATGCTTTCTCTACATCCAGCAAAAGCAGGACAGGTGGTTCCTGTAAGTCCCTGGATGTAGAGAGTAGATGTGCCAATTTGCGAATGTGGTCTATGGCTAGATGCTCTAGCATAAATCCCACCTTAGCACCAGTCACACTTTGCTAAGTCTGATAACTGAAATTTTTGCCAGTAATTTTATATGTATGTTTAGAAGTGGTATAGGCCAATAACTGACCATTTTGGAGATGTCCTTTTGGGCTTAGGAAGGAGCATTATAAGTGCCTCTTGCAGAGATGGGTCCAATTTCTGGTTAAATTTAGCTTCATTGAATAATGCTGCAAGGTGGTTGGATAATTCAGGTCCCAGAATGTTATAAAAGTTTGTGGAAAAGCCATCTGGGCCAGCTGCTTTATCTAAGTCTAGGGAGGAAGTAGCCTGGGCCATTTTTTAACTGAGACAGAGGTTCCTATCTTATCCAGATGTTCCTCAGAGAGTTTGGGGAGGTTGGTCAAGTGGAGAAAATGCAGGATTTTAGCCAATTGGACTGTATTATCCTTTGAGTATAGCTCTGTAAAAAAGTTACAAAATGCTTTATTTATGTCTCTTAGGTTGGAGAGCAATTATCCTGACTTAATCCTTGATTATTCTGCCAGTTTCCTGTTGTTAAAGCTTGAGGGCCAGTAATCTTTTAGCTTTCTCCCCCTGGTCAATATATTTAATTTTTACTTTAAGTATAGAAAACTTCACTTTAGCCCTGAGGAGCTCTGCATATTTAGCTCTGGCTGTATTTAGTTTCAATAGAGCAGGTGAACCCTTCACTCTGGAGATTTTTTCAAGTTCCTGGATCAGTTTCAGAAGCCTTTTACCCTCTGCTTCTCTTTTCTGCTTCCTGGTGGAAGCTAGGTGGATGAACTCCCCATCATGAAGCACTTAAAGGATACCTAAACAACATTTTGACAACAAACTATTCAAAAATCTGACTCCGTAGGTGACTAAAGGGAAAGCTGCTGTATTCATTAATGCTAAAACTACATTTATATAATTTACCTTAATGTGGTTCCAGAGCATTTGAAATTTGTAAAATCAGCCTTCCAATTTCAAAAAAAAAACGGTCTTACCTGCTTCCTAAAATGGCTGCCAAATGTGTTATGTGATGACGGCATTTGAGCCTAAGTCAGAGAGATTTATGGCTCTCTATAGTGCTAACTAGTTCTTTTTTCCCTTTGTACAGAATTGTTTCACCCAAATGGTCAAAACCACATGCATTATTTTGTATAATGCACATGTTAGGCTATGGTTTTGTTCATTTTGTTTAACATGCTGAAAATGTGTTTCAATCCAACCGACTTTCTCTGTGGCAAACCACAATGCAGTACAAATCTTGAATAACCTGGTGGTCTAGTGGTCATGGTGGATACAGGATGCTACAATGGGGGTGCTGTGCATAATTAATATGCACTTTTTAACAGTTTTATTAAACCTTTATATTTTCTGCTATTATTCTTTTCTAGTACGTTTTTGACAGAACCTACAAATGTAATCCATAATTTGAATGTAAACATTTGTACAATCAATAAATCAGACTTCTTCAACAAAGTGAAATGCAGCAGCAGCAAAAAGCAAGTACGTTACTATGTGGGGGATGCAACCACACCCTTCTCCACCCCCTAGTGCCAGCACTTTTTTGTAGCAAAGTTCTTGGACGGCCCGATGTTAGAGTTCATAGTTTCTTGAAACTCAAATATATGCGTGTCTTCTTTTTCCGTTGGAAATAATAATAATAAGAAGAATCAGCATTTATATTGTGGTTTTCATACACATAGGCCCAGATATTCAAACTGCACCCAAAATGCACCCAACAGCAGGAGCAAGCACTAGTCCACTGTGCCCATGCACAAGAAGTGCGATATTCAAAAACTGCGCAGGCCAAGATGTGCCTACGGCCAACGACTGAATATCGCACCACCTGTGCCATAGCGCAACTAGGGATGTGAAGCTGAGCATATCTGATGCGCCATAGCACAACAAGAGATGCTCAGCAGAGCAGTCCAGATGTGCCATAGCACAATCAGGGATGCCCCCTGCAGCAGGGCAGCAATGTAACAGCACAACCAGGGATGCAGGGGCCCACCACCCATGCCACAGATGGGCAGAGGAGCACACAGCAGAACAGACATCATCCCCCACACCCCATGCACTGCACAACTGGGTGAGAGCTGGAATAACCACTGGACCATGGATACCAGCAACCAACCCACAGCCGGGCTATGGTGCCCCAGCAAACCCTCTGGCAAGCTGTGACCGGCACACAAGGAGGGCCAACCACCCCGTGGCACCCCATCCCACCAATTCAGAGCACACCCTGCACCACAATCACCATACACCCTTCCCAGGAGTAGTGCCCAACAGTGCAGAACACCCTATGCATGCCACCACCCTCACTGTGACAATGCAACCCTGTGTACCATGGAGCCATGAACGGCATCCCCACCATGTGCACCCTGCTGCGGGTGGAAGCAGACAGTAGTGCAACAACAGCATACACAGTGCCACCCTGCACGTCCCCCCAAGGTACAGCTGAGAGACCGACCATGCGTTGTCACACGAGGTACCCCACATGCAACAGGGCATGCCCCGGACCCCACCTCCAGTGCTACAGCACCCTGAACACCCTCCCAAGGACACATCCCATCCCAGCACTGGCCACAACAGGCAGCACAGACACGCACAGTGTAGCATGGAAGCATGCACTGCACAGGATGAAACACAGTGCATGAACACCCACCCATACCCAAGGGCACACCAACACAGGGACACAGTAGCAAGTCAACCAAGCCACTGGTGTGTGGCCACTGCTGACATGTACACACGGCCAGCACCCCTACATTGCACAGGTGTGCCAGCCACCCTGCACAGGCACCATGAAGCTGTATGCCACCAGCATGCCACCGAAGCACAGGTGACAGACACTGGAGCACATCCCCTGCAACAGACACAAACGACAGCATGGATGGGGGACAACAACAGTGGAGGCCACAGTGCCACCAGAGGCAAAAGTGCACCATACTGGTGATGGAAGGCAACCTGACATTGTGCTGGGTACAGTTGTTATCCAGCATGGAAAGTCACCACTGACACACCAGCAGACCGTGCATATCACAGACATGCAAGGGTATCAGCTGCACTGGCCATGGAAGGTCTGACAGGGGTGCCATGCACACAGTGCAGGCCCCGTGGACCACTGCACACAGGCATCCAGTGCGGGGAGTACAACACACAAACCACAGACAGTGACTGATCCCCCTGCCAACACCATAGGTGGTTCACCTCTGCACACACACACACACACACACACACACACACACGCCCATGTGTGCACCACCCCTGATGCCATGCACACCACTGCAGCTGAGCACCTGTAGCCCACTGCAAATCAAAGACCACCACAGTTGTCATAACAAAATGCTTATATTTAAAAGAAGTAACAAAACCTATATACTACTATTTACAAGAGGGGGGGAAGGGCCACATAACAGGTGGGGGTGGGTAAGGGGCAGGGGTGAACATATGGGAGAGGGAAGAAGGGGTGTGAGGGTGGGTCAAAGGGGGGGAAGGTGGTAGTACGGGCATGGAAATATTAATGTGTGCCCCGGTCCTCCTCCACATGGTGCCGACGTCTGCAGCTCCTCCTCCTCCTCACCCCGTGGAGGTGGATCCTCTGTAGCAGCTCCAGTGTCTCCCTTGCCACCTGGAGCAGCTCTTAAACACTCCTCTCCAGCACCTGGAGTCACTGTCCACCTAGGATGAGGGAGCAGAGTCAATAAATGTGACTGTCCAGCCCCCTGCAGCCCACCCATTGTGCATGGCATACAGCCATGTGCCACACCCCTGAGATGGTGTGCGACCACCCACAGTGACCGTGTCCACAAGACCTGCCTACCCAGACAGCCACAGCCATGTGGACCACTGCACACACCCACCACCCATGTCCTGCACAGCACCACCATGGCAGTACAGTGACTTGGCTATATGGTGTGAAGGCAGTGCCACAGCCATGTGCCCGCTGGACACATGGACCACCATTAATGCACTCCCAGACATGCAGTGCCACTGGACAGTGCTGACTGTAATAAGTTGCATGCATGGCAGTGGTGTCAATGGATGGTGGCCATGCCCCGCTGCCTGCCCAGTTATACAGCATGCAATAGTGATCGTGGATATAAGGCATTCACCATCATCAGGCTGGTCCACGTGCCACTGATTGCCATTATCCCTCCTGCTCTGCTGCTCCTCCAGGTGGTGCCTCTGTTCTCTGGCCTGATGGCATTCTTCAGGCCCTAAGGTGCAAACATGGAGAGAGGAACATCAATACAATCCAGTAGCAAAGTCCCCCGCCCCATGTGTGTGCAATCCCACACAGCCATACCCATCCACCTCACACCTCGATATCACCACCATGGCCAAAACCGGAGGGCCTCCCACATTTGCCGGACACATGCAACCATGATACCCATATGGACGATAATAGTGTATGGATGTGGCACCTACCTGGCCATGGCACCATGCCCCTCCTGGCATGTGCCCACAGGCGGGCAAGCAGGTCTGTGTCCCTGCACCTCAGGTCCCCGTAATGATGGTGACACTGATCCGCCATGCACCCCATACTGGTGGCCTCCTCCAGGGCATCGGTCACCTCCTGCCACACTGCACTCCTGGCCCTGTCTGGGGTGCATCTCCATTCAAAGCCCCAGCATGGGGCTCAACTATAGCCACCAGGTTGGCTAGCTCAACCTGCCTCCACATTACCGCTCGCCTCCGCACCATCTCTTCAGTGTGGTGGATTCAAAATGGCACTCGACAGCGCGGTCCTGCCATGTGCAGATGCTGCATGGTACAGCACTGCCATTCCCTATCATGCTGTCACTGAACAGCGCGATAGTGGTGCACTCATGCCTGATGCATGGCGGCTAGGGGGAAAAGGTCGGGCACAGGGTCAAGGGTCTCTGGTGCATGAACAGCCACAGCATGATTGGAACCCAATGCGTGTAGCGCAATTGGGTGCCTGTGTGCCACCTCCTGTAGCAGTCTACAGTGCCTTTGCCCCAGTGCGCCTATGATGCCCCAGTGCCACAGCGCCATATATGTGAACTGCGCCGTAGCACCACTGGCACAATGGTGGTCGTGCCCTGCATTGCCTCCTGAGCACAGCACGTCAGCAGCATGGCAGACGCCTGCATCATCAACCCAGGCATGCAGTTAGGTGTGTACTGCGCATGTCACAGAACTGCGTCCTTGGCTCAGCACGTACAACGCAACACATTGTAAGCGCAGCAGTGCGATATTCAGCCGGCATATGCAGATCATCTTATCAGCCATTCAATAGTGCAGTCACTGCATTTGCATCCACTTAAAGATGCGCCTCACCTCATTTGCATGGGTTGCGCTATAAAAATGCGACATTGGGCTGCACTGGCCATAGTCGGTTACTGCAGTCTATTGCAGTGAGTTGCATGCTGTTTGGGAGTGTGGACTGAGGTGTTTGGGACATGCATGGGACTGCACAGTCACAGGTAACACGTGTCATTCTCACAGGATGAATCATGACCGATTGTGAGGAGGAGGAAGAGGAACAGAGACGTGGGAGGAAGATGAGGCCAAACTTCACAAAGGCAGAGTCAGATGCCCTGTTTGAGGCCTACCTTGACCAGGAGCCACTGCTCAGAGGATGCCAGGGAACACCACAGGCCTGTGCTGCTGCAAGGGAGGAGGTGGCGTGTGCTGTCAACCTGCATGGCAGCCACCAGTGCTCCGTGCAGGAGTGCAAAAAGAAGATGGGCATGGACAGGCAGAGAATTAAAGAGAAGGTGGCTGCCATCATGGCAGCATGGTCTGCGACCAGTGGGGGACAGCCAGAGGTGCAACGCCTGACCCCACAGGAAGAGCGGGTTGCTTGCAGCATGCAGCGTTGCATCATTGAGGGTGTTCCGGGTGGTGGATTCCAGACGGGTGGTAGTCCGTCACTGCATGGTAGGTCAAGAACTGTCAATTGGGGGGGACAGAGTAGGTCACATGCAGTAATGCTACTGTTTTTCCCTTACAGCTCCTGAGCATCTACATGGGTCAGCGGTGGTTGGCTTCTCCACTGAGGGCAGTAGCATGGAGATGGAGGAGGGTCCATCCACCTCCACAGGCATACGGGGGTCAGGGTGACAGTGGTCCCACCTGGACGTCCAGAATGATGTTGGTGGAGCAGGTGCGGAGGAGGCCCTGCCCGTGTCCCAGCGTGCCAGTGTCCATGGATGCCAGCATGCTGAGACTCGGGCTGGCGCTGAATCCATCACCGATGATGATGGAGGTATCGTCATGGGCAGTGAGACATGTGGGCCACAGGATGGCCACACAGCAGGTGACATCACAGCTGTGGCTGTGGGTGGTGCCACCGTGGAGGCCTGTGTGACTTCACAGTCTCAGCCTGAGCCTGTCTGCACCAGCGGGGCAGTACTGGTGTGTGTCCAGAACAGTGGGGCTGTTGCGGCCACTGTGGCAACACCATTGAGCCCTGGAGAGCGGCAGGCAGAGGAGCAGTATCAGCAGTCAGCCAATGGCCATGGGGTACAGTGTCAGAGGTGGCATCAGTGCACCACCTGTGGACATGCCCAGGCCTGGCCCTGGTGTGCAGCACCCACCCTCAAGGGGTGATGACCATCAGGGCTGTGAACACCATGAGGGACAGCATGCCGATCAGGCAGATGACCTCTTAGATGAGCAAACCGGCACACTGCAAGCATCAGTCAATCAGCAGATGCAGCTTGTGATGGCGTTGGATGCTATTAGTGCGGCTCTGCACCAGGCAGAGGTGACGTGGCAGACACACGCTCTGCTCCTGACAGGGATGGACCGGTTGCGTGAGGATGTGATCACTGCCATTGACAGGCAGACACAGGCATTCACAGCTGTCATGGCCACAATGGGCACACAGTTATTTGCCCCTGCATCGCAGACACTGCGCAGTGTAAAGTCCATCCCCCGTTCCTGGCATCATGCGACACCATCCTTGTTGACACTGGGTTCAGCTGTTAGCATCCCCAGCACACCTGGCGCAGGCATGTTTGGTGTGCTGCAGATCCCTGCATGAGCATGGTCATGTTCACACAGTAGAAACCCTGGGAGACCATCGGTGCCACCCCATGAGGCCAGTGGTCAACCTGTCACTGCTGGCGGGTCTTGGCAGGGCCACCCATGCATCTGTGGTGGCTGTGGCACTGTGGTGCGTGACTGACCTGTCTCCCAGTATGGCTACTGTCTGATACTGCCCTGTGTGCATTATGTCGTTCAGCGGGCAATGCACGGGTGGGGTACCGAGCCTGTATGCACACACATTCCATCTGCATACCTCCGGCTGCTGTCCACTGTGGTGTGTGCAGCGGATGATTACCTGCATACACTGTACACCACTGTGCAGTGGTGCCCAGCGTTTGACACACGCACAATGGCAGGCAGTGGGTGTGGTGGTCTGTGGACGAGTGTGTGGCCAGGGGTGGCAGTCTGGGTCGGCGTGCCTCCTACTCTTTGTGCATGTCTTGTGAGGTGTGTGTGTGTGAGTGTGTATGACCGCGTACCATGTTAGACCTCGCCATCCCTGGTGGTGTGTGCAGTTCCATGCTCGGCCACTTCCCTTGACAGCATGCACCCCTGGTGTTTGTCCATGCATGTTTGTGGGTTGTGTCTTTCCCACTGGTGGTTGCACATGGCCTCATGACTTACCTGGGTTGGCTGAAGTGCTCCTCTGTGATGGTGTCCCGGTGCAGCTGTGCCAGCCGGAGCAGTCGGGGGTCCCGTCGCCCAAGGGGGGGCTGCCTATCACCATCTTCACCAGCGTTCTCATTGTCCCCATTGCTGTCCACCTCTTTGACCTGTACGGCTATCCCACAGTCATTGGCCATGTTGTGCAGGATGCAACAGGCCAGGAATAGCCCACAGGCCTTTGAGGAGCTGTACTGTAGGGCACCGCCAGATGTGTCCTGGCAATGGAAATGTGACTTCTGCATCCGAACACCCGCTTGATGACATTGCATGTGGTGGCATGTGCCTCATTGTAGAGTTGCTGCGATGGGGTCACAGGCCTCTAGTATGGTGTGAGCAGCCAGGGATGGAGTGGGTATCCACTGTCACCTGTGTATAGAGGGTGGAGGGTGGAGGTTAGTTTGGTGATCAGCATCGCCCTACCTTGGGCCATCTAGGCCAATACCCATGTCACCTCTGACCATGCCCCTCCCAAGCTCTATGTTTTTTCACGTGGTTTACATACTCACCCACTAAGTGGCCAGTGTGGATGTCCCCACTCTCGAATCTGTGGCACAGTGCCGACTGGTGCCAGATGAAGACATCATGTGCTCCCCCAGGGTGCATGGCACAGACATTGATTATGGGCCCCCTGGCATCATACACCACCTGGCAGTTGATGCTTTCATAGCCCTTCTGATTGATATATGTGGTGTGCAGATGGCCACATGGGTGCAGTCTATTGCCCCTAGCACGCCAGGCATACGTGCTACCCTGTGGAACTCCTGTATGTTTGCTGTGTGCTCCGCCGGTGTGCTGGGGAAATGGATGTACTCCGCAGCATGTGGCGGCAGTGTGCTGAGGAATTGGGTGAGGTGGAGTGATGCGGCCAACTGGGTTATGCCTGTGGTGTCCCCTGTTGGTCTCTGGAAGGTACCCGTGGCGAGCAGGCACATGCAAGCTGTCACTTTTGTCTCCACTGACAGAGCATGGCTCTGTTGTGTGGGTGCCTGCATCACATCATTGCACAGCTCACAGAGCCACCTCAGAATTGCCCGATTCAGGTGGTATCGGCCCACGATCCTGGTATCGTTGTAGAGCTCAAAGCTGGTGCAGGCTTGATACTGCCTGTTGGGGGCATACTACCGATGGGCCTTTCCACGGCTACACCCCCCTGTTGCCTGCCTTCTCACCCCCCTCATTATTGCCTCCATCTGGATGGTGGCACTAGCCATGTCCCTGGCTTGTGTTCCACCCCGACAGCTGTTTCTGTGTTCCTCCCGCTGTCCTGGCTGCTACTTCCCCTCACCAGGAACACCTTCCTCTGGTGGCCTCAGTGCTGTGTGGCACTTCTTCCTTCTGTAATCTGTTTGGCTGTGGCTCCCCACACCTTCCCTGTGCCTGTGGATTCAGGGTGCCCTTTCCCTGTCCTGCCCTGTGTGTCTGGCTAGAGTTCAGCCACATGTGCCTTCCCTGTAGCGTTCTTGTGCCTCTCCCTTGTTCTTTTTTATTTTGGCTCATTTCCATTATCGCACAACTTCAGCTTGCTCCCCTATTGCGCATAGTGCATGTTGATGAATATCACACTGCGCCATTTATGCATGGTTCCTCCCCCTTCAGTTGTGCATGCATTCATTATCATTGCACTCTTGCTTAGCGTGATTTGGGGGGCACATCTGCCTCCTGCTGAATATCACAGAATGGCGCATTTTCGGACTTGCGCTGGAGCAACCCTATTGTGCATGGTGCAACCCTTTTGAATATCTGGCCCAGTGTATCCCAAGGTGCTTTACAAGCAATACTAGACTGGTAGTGAAGTGACTGAAGGTGTAATGGCAGCCATTTCATACATTAATATCCACACACAGCCTTGGACAATTGCATGAATTGGTTTTATGGGAAGAGGAACGTTGGCCAGGACAACAGGGTCAAGTAGTGATCAAGGTGCCAGCAGCCCCACATCTTATTTCTCACAGTAATCTGCTTATATTTCTCTCCTTCTGTCTTCTCCCTTCCCTGAATATAGCAGTACCTTGCAAGAGTGGCATTCTAAGTCCCCCTCTGGTATTCATTCTTCACTATTCCTCCTCACACTGAAAACTGGTGAGCTCATCACCCTTCTGCATCATGAATGCAAGTAGTACAGTCTCTGTTTTATTTTGACATATCAAATATAAACATATCTTTCTAGTAAGTCAGGCTCATAGCAGCAGGGAACAAGGGGAATGATGGGCTTTCCTATTCTTAAAAGATCTAGGCTACCTTTGATTAGGCACTATTAAATCATGGGTGGGCACATCATTATGCATGTCATTTAATAGTGCCTAATCATAGGTGGCTTAGCTCTTATATGGGTAGGAAAGCCTATTTTTCCACTTGTGCCATGCTGCTATCGGCCTGGCTTACCAGAAGATCATGTTTATTATTAATATGTAAATATAACACGGGAGACTGTACTAACCACATTTATGATGCGGAAGGGTAGTGAACTCATCAGTTTTTGGTGTGGGAAGCAGGTGAGAAGAATTAATGTCAGAGAGGGACTGAAGAAGCCATTCCAGCAGGGAACAGTTATATTCAGGTTAGTTGAAGACATGAAGGAGGATGTTGAGCAGATCACTGTGAGATCTGAAATGTGGGGCTGCCAGCATCATGATCACTACCTGACTGTGGATGAGAGGAGCCAGTGATGATAAATACTCAAAGTGGCAGGGCTGCACCTAAACTGTTACTTGAATTTAGTGTAGGGAGATTATCCTTGGGTGGGGGGGGATGTTGACATTTGTTAGGACAGTATTGAGGAAGTTGTGTATAGCTCATTCAAGATTTGAAAGGGTGGTAGTCAGCTAACTTGTATTATGGAGTAGAGCACAGAAAAGTACTGGAGATGAATTGCTGGGAACAGTCCTGTGGGGTTCTGCAGATCACAGGTAAAAGAGTAGACCAGTGGTTCTCAAATGGTGAGGCCAGCCTCCCAAGGGAGGCCCCACATTGTTCCGGGAGGCCCAGTCAAGTCTGAGAATGCATAGTATTTAAATTTTAAGTTTTGTCTGTTTTGTGTGAAAGGATGAAACTAACTAAATATGGATAATTTCCCGGATTAATTTCTTTACTTATGCACAAATAAGTGACCAGGAAGCCCCCATTGAGCCAAAGCTTGTTTATGGGTCTGTGTGTGTGTATATATATATATATTAGAGACAAAAAAACTCCATTCAATGCATCAGTTAGGGTTGTTCCATAGCAACAAAAATGAGGAAATTCGATGTTAGGGTTGAAACCCCCTTTGCACCCCCTCCAGCCCACCCCTCCAACTGGAATCGGGGTATGCATTGGGGTCATCGGCCCGAAGTGTCACCCCATCACATGTGGAAAGATGCTGAGGAATAGGAGAATGGGGTGACAGTTAGGACCGATGATATCAATGTGCAGAAGGGTGGTGATCCACTCAATGTTTTCTGTGGGAATAGACGTCAAACATAGAGAATGTGGATTGCAGAGTGATTTGGGAGGCATTTTTTTAAGAGTGCCAGCTGATGATGCTATCAGTTTAGGTGTGCTCAACTCTCTGAGGTACAAGATTACAATCTGAGGTGTGATGATTCTCTTCATGAGACCGAAAGGACATATTCAGCCCCAGACAGTACTAAGAACAGGGTATGGATGGTGGGGTGTTCAACAGAAGGCAGGCTATGTGCAGGGGGTTCACATGGAAAAAGAAAGCCTTATTTGTGGATTAACAAGAGAGCATGAGCTTTGGAACTGAACAAGACTGGTACTTTGCTATGTGACCCTTAGCAAGCCGCTAAACTTCCTTGTGGTCCCAGGCCACACCTGTAAACAAGCTTTCAGCTTAGTGCATCTCTCCTGGTGAATAAAAAAACAAAATTCAGTGCATCACATAACCACTAGATCATCAGGTGTTTGAAGTGTTGTACTGTAGTGCAGTTTGCCAAAGAAAAAGTCAGCTGGATTGCAAAACATTTTCCGCAAGTTAAAGTAAACAAAATGAACAAAATCAAGTGTACTGATCAAAATAATCCACCAGTTAATATATGGTGTTGATCATTCTGGTACAACAATTCAAAATAAAGAGGGAAAGAAGAACTAATTAGCACTGTAGAAATATATGTGGATCTCTGTCTCTGGCTCCGATGATGTCATCATGACTCATCACTTAACACACTTGGCAGACATCTTAGGGAGAAACCAAGGCTGTTTTTTTTAATTGAAAGCTTTTGAAAAATGTAAACATCAGCCTATGAAACTGTATATATGTTATTTACATAAATGCAGTTTTAGCATAAATTCAAACAGCAGCCTTTACTTTACCTCGTTATGAAGCCAGATTTTGGAGTTTGCAGTTTTAAAAAAACTGCTAATTTAGGTACCACTTAATGGCTCATCACAAACAAGTTTGGTTAGGTGATGTGGGAGAGTTCATTTGAAAAACTGGAGAAGACATTCTTTTATCTTTCAAGGCAGTGAGGATCCTTAAGGAGACTGTTATTCAACCTACACAGCTTGCCCCTGCCTTTTTCTTTTTTGCAAGTAACTTTATTTTTAAAAAAGGTACAAAAGTACATAAGTAACACAAGTCATAAACCAACACTTGTCTTAAGTGGAAAATCACATCATAATTATACAGCAGAGAAAGCAAAAATTACATAGAAACTCAAAAAACAAAAGAGAACCAGCAGCAGCCCTCATAGCCAACCCCAATTATAGGAGTGGCTAGTAATTTACCGACCAAGAAGGCCCTACCCCAGACCCTAAATAGCTATTAATATAAGACAAAGGCAAAACCCTAAACCCATTAGCTGAAAAAAAGCTATACTCTAGGAAAAGAGGAAGGGAAGGAATATCAAGAAAGGATACTACCAAGAGATTGTTAAGAAATAGAAAGAGAGAGAAGAAATGAAAGAAAATGATAAAAAAGATATATCATGGCCCTTAACACTACCTGACAGATCAAGTTAACCACTATGAAGCTCTAACACAGAAGTCATCTGTAGGGAAACAAAAAAGGAAAAAACAACAACAGGGGCTTAAGTTAATAGCCAAATTTATCTTTAAGGCTTGAAAAAATTCACCTCAACATTTCTGAAACTTCTCACCAGTGTGGAAAAACCAGGCTACACATCTTTCTGCATTTAAAGCAGTGAGAAGTTCTGCCCACCATTCCTTGAATGAAGGTTCCCAATCCTCTTTCCAGTGTCTAAGTATTAGCAGCTTAGTAACCATAGCAACCAAGGCTACTTGCGCTTTTTGAAGGAACGTAGGGATCAGTGAATACATACCTAACAGGCATGTATCTTCATTAAGAAATGCTGCAATATTAAGGTACGGTGCCACCCACTGTTTAACTGAATTCCATAGTTTAGCAATTTTAGGACATGCCCATTGTTTATGGTATAGGGTAGCAAATTCAGAACCACAGTCCCCACATTCTGCTGAGGGTAACTTTTTAATCCAGAATAATTTAGTGGGCGTATAATTTAAATTGTGAAGAATATTGAACTGGATACTTCTTAGATGGTCCTGTTTGATTAAAGAATAAATATCTGTCCAAATCCTTTCCCAGGTTTTAACCAGAAAATCTTTATTATGATTATTTTTCCAGTAATAAGCTATGGGGGTAAACTTAGACGTGGTGTGAGTCAAGATTATGTTATATAATTTAGCTACTGCTTTCCGGCCCTTAGATACTGTCCAAAGGTTATTTAATATGGTCCCGTCCCCATCTGGCCATGGAAGTTTCCCCCAAAAATGATAGATACATTGATGTATTTGAGACAATTGAAGCCGATTCTTATGAGCCACTCCAAATTTTATTTATAGTGATTGGTTTCTTATCTATTTTTAGGTTTGGATTATTTAATAAGGGTTGCCTTAAATTTTTTAAGTTGGATTTTTGAAGCAATGAACAAAGTTGTTGTAAGGGTCTCATATCCCAACTGAGGGGAGAGTTCTTCAGCTTCCTTGGAACATTGGACCATGGAGTATATAAGAAATCTTCTAGATCTATCCTGCAAAAATTTTCCTGCAGCAAATCTAAAAGCAGTCAACAGGGGTTGGGGGTGCTCGGTAAAGAAGCCATAGCAGAAAGCCAATGCAAAAATCTACTGGCATGGATTGCTAGATAGTAAACATAAAAATCAGGTAATTGGAGCCCCCCCAACATTTTAGAATGAGTAAGTTTAGCGTAAGTCTGACGTGGAGCTTTACCTTTCCAAAGAAAATCAGAGCAGACCCTGCAAAGGGGAAAAAGAAAGACTTTGGAAGGTAAATATTAAGGTTGCATAGAGGATAAAAAACATCTGGGCAAAATTGACATTTTGAGAATATTAGCCTGGCCCCAAAAGGATAGTGGTAGCTTATTCCACCTCGCCAGATCTTCCATAGTAGCTTTTAGCAATGGGGCTAAATTAAGGTCTTTAAGATTAGCGAGATCTTTAGATATCTTAATACCCAAATAGGTTAAATATTTGCTTTCCTACTGTAAACCCATGGTTACGATCAAATCCTTGGTTAGGAGAGGGGATAATGAATAAACTATAGTTTTATTCCTGTTGAGGTTATAACCTGAAAAAAAACTAAATTGGGAAATAATTTGGAGCACTCGAGGGAGGGAATGCCTACTATTCGAGATATGAATAAGTAAATCGTCAGCAAAAAGGGATAACTTACATTCAAGATGTTCCAGATGGATGCCTGTTATTTCTTTATCCAATTTTAAAACTCTAGTTAAGGGTTCTATGTAAAGATTAAATAAATAGGGAGAAAGAGGGCAACCCTGATGGGTGCTTTGACGTAAAGGAAAGATGTCTGAAAGGAGGTTATTACATTGGAGTCTTGCTGATGGACGAGAATACAAAACTCATATTTGGTTAATAAAGGGTTGCAGGATACCAAACTTTTGCAATGCCGCAAACATATAGTACCATTCCACTCTATCAAAACTTTTTCTGCATCCAGGGACACCAGAGCCGCCTCCATCTCTGGGACCCTGGATGCAGATATTAGATGGAATAACTTTCTAAAGTGATTCGCTGAAGTACGTCCTGCGTCAAACCCTGCCTGTTCGGGACACAATAGACTTTCCCATTAACTCCACAGTCTATTAGCCAAAATTTTTGCATATATTTTAATATCTGTATTTAAGAGTGAAATAGGTCTATAGTTGCTGATCATTAACAGGTCCTTCCCCAGTTTAGGTAAGAGGATTATTCTAGCCTCAAATAGCGATTGATCCAAGTCAGAGTGGGAGCTCCAGTAGGTATACAGCTGAAGTAATAAAGGAATTAAATGTACTTTAAAGGTTTTATAGAATAAACCTGTAAACCCATCTGGGCCCAGTGCCTTATCTGGTTTTAAAGAATCACTAACTGCCGAGATTTCTTCTCTGGTAACTGGAGCAACTAAAAGGTTTTGGGTATCCTTAGACAAAGATGGTAGATCTGCTTTCTCTAAAAAAGCCCACATTTTCCCATCATAATACCTAAACTTTGGGTCCGAGGAATATAATGTCTTATAATAATCTCAAAATAAAATTAAAATCTCTGAAGAATTTGTCACCATAGCTTCTGATTGGGGATGTCTGAGAGCTGCGATCCATTTGGATGTAGATTGTTGCTTTAACTGCATAGCAAGTCATTTGCCCGCTTTGTTCCCTTGTCCAAAATAAGATGCCTTTCATAGAGAAGCAGATCTCTACACCCTCTCAAGTAAAATACTAGCATAATGAGCCCTCAAGCTAGATAATTCCTGATCTTCTGAAGGTAGAAGCTTGTCCATCCCTTTACTTTCCAAACTTTTAATTTTCTCCAAGCAGCTGTTCAAAAGGTTGTTTTTCTTTTTTGTATTGTAGCAATACATATTAGCTCCCCCCTCCAGGTTGCTTTCAAAGCTGCCCAAACCTGGTCTACAGCAGCGATCGAATTCCAATTAGACTTAATAGTATTTTGCAAAAAATTTTGAAATGTTAGAATAGTTTGAATGTCTTTTAATAACTTATTGTTCAGAGACCATGTATGGGACCGGACAGAGATACTGGGAAATACACATTGAATTAGGATTGGAGAGTGATCAGAAATTACTCAAGCCAATATTTTAGAATCAACCATGTTTGACATTAGCGGATGGCTGACTAACAAATTATCGATTTGAGAATAGCTTTTGTGCACTGGAGAAAAAAAAGTAAACTCTTTACTTAGCAGATTAAGCACTCTCCATGGGTCAAAAAGGTCCAAGGAAGAGGTGAATTCAATTAGGGCTTTTTGCGCAGGTGAGGAACCTACTCCCCTTTGGTAAGTATGGTCTAGATCATTAACTTGTACCAGGTTCCAATCTCCTCCAATTAGAATAGGATAGTGCAGAAAAGGAGTCAGTACCATGGCTAAATGGATGAAAAAAGAAGGGGTTTCTACATTAGGGCCATAAACTGAACCCAATACTATATCAAAATTGCCCATTTTGCCAAGAACAAAAATAACCCTCCCCTCAGGGTCAGGGATGGATTCCACCAGTGTGAAGGGGATCCTTTTAGCTAAGAGCAAAGCTGCCCCACGTTTACTGGAGCTAAAACCAGCACCGAAGACTTGGTCAACCCAACTGTTTTTAAAAAATTGTAATTGTTCTGGAAACATATGTGTTTTCTGTAGAAACGCTATTGAAGGGTCGTATTTAGCAAGATGGTTTAAAATGGTATATTTCTTCTTATTATCTCTCCCTCCCTTTACATTTCAAGAAAGAATATTTAAACAGTTAAGCATAACAAAATCTTTGATTGTGCTGTTTAATAGATGTTAAATGAAGGGCTACACTGCTGCCACCCCCCCCCTGAAAAAAACAAAGCAAATATCCCAATAGCCGTTTCCCGGCTCCCTAAATTTAAACTAACCCCCCAAAATTTTGACTTATCTGCAAGTCTGCACTCCCAGGCCCAGAGCCTCCACCTAATCAAACGGTCCATGGTACTCGCAAAGGAGCGAGCTCCACCCCCTGCCTCCCCCCCGAATGAAAAACTAGCTAGAAAAAACTGAGAGGATAACCCCCATCTTCACATCACTAAAACATCTCCCCCTATTGATAGAGTACTGTAACTATTTGTTATTTTAACTCAGGTCTATTAAACCAAGCAAAGGTTACCAAAATAGAAGGAATGGGAGAAAAGACTAAAATACGATCAGCATGCAATACCATGCTTACCCCAGCTTACTCCAGCTGTGATTGAGTCATTATAAATAACTAAATAGATCTATGCCCATGGATCGTACCTAAATCAACTTAAAGTCTCGGGAGCCATAGACATATAGTAAACCAAACTGCTCCCGAGATTATGGTAGCTACTAACCCCTAGCAACAACCTATTAAACATTTCTTTAACCTGTGGACCAATTATCTTTCAGGTTATGGATCGAAATCCATCAAAAACTGTCTCAAATACAATCCAGCCCCAAGATCTAAAAAGGTTAGGGCATAGAACAAGAAAATTAACACACGAGAAAATGACCTATGGAACTAATCCCAGATAATATTCCCCTGAAACTGTGTCTAATATTTTAATGCATTGCCCGATATGTTAAAGAAATAAAATATGCATGTACTTCCTTCCACTAGGAGGTTGAACCAGAGAACTAGTCCTTATCAAGAAAAACAACTCAAGAAAAGTAAATTGAGATAGTATTGTAGCCAGAAAAAAAAGGAAGAAAAACTACTCGAGCAAGCTGCCCAACCTTGTTGTCATATAATCAATAATATAATACTATCTAGTGGACAGGATCAAATATTGCAACTCTTGCCCCCACAGTACACAACCGCTGGAAGGAGAAAAGAGATATTAACTATCAATTGATTAACCAAAATCACTAATGTCCCAATATAAACACTTCTGTGTGATTGGGAAAGCCAAAATATTTCTTCTGCAGCCTGCCATTCAAAGGACGAACAGTCAAAACGCTGAAAAGCAGCTCAGAGATAGAACATCGTTCTAGAAGATTCTCAACACAGGTCTTGAATTCCTTGTAACTGGGCTAGTACCCTCTCATTTAGAAAATAGATTGGGGTAGCACTTCTTTAAAACCTCGACTGCCTCCTCAACGGTGTCAAAGCGTCTTGTACCTTCCTTTAAAGACACCTCCAGTCGAGCTGGATACAGCATTCAATGTTTTATACCTGCTGCCTACAGTTTCGAGGTGACAGGGCGATAAGAAGCTCTGAGCTGGCGGATTTTCAGTCAGATCAGGGACAAGCCTCAATTTTTTACCTTCCCATAAAATAGCCAATAGTTTCCTGGCTTCTCTATTAATAAACTCCCAATCCAGATAATTCAGTAGTTTGAAAATTACAGGTCTGGGTGGGTCAGATGGAGCAGGCTTTGCTCTCAAGGATCTATGAGCTCTTTCTACAATGAACTCTGGACCATTCGGGGAGGGACCCACCGTTTTTCTCAAAAATTGCTGTAGAAACTGAATTGTATTTGGATCCTCTTCCCCTTCAAGCAACCCTATCAGTACCAGGTTGTTTCTCCTGTTCCTCCCCTCTAGATCTTCAAGACGATCCTCCACCTTAGATAAAGATTTTTCTAACTTCCACCATTTCTGGTTTGATTCTGTCTTGTTTCCTTTCCACTGAGGCTATTCTTGCTTCTGCATCTGTAACCCTTCGGGCTAGTTGGGTGAGTGCTGGCTTAAAGTCAGCCAGGTCCTTGATTAACTTCATCAAAGCTTCTTTAATTGTTGCTAGCTCCGAGTAAATGTGGGAGAGTGACAGCTCCTCCGAAGAACCTTGAGGAGAGGAGCTACGGTGAGGGTGCTTGGCTTCTGACTCCTGCTTGGCCTCCTTCTGCTCCGACAGTTTAGACATGTTGCGAGCATTTTATTGCAGCTACTGACACCACTTGCGATTCTCTAGCTTCTTAGTATTAAAAATAACTAAAAGAATTTGGCGTGAATGGAGGCTATCCACAATTAGGAGGTGAAAAGAGCGGAGCTCCGAGGAATGTGTCTTACCCTCTGCACAGCATCACATGACTCCCTGTCCCTGCCTTTTTGTTGAGTGGGAAGAAAAGCTAACATAACTGAGAAGAGATCTGAAATTACCTTAGCTTTGATTTCACAAAGGGTGACTTCCTTGAGGATGTCTGGGCTCACCAAGAAAAAGTCCAACCTCAAGTGAGACCTGCTGCTGACCAAAATGTATAGACCCATTCTTCAGGGTGTAGAACTCTCCAGGTGTCTACTAATCCCATCAAGTCTTGCACTTCTCTAAAGGCCCTTTGGTTGGAAGATAGATCCAAAACCAGGTGCATGAGCTTATCAAGCACATTATCTGCCACCAGATTCCAATCCCCTGCCAGGAGGCTGGATCTGCTGAGTTTGGATGTTAGATTAGTCAGGAGATTTGTGAAGAATTGAAGTTCTTCAATATTTGGACAATAAATGGAGGCTAGGGTCACTTCAGTGTTACCCAGTAACCCTGTGACAATAAATATACCTTTCTTCTGGGTTTATTTGCTGATCCGACATCAGAAAGGGTATACGGTACTTCTGTGAATTAAAATAAGTACCCCTGCTTGCTTATTGCTGTTTTCTGAAATGTATCCCTGACCAGCCCACTCCCTTCTCCAAGGCATGGCTTGCTGCGCAAGTATGTGTGTGTTTTTTCTGTAAGAATGCTATTTGGTCCCAGTGATTTAAACTGTTTATTTATTTATTTTTATTTATTTCAGTTTAGGATTAATACCTTTGAGTCCAGAACTCATTTTCAAAGGTTCCAGGTCATTGTTGAACAAACATGACAAATATAACAGTGTTTACAGAGAACAGAAGACAGTTACACAGACATTTAAATACCAAAGAAATCTTACATATCCAACTAAAGGTTGAAAACGATAGGGTTGTTCACTATTTAGTTGGTCAGTCTAGCCTAAGGGGGTTAGGGGGTCAGCCAGGGATGGCGTCATGGTGGTGAAGTGGTTTGTCAGTCAGTGGGCCTCATTATTCGAGGATGGGGGTTGGTGAGATAAAGGGGGAAGGGAGAGGGTTGGGTGGCTGAAATTCTGCTATATTAATAATATGGTATCTCTTTTCCCTTGTTTGCACACCCTTTATATTCCATGAAATACAGCAATATGGGTTGACTGTTTTTGGAGAATAAATATCCCTGCCTGTAAATCCTGGCTAAAATTTATTGTTGCTAGGGTTACCTTTTGCATGGTGCCCAGTTTGGAGATGCTTGGAGCAATTATACCTGTGCCTGTGCCATCACTCTGATATTGAACTCTATAAACATGCAGTAGACTTGCTGTCAGTAGAAGTATTATTTTATTTAGTTTTAATTTATTTATTATATTGAGGATTACAAATATCTTTGAGCCATAGGCTCCTTTTCAGAGGTTCCAAATCAGTTTCATTTACAGAAAACTGAACTAACAAAAAACAGGATGAATTGAAAAAAACAGTACAAGAAAAGCCACACAGTAAGCAATTGATTTGGTTTCAAAGTGCAGGCGTAGACTGTAACAGGAAGGTAGTTTACAGGTAGGGTAGAACAACTTTGCATTTAGAGGTTGTAAGTAGGTGCATCAGTAGTGCAGAACAGGTTAAAAAGTGCAGCTGTAGACAGTTACAGGAAGATAGGGTACAGATAGGTAGAACAACTTGTCAGGTACAGGTAACTGGAAGGTGCATCAATTGCACATATTAGTGACTTAGGGCAGTCATACAAAATGAGTGGAGAAAGGGAGGAAGCAGTAGAGTAGTGCAGTCAGCACAGCAACACTGTCCTGCCCTGGTAGAGCAGTCAACACAGAGATATCATCAAGTACAGTATCAGCAGATAATATATGATTTTGCATAGTAAAACCATTAAAACTATTAACGTAGAGAACACATTGACAGAGAAGGCAAACCTCATTGCCCCACTAACAAAAACTGGGTGCAGCAATGAAATTATTGCTATCCATTTAAGTAAGAATGTACAGACAGACCCAGATCAGCCACAACCTCAGCCAAGGTATCCAATTGGTATGATATCCCCTGCTGCTATCAGTTGGTCTGAGGCAGGCCTTAGGAAATTGAGATCTTCCACTCCAAACTTGCATCTCATATCTAAGTTTGACACAACTTAATGCTTCCAACACAATATTGAATATGTGAGTACAGTCAAGGGAGAACAGTCTAGGATGACAACAACAACAAAAATACTTCCAACGTTGAATAATAAAGTGGCATTCAAAAAGTACCTAAGAGGTCTTAAAACATTGTAAAATGCCAATCATAATGCATTATTTCCCCCTGCCCCTCTCCCATTCCAGAGAATATTCCCTTTTTGACCTTGCCATCAGCCTATCCAGGTATCTTTTAGTAGAAGTTTTGATAGGATGGAGTATGACCTCATATTACAACCAATTTCCTTCTCCAACAATTAGTGCACCTTCAAATTTGAGCTCAGAGAGTCAGAGAATGTCAATGTAAGTGTGCATCTCACAGAACTACCCTCTCTATTATATATATGAAAACTGTGACTGTGCCATAAGCCTACCAGAGATCTTGTTGTAGAAGGTTTAAAAGGTTGGAGCATGACGCTGTATTACAATACATTCTTTGCTCCAATAAGACACTGCTCCTTCTAACTTGAGCTGAGAGAGATAAAATTGAATAGTTAATATACACGTGTCCTTCACCAAAGCACTCTCTCTATTAACATGAAAAATCAACCTGTGATACAATAAAAGTTCCGATTGTTGTGCCAGTCTATGTTAGGATCAAAGGGTCGAGTATCTCATACAGTGTTTGTCCTTATGGGGCTCTTACACATCTCCCCACTGACAGGCTAATAATTGTCAATTAGAATGTTGTACCCACCCTGCTGTAACATCCAAAGTTACCACTGGAGTCCGACAGTCAGCTGCACCTGGACAACGTTCATTGTGAGCAAAAGGTATGACTGAAGGATTCAAGACAGGCAAACTGCTGTGTGGCCTTTTCTTTATGATGATGTGAAGCACCAATAGGAGTATCTTTAATGATCAGCAAGAAGTGTAAGAAGCCGCGAGGCTTGCTTCCCAACCAGATGGATGCTGTCACAGGGTCTCTATATTCACTATGGACAAGGAGATCCTTTAAACTTTGACCTGTCTTAAACACAATCAAGGGTCCCAGTTCCTGAACCTTTTTGAGATCCTAGTCAGCACCTAACACATGCCAATTATTTTTTACTATAGATTACAGATCCATGGACCCAGGACTATAGGTGGTAATAAAAGTGACCTTGTCAACACCCTCCCCATGCTGCCTATAGTGTAAGAGGTCTTGCCTTTGGACAGAAACTACCTTGTCCAATGCTTTGTTGAGAACTCTATTAGAATAATCTCTTGCTTTTAATCTGGCAAACAGCTCATACTTTGCTTGTAGAAAATCCTCCAGTTCTGAGCTATTTCTCTTCAATCGTATGAGCTGACCATACGGCAAAGCCTCTATGGGAACTTTGCCTGTGAAGTATGCTGTTACCTGTTGTATCCTTTCTAGAAACCTTGGTTTGAATTGCTGTGTCTACATGACCAATTAAAGATAAATCTAAGAAACTGATAATTATCTTCAAATGTGCAGTGAAGTTTAAACCAACTGTATTATGATTAATATATCATAAGAATTCACACATTTCATTTTCAGATCCTTTTCAAATCACCAAAATATTATCTATAAAGTATTTGTATATACTTTTGAAATAAGGGTCTAAAATAGGGTCCAAGATTGTGACCCCCTCCCACCAACCCATAAACAGGTTGGTGTAGGAGGGCGCGATTGAGGACCCCATAGCCGTGCCTCGAATCAAATGAAAGAAAGTCCCACTAAATAAAAATAAATGTGTATTCAAAATCAATTCCAAGGCTGAAATGATAAACTTTATAGGGTAATTTAAAGTGGATTGCTCTAACAGTGTCTTGACTGCTAAAATTCCCAATACATGTTCTATGCTTGTATAAAGCACTGTGACATCAACAGTAATCCACCAATAAGAATCTTGCCAAATTACATTTTGGAGCTCTTGGAGAACTGCAGTATTGTCTCTTAAATGTGAACTCAATCATACTACCTCCTGTTGCAAATAACAATCAACAGAGAGAGTCAGCAGTTCTGTTAAGGAACCACAGCCTGAGACAATTGGAC
The DNA here is from genome assembly GCA_016271365.2 of Neoceratodus forsteri. Taxonomy (NCBI): domain Eukaryota; kingdom Metazoa; phylum Chordata; order Ceratodontiformes; family Ceratodontidae; genus Neoceratodus; species Neoceratodus forsteri. The sequence goes on from CM057455.1 coordinate 1,383,866,069, forward strand.
TCCCAGGGGGTGAGGTACTGTTTTTATGAATCTTAGGGATAGGGTAAAACAGTGGTATAATGGGATATTCACAATTTAAATAGTCAAAGTCCGACCTGGTGATCCACCCTTTATCAAGGGCATATGTTAAAACTCCTCTAACTAGTCCTTAAAAATGTTTAAAAGTTTTTTTTTGTAGTAGCTTATAAGTAGATGTATCAGCTAGCTGCCTCTGGGCTTCCATAACATAATATTGTCTATTTAGAATTACAATATTCCCCCTTTATCTGAGGGTTTTATTATAATATCCTGCATATTCTGAATTTCTGTTACAGCTGCCCTTTCCCCTGCGATCAGATTGTCCCAGTGATGGCTCTCCTTACTTTTTTTTTTTTAATTCCAGACGCAGTATATTTCAATACTAACTGCTGAAATACCCTAAGGGTATCACTCCCAGGGCTGGGACGCATTAATGTAGATTATTTTTTTCAGTGAAGGTTTTACTGCATCAGGATGTGAACAAGATACACCCACTTGATAATCCACTTCATTACTAGACGTAGTGTTAGTATCTAAATCTGACGGAGATGTATTTCCAAACCCTGTAGCTCCAACATTTAATTTAACTCTTGTGCTGTGATTATGTCTAACAAGGGAACCATGTTATCATTACTGACTGTGACATCTGAGACATTAAGACTGACAGTTTGCTCACTGTCTGGGCTTACTTGTTCTATTGATTCACCTGCAAAAAAATTCTTCAAATGAAGTTTTCTAAGCAATCTAAATAGGCCACAATAGATCTGGAACTCATTCATACTATGTACTGGTACAGATGATAAATTCTTAGATAGTAAGCTCAATTAATCATCAGAAAAAGACATTTTAGATAAATTAATCAGTCAAGTTAGAAACCTTAGTATGTCCATCATCCTCATTTGTTGCAGTACATAGATACATAGACAGCATCGGCAGATAAGGGCCTATGGCCCACCTCGTCTGCCCATTTGAGCTTGTAAGTTCAGTTTATGTTTTCCTAAAAGTCTGTTGCCCCTTACCCCTGACTTCCAGAATTCCTTTATGTCTATCCTATGCATTCCTAAGTCCCGTGATTGTTTCAGCCCCCATGACTTCCTCTGGTAGTGTGTTCCACTTGTCCACCACCCATTCTGTGATGAAATTCTTCCTCATGTTTCCTCTGAATTGTCCTCCCTCCAACTTCATCCCATGCCCTCTATTCCTGGAACATCTTTTTCACTTAAAAATAGTGTATTCCTGCACCCTGTTCCTCCCTGTAAAATACTTGAATGTCTCTATCATGTCCCCTCTCTCCCTCCTCTCCTCCAGGGAGTACATATTCAGCTCCTTCAACCTGTCCTCATAGGACTTGTGATGCAATCAATGTACCATCTATGTTGCCCTCCTCTGAACCTTCTCTAATCTCTCTATGTCCTTACGTAGGTAAGGTCTTCAGAACTGTACACTGTACTCCAGGTGGGGCCTCACTAATGTCTTGTATAGTGGAATTATGACCTCCCTTTTCCTGCTGGTGATGCCCCTGCCTATGCATCCCAGCATCCTATTTGCTTTACCTGCTGTCTTGTCACACTGTTTCCCTGCCTTGAGGTCATCAGAGATGATAACCCCAAGATCTCTTTCCTGCTTGGTGCATGCTATATCCTCACCCCCCAACTGATATATTGTGCCAGGGTTTTTGTGCCCCATATGATTATCTTGCACTTTGCATTGAATTTCAACTGCAAACCCTGACCATTCTTCAAGTTTCATGGTCCCTTCTCATTCTGTCTACACCCTGGTGTGTCTACTCTGTTACAGAGCTTTGTGCCATCAGCAAACAGTGAAATTCTGCCTTCTAGGTCCTGTGCAATGTTACTGATGAAGATGTTGAATAGGACCAGTCCCAGCACTGATCCCTGTGGTACCCCACTGGTCACTCTTCCCTCTGTGGTGTGACTGCCATTTACCACCACCCTTTGTGTCCTGTCACCCAGCCAGTTACTTACCCACCACACAACTGTTCTGCCCACACCCATATTCCCCAGTGTGTGTAATAGTCTTCTATGTGGCACAGTGTCAAAGGCCTTGCTGAAGTCCAAATAGGCCATGTCCACTTCCCTCCCCTGATCCACCTCCCTAGTCACCCAGTCAAAAACTTCAATGAGTTTGGTCTGACATGACCTCCCCCTGGTGAAACCATGTTGCCTTGGGTCCTGTAGTCCATTGACAACCAGATGTTCCACCAGTCTCTCCTTTAGTATTGTTTCCATGATCTTCCCCACTACCTGGACCCTTTCTTAAAGTCCAGTTGGGAACAGAAATGTGTCAGGTGGGTGTTTGATGCCTGTGTTTATTGCAAATAAATATGTTTTTATTATAATCCATGATGCCTGCATCATATGTGATGGTGAGTGCCCAAGTTTTTTTGTGATTATGTCTCTATTTTAACTCAAGAGCACCACAGCCTTGTGTGCACTCTTTTTTCAGTTTAGTATACTTTATTGAGATTATAACAACAAATATACAAACAAGCAGGTAACAACTGACTCATTGCATAAATCAGTAAGTCAAAAGAAAACACAAGAAACAGTAATCGTGATCAGAACAACAACAGCAGTGACAAAAATCAATAATAACAAACATAGCAAACATCCCCCACCCTACCCCCATCCAAACTCTCCCATCCCCTTGTCCCCCAGAACACAATAAGGAGTGATATCACATTAGGGAAGACAGAACAAAATGAAAACTAAAGAGGGGAGAAATACAGAAGCCTTTTCCCCCCACCAGCAGGAGAGGGATCTGTCTGTACCTCTGAATCTGTCCAGCACCCCCTAAGGAACCAGTAATATTGGTAGGAGGGCTAACAAGGGACCCCATCTCCTCGTAAACCCCTCCTGTCGAGCCTTCTGGTGGGTAATACATTTCTCCATTTCAAAAACTTGGAGTACTTCTGAGTGCCATTCTCTAAAGGGGGGAACTGAATCATCCAACTAGTGTTGGACAATGATTAATTTAGCAACACTTGAAATCAAGGATAGAAAAGGCTTGCAACAACTGACCATGTCCTCCGAGAAGTGTCCCACCTGACAGATTTGTGGGGTAAAACAGGGAGCCAAACCCAGAAGCAGATCTAAAGAGTCCCGGACTGCTTGCCAGAATGGAGCTACCAGTGAGCAATACCAAAAAATGTGTTTTAAGTTCCCCTAGGAATGCCCACACTGAATACAGGTTGGGGATGTGGACCTTCCCATCCTATAAAGCCAGGAGGGAGTAAAATATGACTTATGTAGGATACGATACTGTAATAAACTGAGTCGGTCCTATTTGACATATCTATACAGATACTGCCAGACCTGCCGCCACGTTCCCTCATCCAGGTCAAGCCCCAATTCTTGTTGTAAATAAAAGCAGATCCCTTTGGGGCTTCTCAGATCCCACTGCTGAAGCAATGCATAAAATTTGGAAATGGGATGGGAGTGAGCAGTGGTATGCAACAAGGGACTGGTATCCCTTCGCCATGGTGGAGGCCCAAAAAAGGAGGAGATTGCCCTGACCACCTGCAAATGTTTAAAAGGATGATAGGTGGGGACTTCAAATTGGTCCTGGATTTTGCTGGCAGGAATAGGTCTACCATTGTTAATTAAGGAGGCCACCGAAACCCATTGAAGTGGTGGGCAGAAATTAGGGAGTATAGGATTGTTCGGTATACAAAGTGTGGATTACCTATAAGTGGTTGAGTGGTATCTTTACTAGGATAAAAACCCAGATAAGAATAGATCTGGCAGAGGGCTTTAAGGGACCAAAGCATAGGGGAGGACCAAAGCAGTTTAGGAAGCTCAGACAGCATGGCATACAGTAAACTATCTAAGGCAAGACCATGCAGTTGACAGAGAAGCTGTTCTAAAGAGAGCCATGAGGAGTAATAGGAGTGATCAGGCTGAGTGTTAGTGGTGGAGCCCCATTGAGACAGTTTACTACAGTGTATGGCAAAATAGTATAGAAACAAACTGGGTGCACGCAGGCCCCCGAGCTCCTTCTGAATAGTAAGCTTGTAAAAGGCCCAACAGACTGTTGGGCTGCTCTCCAGTTGTTGAAGCTGGAGAGCTAAGAGCCAACCTGCCCTCTCTCCTGATTCTAAATACCAAAGTTTAACTCACTGAAAGGCCAAATCAGCCTTTCTGTTCCAAAGAAAATCAGAGAGATCAATCTGAAGACAAGAAAACCAAATTTTGAAGAGATAGGGTCCAACGATTCCGAGTGGGTATAAAATCCGGGGAAATATATTCATTTTTATCACATTCACTCACTCTCACAGGGAAAGAGGAAGAGGTCTCCATCTCTGAAGGTCTGACAATATCTTGACATAATGGGGAGAGATTAAGCTTGGCCAACCTGGAGATAGATTGGAAATCATAATCCCTAAATAGGTGCGAACCTTAGGTTCCCAGGAAAGACCAAGTAAGTAAAGTAAAGATTTATTTTTTAAGCGCTTTTCAAAACCAAAGCGCTGTACAAATAAAACAATTAAAATACATACATATAGCATAAGATAAAAACAATAATAATATAATCACAATAAAATCATCTACCCAGTGTCTGTGCACCTGTGAATTCAACAGCATGATCTTGGATTTGTCCAGGTTCAATTTGTAGCATGCCACCTGGGAAAACATGTTGATTTCCTCCAGAGCAGCAGGAATTGATGATCGGGGATCTGCCACATGCTAAAGGAGATTGTCTGCATATGCAGAACTATTGTATCCTACTCCCCCAGCCTGAATACCTCTAGTTCTTGGACTGAGTTGAATACAGTGAAGGAGGGACTTTAGATACAAATTAGATAAAAATGGGGAAAGAGGGCAACCTTGCTTTGTGCAACATAACAGGGAGAAAGAAGGAGAGAACACTCCATTACAGTGAATTCTGGCCGAGGGGTGGTGATATTTGACCTTGAACCAGTCACCGAAAGGTGAAGGAAAACTGAACCAATGAAGTGTGATGAATAAGAAAGGCCAGGACACCCAGTCAAAGGTTTTTCCACATTAAAGGAGACTAGGACAGCAGGGGTCCTGCTCTCCCCAGACATGGAAATCAGGTGTAAAACTTTGCAAAGATGATCAGATGATAGGTGACTGGCCACAAAACCAGCCTGTGTAGGACTGACAATTCCCTCCCAGGTCAGGAGCAGATAATTTGACAACACTTTGGCCAGGATTTTTATGTCTGAATTCAGTAAGGATATAGAACGATAACTCCCAGGGAGAAGTTCAGGTTTACTGGGCTTGAGAATTAAAGTAATCAAGGCATGCATAAACGAATTACCTGTAACCCTGGAGGAGCAAAGGTTGTTAAATAACTTGGCTAAGAAAGGGGCCAAGTATCTATAAAGGTAGCATAAAAACAATTGTTAAACCCATCTGGGCCAGAAGCCTTCTCCTTTGGTAATTGCTCAATCACTAGGCAGACCTCAAAAATGGAGATAGGGACTTACAATACTTCTCATTGACTATCAGAGAGGCAGGGAAGATGGTCTGGCTGATCGCAGGCTTCTGGGTTATAAAAAGATTTATAGGATGCCTGAAAAGCAGTCACAGTAGCTCAAGGGTGGGTGAGAATTGCTGAAGACTGGGAATCATTTGTCTGCTCCCCAGTTGTCAAAGTTGGAGAGCTAAGAGCCAACCTGCTCTCTCTCCTGATTCTAAATATTGAAATTTAACTCCCCTGGAGGGCCAAATCAACCTGTTTGGCAAGGAACCCATAATATTGGGCCCTAAGAGAATGAAACGTGTTGTAGTGCACCAGATCTGATTTGGAGGACAAGAGATGTTCTAGGTCGCAGATCTGGATAAAGAGAGAGGCCGCCCTCTTCTGCCCGCTGCTTTTTTTTCTTTAGAGGCAAGGTGAAAGCATTTACCTCGTACAACACATTTCGCGGTGCTTCAAAACATATCCAAACTCTGAGCAGACCCTTCATTTTCTTTAAAGAATGTCTGCAGAAATTTGGTAAGAGCCGAGCAAAACTAGAATCCTGCAGGAGAGTGGAGTTGAACCACCATGCCCTATCTTGATACTGAGGCCCCTTTAGGGGAATGTGTCATATAGACTGGGGCATGATCAGAAAACACTGTAGTCAATATATCACAGGAGGAAAGGCCTGACAAACCAGCAATACTAATCAGAAAGTAATCTATCTGGGAGTTTGACTTGTGAGGGTGCTCAATACGCCATGGATCTCCCAAGAGTATCCATGAGGTCCTGTAGAACTCGTGCCAGTGAAAGCCCCTTCTAGAGGACACCAGACCTATCCAAATCTGAGTGGACTACCAGATTCCAGTCTCCACCAAGCACTATGGGGAGATGAGAAAATGGTGCTAACTGCACCAGGAGATTGGAAAAGAAGTGAGGGGAGTCAGAGTTAGGTCAATATAAACCCCCCAAAAGGAGTTCAGCAAGGCCCAAATGTCCATGTGTGAAAAGAAAATGACCCTCCAAGTCTCAGCATTATTTTAGCAGGTGAAAGGGTGTATCCCTGCATATCAAAATTGCCACTCCTCCCTTTTTGCTACTGACTCCCACCCCGAAGACCTGTCCTACCCATTCCCTTTGAAAATAGGAAACATCCTCCCGCTTTAGGTGAATTTCTTGTAAAAAGACCACCTCTGGTTGATATTTCTTAAGGTGTTGCAGGATCATATAGTGCTTACGCTTATCATTAGCTCCCTTGATGTTCCAAGAAATGAATTTAAAAATAGTCCCCATACTAATAGACCAAGATGTTAAAGTAATGTAACTGTAAGAACCACACAGAAAGAAACAACAGCAGCCCCATATATTGTGCCCTGGGATCCACTCCTTCCCCGCGCAAACACCCCAACCCCCCCAAAACAGAAAACAGCAGAATCCCAAAACCCTCATAAGTTTCTGCCCTCTGTAAGGAAACAATGTATATTGAGTTGCAAAGCATGTAGTCAGCAACCCAATAAACCCCCTAAAGAGCCAAAAATGAGACTTACATTCTGAGGCATAAACAGTAAAGAGCTAAACATCATGAACAACTCCCAACCCCTCCCACCCGCCTCCCAACCCAGAAATCAACCAACACACCCAAAAGGCAAATAAGAATAATCAAGTATAACAGCAACCCCCAGTCCTAAGCACTGCACCTCTCCTATGACTTGGCCCATGATAATTAGGAACCAACAAGCCAACACCCGATCCCCACCCCAGTCCCAAGCCCCATGAATAGAACAATACTGGTACAACATCTTAAGAGAGTATGAAAGCACACAATTACATTGTACTATTATATGGTAAAGCAATTCTCTGGCAAATAACAGGGAAATTCACCTATACAGAAAAACAGTAGGTGTCCCACCCATTAAGGTAGCTTCATGCCCTCAATCAACAGTAAAAGGAGTAAGAAAGGTGGCCAATAGTAGGTTAAACAAGGCTAAACGACTAGTGTTTAAAGGGATTTTCCAAACCCCCAAAGCAAATACCATGAATGTCCAGACTATCATAAGGGCAAATCAGGACATAAAACACCAAATCAAGCAACGTAAAGTAGTAGCAAATCTATGCTCAGGAAGAGCATAACAACAAAAAAAATGGCCCACTTCCACTAAAAGAAAAAATAATAAAATAAAGTTTATGCAATTGAGACCACTCCGGCAGAAGAAGTGAGATTATAAAATAAACACCTTACCTGCTGCCTCGGGGGAGGGGGCAAGTCTCCATGAACCGGAGGATCCCCTCCCGCCTTGGACCTCGATGCCTTGAGCTACCCAGCACAGAAGAGCACTATCAATGGGCACGAGTGTGAAAAGGAGAGGGGAAAAAAACACCCCCTCCTCCTTATCAGAGCCACAGTCATGGGAGACTAACAACCCCCCTTAGCACCAAGCCCGCCACGAGAAATCCTTAGTGCTCCAGACACTCTTGCTATAGCAGTCCTACTGCCCTACCAGGAAGGATCAGGAGAAACAAAGAGCAGTGGGTACCTTCCTCAGTGAGCATATACCGCAAATAACTGTCCCAGATTAACAATCCTACCAGTAGAAAGCAAATCACCAGGGGGATCCTGAGCATCTGCTCAAAATAGGTGAATTATGGGAAGCGGGAGAGGTGTCTCTTATACAGGGCACTGGGACTGTTAATCACAAGCTGCTTGAATAGAAGGGAGCGGCTGAACCAATGACCCTGTCCCGCACCACAGCACTCCCCAAGCAAACCTGGGAAACAAAGCCTTATGCCCTGTTTAGTAAAAAAAGAGAGGAAACCAGTCTCCCTTAAGCAAGCCATCAGCCTAAACCTTGAGCAAAAAGAGATCCAGGATCACCCCACATGAGCCAAGCAAAGGTAACCAGGGCAGTGCGGAGTATACCATCAACTTAAAAGCACCCAGAGACTGCAGGTGCCAGCTAACACATTCAGCACTGATCATCCACTAGAGGGAGCAGCAGAAGCGAGAGAAAATTGCCGGCAAAGCACCACAACCCATGAAGAGCAGACAACCAGGGAGGAAGAAAGGCAGAAACACCTATGTTCCAATGCAGCTCTTACAGGGGAGGGCGGGACCCACAAAAACACACTCCAGCCAACAGAACCTGATAAAAAGCAGCCACAAAGTCTGTGACCCTGAACCCGAACATCTGATCTAGATGAAAGTCAACCCAATTATTTACAAAGCTCCAGCCACTTCAAGTGCTGCTGGTTGGCTCACTACATCTACAGACAGGGAACCCTGGTCCCCAGAGAACCCCCCCCCGACACAGATGGCAGGCAAAGTAGCAGGAAAAGAATGTTAAAAACTGAAAGCCCTGAAAAACCTGTGAAACGCTAAATTAGGAGCAGTCCCAATCAATAAAGACAAAATCTTAAAAAGTCCTGGACAACTCTGGCACATTTCCACATCATTAAAAGGGGCCCCAGAAATAAGTTCACTGATCCAGATTATTAGAGGATGTGGTGATCACCAAGTGGAGTGGAGCTCCTCAAAATCCAATTGGAGCTGACTGCTGCAGTGATAGTTCACCAAGTCCAGATATTAGTGGCAATGTTCAGGGACCCAGTGAGTAATAGAAGAAAATAGAATTCCTGACTTCTAAGCTTCTCCCTATGACAGCTGGTGCCCGGTATAAGACAGTGTTCAGGTGGTAGCTTTGAAAAGGTCAGGGAACATAGATGGCAGTTCCTTCTTAGCAATGTCATAGGACTCGAAGGCTTTTGTTGTACCCTTGTAGGTAAATTACAGGCGAGCAGGGTACAGCCGCAATGAGTTTTGATATAATGGCCATAGGCCGAGTGCTTGAGCTGGACAGGGAGGGGCAGACCTTGGGTAATCCTTATGGAAGCACTTTCCCAAGACAAGGATTGTATGTGCTATAATTTAGTGAGGATATTCATCTTATCAAGATAATTTAAAAGTTTAAAAATTAAAGATCTTGGGGCGGATCCAGTCAGAAGGGGAGGCCTCAGAGCCCTGTGAGCATGCTCAAGGACCTATTCGGAGTCATTTGAGAAGGGCCTGCAAGTATATTACAAAATTTCTGAACAAACAGCATAGTGCTGTGCCCCTCTGAGAGGCCGATTACAACCAAATTATTTCTCCAAATGTGCCCCTCTAAATCTTTTAGCATTTCCTCAAGGGCAACAAGCTTGCGTCGGAGTGTATCTGTGTCCAGCTCGGACCTTGCCTGCCATTCCTCCAATAAACTCACCTGGACTTCTACATCCCCTAATTGCTGGGTGAGAGCATCAGAAAGTTGGCGCAGTCATGCCAGCTCCTTCGTGAGTTTTTCCAATGTGTCCTTGAGGGGGACAAATTCCTAAAGAAAATGCTCTTCTGTCAGAAGTTATTAGGCTTGCGCTGATATTTTCTGTGGCATTGGAGAGGCCTTGCTACATTTGGAGGCCTTGTCTAGAGTCAGCGGTGGGGTGTTGCGCACCGATGCAGCTTTCATCTCCGAGTCCATGGAAGTGATGGTGCACAGAAGACGCGTCCACTCAGTGAGAAGTCCTCTCTGCTTGATGGCCAAGAGAAAATGGGGCTCAAGACTGTAGAAAATCAAAAAAAATAAGGTTTTATAAAGGGGCTAGGAGGGGAGCTTCGGGGCAGATGTCTTATCCAACCCAACGCATCACATGACCTTCACCTTGTGTGCACTTTTATATGTTTCCAAAATTTTACACTTCTAGATGAAAATGGTGAGGTGGCATCAAATTCTGATTCTCTATTAGAGTTTTCAGACTGGCCCCTTGTTTTCCTAGGTCCTCTTGATAATGAGCATGTTTGAGTTTCCCATTTGTAAATCTGATCATTAGCATAATAACGTTCATCCCTTAGCAGTTTTTTTTCTTTTCAATCAATTCTGCCTCTCATTTTTTTGCCTTTGATCTTAATTTAGCTAGTCCGGCCCACCAGTGACGCTGATGACCCTGGTTTGGAAACAGACTCGTGAGTCAGATGGCTGGTCGGTGAGAGAAGGAATAAGAATCTAAGGGATCACTCTCCTTCTCTGAGGGGAGGAGAAGCAGAGTGTCTGGTGCATTATTGATTTCTAGCACAGTTTGGGAGCCAGCAGTGACAAGCACTGGTATTGTGGGGTGGCATGCTCAACGTTGCACTTTGGTGCTCTGTGTCATTGCATGTCATGCCTCCCCGGGGATTACAGCAGCAAAAAATCATTGCTGCTCGATTCATGACACCCCACTTCTCCACCTCCGCACTGCCTGGGGGCTCAGTCACTGTTGCTGTGACTCACATTCTGGCAGTGTGGTCCAGTCCCACAGACCAACCCTGGGCGGTAAGCCAAGGACGTCTCCTGGTGGTTTTCACACCAGGCTCCTCAACTAAACATCCATCAGGCTATGCCTGGCTGTTTGCAAGTCCAAGAGGGCAGAGGTCGAAGAAATTTGGGGGCTGAGCCTCTGGAGGTCAGGCAACACCAAAAAATAAATAAATAAATAATCTACGTACCAGTTCACTTATCTGCAGACATCCCATTCAGCAGTTCAAATTGTGATATAAATTTCGGAGGCATTTTATTTTAATTTCTAGTGCGCTCTTGCTAAAGTGCATTTTGAATATGGTGCCAAAACTGTCCTGTCAAGCTGTCAAATTAGGGAACATGAAGTACATCAGCTGGAGGGATTTCCTGTGTATCTATCTGTGACTGTTCTTAAGTTCGATATGCTAGGCATAGGTTTCCAGGACATTAATCAGTGCCTATATGGTCTTAGTTAATCAGTTTAAGGCAATTTCATTCTTTTTTAAGGACCATTTTATAACTTGTCTTCAACTGTGGGAAATGTCAAAAATATGCCCATATGCATGTGAATGGGATCCATACATCTGGACACATCAGCATGGAGGCAGCACGCATCTGAAATACAGATGCAAGTGCTGCATCCAGGCAGCTGAAAATCCTGCCTAGAACATCTCAGTAACACAAGATACCAAGCTAACACTTCTTGATTAACACGCTGAATAGGTCTATGCCTCTGGTAGCCAACTCTCACTTCTTGATTCAAACACTGAGTAAGTATGTGCCTCCTGTAACCAGCTCTAATTTCCTGATTAAAATACCGAGTGGGCATATGTTTCCTGTAGTCAGCTTTCACTTCCCAATTAAAAAACAGAGTTGGTCTAGGCTTTCTGTAGCCAAATCTCACTTCCTGATTCAAACGCTGAGTAGGTGTATGCCTCCAGTAACCAGTTCTCACTTTCTGATTAAAACACTGATTAGTGTATGTCTCCTGTAACCAACTCTCACTGCCTGATTCAAACACCGAGTAGGTCTATGCTTTCTGTAGCCAGCTCTCACTTCCTGATTCATGTACTGAGTAGGTGTATGCCTCCTGTAACTAGCTCTCACTTCCCGATTCAAACACTGAGTAGGTCTATACCTCCTGTAGCCAGCTCTCACTTCCTGATTAAAATACTGAGTAGTTATATACCTCCTGTAGTCACCTCTCACTTCCCAATTAAAAAACTGAGTAGATCTATGCTTCCTGTAGCCAAATCTCACTTTCTGATTCAAACGCTGATTAGGTATATGCCTTCAGTAATCAGTTCTCACTTCCTAATTCAAACACTGATTAGTGTATGCCTCCTGTAACCAGCTCTCACTTCCTGATTACAACACCGACTAGGTCTATGCCTTCTGTAACCAGCTCTCACTTCCGAATTAAATAACTGAATAGACCTATGCCTCCTGTAACCAGCTCTCACTTCCTGATTAAAACACTGAGAAGGTCTATGCCTCCTGTAACCAGCTCTCATTTCCTGATTAAAATACTGAGTAGGTCTCTGCCACCTGTAACCACTGCACTATGTGTTCTTTTTCTAGAGTGCATCCAGGCACCCCTTCTTGCGTACCAGAGTAGTGCGTTATATAGGGAAGTACATCTATTGGTGAGTTCATGATCAAGAAATGGACAAATTCCCCAGAAGAAATGGAGGTAGTTTTTCAGAGAAGAAGAAAAGACTAATCTCACAAGGGACTCAGGGGTTTGCATATTATTGACATTAAAATGCATTAAAATGATTTTTCCCTATAGGAAATAAACTTGTTAAAGGTCACCATAAAAGTACACATGTTCAACATATGAAATCATTATAAGTCTGTCAAAATGTCTGCAAATCTACATAAATAAAAACAAAAAAAATTCCCCAAGGCTGTTTGACCAATTCAAGGCCCAGTGCTGAGGATGGAGACCTAGCCAGAGAAACAGCCTACAGTAGGACCCCTTTCATACTCTTAGGTGGGCAGCAGTCTGCAAACATATGGCAGTGTAAAATATGAAAAGTCCACAAGCATAATAATGTATTAACAGTCAGTCAATGAAGGTACAGTACATGAAACTGAAAGCAAATACAATTCACAGATACTTCATCTTCAACTAGCTCACCCACCCTTCAATGCAAATTTTCTGCCAGAGAACCCAGTTGGAACCAAGCCATTCCTTGAGTTTCAATACTCTCCCCCAATTTTATGTCACTCAAACAATTCAGGAAGCCTGTTTAGCTCTCACCCAGCCTGACTCATCCCTTCGACGGGGAAGGGTTTTTTTAGTCTAGCAGAGCCTGGAGAATAAATAAAATCTACACATCTGGATATCCCTCCTCCCTTCAAGGTATTTCATAAGGCAGCCTCAGATTTCTTTAAAATCTGCTCTCCTGAAGTCCAGGACCCTCATCATAGTGTGTTTTTCTCCTGTCTGATCTGTATGCCAACCCACACTGTATGACGATCACTTGTACACAGGGGGCTACCCACTGTGACTTGTGCAATGCTGTCTCTGTTCATAAGTACCAGATTCAGCACTGCTACATTGCTAGTGGATTCTGTAACCAGCTACCTAAGAAATGCTCATTGCATGGAGTCTACAATGGCAGCCCTGCTTCTAGTTGTAACTGTGGCCAGAACACTCAGGTCTACATCCAACAGGTTAAGATCCCACATCATCACTACTTACCATTTGCTTGCCATTCTGCCAATGGCATCCCCAGGTCAGAACTCTATCTCCTCCTCCAGTGCTGGTGATCTATACACATTCCCCATGCAAATAAAGCCCCAGACCCTGTCTCTTAATGTATTAACTATTGAAACGTAACACAGCAGACCTCACAACTGTTAAGTTATACAGACCATAACAATCATACAGTAGCCCAATAATAGGTATGTAATAACTGGTTACTGTTTTTCCAATAGGAAAAGCTGGTTTTAATTCACTGTTATAATCCACAGGTTATAACAGTGAACACTCACCAGCTTTTACTATGGGGTGCTTGCACGGATTGATCAGTACTGTAAAAGACACACCTGAACACACAACTGCTGCTGTCACTCAGTATTAAAAATAAAACAGCCTTGTGCCACACTGGCAACCCAGGTTCGGGACCGAGCCTGGGTCATTGGAGGTCGGCACGGGGGGGGCAGGTGGAGCTGAATGGAGTGGCCATCAAGGCAGCTCTCCTCTCCGGGGAGGTGGGGTGGCATCCTTTGCTCCCAGCTGCCCCCTGGTGGAGGCCTAGGGGCTGTGCAAGCAAGGGTGCCAGCAATAGGCCAATGGGGCGGTTGGAGGAGGGCTCTTACCGGGGCTGTAAGGCACATGCATGCCTCCACATGCATGCATACTTCTCCTGGGGTCCTCAGGGAATAAGTGGAGAAAAGTGTAAAAAACACCGGGTCTCAGGATGGTGATCGACTCTCCGCAGGCACCGCTCCTGGACTGGGCATAAGGTAAGCCCCTGTAATTCTGTGTGACAGAACTGGGGAAGTTGGTCAGATGGGGGCCGTATGGGATAGGAGAAATACAGATGCAAAAAAATAAATAAATAAAACAGAACTCTGCAAAAAATCTTATCCCTTACTGTATATCATGTTCACCTCATTTCTTCAGGATTTAGATAAGTCGTGTACTCCAACAGCAAAGTTTATGCTGACAGAAACCGCAAAAGTGAATGCCTCATTTGCATATCACCATGGATATCTGATAACAAACAGACTGAGCTTTTTAGACTTTTACAATGTCAGAAAATTAATATATGCTTTAAAGTTTACTTTTTTTCCTGTTTCACTACTTATTACTAAAAAGTTTACTATGAGACCTAAATACAAATTAAACAAGTGCTAAGTGTGATTCAAACCGATGTCTTACACATTGCTTTTTTTTCAGTTTTACAGAATCTACTGAGCAGGTCAGTACTCCACTTTCAAAATAAAAGTTAAACCTCATGTATGTATATTCTGCACTGTATTGCCTGTAGTGGAAAATAAATGTATTCAGACTAAAACAGAAATCGTTTGCAAACCCCTCTTTATTATAGCTTACATATACAGTAATAGCAGGGCAATAAAACTGTGACCAGTAATTACGTAAAATGATACATGGGAAGGAGTGAAAACTTGAATTGTATGCACACCTTTGGTGTGTGATGCTTTTATTAAACCCTTAAGCTTTGCTGTCGGGGTTCATATGGCATTCATAACCCCAGAAGCATTGACAACAAAAGTAGGAGCGTTTTGACTGCAGGCTCCATGTAATATTTTTACAAGTGTTTTTCTTTAAATACAGCATTCAAAGAATTAAACTTTCTGTGCGCATCAATTTGGGACAAGAAAGCGGACATATATTTTTAGGGGGAGAGAGCTTAAAAACTACGAACCTGGTCTTTAATGGGGCAATACCTGGCTATCTCCACTGAGGGGCTTTCAAAATGGGTGCCCACAAAGAAACTGAATGGCATGATGATCTGACCACCCAACCGGATAAACCCTGACATCATTAGTGTTGAGACCTAATGCAAAAACTAAGTCCACCTACAGTGCACTATCAGGATATAAATTAAACATTTCAAAATCCCAATTTATAGCCTCAAATCCATCTATTACTACACTACCTAACTATGCTTGGGGACTAGCTTATGTTCCCCAGAGCCTCACATATTTGGGAATATCATTTCATCAGAACATCCAGCAACTAGGAAAGGATAACCTAGTCCCTTTGCTGGAAGAGATAGGCAAAGATATCAAGAGATGGGAGCTGCTCCATCTCTTCCACTGGGGCAGAGCCCAGGCCTTCAAAATGATGGCTGCCCCCAAACTTCAATATGTATTGGATAACATACCCCTCAATATTGAGCCCAAGGTACTTAAGCAACTTCAGGCCAATATTAAGTCATTCTTCTTGGGGAAGGGTCCAACTCACCTTAGCTGGGCTAATCTCAGAAGCCCTTTAAACTAGGGGGACTCAGACTTCTGGATTTCTACTTCTGAGTTATGGCCCATACCATAATGCATATGGCAAAGACAGCCCCTTGGACCAAGGAGGTAACACCACTGCTCTGGGCAGAATGCGAGGCCTCAGTGCTAAAATGACCCCTGCTGATGGCACAGCAGTTTCCTGGCCCATCAAAGAAACAGCCCATACCCCCCACCATAGAGTGGACATTTGAAGTATGGAAGCACTTCTGCAAATTGAGTAAATGGAACCCAAATTGGGCTAAATTATATCCTCTCTGGGACAACCCTTACTTAACAATTGGGAATTTACCCTTGATGGACAAAGAATGGGCCAGCAGAAACATTAGATATCTAAGGGACTTTAAACACACAGACCTAGCTGCCATGAAAAGCTTCCAGCAACTCCAGGTGGAGTTTGACCTACCCAAACAACACCATTAGAGATACCTCCAAATAAGGCACTCCATTTCAAGCACCCTAGCCTGAAAGCCTAGGAGTCACAATACAATGAGCTGGACACACTTTTATAGCCTGATAAAGGTACATCCACATGTAGCAGTGCCATTTATGGTCACCTGATGGATCTCCTCTCAGATACCACTCTCAGAGTAAGAGACAAATGAGCAGAAGAGCTAAGTACAGTCATTATCCCCCAAATGTGGAACTGTTGTTAGCAATCAGTTAAGATCACCACAAAAGACACCCAAAGCAGATTCGTCCAGTTTATGGTGCTACATTAGTTGCACAGAACTCCAAAGCACTTGTATGCATGAGGACTGTTACTCTTGGATAAATGCTAGAGATGCCAGACAGATTGTGGCACAATTACATACGTATTGTGGTCTTGCCCACTACTAGCAACATACTGGAGCTCAATCCAGAATACCCTGAATAAGACCCTGTCAAATCAAACACCACTGTCCTCCCTTCTAGTGTTGCTAAATTACCACTTGCTCCCGGCCATAGGGCCTGGACTCACGGCTGGGGAAAAGAGATGGCTTATTGGGGCCCTGACCACAGCTAAGAGAATAGACCTTAGATACTGCAGGAACACACAAGCCCCAGATGATCAGGAGTGGATCCAAGAAGTGGGGAAACTTGCCAGCTATTAACAGGTTCACTGCTCAGTACAGGACAGGATGCCCTTATACCAAGTCACATGGGGTAGATTCCTATCATCTCTCAATTGTAAATTACCAGATTCTGGAACCCCACCAATACTATACCACAGACCAAGATAAGGGGAAGGGCAAAGAACTACATAGCAGCCCAGGAATACAGATAAGACTATAGGGCAGATAGTCACCTGACTTTAGGATAATCAGGGGCAGGCATTCCCTTATCTCCACAGGGAATAAAAGGGCATATCCCCCATTAGATTAGAATACCAAACTGTTGATTAACCCACAGCTATATGGTCTGTCTCAGGGAAGCACAATGAATAAAAGATGTGAGTTATGCACAAACATATAAAATGATTTACTACATGTGGTCTTTCATTGTAGCTCAGCAAGTCTGTTGCCTGTAAGCTGTATAAGATGTGTACATGATGTTCTATTTTCTCTTCCATTAGTCTGTTCATTCATGGGTCTTTACCCGGCCTGGGCAAGTAATACTATGTCACTGCAATAAGGTATGTGTCAATTCCAGATTGCATAACTGTATATTTAAAAATGTTGAAAATCTAATAAAATTATGAAGTACAAAAAGAAGTGGGTAGCCATCTGGGAACAAGCGATGAATAAACAGTGTGGTTCATGATAAACAGCCACAGAGTCAAGTCACACAAAGGTGAGGGTATTAAACTTTAGGAGGGCTGACTTTGGCAAAATGGGGGAGTGCCTCAGAAAAGCACAAGCAAACGGGCAAGAAGGTGGGGTGCAGGAACAATGGGGAAAAATCAAAGCTGTCATCACAGAAGCAACAGGCCTTTGTGTGTGAAGCAAATAAACAAAACAAAATGAAGGAAAAAAACACTATGGTTCTCAAAAGAGGTGGTGGAGAAGGTTAGGGAGAAAAAGACAGCATTCAGGAAGTATAAGGGAACACAGAAGGAGCAAGACAATGAACTGTACTAGTTAAAGCAGAAGGAAGCGGGGAAGGCAATCAGAATAGCAAAGGCCCAAAACCAAGGTAAAGATGGCCAACTCAGTTAAGAAGGGGGATAATACCTTTTATACGTACATTAGCGAGTGAAGAAAGACCAAGAGACGTGTAGTGAGGCTTAATAAAGGGAAGGGGGGTGGGCAGAAGGCGACAGAGACAAAGCAGAGATACTGAACGAATACATCTGCTCAGTATTCACAAAAGAAGAGGAGGGGGAGGAACCTAAATCAAATAATAGAAGCACACTGGATAGGGGGGTCGATACCAGTCCATTCATAGAACAAAGAGTCCTGAAAGAACTCCTAAAACTGAAGTTGAACAAAGCAATGGGGCCTGATGGGATTCCCACTTAGAACTCTAAAAGAACTAAGGGAAGAGCTAGTGGCACCACTGACTACCCTTTTTAACAAATTATGAGAGGAGGGTGTGGTACCTGAGGGCTGGAGGAGGATGGATGTGATTCCCCTTCACAAAAGTGGGAGCAAGGCAGAGGCAGGAAACTACAGACCTGTTAGTTTGACCTCTGTGGTAGGAAAAATGATTCAATCACTTCTGAAAGAAAGAATTGAGTACCTAGAGGCCAGCAGAACACAGGATTCAAGGCAACATGGATTCACAGCAGCAAGGTCATATCAGATGCATCTAATAGATTTCATTGACTGGCTGACCAAAGTAGTAGACCAGGGAGGGGCTGTGGACGTGGCCTGCCCAGACTTTAGCAAGGCATTTGACACAGTCCCACACAAAATATTAATAAAAAAGCTAGCCTGGGAGTGGGTCCCAGGGTGGTAGCCTGGGTAAAAAATTGGCCTAAAACAGGATGCAGAGGGTAATAGTAAACTCCAAAGAAAGGGGGGTTACTAGTGGGGTACAGCAGGGTTCAGTACTGGGATCAGTCCTCTTTAATGTCTTTATAGGTGACATTGCAGTGGGACTGGAAGGAAAAGTATGCCTTTCTGGCAAATGACGCAAAGATCTTCAACAGGGTTGATACACAAATGGGGGTGGGAAGGATGAGAAGGGACTTGGCAAGGTTGGAGGAATGGTGAAAAGTATGGCAGCTTAGATTCAGTGCAAAGAAGTGCAAAGTAATGCACCTGGGAAACAAAAACCCAAGGGAAAAGCACAAATTGGGGGGGGAGGTATTAATGACAACAAAAATGGAAAGGGACCTGCGGGTAGTCATATCAGATGACCTAAAGGTGCAGTAGGCAAGCAATGTGAGAAGGCAGTAAGGAGGGCTAGGGGAAATACTGGGATGCTTAGGGAAAGGCACCACTAGTAGAAAACAAGAAATTGTTATCCATCTGTACAGACAGTTGGTGAGA
The DNA here is from genome assembly GCA_016271365.2 of Neoceratodus forsteri. Taxonomy (NCBI): domain Eukaryota; kingdom Metazoa; phylum Chordata; order Ceratodontiformes; family Ceratodontidae; genus Neoceratodus; species Neoceratodus forsteri. Next base: position 1,383,885,252 of record CM057455.1, read on the forward strand.
CCCTATCTGGAGTACTGCATGTGGGTCTGGAGACCCCGTCTCTGCAAGACATAGATAGGATGGAATCGGTCCAGAGGATGGTAACCAGAATGGTGCAAGATCTGCACCAGAAGCCATATGAAGAGAGACTGAAAGAGCTTAATAAGTATACCCTCAAAGAAAGGAGGGAGAGGGAGAGGGGGACATGATAGAAACTTTCAAGTACCTCAGAGGAATCAACAAAGACCAAGAGGGTGGCATCTTTCAGAAAAAGAGATGTGCAAGAACAAGGGGGCACAGTTTGAAGATAGAGGGGGAACGACTCAGGGGCAACATGAGGAAGTATTTTTTTCATGGAGAGGGTGGTGGATGCATGGAACAGCCTTTCTGAGGAGGTTGTGGGGTTAGAAAACTGTGGGGGAACTCAAGAATGCATGGGACAGACATAAGGCATTTCTAGTGGGAGGTAGGAGTAAGTACGCTGTTGGTAAAACTAGGATTTGCAGCTTATCTGATAGGTAGGAAAATGGGCAGACTGTGGCCTGAGCAGTCCTTATCTGCCATCAGACTCTATGTTTCTAAGACATAAATTGGAGTAACCATTTTCAAAACTAAGAGTCTTCATCATTGACCCAAGCATTGAAGTCACCCAGTACTAACAGACTGTATGAGTCCACCACTAAGTCTATCATTAACCTTCCAGCTCCTGCAGAAATCACCACCACGTTCTAGAGAGTGGTGCACAAGGATGATTTTGCAACCTGAATCTAGATCTCCTTGAATGGCTACACATTCAAATGAAGTGGTTTCCACCTTGGGGTATGCCATCAGTCACAGAGTGATCTATAACATATGGCCATCCACCCCCTGCCCCACCTCATCTTGCCATGCACCACTGAATAACCAAGAGGGACAGATGCATTCAGCACAGGGCCCCAGTCATCATCCAACAAGATTTCAATGATGCTTACCAAGTCCGCTGAGGAATCTGCAATGAATGCCTCCATCACTGTGGTTTTATTTCTTAGATACCAGGCATTACAAAGAATTGTATAAGGGGGAAGATAAGGCTGAGTGTCTCACTACCAGCTGCATTGTAGCCAGGACAGCCCATGGGAATTGCACCAGACAGGATAGCCCTCTGTCCTAGGCTGGTCTACCCCCAGGGTGCCTTCTTGACCTGACACTCCTAATCACTCCCTCTTTCACTAGTCCTCACTGAGCCAGCTAATGTCTCTGTTTATGCACAAAAGGATGCCCAGTCCCCTGCAACAGTCAGTGATCACTGCTGGTATAGTACACTGACCCCCACCCCAAAAAAAAGAGTGCAGTAGATGGAACTGCTTCACAGAGTAGGAAAAAATAAGACTACTACTATATCCACACATTTCAAATAAAAATCCCCAAAACTTCCCAACCAACCCAAACCAAAATACACAAACCCCACCTGCAATTCCCCCACCAACAACAACCAGACACACAACACAAATACTCCAGTACACTCAATAAACACAATGCAGCCTTACCATTCACCCACCCAACTCTAACCACATTAAAAAACAAGATCAGAAAAACAGAAAATAAATAAGAGGATGGGAAAGCTAGTAGGGTCCTGCACAACTGAACAATGTCACTTCTCTAAAACCAGTGAACAGATGCTCATACTGCATCTGCTGCCACTATGGTAAACAAAGACCTCTATGAAAGTCACAGCAAAATGTCTTGGATGAGATTCCAGATAAAATCATGACATTTTAAACCCAATCCTTCCAGTGACAATCCTCAACCCCTCCAGCCAGCACAGACCGAGGAACAGGAAGAAGAGGGGAGGAGGTCACCCACAGCTTAGAACAGCTCTCACCCAAGCCACCTGCTCAGACCAATTCCACCAAGACACCACAAGGAAACAGCTTTCACTAAGCTCCTCTCTCACTAGGAGCAGGAAAGGAGTATCAGCTCAGTAGAACAAAAAGTCTGTAAGCCACCATACACCCCGGCACTCAATAAGCCAAGCCAGCTAGAAATTTCCCTACGTCCTCTCTCACAGCACAGTAGGACAAAAATACTATAAGACCAAGTGTAGCAGTTGCACTACTGCTTGTGGCATAGATGGCCCAGGTTTGAAAGTGAACTCGGGGCATCGGAGGGTCGGCCAGTAGAGGATCATGTGTCCATGTGACTGATCTCCTCTTCCAACAGTGATGGGATGTGAAGTCTGGCATGCATCTGACCCCTGGTGAAGGCTAGAGGAAAAGACAGTCTGGGGCCACCAGATGTGCATGGATGTATGGCGGCTGTCAACACATGTTGTGAGGAAGTGTGTAACATGAGTCATGACTGCATTACTTGTCCACACCTCCTGGGGAGAAAATAAGAAAATCTTCTGTCCAGCAGGGTGACACTGGTCACCCACAATCCTCATATCCAGCTATCTAGGACCTGTCCAATGCATTGGATCCTGTTTGACAGTAAGGATTGGGGAACACCACCACCAGGGTGTGCAATCCCTGGGGAAGACATGTACATGTAAGTCCTAGAGGATACTGGGGTGACTGGCAGAAGGGGGTCCTTCAGATGGGGCAGCAACAGAGGCACAAAAAAACAAAATAAGACCAGGATTTTCTGTTACCAACACCTCACTCTGCTCTCACCACCGGCTTTACACAGCAATAGAATTACAGCTCTTACCAATATGTTTCTGCAGACACAAAGTAAGGAAAATTATTCACAGAAACTGACAAGTGTTAAGGTCAGATCCCAGACTTTTAGAAGTGGTTAATAATACAACAGTGGGTACATACAAAAGTGCTAGTAGGACTGGTTTGCCAGCATAGTGGTAGTGCTAACATTTGTGATGCTGATGACATGGGTTCAGAAGCAAACTTGGGAGTCAGAGGCCCAGTTAGACGGAAGAGGACTGAGTGTCTGAAGGACTTTTCTCCCTCTCCAGGGGTGAAGAGACATGGAGGCCTGTGTCTACCTGATACCTAGTGGAGACAAGGGGTAGAGCAGGTTGGGGCCATCATGATGAACTGGAGGTGTAGCAGTCGTCAGTGTACACCATGCAGGAGCATGCATCATGATGGCATTGTACATATCCACCTACTGGGGAGCAAGTTAGGAGGGAAAATGGTATAGGACTAGAAGAATGACATTGGTCTCCCACAGGCCCCCTTCACCTCACTAGCCAGACACAGTCCATGTGGAACTGGATCTTGTTTGATGATAGGGTTTGGGGGATGCACCAACTCCACTGGGGGGGGCAAGCCCTGGGAGAAGACTGCTGAAGAGGTAAGTCCTAATGGATGTCAGGGTGCCAGGGTTTTGGAGACTGCAAGATGGGAGCCAGTCAGGGCAGGAGAGAAATGGAATAACAAAAAAAAAAGTGTCAGTAGTAGAAACTTGGGGGGGGGGTGTTAGTATGTGCGGTATAACCTGTGAAAGGATAAATTACTTTGTGGCTAGCATTACCAACAGTTGTGGAAAAATGAATGAGATGTAAATACTGCAAAGTTGTCAATGACTGTATATCCTTCTTGAATCCCAAAAACACTCATGTTATTACTGTGGTGGGATAAAGCCGTACCTTATTGTTTTAAGGTTATTTTATGTATATAATGCATCAGGGATGCCCATGGTGGGCCAGTCCAACTTGCAAGGGATCATGGGTACAAAATTATGAAATTCCTTGTGCTGAGCAGAAACTGTTAGCTGCTTAGTCAGAGACTGGAGTTTGATTAAACCATTTAAAAGAAAACGAAAGGGCTAATTAAGTATAGCAGAGAGGCCAGGGGCAGTATTCACAAAGATCCTGAAATTCCCGCAGCTGCAGCAAAACGTCGGCACCAAAGGGAGACCACTTGCAGAGCTGCAGGAGTCCCGCAGTGGTGGGTGTTCTCAAAGCTGGAGCCAGATTACGACTGGCTCCACGATACATGGCTGCTTGCCGGAGGTGTTGCCCGGGAGAACTCCGCAGCTGTGGCAAGATGCTACGGCTGGTGGGAGCAGCCGTAATATTCTCCGCAACTGCTGTGGCTAAGAATCACAACCAGCGCAGCTGCGGGCGATTTCAGCCCGCAACTGCAGTTGCAGAGTGAGACTTTGGTCCTGACAGTTTTGAGAATCCTGCCCCAGGTATCCCAATTTGCTTGTGAAAGACCCAGGCCTCTAAAGGAGCCGTGATGTCTGGGAACCTTTTGTCCTGTGAGGTCTGCACTGAGTTAATCTAATTACAACTGACTGGACTAGCATTTGGGTAAATTGCTATGAACAGGTTAGCTTGAATGCAGCCATTTGGGAGGAGGGGGTGGATCTGCTCCTGGAATTCAGGCTGAAACTGGTTTGCCTCTGGGCCCTTTGTTCCCTACTCAGAAATGCACATTTGTTTTTTTTTAAATAAAATATTAAAACCTGACTGGTTGTGTAGCCATGGAGATTGAATGCTAGCCAACTGCATTACAAAATCAGTATCACTGGACCTGCCCTTTGAGAAACTCCATAACATAGGGTGCAAGACTTTATCAGGCCCTTTTTGCCTTCTGCTTTTGTCTGCTGCCATTTTGCCTTTCTGCCTGTTGCCAATTCAAGTTACATATAAGGAACCGTTTCCATTTGGGACCCTGTCCTGCTGAGACAGAGCAGAAACATATTCTTTTCAAGAACTCTCCTGGACCAAGAGCCAAGATTTCAATTACTTTTCTAAGAACACTTTGCACTTCAAATTTAGCAACCAAGGACTTGAGGTAGAATTTTTAAACCAGAGTTTCACAGTTTAGTTTTTATTGTATATTTCCATTTTCTTTTCCATATCCTGTAACCAATGTCTAAAATTATCTGTCTTGAAGTTATTTACTGTATTTAATAATTAATTAGTAAAACTTTGGCTTACTTTAAGATAATTCTGCCAGTGCCTTTTGTGTGTGTTGTTTTGGGAAAGGCTTGTTCAGTCTATGCTAGGCCTGTGTGACTGATTAAGGGCCAAACACTACCAAAGTAAAGTATCACAAGGGACCCTGTGGCTGAAAGGAGGGGAGGAAATACAAAAGGTTTCCAGGAGGAGTCTGTGGGGGTTGAACCAGTCTCTTCATTTCTGGGGAAAGACACATAACAGAGTTGTATCGGGCATTTCATGAGGGCCTATATATTCCTGTGGCTTTCTGATTGGTTGTGCAATGGCTAAGAGGGTTGATATCAGGAACACAGACTTGAGACTTGTATTTGCACCCCCTCACATGGAAAGAGGGAGCCCTGGGATCCTCTGGTGTACATTCAGTTGTAAAATACTGAATGTGCTAAAAGGACAGAGAAGGGGTATCCCTGACCCTGATCACAAGGGGATTCACTGTAGCCCAGGGAATTCCGGCCCCACTGAGTGGCTTGTGACAGATATTGGTGGCATGGTTGTTGGATTTGAGGGCAGTGTGTCAGATTGGTAAACCGTAAACAAACCACTCACAAACAGGGAAAAGATTGGAAAAAAAAAGAGAATATTTGGTTATAGTATAAAGTTCCCTACCTGTTTTTTTTATGGTGTAAGGAAGTGTAGGAGTAATTAGGGACAAGATTACTTGCAAGCAAAGCGACTGCATTACAGACCAGCTAAGGCAGTTGTGTCAGGAAAGAAGGGTCCATTATGAGGGGTGAAGCAAAAATAACCTCATGGAGGCTCTTGTGGAAGCCAATGAGCAAGCGACTGCCCAGGACCTGGAATCACAGTTGGTGAAGGAAAGGGACCAGAACTTGGGTGTGGGTGTGCCAGGGGCCATTGCAGTATCCAGTCCCAGGGAGGAGGGCAGTGAGATCAGACTGAACCCAGAGCCACAGCACCAAGTGAAGTCCACCACAGATCCTGAGCTAGGGAGGCTAAAGCTACCATTTTGAGCTGAGGAAATTGGAGCTTGCTGACAAACAGCATGAAAGGGAGCTGGAGCAGAAAAGTCTGGACCATGTAGTGGAGATGCTGGACAGGTTGTGTCAAAGAGATGCCGAGGAAAAAGCACCAAAGAGAATTCAAACTGGAGAAACTAAGACTCCAACAGCCATCGCCAGAGCAGGTAAGTGGCATAGGTGAATCTCGAACTCCAGGGTTAGGGTATAAATTAAATTCCAAAATTAATACCAGAAGTTAAAGAAGGGGAGGCTATGAATGCATTTTTGAATTCATTTGAAAAGGTCTGTATCCAGACCAAGATACCCAAGGAGGCCTGGAGATTTCAGCTATCCCTGTTGCTTACTGTCAAGGGGAGTGAGGAGCTAGGCCAAATGGGCAATGAGGACAGTAAAGTCTATGAAAAACTTAAAACGGCTTTATTGAAAAAGTATGAACTAACTCCTGAGGCCTACAGAGTTAAATTTTGGAAGCTTTGAAAGACCTCTAAAATGAGCTTTAAAGAACTCACTACAAAGCAACGACAGTTTTTGAAACATTGGTGGGAGGGTGTGGAAGCAAAGTCTGCAGGAAAAATTGAGACGGTTGTGTTATTTGAACAGTTCTTTTGGGTTTTCCCAGTGGAGCTGAAAACCTGACTGGAGGACCGGGATCCTAAAATAGCAAGCTGCTGAGCTCTTGGATCAGTTTGCCAGGAGCAGGCCTGCTCTGAAAGGAAGTGGGGAAACAGGTGCTGCAGGGTGAAAAGGAAAAAAGTGCACCTTCAGGGCAGCTACAACCCTCACTGCCTCTGCAGAAAGGGGGGAAGCCACAAGTTACCAAAAAGGGATTTCTTGGAAAAAAGAAATGATGAATGTTGGTTTTGTAAGCAGCCAGGGCATCTTGCTAGACAGTGTCCTAGAAAGGTACAGACTGAGCAAAGTTTCCCTTGAAAGGAGGTGGGTGCACCGTATATGCTTGAAAGCATGCCTGTAAACATGAAAGAGCACATACACCCAGTTACCGGGGTGCAGATCCACAGGTTAAGGGACATAGAGGCATCTCTTACCCTGGTAAAAGTGGATTTGGTTGGCCCTGAACAGCTTATAACTAATCAGTTACTACTGTGGTGGGATTTCCTGGGGAGAAGAAAAATCTGCCACTAGCTAGTGTTCTCCTGGATTGGGATGAGACATGAGAGAGGGTGCAAAAAGTGGTAGTGGCAGCCAACCTCACCCTGGATGTGATTATAGGGAACAATCTCCAGCAGGGGTGGTGTGTGTGGTTACCCGCAGTCAGACGGCTAAGGTCACTTGTAATTCCCTGAATCCCACAGAAGGCCCCATGGAAAAAAATAGAAGACTGGTTCCCAAACCTGTGTCTCCTGAAAGGGAGAACAGTGAAAAGCCAGTGGTTCCTGACAGGGAGAATAGTGAAAAGAGGTAGGACATCCCCAAGTAGCCATTCACCAAACAGCTACAGAAAGTTACTTCTGGGGATGGAGGGGTAACTAATGGTCAGAAAATAAGGGATGGCAGTGACTCTGAATGCCCTGATACAAAAGCAAAGGAACCCAGTTTAGGAACTGAAAGGAACATGTCCCATGCTTTGGGAAAATGAGAAGATTTTGCATCTCCTCAGAGGACTGACCCTAGTTTGGAGAGAGGCTGAGGGCTTGTGCAGAATCTGATGGGACACAGGGAGGTGACATGAGACATAGGGTATTTTGGGAAAATGGACTGATGTATACACAGGATGTGAGGACAGAGGAGGGTGATGAGCAGGCAGCTTGCCGTTCCCCAGGGTTATCATGAGTAGTTGCTCAAAATCACTCATGATATCCCCATGTCAGGAGAACATCTGGGAATCACTCACTCCATGCAGTGATTAGCCCACAGTTTCTATTAGCCCAACTTCGCCCAGCAGGTGAAGGATATTGCAGGCCTTGTCACTGGTGCAAACAGATAGGGAAGGCAGGTAATAAAACAAAAGCTGTCCTAATTCCTTTGCCCATTGTGGAGGAGCCATTCCAAAAAGGCAGGAATGGATATTGTGGAACCTTTGAGTTCCCAAAGCTTCTCCAAGGAAAGGTATATCCTGACAGTGATTGATCTTGCCACCCAATACCCAGAGGTGGTCACCCTCTCCTCAATCAAGGCACAGAAAGTGGCAGAAGCCTTGCTAGGGATTTTCCTCCATATCAGGTTTTCACAGGAGGTTATCTCTGATCAAGGGGGTAACTTCATGTCAGACCTGACGAAGAGTTTGTGGGAGAAGTGTGGGGTAATGCAGAGCTGCATGACACCTTATCACCCACAAGTCAATGGGCTTGTGGAAAGTTTTAGTGGTACCCTAAAAATGATGCTCCAAGCATTTGCTTAACAGCATGGGAGGGACTTGGAGAAATACCTTCCCCACCTGTTGTTTGCATACAGGGAGGTGCCCCAAGAATTGACAGGATTCTCTCCCTTTGAACTCTTATATAGACGTAAGGTGCGTGGGCCCCTAGACTTGATCCAGGAAGACTAGGAAGGCAAGCATGCCACCTAGGGAACTCCCATAGTGGAGTATATCCTTAGGTTTAGGGAGAAGCTGAAGGAGCATATGGGGTGGCCCAAAGCAACCTGTCAGCTGCCCAGCAGTAGAAAAATGTCTGGTACAATTGAGGAGCCAGAGCTCGCTCATATAGCGCAGGCCTGGAAGTAATGTTTCTAATTCCAGTCCAGAAGGATAAGCTGCAGGCCGAGTGGGCAGGACCACATGAGGTAGTCTGACAGCTTAATGATATGAACTATATTGTAGAACTACCTGACAGGAGACTTACCCATAGGATGTACCATGTCAGTGTAATGAAGCCATATGTAAATAGGGCCAACATGATGTTTACAGTATGTAGTCCTGGGGAGGAGACAGATGTGGAAGACCCCCTCCTGAACTTTCTATAGGAAAGCAAGTGGGATTCCTTTGTGGAGCCAATCAAGCTGTCACCCCAGTTGACCCCAGAACAGGTCCAGGAAGTGAGGGAGGTTTTAGAGGACTTTGCCCCTTTATTTATGGCAAAGCCTGGCTGTACCCCCTTAGCAACCCATGATGCAGATACGGGGACAAAAATGCCCATATGATGGACAGCCTACCAGGTGTCTGAGGCCATCCTAAAGGACATTAGGAGGGAGGTGGAGGAAATGCTGGACTTGGGGTAATCCAGAAATCACACAGTCCCTGGGCCTTGCCCATAGACCTCATCCCCATACTGGATGGATCTGCCCACTTTTATGTGGACTATCGTGGACTCAATGCAATAACGAAGTCTGACACCCAAACAGTGCCCCAGACAGATGAGTTGTTTGGCAAGTTGGAGGGGTGACCAATCTAACAATGATAGACCTGACAAAGGGGTACTGGGAGGTGGAGTTGACTGCCAGAGCTAGGGAACAGTTGGCCTTCATCACCCCAATATGGATTTTTGAATTTAAGGTGATGCCTTTTGGGATAAAGAATGCACTTGCCACCTTCCAATGGTTGGTAAATCCGGTGCTACAAGGTACTGAGGAGTACACAGTGACCTTCCTAGATTATACTGCAATTTTCAGTAATAGCTGGAAGGAGTACCTGACCCATCTGAGGAAAATCTAACTGTCAAAGCCAAAATGTGTCAGCTGGTCATGGCTGAGGTACCATATTTGGGACATGTAGTGGGGAGTGAACAATTACATACAAACCAGGTCAAGATAGAGGCCATTGAGGCATGGACTACACTGGGAACCCAGAAGCACATCAGGAGCTTCCTTGGGACTGCAGGGTACAACAGAAAATATGTACAAAATTACAACACCCAAGCAGCTCCTCACTCTTGCTTGTTAAAGAAAAAGCAACCCAAGAAAGTAAAATGGGACACAACATGTAACAGGGCCTTCATATAGCTAAAAGCCACACTGTGCAGTGCCCTTGTGCTGGCCACCCCAGACTACATTAGGCAATTTGTGGTGCAGACAAATGCTTCTGATGTGGGGACTGAAGCCATCCTCTGCCAGACATCCTAAAAGGGGAAAGATCACCACATTGTGTACCTAAGTAGGAAGCTATTTCACAGGGAGCAGATGTACTCCACTGTGGAAAAAGAATGCCTTTCCCTGGTGTGGTCACTTAAGAAGTTAGAGCCCTACCTCTATGGGAGGTGCTTTGAAGTAGAGACAGACCACAACCCACTGGTATGCCTAAACCAAATTAGATAGATGAAGGGGACACTACTTAGATGGAGCATTGCACTACAGGCCTACAACATGGACATTAAACATAGGTCAGGGTCTGCTAATGCCAATGCAGATGGCCTATCTCACCAATTGGAGTAAGGGAAAGAATTGGTGGAAACCCTTACTGAAAAGGGGCATGTTCACCCCAGGTTCTGTTAAGGAGGGAGGATTGTGGTGAGATAAAGACATACCTTATTGTTTTAATCATATTTCATGTTATTGTGTGTATATAATGTATCAGGGATGCCCATGGCTGCCCAGTCTAAATTGCAAGGGTTTATGGGCACAAAGAAAACATGGGCCCTAAAATTATGAAATTACTTGTGCTGGGCAGAAGCTGTTAGCTGCTTAGCCAGGAACTGGAGTTTGATTAAACCATTTAAAAGAAAACAAAAGAGCCAATTAAGCATAGCTAGAAAGTCAGGTATCCCAATTTGCTTGTGAAAGACCAAGGCCTCCAGAGGAGCTGTGATGTCTGGGGACATTTTATCCTGAGAGGTCTGCCCTGAGTTAATCTAATTACAACTAAATGGACTAACATTTGGGTAAATTGTTGTATGCAGGTAACCTTGACTACAACCATTTGTGGGGAAGCTGGATCTGCTCCTGGAATTCAGGCTGAAACTGATTTGTTTTTTGTAATAAAATATTAAAACCTGATTGGTTGTGTAACCATGGAGACAGAATGCTAGTCAACCATACGACAAGTCAGTATCACTGGACCTGCACTTTGAGAAACCCCATAAAACCCCATAAAACAGTGGTGCAAGACTTTATCATGCCCTTTTTGCCTTCTGCTTCTGTCTGCTGCCTTTTTGCCTTTCTGCCTGTTGCTACTTCAAGTTACATGTGAATGAACTGTTTGCACTTGGGACACTGTCCTGCTAAGAGAGAGCAGAGACAGTCTTTTTAAAAATTCTCCAGGACCAAGAGCCAAGATTTCAACTATTTTTCTAAGGACACTTTGCACTTCAAATTCAGCAACCAAGGACATGAAGTAGAATTTTTAAACCAGAGTTTCAGAGTGTTGTTTTTGTTGTATGTTTCAATTTCCTTTTCCATATCATGTAACCAATGTCTAAATTAATCTTCTTTAAGTTACTTACTGTATTTACTAATTAATTAGTAAAACTTTTGTTTTGCTTTAAGATAATTTTGCCAGTCTATTATGTATATGTTGTTTTGGGAAATGGTTGTTCAAATTGTACTATGCCTGTGTGACTGCTTGAGGGCCACACACTACCAGAGTAAAGTATAACAAGGGACTCTGTGGATGAAAAGAAGGGGAGGAAATACAAAAGGTCTCCAGGATGAGTTTGTGGAGGTTTGAACCAGTATCTGCATTTCTGAAGAAAGACACCTAATAGGATATACAGGGTATTCCTGGAGGGCCTTTACATGCCTGTGGCTTTCTGGTTCATTGTACAGTGGCTGAGAGGGTTCTATCTTGGGAACACTGACTCAAGACTTGTATCTGCACTCCCTTGCATGGAGAGAGAGAGAGCCCTGGGATCCTCTGGTGTACATTCAGTTGTGAATAGAGATGCAGCAAATTTAAATTTCACCAGTGACGTGAAGTGGCCAATACAAAAGGCTCACTTCACCTTGTAATTATTACTTTGTGTTGTCATTCCCCCTTAACGCAAAGTAAGGTGAAGTAACAACAATATTGGCAGCCCCTCACACACACAGTCACCAGAATTAATATGCATCCCCAAAATGCTACTGTCTTGTGTCCAGAAAATTCCCCAGTGCTGACGAAATGAAATGAGAGGGTAACAAAAAAAATGAAAAGTCTCCCAGAAATAATGGTGCACTCTGTCATGCAAACAGTGGTCACACACAATCACCAGAATTAATGTGCATCCCCAAAATGCTACTGTCTTGTGTCCAGAAAATTCCCCAGTGATGACGAAGTGAAATGAGAGCGTAACAAGAAATACAAAGTCTCCCAGAATTAATGGTGTACTGCAAACGCAAAGATTCAGATTGTGCTGTGCACTCAAGAGATGCAAACACAAAGGCACAACACCTAACCAATGCTCACATGTCACAAATCCACATCTGGAAAAGAATACCTTTTGCTGGTTTGGGGGGGTAGTGCACGGCACTAACAATCCACTACCAGTAAAGATGCCACAAAGCAGTATAAAAAATTCATGCAGGTGCAGTGGATAGAGGTTCATACTGCTGCAATTACTCTGTGGCACAATAAAAGGTGTCTGATTTAATGGCACACATCGCACACACACTCACACACACACACACTACAAGTAACGCGTAGCAAATTGAAAACCTTTAGTAATATAAATGTTTTAAACACACAGAAATTATACACTGCTGCACCACAACAATCAGCAAAAAAGTCAAGAATTACTGAAAATATTACTGTGTGTACATTAACAGTTATACAAGAAAAATATAACCAAAACAAAAAAGACTGTCTTTTTCTCCCAGTTAATCTACCTACACCACAGATACGCCCCTCCCCCAAAGCACACTTCACAGTACACAAACTGACTGTTCTAAAATAACATTCAAAGTCACACACAAACAATAAACACTTGATGATATGAGCACAGGAGTGTTTCCTACAATCGACGTAGTAAATTTTGAGCAAGCAAATGGCTCAAAAAGGCTTTTTTAACAGCTTTTAGAGGATTTGAATCGTAGACCTCTGAGAAGAAACTGTCTCCATGTTCCACTACACACACACTACAAATAACTGAGGCCGTGCAGAACAATAGAGCCCATGTGACCTGCAATCCCATGAAGCGCTGCAAAATTGGCCTTGGAGCTCAATAACAAGGTGAAGTGATGTGAAGTACATTGATTTCAATGTACTTCGCCTTAAAATTGGTGGAGAAGTGATTTGGGGAAGGTATTATAATGCAAAGCCATTGGTTTCAATGGACTTTGCATTCCTCATCATGATGCGAAGTACTCCACTTTGCATTGTGGAATACTTTGCAGATTCCACATTACTCCGCTAATCACTACACGGAGCGAATTTTGGCCACTTTGACCACCACTAGTTGTGAAACAGCAAATGTGCAAAAAGGACAGAGGAGGGGTATCCCTGGCCCTAATCACAAGGGGATTCACTGTAGCTCAGGGAATTCCCACCCCACCAGAGTTGGCTTGTGACAACCATTATCAAGTATTTTGTGAATGGTGGCATTAATTTTCTTGTTTATTTAACAGCATAATCTTGTGGTACTTACTGAGGAGTATGTAGCTGATTGCATGTGAGACATTAATTTATTTTATTTATTTAGTTTTTGTTAACTGGGTTAGGTGCGCTAGTCAAAGTTGACTATTTTCAGGCACGACCTGGGAGAATACATACATAAAATGAGATGAGATTATACAATACATAGTATATACTACAGGTACATAGTATATAGTACAGGTAGGTTAGAATACAGATCAAGTCAGACAGTACTCGAGATAATACATATAGCTATGCAGAGATGACAAAAATGACATTAGTACATGCAAATAACTGAAAATGGGCTAAGTGGCAGCTATAAAGACATTTTATAGCAAAGCTTGTTTAGATGTGTAGCAGTGTCTTGGGTGAAATAGGGTGGTTAGCTGTGAGGCATTAAGTGGGATCAAAGCATGTGCAGGGGTCCCGGGATAGGTGGCGATATAGTTCTTTTTTGAAGACTGGGTGGGAGTTAGCCTGCCTCAGGGCAGGAGGGAGGGATTTCCAGGTGGCTGGGGTGGTGCAGTGAAATGCTCCAGAGCTTTCTGAAGTAAGACACCTGGGTATGGTGAGTAGAAATTTGTTTGCCGAGCGTAGTCTGTGGGCAGGTGTCTGTGGTACAAGTAGAGCTGCAAGGGAGGAGGGGGTTTGGTTACGGATTGCAGAGTCTGTGAGGGTCCCTAGGGAGTATAGTCGGTAAGCAGTTGGGGAGAGCCAGCCTAGGTCACTATACAGTGTGCAGTGATGCTTGTGGCGATGGGAAGAGGAGGCATACTGACATATGTTGTTATACGCGACATCCCATTTATGGAGAGCAGTCTTATGGCATTAGCAAAAGTGGAGACACCATATGTCAGCACTGGAAGCAGAATACCCTTTGCAATTGCCAATTTGGCAGATGGTGTTAGCAGGTGACATGTCTTATAGGCGATTCCAAGTTTGGCATTTGTTGCTTTACAGGTTGACTGGATGTGCAGACTGAAATCAAGGGATTTATCAAGGAGGGCTCCCAGGTATTTGAAGGATGTGACACAGTCGATGAGAGACTCCCCCCAGAATCATGGACTAGGAGGGGTTCCTTACAGGCCCTGAGTTTGGGGGCAGTGCCAAATAGCATGGCTTGGGTCTTTTCTGTGTTGAGGATGAGCTTATTAGCATTTAGCCGTGTTTGCACATTCCTGAAATCCGAGGAGAGGTTTTTCTTAATGATGTTAACTTTGTCAACGCTGGAGTAGAGGACAAGATCATCAGCGTATAAGATAGCTGAGCAGGAGAGTATGGCATAATCTATGTTGTTGATGTATAGCGAGAAAAGAAGGGGTCCCAGGATGGAGCCCTGGGGTACTCCAATGTCAGTGCTGGTCACATCCGAGAGAGCAGAGTTGAATTTAACAAGTTGTAATCTGTTTGATAGGTAGTTGTTAAACCAGTCAACTACTGAGGATGAGAAGTTAACTCTATGCAGGGTTGAGAGAAGTAGGGGATGATCAACAAGATTGAAAGCTTTGCTAAGATTGATAAATATTGCTCCAGTAAGTAGGCCTTTGTCCGTGTTGCAAAGTACATCATTGGAGAATTTGAGAAGAGTGGTTGAGGTACTGTGCCCTTTTCTGAAACCATGTTGATTGTCTGAGAGAAGGTTGTTCTTTGTGAAATAGTCAATGGTTTGGGTTACAACAAGCTTCTCCAGTAGCTTGCTTAGCACAGAGAGGATGGCTATGGGCCTGTAGTTGTTGATATCCTTTGGTCCTCCTTTTTTAAGGATAGGTGTAACTCGGGCAATCTTCCAGAGATCTGAGACAATGCCAAGAGAGAGAGAGACAGAGTGAAAATCTTGGCCAGTGGTGAGGCAATCAATGGTGCCGCTAGCTTCAGGAGTCGTGGCTCGAGTGAATCTGAGCTGGGGCTAGTGTTGTTGGATATGTTTTGCAATAGTCTTTGGACCTCAGATCTAGATATAGCTTTAAAGTGGAAAGGGGGGTAGTAGTTAGTTGGCAGTGGTCAGCACCAGATGCAGATCTCTGGGGTGTGCAGTAAGGCTGAGATGCTGTGGGAGGTGAAGCGAAGGACGAGGTGTACTGAGACAGGTCCATGAATAATCTGTTGAAGGCATTTGCTATAGTGTTCGAGTCATTGCAATGTACACCATTTAGGATCATATCCCCTGGGGTTGATGACTGGGTAGCCCCAAGAAAGGTCTTGATGTGTGTCCAGAATTTTCTAGGGTCACCAGCAGAGTTTATGAGCAGTTCCTTGCAGTAGCTGCTCTTTGCTGTTCTGATTTGTTTTTTACAGGCGCTGCGAGAGGCCCTGTAGGTATTGTAATCCTCCGGTAGTCTGGACACTTTATACTTCTTCCAGAGTTTGTCCCGTGTGTGCAGGTTAGCCAGCAAGTCCTTGTGTAGCCATCTTCTTTGTTTACCCCTGACCCTTCTGGTGACCTTCGGGGTATGTTTATCCTGAAGTGCTGTGAAATTATCAATGAAGATATCAAGGGCTATTTGAATATCATGGGAGTGATAGATATCATACCAGTTTATACAGGATACATCATAGAGGAAAGCTTCCAAGTCCAGTTTGGCAAAGTTGGTAATTGTGATGTAGCGTAGAGGGAGTGGGGGAGCAGTCTCCGGGCTCCATACACAGAGAGTGGGGGAGTGGTCTGTGATATCATCTGCCAAGATGCCTGCAGTTTGCACATGGTCAAGGCGATTCACCAGTATCCAGTCTATGAGGGTGGAGGTAGTTAGAAAAGGGGCGGTTCTAGTGGGTTCAGTTAAGATCTGGTGCAGGTTATAGCTCTGCGTTGGTCCCAGCCAGTTTAGGTTAAAGTCACCTAAGATTATAACCTCATTTTGCTTAGCGTTTGTGACGGTTTGATTAAGTGAATCCTGAAGACCTGTGATACCTCCAGTGGGTGGGTTGTAGGTGTAGATAATGTGGCGTTTTTTTGCACCAAGGGCAATGGTTGTGTATAGGGACTCACAGACTGAGGGTGAGCCAGTGGGTGGGCAGAATGTAACATCAAGATGGTTTTTATAAAGGATAGCGACCCCCCCTCCACATTTTGGGGAAGGCCTATCTCTCTGTATCAAGGAATAATTGGGCAAGGAACATAAGGATTTTGGAATGTGAGGCTTGAGCCATGTTTCAGATATTTATTTATTTATTTAGCTTTTGTTTACCGGGTAAGTACACTAGACAAGTATTATTCCTATTTTCAGGAATGACCCGGGAGAGTACAACATAATGGTACAGAGACAACACATCAAATACAAATTGACAGCATGGGCATAATGGTACAAAGACAACATATCAAATACAATTGACATCATGGGCAATATAAAAGGGAAATACTAAGGACACAACATAGCAACAGCAAGGCAAGGTGAGGGAATACAGTTGGCACAATTTTACAGAGAAGTAGGAAGCAAAGGTACAATAGGCACATATTACAAAGAAGTAGAAAGCAATGGTACAGTTATGGTCATTAGGTTAAGAGTATGATGAATCAGTAACATATGATAGGGATTTAAGTTTAACAGAGCCAGGGGACACCAGGCCAATGGTTCTATCCAGATCAGGTGGTGGTAGTGGAGTGGGGCGGGCGGCAGTAGAGTTCAGGTAGCCCTGAAAGAGACTAAGAGGCCCTGGGGAGGCAAGAACAGTCACAGACTGAGGCTTGTTTCAAGTAATCCCACATGGATTTTCGGAGGTACTGTTGGGAGGAGGCTAGGCGAACAGACTCAGGGGAGGGAGTTCCAGAGTTTAGATGCACACACAATGAAATCCCTAGCTCCCATGAGGGTTCTTGTGGCAGGAACTTTGAGCAACCCCTGGGCTTGAGACCTTAGTGAGTAGGGGGAAAGGTCAGCTGGAGGAAGAAGCTGGGCCAGTCCCGATGGGGTACCCGTGCTGATCACCTTGCCCATAAGGCAACCTATCCCAAGGTCCAGGTATCTGGCTGGAGAGAGCCACCCGAGTTTATTATAGAGCTCACAGCGATGGGTGAGATGGGGAGCCACTAGGGCGAAACAACAGATATTGTTGTATGCAGTATGCCACCTGGTGAGATGGGTCTTCGTGGAGCAAGCGAAGATATGCAGTCCATAGCCAAGGGAAAGAAGAAGGACGCCTCTCTCGCTAGGGCAAGCCTGGCCACAGGGTTAAGGCTGTACTTGGCCCTGTAGTCCAGTCCCAACTTGCAGTTTACTGTTTTACAGGCTTTAGCGATGTGACTTCCCATATCAAGTTGGGGGTCTAAGGTGACCCCTAGGTACTTGACCGAGTTTACCACAGGGAGGGAGGAGCTATACAGATTGATTATGTTCAGGGGGGATGTTGAGGCTTTGATTTTGGCAGTAGAGCCAAAAAGCATAGCCTGGGTTTTTTTTTAGATTCAAGACCAATTTATAGTCTGTCACCCAGGTCAGAACCTTATTGAAGTCCTCAGACAGGATCTTAGTGAGAGTGGCTGTGTCGCTGGAGTGGGCCAGTATCACCAGGTCATCTGCATATAGGACAGTTCTGCAATTTTTTGTCACTGTAGGCAGTTGGTTGATGTAAAGAGAGAAGAGAAGAGAAGGGGACCAAGGACCGAGCCTTGGGGGACACCTGATGTGACCGGTAAGGGTATGGACAGGACTTTATTGAAGCAGGTCCATTGCATTCTGCCATGCAGGTAGCCAGAAAACCATTTCATAGCAGTAGGGGAAAAACCAAGTGACCCCAGCTGTTGACAGAGCAGTGCATGGTCAACAAGGTCGAAGACTTTGGATAAATCAATAAATATAGCTCCAGAGAGTTTGCCCTGGTCCATGACTGATCTGATGCTGGTGGTGGCCTCGACCAGGGCTGTGGAGGTGCTATGCCCCCTACGGAAGCCATGCTGGGTCGGGGATAGCAGCTCGTGTTGCTGGACATACTCTGAGAGCTGTTCAGCCACTACTTTTTCAAGGAGCTTGCTAAGGGACGAAAGGATAGCAATCAGATGATAGTTGTCCAGTATTTTGGGGTCACCCTGCTTCAGGACAGGGACTATCCTAGCTTCTTTCCATATATCTGGGATGGACCCCAGTGACAGGGATAGATTAAAGATGTGGGCTACTGGAGAGGCAATGAGGGGGCCCCCAAGTTTTAGAAGCTTGGGCTCCATATTATCTAGGCCGGGGCTAGTGTACTGGGAGAGTCCAGCTAGGAGTCTCTGTGTGTCAGAGATTGTCACCGCCCTGATGTGAAATGATTGACGTAGAGGGTGATCCTCCCCCGCCGGTTAGAGGAAGGGAGGTGGGTCATCCCCACGCTGGGAGGGAAATGAGCAGTAAGGGCCGAGAGGCACAGTAGGTCAGGATTTTACACTTTCATCCATGCCTCGAGATCAGCAAAGTACCTCGTAATGCTTCTAATATTCATATGGCCAATGAGAAGCTCTTTTCCTGAGACAGCTGATAGGTCAGTGGGAGAGTGGTGGACAGAGGGGCCAGGGTTAAGTTCTACGTCCCCTGACAATAGGATGATGAGGAGTAGGAGAAACCACAGTTTAATAGTGTGGAATGGGAGATGAACCAGTTGTGTCATTTTGTATTTTCTGAGCATATGAAATGAGTTGTATGTACAACCCTTCAGAAGGATAAGGTGGTGTAGGCACGCACATGTTATGTTTCAGCAATTTGGTTGGAGAAAGTAAAGTCATTATGTTGTGAGGTATTCTCTTCATAGTAGTTGTTGATTGGAACAGAGGTAGATACCCCATGTAAGCATAATAGCAGTATCAGAAGTAGGATTCGTCCTCCCAATCTATGAGTTGCCAGTTTTGGCAGGAGACAGCAAATGTTTACTGTAGCAAGGGTGAGTGTTCCTGAGTGACTCATGGCGAGCTACTGTGGACCAGAAACTGAATTGTTACTGTAGATCAAAGACCCAGAAAGTGTTAAATTCCTGAAGGTGATGAACATTAGCCTAGGGCATATGCAGGATGTAAAAATCCTCTGTTAGAATCTTCCCTTTGTTCTCCAAAACAGTTGTGAATAGACCTCAAAGACCAGTGCACATCCTTTAAGAAAGTCAGATGGAAATGTGGATTCATTGCAGCACTCCACAACCCAGAAACTTGTATAAAATATTTACTGACCTCACTTATGCTTTTTGATGTTTTCCAAAAAAGTTGATTTATGATGAGAATGCCTATACCTGGTGGTGATGTTTTGAAGTTTCTTATTAGTCCAGGAAATGTTCATAGATGTTATGTCCAAGAATGGTCCAGTTCCTCCAAGAAGAAACACACGAAAAAACACATAAATTAAACTACTGACAGAGACAAACACAAACAGCAAACCACATTGACAGAAGGCAAAGTATAGCCAATGGCAATTTGAATTATATACTTACAGCCCACATAAAGAGAACCACAAGACCAGAACATCACAATGTACTGTTTACAGGAACAGAAAATGTGAAATCTGGTGTATGAGGGACAAACGGTGAACTTGCCAAACTTGCCCTGACTAGAAGAGAGTTCTATTGTATTTTCAGACTAACAGCATGTGAATGGCCCGGACTCAATGACCAGATAGAGCTAGCCCCTTTTCTATCTAGACAGCCATCCGACTTGTGTTGGTACAAATGAATGCTACTTCACTTTGAATAAATGCGTAACATATAGAATAATATAACATAATAACATTAACCCCAAGAGTGACGTTAGAGGGCATTAATTAAGCATTCAACAATGAGGGTTTGCGTAAAATTCAAGTTTTACACAAAACCCATGATTTACGTTATATAATTTCTGGGTATCATTTTTTCACCACAGCAATTATATCAACTAACTAGAAGTCTATGCAGCCACTGTCTGACCGGGTTTCAGTGGGGTCCACGGTCAGATGTGGCAGTTGAAAGAAATGTTTACTTTACATTTTGTCCCCCATTTCATTAAATGTAGCCCAGTTTAATTATTTTTAGCTCAGCAATTTTTTTTTTTTAACAGACTTACTGCCGTGTCTGAGCAGCGGTATAGTCTCTGGTGGAAAGCCAGTGTGTGTCTGGTGATGAGCAAGGAAAGTAGGAAGGCTGACACATCTGCAGGACAAGGTAAACCTGGTGCATGTTTATCATTATAAACACTCCTTTATAATGGCAAATTACAAACCAGGTTTCTCTTAGGGAAAAAATGATACCCAGTTATTAAAAAGTGACTAATATTATTTTCATTTCCTTATCTCATTTTTCATCTCCTTTTCTGATCCAGATCACATTACAGAGCTCTATCAAAGACACTCATTGAAGAAACAAATCCAGAACAAATGGTTTGATACCTTTTATTGGACCAACAAGGGTGTTTCAAAAAGAACAAAGAGCTTTAGCTTTCTGACCAACAAGTCCTTCATCAGAAGCGTAATGCTCATTGGAAAAAAATAATTCTGTGCCTTCTTTATTCTTTCCCTCCCCCTCCCTTTCCCTATTCCAGTATTTCATCTTTTCCTGTTATTTATCTCTTTTTCCCCTTTAATTTCCATCTTTTCTTTCATCTTTTACCCTGGTGCAGTTGTCTAGAATATGCCAATATATTTGTAATGAAAGTAGATCAGTTAATTAAATGAAATAACAAATGTAAATGTACAAACTAAAGCAAGGCACTGCATCAGCATGTGGTCTAAAAGCAAAATAAAATGGTTATATGAAATGCATGCTGAAAATAGAAAATAGAGTAGTAAGGGATATATACATATATATATATATATACTGTATATATATATATATATATAGATAGATAGATAGATAGATATATGTGGGGGAAGAAAAAAGGGGAGGCCTGGGGAGAAGAAGTGATATATGGAAAAATTAAGAGAGAATCTGTGAAACAAAAAGGTGATGATGGGAAAGATACAGCACAATAGGAGTGGAAGAGCTATTGAAGTTCTCAGGTGGGGACTAATTAACAGGGCCTAGTAAGAATCCTGAAAGGTGACAAATGTGGGGGAAGGAGACAGAGATGGAAATTTGTGGTGAAAATGAACAAGAAATTGAATGTGTACAGATACAAACAGACTTTAGGGAAAATAAGGAGTGGCTGAAAGATGTTAGTGGAAAATAAGTCTATCATTTAAACCAGAGGGCTGCTGGGAGCCAAGGCGGATGATCTGCTTAGTTTCCATGTATTTTCTATGGTCAGAATCCTGGAAGCCCTGCTGAAGGACACAAACAGAAAGGTCATTAACACTGTGGTCCCTGGAGATAAAGTGGGATACAATGGGTTTAGCAGTGTCACCATTCCTGACTGCTCGGTAAAGTTCCCTGAAATGGTCAGCAAGGCGTCTGTCCTCTCTCTGATGTAAATAGCTGTACACTTCCTGCAAAGAATACAATATACCACATTAGTGGAGGTGCATGAGAACTCCTTGGTGATGTAAAAAAAAACACCTGTAGGCCTCCGAATTTCAGTCACACCAGAAACAAATTTGCAGGTGTAGCAGCGAGTCCTGTTGCAAGGTTTGGTACCTGGTAGGGAGGAACTGTTAGGAGTAGGTAGGCTGCTTTTAACCAGAAGATTCCACAGGTTGGGTGGCTAGTGGTAGGAGGCAATAGGTGGTTCTGTAAAGGAAGCACAAATGTTGGGGTCAGTTTGCAAAATTGGAAAAGTTACTGGTAATAATCCTGTTAAGAGAAGGTGTGATCTAATGGAAAGGAAGCACTAGTGGAATTTGTTGTTGTTCTTGTGTGGCAGTATCCTTCCTGTGGGGGTCAAGGTTGCGGGGCATGTTACTGACCCGGGAGAGTACTCTGTCCACTGTGCTTTTAGGGTATCCCCTGTTGATAAAAAAAACTATGCATTATTTGGGTCTGCTCAGTAAAATCATCCTCTTCACTGCATAACCTGCGAAGTCTAAGAAACTGTGAATAAGGCAGGCCATTCTTGACATGTTCAGGATGGAAGGAGCTGTAGAGGAGGAAACTGTGAGTCAGTGAGTTTGTAATAAACTGATGTCTTCAGACCGGTGTTCTGTACTGACAGTTGAAATATCCAGAAAAGGCAGTGTAGAGGAGGATACTTCACCAGTGTATTGAAAGGAAGGATGGGCCTTGGTAAACTTGTCAAGGAAGACTTGGATGGTCTCCCTGGAGCAGGAGGTGGCCACCACGCAGTCATCTATGTAGTGTTTGTAGAGTTCAGGCACAGTTCCTGTGAATGAGAGAAAAAACAGTTCCTCCACCCAACCCAAAAACAGATTAGCAAAGCTGGGACTGATCTTGGTACCCATGGAAACTCCATGGACCTGCTGAAAAAAAAATTATTAAAAGAAAAAGCATTGAGTATAAGAACAAGTTCTGCCAAATGAGTTAGTGTGTGTGTGGTTGACTGCTGGACTTCCTGCTTATTCAAGAAATGCTGCAAAGCTATCAGACCATCATCGTGGAGGATCACTGTGTAAAGAGATTTGATGTCCATGGTGAAAATGAGCTGATGAGAGTCACAGAATCTGAACCTGTCAAATAACTGGAGAGCATGGTTAGTGTTTTTAACATAGGAGGGCACGGATTCAACAAGGGGTCTCCTGAGGCTGTCCAAAAGAGCAGAGATGTGGGATGTGGGGTAGGAGCAGGCAGACACAATAGGGCAACAAGGGTTACCTGTTTTGTGGATTTTGGGAAGGAGATAAAACCTAGATGGCTTGGGATGCTGAAATTTGATAGTCAGCAGTGGGGTCCTGTAGAAGAGAAGGATAAAACTTGGTGTCAGAGACTTGCTGTGTGGCTTCAGTGATGTATAGCTCCTTTTGCCAGACCACAACAGCACCTCCCTTATCAGCTGGTTTGATAACAATGACATTCCTACATTGCAGAGATCTGAGGGCTGCAAGCTTACCAGGTGTCAGGTTGGAATGGTTGTGCCTACAATGAAAATTGAAGTTAATAGTATTTTCCACACATTGGTTAACAAAATAATCAACAGCAGCAAAATGTCTTGAAGGGGGTGTCCATGCACTTCGTTGGGGATTGATATCATTGATTGTTCTGGTGATACTGTCATCTGCAGGAGTCTCATTAGAAAAATGAGCTGTAAGGCATACTTTATGATAGAAGCACTGCAGATCAACTTGAACCTGGGGTGAGTCAAGATATCTGGGTGTGGCCACAAAAGAGAGACCTTTGCTAAGGAGTGATTGCTCATCTTGTGTCAGGGGAAGGTCTGGATGAATACAAAATACTTAATTGTTAGGTTGTGTCTGACTCTTTAAGGCTCATGCTGGTTGCTGATCTGCTGGGTGAGTGACTGGAGTTTTGCAGATTTTGTATCCTTGAGGAACTAAAAGAGAGTGGAGTTAAGGTTTTGGATGCAGTGCTTAATAAAAGGAAGGTTAAGTGGAACTGTTCACTGCAGGAAATCCTTTTGCCTTTGAGTGGTTTTGTCCACAGAGATCAGCTGTGTCTTAATGGAGAGATAGGTGTTCATGATAAGTTTCCTAGAGAAAGTTTTCAAAAGTTTATTAGTGGAGGAAACATGCATCTCAGACCCAAAAGAACAGAGATGACATTTCAAACAGAAACCTTTAGGAATAATACCCAGGTGGCAGCATCTGGAAAGAAACTGTAAGTGACTGCAGAGTTTAGTCTTAGAGCAAATGGCAGAAAATAATTCAAGAGAAGACTTAAAATATGAGAAGGGAATGCAGACATAGATGAAATGAAGGAGCATTGTAGAGAATGCAGATGCAAATCTCAGGAAATTTTGCAGAGTAATTTTAACTGTCAATTTTTTAATGTATTTGTACTTATTTACAGGCATATACTGTGTGGATGTATACTGTATAGATATTTATACCTAATAAATCATGATGTGTCTCTCTCCCTGAATTAGTTATTTATAGGGAATTTAAATTTTTACTAAAATGCTAAGAGCAATTAGAAGATAACCCATTTTGTGTTTTTAAAGTTTTTCATTGATTCACTTCTGTGCACGGTAACTGTCACTTTAATTAGGGAATGTATGTACATGTAATTAATTGTATTAAAGATATTCCCTGGTGTTTCAAATTCCCATTTTTCAGATGCTCTTGAAAATGTTTTCAAGATTGGTTTCTGGCACAATTACATTCTTAAATATATGGAAGCATTATTAGAATAATGATTTTTCTTATGTCATGTCCAACTACAGGAAAAGCAAGTACAGGATGGCGGCAAGGAAATTAACTCCCACAGCTGAAGGAGTTAGTACCATACAAGGCGCTTTACCTACATATCTGTGTGTCTTTGGTTACACTGTTTATTTTATGTTAAAGTCCTTGCCATTCTGCATGTACTTTTGAATTGTTTGAATAGCATTCTTACAAGTTTTATTTTTTATTGTGATGTTTCAGTTGTTTTTGCCCTGAGCCCACCACCTCTGAAACAGCAACTTTGAAAGCAAGGTATAACCAAAAGAAGCATGGCAACCTTTATATTTCTTTCTGTTTCTTTATTCATAACCATATTCTGTATCTATCAGGCATGTTTTATGAAAATGACATGGGTTTGAAATGGTTTTATGTATACAAACATACAAATATTTCCACTTTTTGGGGGGAATATCAGTTCAAAAGGATGTCATAGTATTGCTAATGTACTCTTTATTTTTGCATTTGTGGAAAAAATGAAGCAAGCATCATGAAAAATGACGTGTCTTTATTTCATATTTTCTTTCACACTCATGTTGACATCTAAAATATTGATGTTATAGCCATATAAAATAATTTGACCCCTTCCAGATTTTTTCCATAAAGGGAAATTAAGGCTCAACAATGTTACTTAAAAGCAATCATGGTAACCCATGTTTTTGGTTGTGGATTTTAAATGTTTAAATCGCCATCATGTACTGGGCAAAAAATTATGACTTTGATATGGGGTTGCTGAAATACCAGGAAATGTCCTTAATAGGGGTGAACAGAAGGGGTCCCTCCCTTGAAAAAGCTAGTGTGAGTGAAATGTTGGGTAGCAACCCCCGGATCAGTGCCACTCACTTCTGCCATGATCCATCTATGAAACAAACACTCTGCCACTGCCATTTATCCCACCCACCTCCCAATTGCTTTTCTTGTGGCCCATTCATAAAACAAATGCCCTCCCACTAACAATTAAACTGCCTACCTGCTGATTACTTCTCCTATACCCCATCCATAAACAAATTCCCTCCCACCTCCCAATCATCTGCCCCAGTACCCTGTTCATAAAACAAACTCCTTCCCACATGCCAATTAACCCACTCTCTCCCAATTGCTTCCTCAATGCCCAGTACCTGTAATCAAAGAAAACAGTCCCGTGATAACTTCTACCCACCTTGCCATAACCCAACCCCCCCGCATATATCATTGCATTCCCTCAGGTTTTGACCTCACATTTACAACACAGCCTTTTTTACCCTATGACAATAGACAGGTACAGTAAGAGAATTTTTTCAGATCCCCCCAAATGTGTTTTACTGTATACCTACTAAATCATGATGTGTCACTCACCCTGAATTAGTTATTTATAGGGAATTGAAATTGTTACTAAAATGCTAAGAGCAATTAGAAGATAACCCATTTGTTGTTCTGCTAATCATTTTTCAGACAGGGTTCTAAAATGTTTCATCTGTCTTGATCCTAAGAAATGGCAATAAACCAACTATGTTGAAAATTATGGATCATAATCACAAAAACCAGCAGTCATTATGAACTGTTAAAATTCTTCAATGTTTACTCATAACTGCTATTTTTCCAGATTCTGACCACAAAGTTTCAACACAGCCTTTTGTTTTCCCTACATATGAACAAGACCGGTGCATTTTTTAAAAAATCCTCTCTGAAACATGCTTTCATAAGTTGTTCCACAAAATCAACTTTTGGACAAGACTTAAAACCTTTAATTTCTGTTGATAATAAGAAGGGGTAATAAAAAGGTAGCAATGACAATTTGGGGTCAAACATTTCAAAAGATGACAAAGTTATGAAGAAACATTAAAATACTTCAATGTTTACTGCTAGCTTTGCTATTTTCTCAGATTTGTCCCCTCATTTTCAATGCAATCATTTCTATATTCCACCTCATGAACATGACATGTCATTTTGTAAATCCTGCCATAAACTACTTGTCATACTCGTGTTGCAAAATGACATTTTGGACAGGATTTAAAAAATGAGGTCTGTTGTTCATAAGATTGTATAATAAAAAAAGACTATGTTAAATATCTGGGGTCAAAACTGAAAAATAAAAAATTAAGTTATAAATAAATGTTTACATTTTCCAATGTTTACACATAACGTTATAATATTTTTACCTTTTGAACCCACATTTTCAACATACTTATGTTTTTTACCCCCATTGAATCAACTTAGCAGGTGTCATTATCAAATCCCACAACAAAACCCGTTTTCATTGTCATATCACAAACCAATGTTTCATATTGCATTTCATTAATGACACC
This sequence comes from Neoceratodus forsteri, assembly GCA_016271365.2. NCBI lineage: Eukaryota > Metazoa > Chordata > Ceratodontiformes > Ceratodontidae > Neoceratodus > Neoceratodus forsteri. The sequence continues at coordinate 1,383,911,993 of CM057455.1, forward strand.
TGTCATGTTCACATGCTGGGGAAATTATAAACTAGTATTTTATAACTTCAAGGTCACAGTCTAAGAAGACAACAATGATATATGTGAACCTCTTCATTTCCCAGTCATAACAAGTTCAATATTATAACTCGTGTTATTAATTTGTTAAACCTATCCTCTGCACTAGCAATGCTAAACAACTGCACCGCAAAAAAACATCTTTATTAGAATGATTTATGTGTGAACATGGATGAGGGTTATGTGAGAACATGGAACAGGAGGATTATGTGAGAACATGGAACAGAGTCTCAAGAAGACGTGTGGGGAAGGGGGTGGCCACAATAAGCAACAATACCTGACATGGTGGGCGGTATTGTGCTATACTGGACCACTCAGAGGCATAATGAGGCCTGACACTCCAGACAGAGGGTCTTATAGCCTCTGGAAGGTCCAGTATAGCACCACCACCCATCCTGAGGGTATTATTGCACTTTGAAAATGGGTCACTTGTTGGTATTTAATTATAAAAGATTTAAAAATTAAAAGTGGAAAAACAATAAAATAAAAACGACAAAGCCGGCACAGTAGCACTGAGGGTAAGACGCTGGGATCACACTCACACCATGCTGAAGACCCTGCCTGGGAGCAAGCTGTCGCCAGGGATTCAGCATCTGATAGACAGCTCTCCCTCCGGGAGGTAGGGGAGTGTCATCCTGTTCTTAGATGCCTCCTAGTAGAGGCTGGGTGGTAGCACTGGAGTCAGGGAGGCAAAGAGCATGGCTACATGGCATGCAAGTGCCTCCACAAATGCACATTCACAATTGTGGCAGGGGGAGGGATGGAAAAACAGAAAAGGCAGGTAACCATATGCTCTGCCTAGCCTGCCTGCCTGCCAACTGGCATCCCACTCCTCTCCTGGATCATCTGAAGCCCCAATCTGGATTGTAAGTACTGGGAAGGGGAGGACGGCCCTCACCTCCCCTTCCCAGTCTTGCCATTGGGCGGTGGGGGGAATCTGTGGGGAATGTGGGACTCAGTGGTACCGGGGGAGCAGTGGATGGACTTGGGTGGCAGAACAGGGTGGAATTACCTGAGGGGAAAAATGTATATAAAAAGGAAAAAAATAAAGAACAACAAAAATGAGTAAAGTAGTCCCTCCACTTGGTATATTTTTCAGTAGAGGTTGCTGCTGTTTTGCAAGAGTGTGCTTTTTTTTTTGATTTTCACTTTTGTTGTGCTCTCCCTAGCCTCCCATAAGAAAGTGAGCTCTCCAACTGGTCCACCGGCACAGCAAGGCAGGTCTGTCTGTGATTCTGACATCCCATGTTCGGGTATGGACTCAGAAGTCAGAGGGCCAGCCAGAGGAGAAGGACTGAGCATCCCAGGGACTGATCTCCTCCTCGGTGGGGGGAATAGAGTATCCGGCACTATGTGGACCTCTGGTGGAGGCTGGTCGTACCGCCATGGCCAGCACCACATGTTGTGGGGTTGGGTGGACGCTGGCACCATTGCACATCCCTGCCCAAGGAAAAAACAGCGAAAACAATGTGAGCCACTAATGACTGCCCCCACCACCACTTCTGCTGCAAACAAGAGGTCCACTGGGGTGGGGCCCACACCTATGACCCCACCCTAGGGGGCAAGCCAGGGCTCACAGAGACCATGTTTCCTGGGGACAGGCCTCCGCCTGACAGCTCCACCCAATGTGGCAAGCCTGGGGATGGGGAGCATTGAGCAGAACAGGGGGACCAGAACCTCTGGTTGGGGGAATAAGCTAGATTAAAAAAAAAAAAGTGAAGAAAGTGAGCTCTCCTGGCTTGTCACAGCCCTCAGTTGTCATGACCCCTGGAGTAGCAGTCTGGTTTAATGTAAGTATGATCATACCTATGGTATTCCCCCATTGCTCTGCACTCCCACTGCCAGTAACAAATAGTTATTTTCCAAACAGTTGTGGTTTGACAGCATGGGACAGTCATGCTTGGCGATTGTTCACAGCACAGTTGGAAGAACCATTTAATCATTCCCCTTTCCAACCCCATATAAGTGGTCCTGTTTCCCTTTTAATTACTGCTTATAAATGTAAACACTGGTAGCTGTTGCAGTCATGAGCAGACAGATGGGGTGACTGCGCCTGTGTGGGGGGATCCAGTTCTTACAAATGTTGCAGGCAGCACTAGGGCTTCAAACAGACATGGGATAGACATAAGGGAGCAACACAGATGAGTATGAATAGATAGGCCATTGACAGAGCAAAGGCCGATGGCACATCCATAAGGTAGAAAAAGAATGGGCAGACTGGATGGGCCTTGCGGTCCTTATCTGCCGTCAACTTCTATGTTTTCTATGTTTCTACAGTATTTGTAAGCAGTGGCAAGTAAAATATTAGGACATTTTTTCAGGGGGGATGTTAGGAAAGCCAGTGGCTAGAGGCAAGCATGGAAGCTGCTTGTGTGTGGTGAAGCGCGAGATAGTAGTGTTGTGCCTAAAGTATGATTTAGTACCATTACAAAAAAAAATGGCCAATGGGCAGAATTTGTACTTTTTCTATTACTATTACGTGGTAGAGGTAGGGTGCAAGCTCCAGCTCACTCAGTTGTGCAGTTTGTAGCACTCGAGGAGAGTGCTAATTAAATCAAATTTTATTTAATATAGCCCACTTCTCATTTTGACTCAGTGCACTTTACAATAAAAGCAACATTTAAAATAACAGCAAAACAAGAGGTAGAACAATACACAGATGTATTTAATTACACTATAAAATGTTATGGTCAGAAACTGCCACTGCTCACTAAGCGACAGAAAAAAAATAGTGGCATTTTAAAACTGAACATTCTGAGGGCACACTGATCTTAGAACGTTATCAAGCAACAGACAGTGGGGCTCATTATTTCCTGGTCTCTGTTGTCCGATACCGGAAAGACAGATTGGTGGCCTTAGCCAATCAGAATGAAGATTTCTCCATACCCATTTTCTGAGGACTGGCACTGATCACCTGGGAAGGGCCAGAGGCTTTCATTTATTAATTTTATTTTATTTTCTCACTCAGTTATTGGGTCAAACAACATTCCACTGGGGTGTCAAACAGACGAGGCATACTGATGAGTCCTGGTAGGGACTGAAACATGTGTCTATGTCTTCTGTTGGCACCCTTTGCAAACTGTGTGAGAGGCCTTTCAGCACCATGCATTTTTGCTTAAAGTTGAACCAGCAAAATATTCTGTGGTGATTTGCATATGCAGCCCATGATGCTTTGCATTGTGGGGGCATGTGTGATTTTGTATTTCTTTGAAACTTGGCTTCCCAGCCAAATGCCCTTTGGGGTAACCATTGCCTCAGTGCTTGCACACAGAGGTTCTTTGTCAAATAATAATAATACTACTACTAATTATAAAGGGAGCTGAATATTCAAAAAGTATACTTTTAATGTCTCTGCTGACTATTGCTTGAAACTTTGTAAATCTGGACAATTTATTTTTAATTTATCTGATCAATGTTAGCCAAGCATGTTAGCAAAAGGTCTCCCAAGTGACAGTGCAAAGTGTTGCCCATCTCACCTCCAGTTCATCAGCTGTTAGTTCATATAATGCCCAAGGATCTGGCCTACTGTACTGCTGAGAGCCCACTGCTCATCAGTTAGAGTTTATTTATACTGGAGTTTCTCTTGCATTAAAGCTGCATCTGTTTTTTAATCATTTCTATTTGTAAAATAACTTCAGATAGTTTCAGTTATGTACAGTATATGTCCCATGGGTGAGAATGTTCCCCCATAAAAGCATTCCTCCATTGTCCACAAACAAATGTTGAGAACAGAGCATTGCAGTTGTCTGCTAATCAAAGAACAGTTTCATATTATTGGTGAAAATACCACAGCACCATATGTTTACCGCAATAAAAAGATGCACTGCATGCATCCTTTACTTACATGTGTTTGCATCAGTATTGAACACTTTACTCTTGTCTGGCACTGCAGAGTGTCTAATTGCCTCCTTCTTCCATTCCTGACATACTACCTGCAAACATCTTGTGTATAACAATTTGGATTTTTCAATCCTGTTTGCTGCAAATGTCAGCAATCAATAACACATTTGACAATTTAACTGTGCTAGGGGCAAGCTCTGTTTTTATTCCTGGAACTTACTTTAAGAGAACGGCCCAACTGTTACTAAAATCATTTAAGTTCTACTGTTGCTCACTTCTAACAAATAAAAAAATGCCTAGGATCATTCTGTCTGATTTTGCTGCTATATTGGTAATTAAAATCAGTAAGAAGCCTGCAACATTTGCCCTTTGATTTTATCTGCCTTGTTATGTTGTCTTGTGCATGCGCAAGAAATATTAAGCATAACTTGGAATACAGGTTTGGAGGTGCGGTCCTGTAGTGGCCAGTGGTACCACTGCTTTTTGGACTGGGCTCTGTGGCACGAAATAGATTGCACAGTGTCTATGACAGCAGTGCAAAAGCGTGCCACCACCTTGAAAGGATTTAGTCACTGCAATGAGGGAGTGCCCCCTCATTGCAGGGTGTGCCTTCCCTGGTGTAACATTTCAATAAACATGGCAGAGATATCCGCCTCTCACAGTCCCCATAACAGCCGACATCAGGGGTGCCCAATCCCCCTGTCGGCATTTTCCCTCTCCAGTTCATTTGCTGACAGGGTAGCCCAATCTCTGTCGCAAGGCAGTGCCCAATCCCTCTCAACTTATGCTGCCTCACCAAAAAGCACACCATGCAGCCGACGAGGGTGCCCAATCCCCGTCAGCTCCAGCCTCTCCCAAGAAACACCCAGCTATGCCCGGCATGCTGGGTGCCCACCCCAGCATGCCCAGAGTCCCACGCTGCCGGGTCCCTCCCCAAAACAGAAAATGGTCCCTCACGGTCTCTCATGCCCCAACCTGCACCCACCCTCTGTGCACTCACCTCCCCACAGCCCCCCTCCCTATACTTACCTTCAGAGGCCAGCGTGACTATCTTCGTAGACCGGGGAACACATCTGCACTCTTCAAAGCTGACCGTGAACTGAAGAAATGCCGTAAGCTGTATAATGGCATAAATAGGGTTTTTCAACTTTGGTGGATATCTTGGCCATTTTGGGAATTATTTTCACCAAATCTTCAATATGAGGTTCTTGGGACCCACCTCATGAAACTCAGTCACTGTCATTGTTATTCAGTCGAGAAGGTGATTTTGTGGTCACTGTGCAGAACCACCTTCGGGACCAGTAACGAAATGACAGTGTCACAGTTCATGAGGTAGCTCCAAAACCCTATGTTGCAAATCTGGTGGAAAAATTCAAAATGCAAGATGAAATGGTGTTGGCGCAGTTCCTACGCATGCTCATAACTCCAAGAATTTTTTAGATTTTCACTCCAGATTTTCAACATTGCTATTTTGCTACACCTCCTTATGAACAGTACAGCTGTCTTTTTTCACATTTCACCCAAAAGGTGTTTTCGCACATGTGGTGTACAATGGTGCAGTCGGTATGTGAAATCAATGTTCTGGACAGATTAAGAAAATTACAGTATTACTGTCCATGAGCGGAGGTCCCAAAATGCATATGTTGAAAATTTGGTGACAAAATTCCACAAAATGCCTATTTTATTAGCGTGCATTGCGCAGTTTCCACACACATGCATAAGTTCAAGAATTGTTAAAATTTTCACCCAGATTTTCAACTATTGCCATTTTGCACACCTCCTTAAGAACAGTATAGCTGTGATTTTTCACATACTGCGAGAAATGTGGTTTTGCATATGCAGCACACAATATCGCGGTCGCTGTAGGAAATCAATGTTCAGGACAGATTAAGAAAATCACTGTGACAGTGTCCATGAGTGGAGGCCCCAAAATGCCTATGTTGAAAATTTGGTGAGAAAATTCCACAGAATGACTGTGTTACGAGCAAGTATTGTGCAATTTCCATGCACACTCATAAGTTGGAGAATTTTAAATATTTTCACTCCAGATTTTCCACATTGCCATTTTTGCACACCTCCTTAAGAACAGTACAGTTGTCATTTCTCACATCCTGCCCAAAATGTGGTTTCGAGCTACTGGTGCAGAATGGCACAATCACTGTGGGACATCAAAGTTCAGGACAGATTAGCAAAATCACAGTGCCACTGTTCATGAGCAGAGGTCCCAAATGCTTTCATGAGGTGGGGTGAGAAAAAGTCCATGTTGAAAATTTGGAGTACAAATACCAATAAATGCCTGGGGCATTAGGGTTTCTAACCATAACGTCCCACCCTGTAAAAACTAGCTTGCATCAGGGTGTGACTTTAGATATTCGGTTTCTAATGCTCACGCCATTCAACCCGCACTCCCACCCTGCAGCCACTGACAGGCATTGAACTGTGCCTTGCACTCTTTGGCACCAAAGTTCACCCCATTCTCCTATACTGCACCCATCTCAATGTATTTACATATGGAATGGGGTGAGCATAAGGCCCGAGGACCCCAAGGCAGAACGCGATACTTGTCAGACTCTGCAGGGTAGGGTAAGGTGAAATCGCATAAGCGTTATGACCGACACCCAAAGGCAAACCTCAATGCCTGTCAGTCTCTTCAGGGTGGTGTGGGGTTGGCATCACATCCGTAATTCATTGCCGTTCCTTTTATGCATCTGTCTTAACTCATGCACTACCAATGCCAATGTCAGCAAGACAACATTCGGCATTGACAAATGCTTGTTTTTATTACTTTGAAATAAAAAAAAATGTCATTGCTTTTCATTTTTGCACTTCATTTTCCCAGGAGGATTCTATTTCATCGTACTTGATGTACAGTAAGTCAGATATTCAAAGTAATTTCACAACATGACCTAGTTTGATTTGTTGCTGCAGACAGGAGCTACCAGCAAAATGTATGCTATAATTTGCAGAATATACATTAAGCAACCACAGTACAGTGTCAGTATCAAATAGGACAAGGACTCAAGCAAGTATAGTGTTTTGAGATGGCAGGAAAGTGAATGAGCTGTATTTGCAGTAGGTCTATTTTTGCATGTGTCCTAACCAGCCCAGCCACTGTTCTTAGCAGAGTGCCTAAGACTTGTCCTCAAGAAAACTCATTTGAGAATGTTCAGGGAGAGTGTGTTACTGTTTACTACTGTAACTCTAAAGTCAGGGAACTCCCTCAGCCTAGATATTAATTCTTTCACTGCATGGGGTATTTTATACTCTTGTGCCATTCTATTTTTTTTGTGTACTGTATCATGTAAAAATAAAATATGTTCCTTTTAAGGAAAGTAGGTAAACCACACATAAATGTTATCCACTGCACTAACTAGAAAAAAAAAATAAAACTGTGGTCTGAGCTTTTCATTTGTAGTTTTGTTAGTATTGTATTGGCCACTTGACCATAATATCTGAGACATAAACAAAGCATAATTATTACAAATAAAGGTTGCAAAATAGCCCTCTGAAAACCCATTAAGTCAAAAAGATATATGGAAAGCTATGCAGCAAAGCCAGCCACAATGCAATGTAATAACTTGCAGCAAATGACATAACAAAATACTGCATGACAAAGGGCTTAAAGGAAAAGTCCCCTCAAACTTTTTTTTCTGTTTGCCAGTATAGTGTGTAGGCTTAGAAAATGGCAAGAAATAATTCTGAAACCTGATTGGATGAGACAGGCTCCAAGCTGGGCATTTATTTTTTCAATAGATGCCCAGCTAAAAATAAAAGCCTGTCCAGAGTGCCACTTCACCAGAGTACCCTTTGTGTACGGTGCCCAGCCTGCTTTCTCATTGGACTGAAAGCACACGGCTAAATTTCAAACTCTCCATCTTTTTTCTTTTCGCTTAGCTGTAGAGCTAATCCCTCCTACCCCACACATACACACCACACACACACACTTCTTGTATCAGTGTAAGAAACTAAACAAAGCCCACACCCGATACTTTGCTTTTGGGAAGAGTGGTAAAACAGCAATTTCTAACAGCCGTGTTCTTATACAATGGCACCACTCTCCGACTGCGCTGTTCCAGTACCCGCTGAATAGAAACAAGCCGTGAGTCCATTTGGCTTCGTGCTAGGGAAGCTGTATAAGAATATTACACAACACAGAGTCCCCACACTTAGTTAAGCTGCTGCTCTAACTGAAATAAATTAATAATTTACATCGTAGCTGTCCCTCATTACCACAGATGCAGCTAGCCAGTAGGGCCATGCAAGGTCAGTCAGCGTGCTAGACACTCATCCTCCCATGGCTACTGAATTTAAAAAAACAGTCTTTCACCAAAGGAGACAGATGATATCCAGACACTGCTGGGCTGAACGTTTTCTACATACTTCTTGTTCAGGTGTGTGTCTGTGTGTGTGTATGGGGAGGATGTCTAATAGATTAGAATAGCTCTGTGAGGAGAACCAACAGGAGCTGGAACAGCCTTTAAACAAATTGACTACTTTTTCAGAAAAATAATTCTACTACTTCTATTGATTTTTAAACTAATTTCCTGTCTTATTTTATTGAAGTTTACTAAGATGCCGATTTTCTAAGCGCAATAATACCTTCCAGGGTGGGCATTATTGAGAAATACTGGACCTTCCAGGGCTATAAGGCCCTCTGCCTGTGGCGTCAGGCCTCATTACACCCCTGAGAAGTCCAGTATATCTCAATAACATCCACCCTGTTGGGTATTATTGCTTACATGAACAATGATTCTTTCTCTTGCATCCACCTAATTTCATTTTAATTTAAATTAAAAGAAGTTGCTTTACTCTGTTCTGCCCTGGTGGAAACCTGTCTGATGCCATTACAAAGGACATGACCCCACTGATAAAAGGCAATATGGGAGTTGATAATGCAAATTTAAATAAATGAAAAAAGAAATGCAAAGAGGGATAGTGAGACTGAAGGGGAGAATGGGGCTGCATGGAGGATGACAACAGTAAAGTGACATACTGAACAGGTATTACTGTTCAGTCCTTACTGAGAAAGATGAGGGTAATGGGCCTGAAGGGAGTACAAGGGGTGGAATGCGCAGGAAGGGACACAAGTCCCTTTACATGAGAAAGGGTCCTGAAGGAACTGGAAGGAATAAGAGTTGATAAAGCAATGGGGCCAGATGGAGGTGCACCCTAGGACCTTGAAGAACTAAGAGGTTGTGGCTGAGCCTCTGGCTATCCTGTTTAGCCAATCACTGAAACAGGAGGCACCCAAAGACTGGAGGGACAGCAGATGTAGTTCCCTTGTACAAAGCAGGAACAAAGAGGAAGCAGGAATTACAGACCAGTCAGCCTCACCTCAGTAGTAGGAAAGATCATGGAAGCACTACTGAAGGAGAGATTGGTGGATCATCTGGTTGCTAATGGACTACAGGACCCAAAGCAGCATGGTTTCACCAGGGGAGGTCATGTCCAGACCAACCTCGTATAATTTTCGACTGGACCACAAGGGAGGTGGATCAGGGGAGGGCAGTAGATGTGGCCTATCTGGACTTCAGCAAGGCCTTTGACACTGTGCCACAGAAGGCTATTAAACAAACTAGGGAATATGGGAGTGGGCAGGACAGTAGTGCAGTGGGTAGGTAACTGGCTGGGTGGAAAAACACAGAGAATGGTGGTAAATGGCTATCACGCCACAAAGGGAAGAGTGACCAATGGGGTACCACAGGGATCAGTGCTGGGACCGGTCCTATTCAACGTCTTCATCAGTGACATTGTGCAGGACCTAGAAGGCAGAATTTCCCTGTTCACTAATGACATAAAGCTATGTAACAGAGTGGACATGCCAGAGGATATAGACAGAATGAGGAGGAACCTGCAGGAACATTAATGGTCAGGGGTTTGACAATTGAAATTCAATGCAAAGAAGTGCAAGATAATGCATATGGAGAATAAAAACCTTGGAACAACATATCAGTTTTGGGGGTGAGGATATAGCATGCACAAAGCAGGAAAGGGATCATGGGGTTATCATCTCTAATGACCTCAAGGTAGGGAAACAGTGCAATAAGGCAGCAGGTAAAGCAAATAGGATACTGGGATGCATAGGCAGTGGCATCACCAGCAGGAAAAGGAGGTCCTAATTTCTACTACTACGAGACACTAGTGAGGCCCCACCTGGAGTACAGTGTACAGTTCTGGAGACCTTACCTATGTAAGGACATAGACAGGGTAGAGAAGGTTCAGAGGAGGGCAACAAAGATGGTAGATGGATTGCATCAAGTCCTATGAGGACAGGTTGAAGGACTTGAATATGTACTCCCTGGAGGAGAGGAGAGAGAGGGGATATGATAGAGACATACAAGTATCTTACAGGGAGGAACAGAGTGCAGGAATATATTATTTTTCAGTGAAAAAGATATTCCAGGACTAGAGCGCATGGGATGAAGTTGAAGGGAGGGGGATTCAGAGGAAACGTGAGGAAGAATTTCTTCACAGAACGGATGGTGTACAAGTAGAACACCCTGCCAGAAGAAGCAGTGGGGACTGAAACAATCATGGGATTTAAGAATTCATGGGATAGATATAAGGGAATTCTGGAAGTCTAGGAAAACATAAAATGAATTTACAAGCTCAAATGGGCAGACTGGGTGGGCCTAGCCCTATCTGCAGACAGTGTCTATGTATCTATGTATTTGCACATCAAAAGGACTGGGAGTAAGGAAAGAACTCCTAGCACATAGGGATTAATCAGTTGAATAACAAAAACTTCACAAGCATCAGTGTCCTTTTAACTGCATTTTCCATCTCAGACACACTTTCACAACAGAAAGCATAAGAGAACTTACGTTGAAAAGTTTGATGGCCAGCACAAGAATGCAAGGACTTCAGAAGACATTGCACAGAAATGACTGACAATAGCACTTCTGCTGGCTTGTGCATGTACACATTAACTCTCATGATGACTTGCATGAGGTGGGTCATGATCTTTGTAATGGTGTCAAAAAGGTTTACACACCAGGGCACAACAGAGTGAAGCAACTTCATTTAAACTAGAATGAAATTAGGGGTTGTAAGAAAGAGAATCACTGTTTATGGCTACGAACTACACAGGTATGAAGAAAATAGGTTGAGGGGACTTTTCCTTTAATTGCCATTGAATTACATTATTCCCTGCAGTATACAGCAGTATTTTATGATATACTGCAGCATGACTTACTTATTAGCTCCAAACCTAAATACTCCTCCTGCTGAGTTGGTGTCCAACTCTAGCAGGATAGAATAGTACAAATTATTCCTATTACTGCTTGTGAAATGTCTTATTGTATACATTGATTTGTTGTTTTTAGCCTTGTATATGAACTTCTTCTAACTGTGTACCGTTACTGTTGCCTGTTCTGATATTTTCTCCTGTATGAAAATGATGTCTCTAGTCCATGTAATTAATTTTGGGTCGCCCCTGAAAAAGTGGGCTTACCTGGTCAACTAATTTCATTAAATAAATAAATGAATAAATAAATAAATACTGTGTTGCATCCTGGCTGATGCTGCTGTATATTGCTAAACTTGCCTGTAGATCCACTATGCAAACAATAAAAACATTGCATATATGCTAAAATGTGTAACACCTGTATTATTATAACTAATTTTAAGTGAGATCATTTCAATTTAAACAAAATTGCCTCCTTAAGATCTTTTCAGTTTTCTGTAGCTCAATAAGTTACATGCTCATAATTTATTTTTGAGAATGCTAGAATAAAGCTAATTAGCAAACAGAGATGGCAAAATTGAACAATTTCATTACACAAAATATTTCATGAAATTCTTGCATTTCACAACATTTTTTACTGGTGCAAAAGGCATGATTTTGCCCATGAAATGCAAAATTCCGCCTGAAAATGATAAAATTTCACCCGCGAAATGGTGAAATTCGCAACGCATGGGCAAAATTTCAAATTTCGCAGATAAAATTTAGCAACTTTGCATCCACAAAATATTTTGCTGAATGGCAGAATTTCATGAAATATTTCACGTAGCAAAATTGCTGATTTTGCAGGAATTTTGCAAGTGAAATTTAATTGCAAGGCACATACTTTATCTGATAACACTTGCAGTGTCTTTTTTCTTGTACACAAAAACTACGTTTTTTTCCACTAAGAAAATAAGACTTACCAATAACCATAAAGCACAACATATTTTTGAACTTCCAGCAGCCAGACCGTTCTAGGCCCTCAACATGTGTATGTTCCTTCTCTACAAATAGGGTAGATAGCAAGATAGCAAGACAGCAAGATAGCAAGATAGATAGCAAGGATGTTGGCAAGCATACACAGTGTATGCTATACATTTAATTTTGCCTGGGGTAGCATTTTAGAGGTCCATCCTACATGGTTCTTTGCTGCTATTTCCAGAGGCGGTGGCAGTGGGCGAGGGGGTAGCAGGAGCATGACTAGCAGCAGCGGTAAGCCTCCAATATCCCTGCTGAACCCAGAACCTTAGGGTCGGTAGGGATTTACACATTATTAGTGCCAGCATCACTCCAGCGTGGGGGGGCAGTAAAGGACAAGACCTCTAAAGTAGTTGAGACACAATGACATGTCACACACCAAGCCAGCATGGGAAATATGATGGGAGAGGACTGGCTTGGCAAGCAATGTAGTGGCACTGATTTTGGCATTTTCAGCCAAACTGACAGGGTGGTAAATATCTCGCCATCAAAATCCAGATGACGAGCCAGTGGACTGGATCACCGAATGAAGGGTCCAATAAATGGGTAATCCGGTCAAAAAATGGGTAGATATCAGTCAGCCTGAAGTTTGTGATTCTCTAACAGAGTCTCTTTCTGCAGCTGAGTACCAGAAATTTTGGAAAACTAGAATGTTTTGTTTTGTAACCACACTGTATTGATGACTTTAACGTTCTGCTGTATTGTTTCATTTTGTCTCGTCTCTGCTGTAGCTGGGTGCCTGAATTAAAGTTACTACTACCAGACTGAGAGAGCATTCTGTTTGCTCACTGAGACACCTAATCTGCTCCCTGGTAACCTCAAGGTTAAACATAATCAGTTGACTCATTTGATAAATATAAACACATGCTGCAGAGTCTGAGACTCGTAACACAGTTTTGGAATTTAATTTACAGGGCTACCGTTGTGTTCAGACAGCAGATGCAGATAGATTGTTTTGTTTTAAAAGGAAAAAGTAAAGACCGCTCAAGACTACAGCCTGAAAGTGGCCTTCAACTCTTATCTTTCCACAATTACACCAAGGACTGAAAAAATGTGTTCTTCTCATCAAAATCAAGTTTCTCATTAATGTCATTTGCAGTGTGTGTATATTGGCATTCATTAAATTTAAAAGGAGAGGTATGGTAAAATTAAAATGAAAAATCAATATAAAGCATTTAACAACTTAAAAATATGTTGGTAAGTCATTTTTTATATTGGTAATTAACTAAACATCCTCCTTCCACCCACCCTCAGCTGTTGAAAGTAGGGGGTCCCTGCTACTACTGACTTTGGGACTGGGGGTCCCTGCACACAAAAAGGTTGAAGCCCCCTGCTCTAACTTGTATATTTGACATCCATTTGGTTTGTCAGCTGGAAGGGACAGAATCACAGTAAGGTGAAGAAACTTGCTTGATGTTACACATCAAGACAGTTGTGGTGGTACTCGAACCTAAGTGCTCCTGATTCACAGTACAAAGCATTAACCACAATACTGCAGTGCCTTCCTTTTGAGAGTCCTATGTAATGAGTCACTGTAGATGATGGTACGCTACTCTTGCCTATTAAGCACAAAAAAGGTTGAGGGGCCCAGGTCAAGAATTTCTGTAGGGATTTGTTACCCACAATATTAAGCCGGCTGATAAGTTGCACAGTGCCTTCACCCATGGCAAGATTAAGTGGGCTAGATTAGCCGGCCTGATAGCACAGTGGGTTTAGGCATTCAGCCTTACCTCGTGTCACACCAGTGACCAGGGTTTGGGAAAGACCTTGGGTCGCCGGGGAGCTGGAATAGGGGAGGAAGGGAACAGGATCAAGCAGCCTAATGGTGGCTCTCCTCTCCCAGGGAGGTTGTCACCCTTGTGTAGTTCTGCCACCACCAGGTGAAGGTCTAGTAGTGGTGGTGGTGTAGGTGGGATGGGCGGCACGAAGGGAGGGCATTCGGAAGTGCAACATGCACGTAAACGCTCGAGATGGAAGGTGGGCAAAAACTGGGGGTAAAACCACTACAAAATATAAAATAAAAAGTGTGCTGTCATTTTGATGCGGAGCCACAGTTTGCACTTCTGCACTTTGTAGACAATAAAAGTCTTTCATATTTGAATTCCTGACTGAGTGCTTACTTTTTTGTACATTTATAAGCTGATGAACCATTTTTAGCCATCACAATCTACTGTATGTTTCTGTTTCACTATAAGTTTACCCAAAATATAATAATGCTATACTAATATAGAGAATAATTGTTATGCAACTGTGTGTTCTGGATTTAAAAAAAAAAACACATCAGAGGTGTGTGATGACCCATAAACCTCGAGAGCGAAGAGAGTGTAAAAAAAAAAAGAATCCATAAAACCACAGTTATATAAACTTTATTTTTTATATAATTGCTGGTGCTGACAGTCTCTCCCCTACATGAACACACACACACACACACACACACACACACACTTTTTCCCATTCTCCCTCACTCTGTGACGGACCCTCTTTTCTGTGAGCTGCGAGTCATGCTAGGTGTGTTCGAGATCATAGTCGGCGTCTGCCGATTCAGAGGCACTGCAGGTTTAACCAGATATTTCTTGTATATTTTGGGAGGCAGGATCAACCTTACATATAATTAAAAAATTGTGAGGGTAGTAAAGAAAATGGCTCATCGGCAAGCAGGAATCCGAGCTGCAATTTTTTACAGACTGCTCAGCCCAACCACATACAGAGAATGAGCCAATGAAGAGGTGCAATACAGACTGTGAGCAAGGAGACTGATGCAGAGTTTTGAAAATGCCATAATAACCGATTATTATGGCATTTCCGGGTTAGTACAGCATTTGAAAATCAAAGTAAAGTCATATATTAAAGGGAGTCACCAGTAATTATATACAGTGTGTCATCTATTACACAACCCATGTGCCCAGTTTGGTTACTCACCATTTCCTTGAGACTGTCAGGCCTTTGTTACCAGCTGAAGTCATGGCTGGATACATCTGCTCATTCTGAAGTCTTTGTATCACACATCTGATAGTTCCCTCAGCTGTTCTCTGAGGAACCTCACAGAGGTTCAGTTGAGCTCCATATCTGTCTGTCTCTCAGAGGGTCTTGAGGATCCCAGGCCTCTGCAGTTCAGCGGGCTGTGGTGAACAGCATGGTGGATTTAGGCTCCAATGGTGATGCAGTTTCAGACCACTCTGCTTTGACCAGGGCAAGGCTCTCTCAGGCTACACACTGGGCTTAGCTGTAGGGTGACTTGCCTTACATGCTGAATTCCCCAACTGCAGTTTCAGTTTGTCTTTGTCTCATTCTCCCCCCCACCACTCCCCGAGGTTTGAGCAACAGTCAGCAGTCTCCTGCTTAGTGCAGTAAATGTAAAAGCACACTTCTCCCTGTAGTGTCACCTGTCTCACTCTGGGCTTTTTGAGAGCTGCAGAGTGAGTCTTTATGTTATTTAGAATGGCTTTGCTGAACATGTCATGAGAAAAAAGCTGTAGATTAGAGTGATCTGCTATCCCCTCAACACACACTCACAGACACACATACACACACACACACGCGTGCGTGCGTGTACACACACAGTCAGAACAGGGACAGGAGCTGGATAAGACACTGACAGATGTGAAGCAGCGCCTTGCAACCACAGCTTTGGCAAGGAGCAGGGCCATCCTTGATTCCCTACAAGGGACTTTTCTCAGGAAGCTGGTCAAAGAATCTACTGGGGACCAGGCAGTGTTAGACCTGGTGCCTTAAAACAGGGAGAGCATTACAGATGTCTCAGTGGACAGTCTCTAATGATGTGGTTTAACATTAAGATGGGAACAGAGGCTAAGCACACTATATGTAAGCCCTGGGAGGGAGGAGAGTGAGAGGGAACATGTTAGAAACCTACAAGTACCTTACTGGGGTGAACAAGGTGAGGAGTAGGTTTAACAGATGTCCTCTTTTACGAGGACATGTCTTCTTTTCCAACTGCCAATATTCTTCATGTACCTTCTCTATCCTGTTGTATTATTATTTTTATAACTTCTTTTTCTTTCTTACCAGGACCTCCTTGTAAATGAGCTGTGAAGGCAGTGAAGACTTCAAACCTATTTACTCAAGGCCTGGCACAAGGGCTCATCTGGGGAGGGACTATGTCTTCTTTTTGACATCCCAAAATCTGCTACTCCTATGCAGGAGGGGAATCTCTTTCAAATGAAAACCAGGGAGCATACAAATAAATGGATGTGTAGTTTAAGAGAGATGTGAGGAAGTACTGCTTCACTGAAAGGGTAGTAGATGCCTGGAACAGAGTGCCAGCAGAAGTGGTGGGGGCAAAAACAGTGGGAGGCTTCAAGCATGCATGGGATAGACAGGGGAAATATTAGTAAACAGGCAGGAAGAAGATGGGTCATTGGAGACCAGTTAGGGTCTCCAACAAATTCTATGTTTCCATGTCTATGTGAAAAGAAAAGGTTTAATGAAGATTAACAAAAAGAGTATGCTTGGTGAGGAGGAATTGAACCATTAAGTGGCTTCTATGCTTGTTTGTGTGTGGAGGGTTTGTAATGCAATATTTGTTCATTTTGAGTGTACAGCACTGATGAGATGCAGGGTAGAAGCACCGTAACTGGGGTGCAGTGTGGGCAGCACTGAGTACAAATCTGAAATTCTGCTATCCCTGATTGATATAGAGATAGAGAGACAAAAGATAGAGGAAGAGATAGATAGAGACAGGCAGACAGGCAGGCAGGCAGACATGCCTCAACATATGGGGCACCACAGAAAGAGTGAAGGGGTCTCTGTGGGCATAGGGGGACCATATGTAGGAGTCCCTGTGTGTTCTCTCTTCCCAGAATCGCTGTTAGGGCATCTTTTAAATAAAAACTAGCTTGTTTTTTCCCCCTTTTTCCCTTCACTGCTGCTTTTGCTCCATTCAAATTCCCCATCGGGAAACAAGAAGCAGGCAGCTGAGACAATGGGTACTCACGCTCTGGACTGCTGTCCTTAGCCTGCACATGGTGCACCAGTGAGTTGGAAGACGTGGGCTTGGGGTTCTAGAATAGGAACCCTGAATGGTTTTTGAAAGTAGGAGCCATTTTTGGAGGGGAGTTTGGCTGACTGTAGTGAAAGAGAGCACAGGAATGCATCGGATTCGGCATACCTGGCTTGTGGAAGTGGTCCAGACAACTCCTTTGGTGCCTCTCCTCCAGCCAGCGAAGACATTGAGAGTGTCCTGATGGTCCTCCGGCACTGGTTGCTTGAAGCTGTGTGTCCCATGTTGGTTTCTTATTTTTTTGTTCTTCCATTGCTGCATTGCAAAGTGGCCACCGCCATCACAAGGACCCACAAGGTTCCTCAGTCATCTGCTTCCTCACCTGAATCCCTCCCTCTGCTTGCAGCTCCTCCCACCTCTTACAGCAATTTTTTTCACCCCAGCATGTTGAGTCGGCAAAAGCACAGGAGAAGAGTGCTGTCTAAGTTTATCTAAAAAGCTTTCTGTGATTTTGTTGTTTGCACCACAAGGGTGCCTCAGGGGACAGCTGGGAGGGGGCTGGCCTAGGACTGATATTAAGAAGATTTGGGCTAGCGAGGCCCACAGGGAGGGGCCATGCCTAAGGTCAGAAGGGAAGATCTGCTCCATGTACATGGAGGGGCAGTGCTAAGGCGGGATCAGGAAAAGTTACTGGCACTTAGGCCTTGGACAGGACTAAAGAGATTTAAAAGGGGCCCAGTGGGAGCAAGTCGCAGTAGAAGATAAAGGAGCTATGCCAGGCCCCAAGGCATAATAAGGCAGCATTCAGCCCAGAGTTGGAAAGGGGGCAACAATAAGTCCTGTCATGAGAGGGGTCCCTGGTAATAACAAAGAGGCAACGTCAAGCCCAGAGTTAAAGGAGCAACAACAGACAACAGTAGGCCCTTGGTGAAAAGAGGGGGTCCAGCGTTACCAGGGCAAATAGGGGAAACCCAAAGTGGAAAGGGTGTTCACCCACCCAAAAGCTCCAGAAGGGTAACCAAATCTGGTGCAGAAGGGATCCACAAGTGTGGAGGGTCAGAAAAGAGGTGCTCAGCACACAACTGCCATTTAATTACTGTCAGTTGATGAACTGTATATTGCTTAGTATTTGAAATGTTGTGTTGATTGCTAAGTACCAAGACTGTATTTTACCAGAATTATGATTATGTGCCCCTGCTTCGAACATTTGCCTCAGACTCTGGTGAATTGCCCTAGATTTCATCAATTTCCCCTTGCTCTAGGCAAATTGCACCTGCAATGAACAATTGTCCTGGATTTCAGCAATTTGTCCCTGCTCCGAGCAAATTGACCTTACAACAAACAATTGCTCTGCCAATGTAAACAATTGCCCCAGTAATAATTGAACACCGTAGTAGTGCAAAGTATAATTACCAGTGTTTTGGTGCAAAGTGTATCGACTCAGTCTTCTGCCACAACACTCCTGGTGGGGCTATTCACAGCTGATTTTTCACTGAAGCAGTCTTCAGCAAGCTAAGAACTTCACAGCATCTCCCTTTCCTGTCATCTGCCATTGGTAGAAGTCGACGTAACCTGGTGTGAGTCGCTGCCACCATCTCCTGGTTTCCTTGTGGTTCAGTCAGCCTGGAAGTGGAATGTCCTGGAAAAAGCCTCGTCCATCACTCCCAGTCGTTCCCTGAAAAGTTGAGTTAGACATTGCGAGTGTGCATCTACGTCTGCTCATTTGTTGTTTTTACAGGTTCTGGACAGCACAGGGTTCTGGTCTTTGCCCTGCATTCTACTCTTCCTGCTTGCTCTGTCCTGCTTGCCCCATGTTGTCTTCTAGGATTCAGCTTGATCTTGGAGGTCTTCCTGTGGACCCTTTGCCAAAGAAGCTTCAAGGTGCCACAATCCTTGCAAGTGGATTTGATGCAAAGTTTGTGTTCCTTCATCCTTGGCAGCCCTGGTTAAGGGTTTGTGCCAAGGAACTTCAGCCAGTCTTTGTCTCTTCTTCCTTGGCAGCCCTGATCAGGGGTTTGTGCCGGGGAATCTGCAGCAGATCTTCACCCTTGGCAATCCTTTCAAGTGGATTCTATGCAAAGTCTTGATTTCTTCATCCTTGGCAGCCTTGGTCAAGGATTTGTGGCGGGGAAGAGTTCAGCAGAGTTTAGTTCTCTTGTGCCAGAGTATTCCAGCAACCTTGGAGAGTGGGTTGGCCGAAGAATCAGGGTCTGTTTAAAAATCTCTCTCACTCCCCTTCCAACCTCTCCTAGGTTTTCACACAGGTGTAGCTTGATGCAAGCAGAAGCCCCATTTTCCCTTCCCCCATTGCTACACCATTCTTCAGCTGTGTACACAAGGATGGCAGGAAAAAATTTGGACTTCCTTTAATCTTATGAACTCTTAGAGGTGGTTATGCCACCCAATCCTTCGGGATTTGTACTGGTACCCATTGTTCACTACAGTGATTGTCTCATCTTATGACAGAGTAACAGATGATTGAATTTGTTCCTTAGACCACTTAGAGAAAGTTTACCATAGAGTACAATAAATAGTGTCCTTAGGCTGAGGTGCACCTCTTAGAGTTGGTATAGAATGTTACTGTCCTCGTATGCTTTGGTGTCCCTCTTCCCTTGTGACCATGTCTACCTTCCCCTGTGGTATGAATAAATCCCATCAGGCATCAAACTTATAGATTGTCTCCTGCCTCTCCTTACCGGGTGCCTCCATCCACCCAACCCCATTCAAAATACAGAGTTGTCTCGCCAGTCCACCTGCTTGAGGTGACGCTGGGTGTGCAGCTGAGATAGGCACTCTCCGTGGTCAGCACTCAGTTGAATAAGATCACAAGACATACAGACAAATACAGCAGATAGAAATTAATTTCAACAATCAATGTTACTGCATCAATGGGGTTCCAAAGCCACAAAATCCACCAAATGTGTCATTACAGTTTTTTTTTCCTTAACATCCACTCCCTTTCCCTTCCAATAGCCTTGTGATCTAGAGCCAAGCTACAGGTCTGGGGCTGTGCCCCACAGGTCTACTGCTTCAAGCTACAGGTCCAGAACCATGCCCCACAAGTCTTATGCTTCAAGTGGGGCTCATACTATCAATCATATCTACTGTATCTTCCAGAGCCCCGCAGGCCTGGATCAAAGCGGGAGAATGCTCATACCTTTGTTTGCACAGGGCCCAGATCTGGACAGTAGTTTGAACCGGAAAACCCATGGAGCATGGCCCCAAACCAGTAACTTCACCTTGGATCACAAGGCTTGGTGCTGGGGGTGGAGATACTGTAGGTATTAGTGTTGAACAAACCTTAAACACCCCATTTCCCACTTTTGTTGCTTTTGGGCCCGAAACATGCATTATGGTAGTTTTTTGAATAAAGTTCCCTACTTTTTGGGAAAGTAGTGTCATGACTTGCTTCATGCAGGACTTTGGGGATCCTACGTGAAGCTGGAGGGGAGTCCAAACTTGCGTTGCACAGGGCACCAAAGGGCCCTGCATAAAGAGAGAGTAGAGCCCTAACTTTCTTTGTGCATGGTCCACTGGGCTATGTGCCAAGCAAGATGGCAGATCTTTTTATGGTTGGTGCTGCAATGGAACCCAGAAGTGACATGCAGCACAATAAAGCCAATATCACTGATACCGTTGGGGAATATGAAAAGACATAATTTTTAGTAGAGGGTCGCACATGAGAAAAATCCACAGGCAGAGCCCAGGACCATGAAGTATCAAGGTAACCAAAATGAAAATGGACACGTGCAACTTCTGCAGTTGTGATGAAGTCACGCATGCACACTGACCTCACGGTGGTCATCTTGGGCACAGCAGGCTCTTTTTTTGGCCCCTTGAGCACTCTTAAAGTGCTATAGCAGCTTTGCTTGCTCTGACCAGAGTTTGTCTTTGTAGGTACATCATCTTTTTGGTAGACCTTGACAAAGCGTCCAGTTAGGCGTGAAATGTGGGGCTAGTGGGTGGTTTCCCTAGGCTACACTATTTTCTTGGTTCACTGTCTGTTGTTCACAATAAAAGCATTTCAGCAATAACATCTAAGTCTGCTAGAATCTGTGGCTACACTTGAGTGCTGGGTCCCTTCTTGCTCCTGGTTTAGATTTTGGATCCTTAGCACCTTCACCCGAGGGAATGACCCTTTCATTGTTTTCATCTTTTTAGTAGAGTGGCCTCGCTCACAAACCAAATTTTGTTTCCAAATCACTATTTCCAAGGTGAGCCAGTTTGGATTTTAGCTAAAAATGTAGCCTTGGTTTGACTGTTTTTTAGATATCCTAATCTTTTTCTTTATAGGTTCAAGGAACAGTAGCCTCGCTCACAAACCATGTTTGTATTGAATTCCATGAGACTTTCCCCTTTTACAGTGGTTTTAGAAATTGTGGCAATTCATTCCAGGCTCTAGGTCCCTGGCTATAAAGAGTAGAATTTCCTTTAGTAGTTTTTTGGGGACTGGGACTTTACATTCTGTAGTGGCATGTGCTCTTAGGCCACCTTTTACTGTGCGTTTTTGAAATAGGTTTATTAGATAGGGCAGGGAATTTTGAGAGTGGCTTTGGTAAATGAAATTTAGAGCATATACATTTCTACACACAGATAAACTTATCCATCCCAAAGATTTACAAAGAAAATAATGGTGAATTTCCCAATTAAACCCTGAGAGTGAAGCAAAGTGCTTTTAAGCACACTGCATTATGTTTGTCACCTAGATACTCTTCTGGGTTTAAATGGATCAGCAGTGCTGCTTCCGTGAGTGGGAATGAGTCAATAAACCTGCCCTGTACCCTCTCATAGTTCCCTTCTTTCCTTCAATTCATTTGTTCAAGTTCAAGTTTATTTATAAGAACATAAGACGATGACAGCAGATGGGGACCTTGTGATCCATCTAGTCTGCCTGTGAATCCTACCCCCACCCCTATAGGTTGCTTGTTTTGCTTTTACTGTAGTGTCGGTCCCATGCATGTTTAAATTCATTCACCGTATTTGCTGCAACCACCTCTGGGGAAGGGCTGCTCCATGGGTCTATCATCCTCTCCATGAAAAAGTACTTCCTGGCATTATTTCTTAGCATTTCCCCTCTCAGGTATAGGTTGTGCCCTCTAGTACATGCCTCTTTGTTGGCCTGGACGAGGTTGTCTGTCTGAACTGCGTTTATACCTTTGATGAATCTGAATGTTTCTGTCATGTCCCCCTTGTCCCTTCTCTGTTCCAGGGAGTACAAGTTTAAGTCCCAGAGTCTGGATTCATATGGTGTGTGATGGAAGCGCTGCACCATCATAGTGGCCCTTCTCTGAATAGTCTCCAAGTGCTCCTTGTCCTTCTTCAGGTGGGGAATCCAGAACTGGATACAGTATTCCAGGTGTGGCCTCACTGAAGATCTATAGAGTAGGATGATTACTTGTTTCCTGCTCATAATTCTTCTGCCTATGCATCCAAGGATACTGCTTGCCTTTCATGCTGCTTTTTCGCATTGTTTCCCTACTTTAAGGTCATCTGATATGATTACGCCCTAAGTCCCTTTCCGTTTTGGTCACCTCTATGTGTCGCCTGTCAAGGATATACTGTATTCTTGGATTCTGTTTACCCAGATGCATCACTTTGCATTTTTAGCATTGAATCTAAGTTGCCAGTCTTTGGATCACTGTTCATGTCTTTTAAGATTTTTTATCCTACTAGAGCCCTCTAGAATATCCACGCTATTACAAAGTTTTGTATTATCTCGAACAGGCAGACTTTACCCTCTATACCATCAGTAATGTCGCTGATGAGTATGTTGAAAGGACTGGACCCAGTACCAACCCCTGAGGCACTCCACTGGTCACATAACCCTCTTTGGAGATGGCATCATTTAAGGTGATCTTCTAGGTCCTATCTTGCTGCCAGTGTGCAGTCCAGCTTATTATCTTATGACCGGCGCCTGTGTGTTCAAGTTTTTGATTAGCCTCCTGTGTGGGATGGTGTCAAGGCTTTGCTGAATTCCGGTATACCATGTCCACCGCCTCACCCTGGTTCACTGTCCTGGTCACCCAGTTGAAGAAAATGATCCGGTTAGTCTGGCATGCAATGCCTGCAGTGAACTGGTTGTTTGGGATCAGGTTTTCTGTCTCTTGAGTTTACTATCCACTCTTAAGGAATGTCTCCATGATTTTACCAACTAACAAAGTCAAGCTGACCGGCAGTAGTTACCTGCCTTGTTTCTGCTGCCACTCTTGTGCAGGGCACTGCTGTTACCCTCTTCCAATCTCGTGATACCCTACCGCTTTCTAGAGATTCATTATATAATTCTGCTAATGTTGTGGCTAATTCCTCACGAAGCTCTCTCAATATTCTTGGGTGAATTCCATCTGGTCCCATAGCTTTGTCTATCTTCAGTTTCTTCTGTTCATTCAGCATCCTTTCCCTTGTGAGGGGACTTGTGTCTTCACCCTCTCTAGGGTGCTCTGTTATGTTTAGTGTTGGCCCACTGCCATTTACTAATTTGTGAAGACTGAACAGAAGAATGCATTGTGTGCTTCAGCTTTGTCCTCGTCTTTTTCCACTATCTGACTCTGGCACCACTGTTTTAGCCAGCTGTTTAGTTTGGTAATATCCTTTTCTCTGATTTTCCACCTGCTGCCCCTTTTTCCCACATAGGCAGAATCTCAGAGAATGAGATGCCAGATGACATGGAAGATAGTTTATCACCTAGCTTGGACAGGTTTAACTTTGTCTCTTCTACAGGTTGACTGGCCAGGTCATTTGTTCCCACGTGGATGAGAACATGTGTGTTCTATGGTGCCATGCATACAAGTTTTTCAATACAGTTCATGTCTCTCCATGCCGAGGTCCCAGGGAGGCACCTGACCATAATTGTAGCTTGATCCTGATGCTGGATGTGTGACTCCACTCCTCATATCATTAAGTTACCTAGTATAAGTATGTTTTTTTTCTACTTTGTGATTGTTGAGGATGGAGGGTGCACTTCTAGATTGCTAAGAGTTACTCCCCAAATTGATGCTAGTTTCATTTAATGACATGGATGTTAGTAGGGTGAATCTGTTTGCTATTCCAATTGTGAAACTTAATGAGCTAGGTGTGGCTCCTGAAAAAACCTGTAAGAACAACCTCTAAAATTTAATAGAAAATAAACCCTGCAAAAATAATTTAAATCAGAGAGAAAATAAAGCAGTAAACTTTAAAACCTGTAAGCATAAAGCAGCAACAAAACATGTAAGCACAATTTATGGTATGCATAAAACTTTGCATAAAAACATACTGTAGCTATCTCATAATGTGACATGACATATTAAAATCCAGTTCAAAATGAGCTCTAAAAGATGCATAACTAAGTGCAAATATAGTTGGCATTTCATAAATATATTAGCACAAGATAAGTTAAATAGTATGAAGTGAAATGTATGAGCAAATTCATATGTGGCCCTCTCCAGCAGTAAGATTTTAGCTAGTACTCTAGCCACATGCCTGCTGTGGGCTGTTTGTGGGAGACCCAAGTACTGTGTATGCATTTTCATGCCAGTACAAGCAAGTCTCTGATTGCCCTGGGGTGAGGGTCCCACACTGCTCCGCCTTAACTGTTTACCCTGAACAGCATAGACAGAGGTGTGTCTGGTATATCCCTCTCTACACACTGCCCTATTTGTGACTTAACCCCTATTCAGAATGGTCTTAGTGTATTGCAGCTCCAAAATAGTGCAGGTATGTACCTCTGGCCTCTCTACATCACCCACACATGGGTGATACCCCAGGGGGAGAACTTGCTTGCAATGTAAGGCAGGAAGTATAATCACTGAATGAATTTAAATCAGACTCTTTGTATTTATTATACCATAACAACTTCATGTGGGACTCACATATCATGGCCCAGTTGTCATCTGGTAGTGCCAGTTCTGGCTCTCAATCCCCTAGTCGGCGTACCCCCTTGCAGTGGTCAGGAAGGGCATCCCTCAGGTGTGCATGTATACTAGCCAGGTTTAGGTGAAGTCTGTAGAGTCGAAGACGGTGCGGGTAAAAAGCATGCAGCATGAGCAGCACAAAATGGCATGGTTGAAAACCACTTCAGATTATGTAAATGAACTCTGAAACTGTGCATGGTTTTATGCCCATGCAGTTTTCAACTACACATATATATTTCTGCTAGCTTAAATGGATACCATACCAGCTATAGAACCCTGTGGATGTGTTCTAGTTCTCATAATCTCATTTTCAAGCCCTCTTATCTTAACCACCCCAGGTCTGCTCTATCCATACCACATAGATGGGTGGAAATATGCAAGTATCTGAATTTGTTTTGGTCATGTAGACCCAAGCCTGCTTCCAATTCACCCAGGTGTCTGAGCTTAGTCCATACAGATCTCCAAAACATATTACCTCCCCTCCTTCCACTGCTTAAAGCTACATTCATCCATTCTGGAAAGGAATTCTGGATTGCTGGTGGCAGAAGGGACCTTCCTGTAACCCTCCCACTCTCTTGGCAGCTATCCCCATGCTTCAAATGTGTGTACCACCAACAGGGTCATCCACCATCTTGCTCGGTAATTAGCTATCCTCACCCATCTGAATAACATAAGTGTGAGGGCCCTGCTACCCACTTCTCCTGGGTGACCCAGCTCACCCCTTTCTCTCCCGTCAATCATTTCCTCATACTCCCGAGTTGGGCGACAAGATAGAGTTTCAGGTCAGGAAACTGTAGTCCCCCCCCCCGGGGAGGTGGGCCCATTCAGTCAGGCCAGTGCCACCCTAGGCCTCTTCTCTACTGGAGGAATTTGGTGCAGTTGACCTCAAATAAGTGCATAGCTATTTGATTAAGACCCATTGAAGCATTTATACAGGATAAAGTATATGGGGAAGTACATTCATTTTAAGCAGGTTAATACTCCCCATCTAAAATACTAGCAGTGTTTTTCATCTAACCAGGTTGCTTTGTATTGCACCCTTAGTATATGATTATAGTTTACGTTGTTCAAACTGGTCAGTGTGGGGCCCCCCTCAAAAACTAGGTAAGTGAGAGAAGTTGTGATTCTTTTAAAGGGTGAGCTAGGCATTCTGATATTCTCCTCTCCCCCAGCTACAGCAGGAGGACCGGGGTCCCAGACCTTAGGGAAAAGCAAGTAGGGGGCTGAATTGGGGTAGTTAAGCCCAGGACATGCCCTGGAGCAAAATGGGTTACAGGTCATGGTCCATCTTATCTGGTTCTCATACCCAAGGACTCCTGTATTTCAGGGCTTGGAGCCTGGACATCTCTGGAACCCTGTCCATCTCAGATGGTATTGTGCAATGCCAGGTCTATAAAGAATAAGATGGCCATTATAGCTGATCTTGTTGGAACAACTGACCTGGTATGCATCACTGAGACCTGGCTGGATGGAAATGCCAGTCCGATTTTGGAGGCGGCTGCTCCAGCGGGTTCTCTGTGATACACCACTCGAGATTGGACCACATGGGCGGGGTGTAGCTATCTATTTTAGAATGGAATTGGGCCTTGCAGAGGTTCCAGTTGAGGGTCCTGGGTCGTTTGGAGTGCACTCGCGGCTGCAGGTGTGGGTGCAGGTTCATTCTCATCTACCGTCCACCGAGGGTGAGTGTATGTTCCTGCAGGAAGTTGTAGACTTCGTCACTGACATGGTATTGAGTCGCCCAGGTTGATGGTGCTGGATGACTTCAATGCCTGGGTCAATGATCAACTCCCTGCAATTGGTCAGGACTTCCTTCAACTTATAAATATGTTGGACTTCACACAGATTGTTACCTCTGCAACCCATGTTCATGGTCACTCCCTCAATCTGGTTTTCCTTCTGGGAATGGAAGCCACCAACCTGGTGGTGGAACCGGTTGGATGGTCTGACCATTGCACTGTAAGATTCAATTTCTGAGCTCCCCGTTATAGGCCTGCCCCTGTGGAGATGTCAGATACTACCCTTTGAGGGATGTTACTTCCACTGGCCTTTTGTCAGTACTTGACCTATCAGGTCAGTGAGGGCCCAGAGTGCCTAGTCCAGGCCTACATTATGGCCATGGGGGATGCCCTGGATTCCTTCGCTCCTGTTAGCATTCACCCCCTCACCCTCTGCTCTCGGTTCCCTTGGTTTGAGGGGGCCTTGAGGGAGAGGAGGCAGGTGGGGTGAAGGCTACAGTGCTGCTGGTGGAGATCTGCCCTTGATGCCAACTGCCTTAGACTGATGGAGCATTATCAAGTCTATCAATCAGCAATCTCCCATAAGAAGGCAGAGTTCCTGTCGAAGGAGATTACTGTGGCTCAGAATCGACTGACTCAGCTCTTCCAAATCGTAGACAGACTGTGCAATCCAGCCTGTCTTCAGGTTCAGAGAGCATTTTCACAAGAGAAGTGTGATGAGTTTGCTCAATTCTTTGCCAATAGGGTGGCTGACATCAGGGCTGAGATTCATTCAGCACATTCTGTGGGGGTTGGCGGTGTTCGGTGTATGGTCACTACACCTCATTCTTCCTGGGATCACTTTGACCAGCCGGTAATCAATGAAGTTGCTCGGATTGCCCAAAGTATGCAGCCTACTTGCTGTAGTCTTGACCCAGCCCCTACACACCTCATTTTAGAGTATGTAGATGTCATCAGCCCTGTCTTGACAGAGATAGTCTGGTGTTCCTTAGAGTTAGGTGAGTTTCCAAAATCCCTAAAGGAGGCGGTGGTTACACCACTCCTTAATAAAAGAGTCTTCTCTGGACCCAAACTGCCCTGCCAACTACAGGCCAGTCTCTAACCTTCCCTTTATTGGGAAGCTGATAGAGAAAGTAGTTGCTCTTCAGTTGGACAACCACTTGATGATCCACAACATCTATGATCCCCTCCAGTCCAGTTTTCAGAAGAGGTATAGTACAGAGACTGCTCTGGTTTGGGTGCTCAATGATCTCCTGATTGCTAGAGATCGGAAGTGTCATTCAAGTCTTGGTCCTTCTTGATCTCTCTTCTGCCTTTAACTCTGTGAACCATGGGGGCTGCTTGAGTGCCTGAGAGACATCTGTGGCCTATCAGGCATGGTTCTTCGTTGGTTTAGATCTTTCCATACTGGCAGAACCCAGAGAGTGGTGTCAGAGATTTATTACTCGGCCTCATTCTCTCTGCCATGTGGGGTTCCTCAGAGCTCTGTGCTGTCCCTTTTGTTGTTTGTGGTGTATTTGCTGCCATTGGGAGACATTGTAAGGTAGTATAGGCTACAGTTTCTCTGTTACGCAGATGACACCCAGCTCTACCAGTCATTTGCCCCCAGCCAGGATTGTGCGGTCTCTGTTTTTAATAGCTGCCTCGTGGAGCTCCAGGGCTGGATGCAGGCCAGCTGGCTAAGTTGAACCCTGGAAAGACTCAGGTGTTGGTGGTGGAGCCAGGTCTCAGGATAGAGAGGATGGGAGCATGGTCTGCCTCCAGGCTTTGGCTCGTGAATAGCCAGCTTCTGTCCTCTGTTCAAGTGCAGAATCTGGGCGTGATATTTGACGGAAGGGCTGACACTTCGCTTTGCAGGTGTCAGCTGTAGACAAATCCTCTTTTACCGTCTGAAGAACATTGCCTGGATTAAGCACCTTATTCCATCCTGTGATCTTCTAATGTTGATCCATGCCTTTGTGATCTCCCGCCTTGACTACTGTAATTCCCTATACCTAGGGCTTCCAGGGGTTGATATCCACTGCCTACAGCTGGTGCAGAATGCTGCAGCCAGGTTACTGGTTGGGGTTAACTGTACCAGTCATATTACTCCTGCGCTGTGCAAACTGCACTGACTGCCTGTTCAGTGGTGGATCACCTTTAAGGTCAGTTCATTGACCTATAAGGCCCTACATGGTCAGGGTCCTGGCTACCTGCAAAAGCGTCTGGTTCCTTACTGACCCTCCAACCCCACCACTGAGCCAATGAGGATTGCTAGAGGCTCCCAGGGTTAGATTGAAAACATCTGGTGTGAGAGCTTTTAGTTACACAGCCCTGACCCTGAGGAATTCTCTACCTCATCGGATTAGAGAGTGCCTGACCTTGGAGAACTTTAAGACAGCCTTAAAAACGTATTTATTTAACTGTGCTTTCGGTGATTAGTATATTTGAACTTGTAATTTTATCGTACTGATTTATTGTTGATATTTTATTGTCCTATTTATGTCTTAATTATGTACAGCGCTTTGATACATGCTGAATTGCACTTCACAAATACATTTTATTATTATTATTCAGATTTGTCGATATTGATCTTATACCCTGATAATCTGGAAAAGGTGGTAATAGCGCTAGTGATTTCTGGAATGGACTGCTCTGGGATGGTCATAAATAGGAGGATGTCATCCACATAGAATGAAATGTTATGCAGTAGTACCTGTTCACCCTCCACCCCCACTATATCTGGCCATTGCCTAATAAACTCTGCCAGGTGCTCTGTATCACCAGTGCTAAAAGCAATGAGGAAAGGGGGCATCCTTGTCTAGTACCCTGTGGAAGTGCAAACTCCTTTGATAACACCACCATTCACCATAATTCTGACCCTGGGTGCGTCTTATAATAGCTGCACATATTTTAGAAAGCCTTCCCTTATCTTAAATTTCTCTACTACTTTATACATGTAGGTCCTTTCCACTCTGTCAAATACTTTCTCAGTATACAGGCAGATCACAATTGCTTCCGCTGGATGCTGAGAGCCCCAATGCACCACACTGAACAACCTGCATAAATTATGGTAGGAACATCTTCCCTGCACAAATCCAGTTTGATTTGACTTAATCATCTCTTGAAGCAGACTTTCTAGTCTCTGTGCCACAACTTTAGCTATGAATTTCATTTTCATAATTGAGCAGGGAGATGGGCCTATATGCTGTACAAGTTTCAGGGCTTTCCCTCGTTTTAGTATAACTGCAATGTTTGCTTGGTAACACCACAGTGGTAGGGCCCTTGTTCCACAGCCTCATTAGCCCTCATCTTAAAACTCTTAAGTATCGGGCCCTGCCAGAACCTCATAGTATTCTGCTCCCAGTCTGTCAGGGCCTGCAGCTTTGGCTTTCCTGAGCAGTGCTGTGGCCACTGTGAGTTCTGCTACATTAATTGGCACCCAGTTTATCCACCTACTCCTTTGAGAGTTCTGGCAGGTCAAGCCCCAGAAGGCATCTGCTTACTGACTGACCTGGGCGTACTCCCAGTGCACAGTGCCTTGCACCAGGTTACAAACTGCAACCTTATATCCTGACTTTTATTGTGCAGCACTCCTGTGCTGTTCTTTAGGGCTGTAATGATGTTTGTATCCCTTCTACCTAAAGCCAATCTAGGCAGCAGTGGGCTAGGTTTATTCCCCAGTCATATGTTTTCTGTTTGGTGTGTAGTACAGAGCTGTACTGGCCCCATTAGTGAAAACTAAGTTAAATGCTTCTTGAGCAGTTCTCAACTGTCTCAGAGTTGTCTAGAACTGGTCCTCGTGATTTTTTTCTTCCACTTTTTAATGTCCACTTATTTATTTATTTGCTTTTGTTAACCGGGTAAGCACACTAGACAGCCATGTGCCTATTTTCAGGTGCGACCTGGGAGATTACAAAGTACATTACAAGGTACATACATGAACATCAGGCAAATACAAGTGGAGGATTACATTACATAGAATTAGCACAACAGGGACTTCACAAGCATAAGATTTCATCAGGCAAATAGTAGTGAAGAGTTAATATGAAGTGACCAGAATACAGGGACATTGTAAGACAACAATACCAAAAACAGGTATTACAATACAGTATTAAACATTGCAGTCAGAAGGAAGAAGTGCAGTGTGAATTCATCACTCAGGC
The DNA here is from genome assembly GCA_016271365.2 of Neoceratodus forsteri. NCBI lineage: Eukaryota > Metazoa > Chordata > Ceratodontiformes > Ceratodontidae > Neoceratodus > Neoceratodus forsteri. The sequence continues at coordinate 1,383,942,823 of CM057455.1, forward strand.
AGCAAGTTGTAAGGCTAGCAGTTAGAATAAGGAGGAGAAACAGTTGGGATACAGTGGGCCCAGTCTGCGAGAGAAAGGAGTGCACAGTTATAGTGTCACCTGTTTTGCGGTGGGCTTAAATGGTCCATTTTCATATGCTGTGAGAACAGGAGGTATGAGCATAGTTGTGCTCTGCCAGGTCGTAATGTTTAGGTAGCATCTCAGTTAGTTGTGGCATCTTAGGCTGAGATGGTTTGTCTAGTGCTGGGACAGGTGGCAGACATTTTGAGAAAACCCCAGAGGAGGCTTTAAAGCTCTGGTGCGAGGAGAGAAGCAAGTGCTAGTTGGAGAGAGAGTTCCAAACCCTGGGCACATACACAGCGAAGGCTCGATCACCCATTTGTGTTGCGGGTTATAGGTACCAGGAAGGGTATGGAACCCGCTGGATCGCAGGTTGTAGGAGGGTGTAGCAAGAACAAGGGTCTCAGCAAGGTTTTGAGTTTTTATATGTAACCCTAGATGGCGCTATCCCAGGGCTACTACCCTGCCTGATTTGCCACTAACAGGTTGAGGGCCTGGATCCAATGGCGGGTGCCTCCACCCAGAGGTCAGGGTTTGCAATAGTTAAACTTACTTGGTCACAGCCCTCTGGGACATTGCAACCCCCTTTCTTCCCACTAGTGGCCCACAATATACCGAATTACCTTCCACAGTATACACTTCCCCAGGGGTGGTTCAGGCACTGGGACCTCCTGTACAATAAGATACAGTGCAACAATCACAGTACAATACTTTAACATAGACAAATACCTCAGGCAGTATAACTTTGCTGAAACAAGCAGCTCGGATTTATTTAGGGGGAATATAACAAGGACAGGGGGAAATCAGGTTAATTAGCTTATCACTTTACTATCTACCTATGGCTCTGTGCACGGCCTATCCCTACCAGTTACTGTCCCTGGGTACCCAAGCCCTAGTGGCTAGTCCAAACCGTGGCAGCTGGTAGGGGCCCTTTCACACAGTGAAAAGAAAATTAGTTTAAACAGTCAGCAGTACAGTGATTCCAGTTGGATTTAATGTGGCAATTCAACAGGGCGACCCTGAATTAGTACTCACGACCTCCAAACAAGATAGGGTTCTTCAACGTCAGCAGGGCTACTCTTGAGCTCCACGACTCTTCACACATTTATATGGTAAAACAGAAAGTACTATACCAGGTAGGCTGCTTCTCTATCCCGATCGCAATTACTGCACAACAGGGAGAACACACAGCAGATTCAGTTCCTGACAGACAGAGTGCAATTCAACAATTTCTCCAGTCTTCTACAGGGTGAGCCTGGTTTCTACTCTTCAGAGATCCTTTGATTCTTTTCACAGGACGGATTCAGTCCTAACAAGCAGTTACACAAGCTGCAGACCGGAACTCTGGGCCTTACACACCTTTTTTTTGACTGAAACTGTGCACTGAAGGAGCACAGGGTTTCTTTTCCTTCACTGCCAGATCTAAACTGAAACTCCAACAGACAAAACTGGCACTTCCTTTGAGTTCCTCCCAGTTCTTGACTGGATTGGCTGTCACTCACAATAGACTGCTGCTGTTGGTCCAAAAGGTGCCAAGTCTAAACTACATCTCCCAGAGTCACTGCCATACAATCCTCTTGTGTCTGGCTCAGATTATGAGTCCAAGTTCTGATTCGTCAAAGCACCATTTTAGAGCTAGCTTACCCCACACTGATTGGTCCAGTTCAGCAGTTCAAAACCAGAATGGGAACTAGGCAGACACTGTTCTGACTGCAAAGAAAGCAGGTTAGACAGACTGTAATTTCATTATTACGCTAAATGGTTTCTGGCAAACAGTTACATCTTTCAGATAGGTTCCCTTTGCACTCCTAGTGACTGCAAAATGGAGTGAATTGGCAGCAGCTTGAGTGGTACTCAATCAAAGAAACACACAGTCCCCCATACAAACTAATTATGTCTGCAAGCAGACAGCTCTTAAAGAGACAGTACCAGAGGTTCTAAAAACACTCACTGATAAATGGCTTAAAAGCCAAACACCATTCAGGCTTGGAGCATTCAAGCAAGCTCCTGGAAGTCTTTTGGGAACCCCCATTTGCAGGGGGGGTTACATATATCAGGCAAAAGCAGCCCTGGTTCCCGGTAGGTAGAGCCCAGACCTTGCAACGCCATGCACTCGATTTTTTAAACCTTAATGCTTCTGTGGAATTAATTAATTTTGAAAGTAGGGTTTTGTATTACACTTTATATCTGCCTACCCCATGGCCAGGCTGTTTGCAGGCCTTACTTGTACTGCTAACTTGTGCTAGGACTGAATTTTTATTAACAAGTGAATACGGAGTTTTCTTGATGCAGTTTTGATTTAGTCCTGATTTAAATAATTTACTTGGTTCTTCTTGTAAGTGTATGAACAGATCCCTCTAAATTTACTGTAGCTTATTTATTTATTTTTTTGGTGTACTTTTCCTGCATACAGCTCCCTCTTGTTTTATTCTGAAATTCTTGAATCACTTCTTTAAGTGAAATTACAGCCCCTTCCTGATTTATTTTTTGAATTTGTTTTTCCTGCCTACAGCTCTACCCTGCTCTTTGTCTAACGTTGGTGCTCCTCTGGTTACCCCCCACCCCCCTCCTCACCTTAGCTCCTATTTAATTTCTACCTCAGAGCTTCTCACCTCATCCCACAAATTACTCAGCCCTTGTATTCTCCATCGTTTCCCCACCCCACCCCACACCTCCATTAAATACTCATAAGCCACTCTCGACTACCTTGTGGTTGGCTGGACACTTCAAACTAATCCTTAGTTCTATCAACTGTGTCCCCGCTGGTCAGATTAACAGCTCCCAGGAGTAAGTACTACATACCACAACCATGCTACGCTTAAAAGGTACAGGAGTGGTTACTAATTTGCTTGGCACTTCCGCTGCATTATGGGCCATCACCAGCCCTCACTACTCAAAGTCCCTAATGACCTCCAATCAATGACCTATCATCAACCAACAGCACACCCCCCTGTCTAGTGTTTTCACAGTGTCCATGTCTCCAATTACTAGCCCAGTGTAAATAGCCCTAACTCCAACTCCAAATCAGACAGTGGCAAAATCACCTTTCTTGCATATCCCCTGATGCAGTGCCACCTCTGTACTATGCTGCTATCCGGGGACATTGAACTAAACCCTGGGCCAAATTCAGGCCGCCCACCTAACACACCCTGTGAAGCATACCAAAACTCCTTGAGACAGCTGCCCACTTGGACCAACACCCCAGGCCTCAAAATATCTCACATGAATATCCAAAACATCAGAGGTAAGATGCCTGAGCCTGAAGCATGGACCCAGCTTCATAAACCTGACATTCTATACATATCTGAAACCTGGCTAAAACCTGACATTAAATCTCATGAGGTTATCCTTCCTGGATTCTCCATCTTTAGGAAGGACTGGGTTCATGGAAAATGTGGGAGTGTCATGATCTATGCCAGGACTGAACTGACTGTTGACGAAATGGATGACCTTGATATCTACCCTCTGACTGAGCATATCTTCATCACCATCACTCTTGGTGGGTCCAAGAAACTGGTGTTAGGCTGCATTTATCTGCCTAGCAGACTCATCCTCTTATGAGGAGGTTATCACACTGGACAACATCCCCAGACATGACACAGTGGTATGTGATGACTTTAACCTTAACTGGCTTGGCTCACAAAATGTGCAGTATCACTCTACTCCGGCAGACATTCATTTCATGCAGATCATAGAGCAACCCACTAGACTGAACATGAAGTCTGGGAGACACACACTCCTCTACTGGATCATAACCAGCACACCAGCTAACATTAAAACTCCTGGTATCTTCCCAGATTCCCTGAGTGATCACTCACCCACCTATTGTGCCTGGAACAGCTCTGCACCCTGTCCACCCCAAAAATAATCAAAACCAGGATTTGACTATGTTCAATGAGGAAGATTTTCAACAGTTGCCTAGACTCCATTGACTAGTCACCAATTAACACCCTCCATGATATAAATGAGGCCCTTGACTGTCTTAACTCAATGTTCACAGCTGCCCTTGACTCTCTTGCCCCATATAAAACCAGAAGATCCAAAGGCTTTCCTGCCCTCGGCTAACTAATGACCTGAGGGTCTCATGCATAATAAAAGCCTGGAAGAGTTTAAAGATCGGGAGTACATACTGATTGTATTATTTATCATCGGCTCTGCAGTTTATGCAAAAATAAAATAAAGGTGGCTAAAAGAGACCATCTTATATCTTTACAAGAAACAAACCTTACCACCCCTAAAAGCTTCTGGCTCCAGGTGAATACCCTACTATAAGGTAGAGAACGCACTGTTCCCCAAACCATGACTGCTAATGGAGCCTCGCTCACAACACCTCTGGACATTGCCACTGAAATAAATAACTTCTTTACAGACCTTACTCCCTACAAACACGGTCTTCACCCCTCTTGCTCATACTACAATACCAATCAACATCAACATGAGACCAACCATCCCTCCTTTCATCTAAAAACTACCACCAATTTCGAGGTCCTAAAGTTGCTCAAGAGACTCAAATGTGATAGCTCTCCAGGCTTTGACACCATGCCACCTAAATCCCTCTGCATTGGGGCATCAGCGATTGCCCTGCCCATCTCAAAGCTAATCAATCTATCTTTCATCACCCACTCTATCCCTGACAAATGGAAAACAGTGGTAGTGGTACCTGTCCACAAATCTGGCCTGGTTGATATAGCCCAAAACTACAGACCAATTTCTATGCTCTGCCCTACTGCAAAAATTCAAGAATAAATCCTCAACAACCAGTTGTACTCATTCCTTGAACAAACAAACATCTTCACAGACTTTAAGCATGGCTTCCATAAACACCATGGAACTGATTCTGCCCTCCGCATGATCACCTCTGACTTGTTCAATAACATGGATCTAGGCCAAGCCATAGGCGCGAGTCTTTATATATGGATAAAGTTGATACCAGCCCATTTACAGAAGAAAGGGTTCTGAAAGAACTCTAAAACTGAAGGTGGACAAAGCAATGGGGCCTGGTGGGATTCATCCCAGAATTCTAAAAAAACTAGGGTAGAACTAGTGACACCATTACTACCTTTTTAACAAATCATGGGAGGATGGGGTGGTACCCGAGGACTGGAGGAGGGCAGATGTGATTCCCCATCACAAAAAGTGGGAGCAAGGCAGAAGCAGAAACTACAGACCTGTTAGTTTAACCTCAGTGATAGGGAAAATGATGGAATCACTTCTGAAGGAAAGAATTGTCGAGTATCTAGAGGCCAGAGGGGCACAGGACCCTAGGCAGCATGGATTCACAGCAGGAAGATCTTGCCAGATGAATCTGATAGATTTCTTTGACTGGGTGACCAAAGTAGTAGATCAGGGAGGGGCTGTGGACATGGCCTACCTAGACTTTAGCAAGGCATTTGACACAGTCCCACACAAAGATTAATATACAAGTTAGCCAGCCTGGGAGTGGGTCCCAAGATGACAGCCTGGTAAAGAATTGGCTGGAGAATAGGACACAGAGGTAATAGTAAATGGAGTCCACTCAGAAGAAAGGAGGGTTACTAGCAGGGTACGCAGGGTTCAGTATTAGGACCGGTCCTCTTCAATGTCTTTATAAGCGACATTGCAGAGGGACTGGAAGGAAAAGTATGTCTCTTTGCAGATGACACAAAGATCTGCAACACAGTTGATGCACAGGGTGGGGTGGAAAGGATGAGAAGGGACTTGGCAAGGTTAGAGGAATGGTCAAATGTATGGCAGCTTAGATTCAATGCTAAGAAGTGTAAGGTAATGCACCTGGGAAACAAAACCCAGGGCAAAGTACACAATGGGGTGAGATACTAACAACAACAAAAATGGAAAGGGACCTGGGGTAGTCATATCAGATGACCTAAAGGTGGGCAAGCAATGTGAGAGGGCAGCAAGGAGGCTGGGGGATACTGGGATGCAAGGGAGAGGCATCACCAGTAGAAAACAGGAAGTTATTATCCTCTGTACAGAACAGCTGGTGAGACCCCATCTGGAGTACTGTGCGCAGTTCTGAGACCCAATCTCTGCAAAGACATAGACAGGATGGAAGCTGTCCAGAGGAGGGCAACTAAAATGGTGCAGGGTCTGCACCGAAGACATATGAAGAGAGACGAAGGAGCTTAATATGTATAGCCTCGAGGAAAGGAGGGAGAGGGGGACATGATAGAAATGTTCAAGTACCTCAAGGAATCAACAAAGTCCAAGAAGGTAGCATCTTTCAAAAAGAGGTGTGCAAGAAAAGAGGCACAATTTGAAGATAGGGGGGGCGGCTCAGAGGTAATTTAAGGAAGTATTTTTTCACAAAGAGGGTTGTGGATGCATGGAACAGCCTTCCGGAGGAGGTTGTGGAGTCAAAATCAGTGGTGGAATTCAAGCATGCATGGGACAGTCATAAGGCCATTCTAGGGGGTGGGGGTAGGAAGAAGTAGGCAGCTGGTTAACTAGGATCTGCAGCTTATCCAGTAGGTAGGGAAATGGGTAGACTGGGTGGGCCAAGCAGTCCTTATCTGCCATCAAATTCTATGTTTCTATAGTTCTATGTTTGTAGACCTAACTAAGGCCTTGAACCCTGTTAATCATTCCCTGCTAAAAGCTAAATATCACCCATCATACTGGATGATAACTCCTCATGTGATTTTCAAATTACCTAGCAAATCGTTCTCAATGTGTCAAATGGGCAAACACACTATCCTTCTAGAATCAGTCACTGATGGGGTACTGCAAGGGTCCATACTTGGTCCCCTACTATTTTCCATATTCATCAATGACCTGCTTCTTAACTGTGGTATTGTATCAGTACAACTCTACGTGGATGATGCAATACTCTACAGATCTTCCAAGGATATCCACACCCTGATCATGAATCTTGAGTTAGACTTTCATGCCCTAGCATCTTGGTTCTCAAATAACCAACTGGTTCTCAATGAGAAAAACAAAAACAAAACTATGCTCTTTCATCACACCTCCTTCAAAACCCCATATGACACACCCTTCCTCTTAAAAACCTCCTCAGATAGTCCACTGGAAAATGTCTCATCATTCAAATACCTGGGACTCATGCTTGATGAGAACCTAGTGCTCGAAGCACACATAAACAGCACCATCAAAACCACTAATCAAAAACTTGGGCTGCTCTACCACCCAGCACAATACCTCTCAAAGTATGTCAGAGTGACCACTGCCTCTGCCACCCTACTCCCTGGTCTCTTCTATGCGACACCTGTCATCCACTCAGTTAAGGCTCTATTACTGAACAAACTGAAAGGACATACCATAGGATAGCTCACTTTGCTGCCTCGGCCCCCGCCCTTACTCACCACTGCCTTGTACTCACACTAAATTGGCCAACCTTTGACAACAAATTTGACTTCCCCATGCACTGTACCACCTTTAAGTTGATTCATCAGCCCCCCCAAGTCTTATGGGCCTGCTGTCCCTAAAGCCTACCCCTCGTGTACTAAGATCTTCTAGCCTACCATTACTGGAACTCCTGAAGGCCAGGCTAAAGGTAGGCCAATGATCATGCATCACTGCCTCCAGAATTTGGAACAATTTGCCCCACCGTCTACTTTCCTACAAAACCATTATCCAATTCAAAAAACTGTACAAGAATAAGTTCTTCAAACCCCCAATGCAGAGGCAACTGTTATTAACAAGCAAGGCCACATGCAACTAATGTTCGCATCTCTCTCAATCTCCCAACAGTCATGAACAGCCTTCCTTCTCTGCTATCTCAAAGACAGGCTGTTCTCCTCACTTCTCACTCCTCCTCTACCTAAAATAACATCTGACTGTAACTTGAACCCCATGTCTCTAACAAAATGCAGCTGCATCTGGCTATTTTTAGTTATCTTGCTGTTTAAAGTGTTGACATCTGGTATGTGAATAGCATAAATGTCCCTGCACATGATATAAAATGTTAATCTGCCTCCTGTCTCCCCTGGCCACCTGCAAACTGCCTGTAATCCTGAATCCTTTGGTTATTGCCTACTCAGGTACTGTTGTTATTTACCTATGGATTAACTATATATTGTGACTCACTGTACTATTCTATGTGTATTACTGTATTATGTTTTGTTCTTGGAATGCTTTATTCCTTGGATCATCACTGAAAAAGGGACTTTGTCTCAGTTGACCTACCCGGACATCAAAATTCAAACAAATAAATAAATAATCAATCTTTCCCTTCTTAAATTTTCCCTAGACATCATATAGGAAATTATCATTCCTCATATGTATGCCTTGCATGCCTCCAGTAGTATTGTTTCAGAGGGAACAGTGTCCTGTTTTGCAGCCAAACAAATACCCCATTGCTCCTGTATATATTCTGTGCAGCCCATCTGGGATGCCATGCAGGATGGGAATCTTCATGTCTTTTGGGCCTTCTCATCGTCTTTGGTACTCTGTGAAAGCAGCACATTCATGTGATCTTGTGATCTGACACAGAGATTAGTGTGATTTCTCTGCAAGAGAGCCTATGATACAAACTTCTAGGAGCAAAGATATAATCAATTCTCAGCCAAGTTTTATGAAGGTTGGAGAAGAATGTTTTTCTCTTGAGCCAGGGTTAACCTCCAACCAAGCATTCAGGATATACACCCCAACAGCTACATTTTGACAGCGGGGTCCCCTACAGCGACAACGTTGCTGTAGGGACCTGCTGGAACCCGGCACTGTCCGTTGGGGATCCTGCACCCCCCCAAATCAGCTCCAACTCGGAGTTGAGAATCCTAAGTGGGGGTGCTGGGGTGCAGTCCCCCATTAAGGGGGTTCTTGGGTGAAGCTCCCCAAAGAAAACACTTATTGTTCCCCGAAACTGGCAGACAACTGCAAAATGTGGTTGACCTACCAGTTTAGCTGTAGGGCCGTTTGACTAAAATTTTGTCTTCGGCTTGTCGTAGATCCAGCATCCACCAGGTCTGGCTCTAGTAGTCCTAGCCTCCATCTTTTAATCACTGGCTGCTTTCTTCCCTCCCCAGAGGATTAGCTGAGAGCTATGTTTAAGGTACAGTTAAAGTCTCCAGCTAAGATCAAGTTAAAAAACTGATCTCTGTGTAATAGCACCAGCATTTCATCAAATAACACAAGGAGATGGTATGCAGGAGCATAAATGTTCCAAAAGGGGATTTGTTCTGCATGTAAATGTTCCTGGATAAAACATTTCATCCCACTGTAGGGTCCTCAACCTGTTGCTGCTCAACAAATTTCAGGCCTCTGCGGAGTAGTATGATTACTTCTCATTTATGTCCATTGTATGATGCCACACAGCACCGCCCTACCCACTCTCTCACTAGCTTGTTATATTCTAGGTTAGTGAGGTATGGCTTCTGTAGCATGGCAACATCAGCTCTCAGACATTTTAATACAATGAGTACTTTCTATCAGTTGATAGGGATGGATAGCCCCTGAACTTTCCAGGAGCACACTATAAGGCTATGCATATATCTTATACCATCGTACCTGTGATCCTGGGGAAGGGATCAAGCTCCTACCATACCCAGAGCTTGACCACATCCTCACAGTGTCCACTTCCTGTATCTCTTTGCCCTTCCTATTGCATACATATTGATATGAGATAAGCCAGCAGTGTATAATATCAAACATCAATTTACAAACAGTTTACATGAAAAAAACTCACCCAATGATACTCTCCTTCTCTCTCCCACAATCATCTCAAGTCTTTCCACTGCCCATCACCCAGCAGGACTCTCCCAGCACTAACCTTGTGGGAATAGCCTCATGCTGAAGACTGGACAGTATCCAGGATCATTATCAGCAGTACAAAAAGTAAGTTTGTTTGTTTGTGAACCCTTGTTCTCCCCACTCCTCTTGTCCAAGCTTACTTAAACCTTGCCTGTCACATGTCATCACTGGCCCATCACCAGAGGGTGGCCCAGAAGACCACAGGCAGCTACCACTTATCTACTTCCCTCACTTCTTAAGGTCACCATAGTGTTTCTTAAGAATTGGTCTAGCCATCCACCCCAGCTGGAGTTGATTATGTGCATAAGGCCAGGACTGCGAAAGTGGGCAAGGGGTACAGACAAGGAGCACAGTTATGCAAATGACTGCCTGCCCATATCATTCCCCCTGCCCCTACCCAACCCCCACACCAGCCAAAGAGTAAAAGCAGTTCACCACCTGGCAATAGTAAATAGAAAATAAACTGCAATTGTCTTTCCCCATCAACATTGTCCATCGGTTGTACTTCCTCCATGCTCTTTATTCCCTTTGCAACTCTCTCAGCTCTTCTTATCCTGTACCCAAGGTTTGATCAGCTCTGAGTGAGAATAGATTCAACCTTTCACTGACAATGGTCATTTGTATCTATTCATATTTTTACAGCAATTTCTTATTATATCCTCCACAGTGCAGCCATGCTGTCTCCCATTAGGAGGAAAGTCAAATCTCTAATTACAGTATATTCAGCAGGTGAAGTGAAGGTTGAACCACTTGACTGCATCTTTAGGTGCAGTACATAGTTCAAGACTCATCGCTCAACTCCAAGATTTATTTCTAGGGTCCTTTAGTACCATCAGAAAGGATGAATGGCAATAGATGCAGCAGTATGGGAAAACAGCCCAGACTTGGAAGGCTTTGCTTGCTGTACTCAAGCACTTGTCCTTGCATGGAGTCTGGGTTCAGGGTGATGTAAGCCATTCATAGCAGTTCACTTGGGCTCTGATCTCATGGCCATATTGTCCCTTCTCTCCACCATGGCAACATGTGGGTATCTTGATGGGCAGGAAGCACTGCTGTTCCTTCTGCAGGGCAAGCAGGAAAACCCATCAGTCGGAGCATGTGGGAAAAGTGGCACCAAGTGGGGTTAAACTAAACAGGATGGCTTCAGGTTAATGACAAGATAACTCACTGTTTCAGTAAGTCTTTTGTAAGAACCCCAGTTCTATACAGGAACACCTTGCCATATCAACCTCCCAAAAGCTGTACATTTGCCCCTTATGCTGAACCTTTACTGTTGCAGGGTAAAGGAAAAGAAAATCCACTTTTTGCTATTGCAACTCAGTTAGTATGGATCCAAACACATTTCTCTTGTTCTGAATTAAGCTGGAAAAATCCTGGAATAAACAGGCAGTGTGCTCCCCAAGTTTTGGAGTGCCTATTTTTCTGTAGGTGGTCAGAATGCACTGTTTATGTAGTTGTGGAGCCTAAAGATGAGTTGATATGAGGAGGCATCCTCCCAAAGGGTGCCGTGCTAGGGCTTTGTGCACTCTGTTGATCTTAATTCAGTCTTAAGAAAATTTTAGTCCCAGTACTTACAGGATCCACTTCTCCATAAATGCAACTTTGTCCATGCCCTCTGCAAGCTCGAGCAATCCCCCCAAGTTTTAAATTGTTCCATCACTGGAAGTTCTCCTGCAAGCCCAAATTCTCCCACAGCTCAGAGGATTCTTTTACTACCTGTGCAAGCCATGCAGGAATAGGGTTGACTTGATCATCCAAAGCAGACAATCATTTCCCAGTTTCCAGGAGATGGTTCTGTTGCTGTTCATAATTTCCAGTGAGTTTATCCAGTTTTGTGGCAATCCCTTTAAATTGTAGGTGATAAGGCCTCTAACACTTGGTCAGAAACCATGTGACCAAGTGCTGCTGCAGTGTCCTTGGTGCCATCCACATCTCTAGGGCCTGCACAGTGCTCCAGGATGTTTTCTTTGAATTCTGCTTGGCCTCTTGAGGGCTTGTCTCCAGCCATTATAATGTAATCATTTATTCTAACTTGTGCCTGTCTATTTTCATTTATTCCTGTTATTGCAGTTAAAATAATAATTTAATTTTATATGAGTGAGGGTTGAGAGCCATTGGGAAAATGACTACTGCTGTTGGCTGTACATGCACACCACTTTACAGCAACTTCTTTACCAGGATAATGAAAACCACAATAGAATGAGACAGTATACCTTTGTCCTGCTGATGACCATCACAGTGACAGAATTGACTGTTGGCTGTGATGGTCCATGGGTTTTCTGACACTGATGTCTCCAAAGAGATAACACCTTCCCCAAAACAACTCCAATTTAGAGCTGGTAATCTATAACGGGGGGGGGGCAGATCCCCCCACATAGGGGATGCAGAGGTCAAAGCCTCCCTGCAAAAAACACTGATGGCACAATGCCGGCTACTGGAATTGGGCTGTCGCTGTAATGCCGATCGACAGAATTCCTGTTGATGTGGTTTGGTGGAACCAATGAGAAGCATAGAACCACAATGTATACTACAGGACTTAACACTTTTTTTTTCAGTTTATTACAGCTGTAACACTAAGTTTTAAATGGTCTTTTTTCAGGTTGTTTCTTCAAAGGATCACTCATTTCTGGAGAAACTGCCTCAAATTGACAAGTCTGACAGGACTTCCAAACGGCTGGTGAAGAACAAACAGCTGCAGAGCAGAGGTAAACTGCTGCACTGGGTCAAGCGGAGAGAGGGAGCTTTCATTCACTCTGTGCAGTAGGATAGTTTGTAAGAGATAGAGCTTTTACATTCAAAATAGTGATTATTTTACTTTCAGAAACATGGGAAAGTTATTTCAATAGTCAAAATGTACCTAAATGGCTTAAACAGAGTTAATTCAGAGGGCTTGTTCAAGTTGAAAGGGGGGAGGGACACCTGGGGATGCAGTCTGAAATTGGAGGGAGGTAGGTTCAAGAGAGAGATGAGGAGGCACTCTTTCATGGAGAGGGTGGTGGCAGGTTGGAATGCATGGTCATAAAAGTAGCAGCTTCAGAGAGAGGGTAGGGCCAAAGGGAGGGTCAAAACTGTGGGGAAGGTGGGGGAGGAGGTCAGAATTGGGGGGTTCTAAATTAGAAGAGGTGTAAGGGAAGGGGAGGCAGCTGCAGTTTAATAGATGCACGCTGCACACTCAAGCAGATTAGATAGACTGAATGGCCTGTATCTGCTGGCAATTTCATATGTTCATAAAATGGAAATGATAGTAAACATGACCTTTGGTGATATAAATCAGTTAGCTGCTTATTACAGCAGTTCGTAAATTACCATGTACCCAGTTGATATCATGTCAGCCAGTTGTTATGGGTTTCATGGGTATGGTTTGCAAGCTGATAAATTGTACAACCAGTAATTATATAAAACTAGTGTTTATATCAAGTGCAGCTGTCTATATGCAAGGTTATCTTGTGAACTCTTGTACTAGACTCCTGAATATGAATGCCTGCCCCATAGTTGAGCCGCTGACTTATTTGTTTAATTGGTCCCTGGAGTCCAGCTCTGTGGCAAGCGAGGATGGCAATTGGATAAGGCAGTCCCTATTTTTAAGGATGGATCACCTGGAACTAATGAGTTGACCATTTATAGACCTAGCTCACTTTTACCAGTTATTTCACATATGTTAGGAAGGTTGGTGCACAACCAACTCAGAGAATATATTGATAAAAAACAGCTGTAGGATCCATATCAGCTAAGTTTCAGGAAAAAAAAACACAGCACCATCTTCTCCACATTGAGCATATTGGATGAAGCCGGTAAAGTTATAGACTTCAGGCAGTATATGAGGACCAGTCTTTATCGATGTCTCCAAGGTCTTTGACATGGTGGGCCACAGCATGCTTTTGGAAAGGCGGGCACAGTTGGGATTTGTTTATAGGGTGCTTGGCTGGTTTAAATCATATTTCAAAAATAAGAAACAATATACCACAGTTAATGGCTACACTTCAAGCATATGGACATACTGAGAAAGATCTCCCAGCATTAGTACTAGCTCCTCTTTTGTTCACACTCTACGTGAGAGGCCTAGACGACAATTTAAAGAATGTGAACTACCAACTTTATGCAGATGATACTGTGATTTATGTAGCCAGGGACTCACTGTTGTGCAGGCTAAATTACAAAAGGACTTTGATGCACTAGAGAGGTACTTTTCAGTTCAAACCTAAAATTAAATGCAGGAAAAACAAAGCTGATAATTGTTGCATCACTGGCAAAATTAAACAAGCATTTGTCAATGCCGAATATTTGCTTACTGGCATTAGCAGTGGAAGTGCAGGAGTTATATAGATGCAGTATAGGAATTGCATTGAAGTATTGAACTGACGCCAACTCCACCCTCACCCTGCAGAGATGGACAGGCATTGGGGTGTGCCTTTGGGTCGTGGCCCATGACGGTCACGACATTTCACCTCACTCTACCCTTCAGACACTGACAAGTGTCGAGGTGTGCCTTGGAATGTTTGGGCTTTACATTCAGCTCATTCCATAAGAAAATATGCTGAAATGGGTGCAGTATAGGAGAATTTTATTTTTTATTTATTTATTTTAGTCTTTGGTAACGGGTAGGCCCACTAGGCACAAATGCCTGTTTTCAGGGGTGACCTAGGAGAACTGGGCAGTTAAGTGACTTGCTCAAAGTCACACAGTATGCAAGTGTAGGCTGGGAGAATCAAACTCAGGTCTGGTCTGCTGGATGTATCAAGCTCATTCACAGCTCATTCCTCTAACCTCTAGGCTATACTGCTAGCCCAGAATGGGGTGAACTCTGGGGCCAAAGGGTCCAAGGCACACCTCGATGCCTGTCACTGGCTGAAGGGTGGGAGTTGAATGGCATGAGCATTACTGTCGACAATCCCAAGTCACACGCCTGACGCCTATCAGTCCCTACAGGGTAGGGCATTATGGTCAAAAATCCTAACATCCTGGGTGTTTCTTGGTATTTTTACTCCAAGTTTTCCACATGGGCTTTTTGTGACCCCACTGCATGAACAGTGACACTATCAGTTCAATAGGTGAAAAGAGATTTTGCACAGGGACTGCACAATTTAGCACCACAAGTGCAAAAACACATTTTGAACAGGATGTGAAAAGCGACAGGTGTACTGTTCATCAGGAGGTGTAAAAAAATGGCATTGTTGAAAATCTGGAGTGAAAATATGAAAAAAAACTGGTGAAGTCACGAGCGTGCATAGAAACTGTGCAATTTACACCTGTAATGTAATTAGTTTGGGGATATTTTACAGCAGATTTTCAACATGGGCATTTTGGGACCGCCGCTCATGGACAGTGTCACTGTGATTTTCTTAATCTTTCCCGAACACTAATTTCCCACAGAGACAGCGCTATTCTGGACTGGAAGTGTGAAAATACATTTCTGCCGAGGTGTGAAAAATGACAGCTGTACTGTTCATAAGGAGACGTGGAAAAATGTCAATGTTGAAAATCTGGACTGAAAATATTACAAATTCGTGAACTTACAAGGGTGAGTGGAAATTGTGCAATGCACGCTTGCAACACAGTCATTTCATGGTCTTTTGTCACCAAATTTTCAACATAGCCATTTTAACACCTTTTCTCATGAACAGTGTCACTGTGATTTTCTTAATGTGTCCTGAACATTGATTTCGCACACGGACCACACCAACATGCGCTACATGTGCGAAAACACATTTTGGGCAAGATGTGAAAAATGACAGCTGTATTGTTCATAAGGAGGTGTGGTAAAATGGCTATGTTGAAAATCTGGAGTGAAAATATTAAAAATTATCAAAGTTACGAGCGTGCAAAGGAACTGCACAATGCACGCTCATGAAACAGTCATTTTTTGGGGAATCTGTTTCACCAAATTTTCAACATAGGGTTTTTGGGGGCTTACCTTATAAACTATGACACTGTTGTTTCATTAATCAGTCCTGAAAGGTGGTTCCACACAGTGACTGCGAAATCACCTTCCGGGACTGAATAACAAAATGACAGTGACTGAGTTCATGAGGTGGGGTGCCAAGAATCCCATGTTGAAAATTTGCTGACAAAATTCCAGAAATGGCGAGATATGCACCAAAGTTGAAAAAAAAACATTTGTGCCATTATACAGCTTACTGACATTTCTTCAGTTTGCGGTTGGCTTTGAAAAGTGCAGTTGTGTTCCCAGTCCACAAAGACTGTCACGCGGTACGGAGAGTAAGCATTAGGTAAAGTGGGGGTGGGGTATGCAGAGGGTGGGTGCAGGTTGGAGGAGGGGGCGAGATAGTCAACGAGGACGCTTTTTCTTATAGGTTTTTTTTAGAAAGAGGACTGGGGACTTTTGCCACGTTGAGGTGGGCTCCAGCGTGGCAGTTGGAAGTTTGTTTGGGGGCAGTGGAGCTGATGGGGGATTAGGTACTCTAGTTGGCCATATGGACACACTGGGGTGGGCTCCCAGCGTGGCAGCTGGAAGTTTGTTTGGGGGTCAGTGGAGCCAATGGGATTGGGCACCCTGTCGGCCATATAGACTTTGGCCATGCTGGGGTGGGCTCCCAGCGTGGCAGCTGGAAGTTTGTTTGGGGGACAGTGGAGTCAATGGGGATTGTGCACCCTGTTGGCCATCTTCTCTCCATGCCCTCCACCCATTCTCTTCCCCACTGCTCCATGATTTTGTTTACGGCACTGTTGGGTGCTGGGAATTGCTACATGAGGTGGGGGGCGCTGACATTGGAGCACGAATGAGGTTTCTCCCATAGGAGTGATTAAGTCAGAAGATGTTCTGGAGTGAAATGGAGCCTAGAACATGGTAATCCATGCCTAGTCCCCATACCCAAGGGCACCTCCTTTTAGGTGGGCAAGTAGCGGGATGGCCATGAGCACCGACCCACCTGGGCATTGTTATAGCCAGATCCATTAACAACAAAACTGCAGTGATTGTGGATTTTATTGGAACAGCAGCTCTGACTTGCATCACTGAGACCTGGTTGGATGGTAATACTTCCCCAATCTTGGAGGCAGCTATTCCTCCCAGGTACTCGGTGATTCATCGCCTGAGGTTGGATCGCAGGAGCGGGGGGGGGATAGTGGTCTGTTTTAGGATCGAATTGGGCCTCACTGGTGTTCTAGTTGAGGAGACGGAATCATTTGAGTGCACTGTGGTAACTGGTGTGGGGTGCAGGATAGCTCTCATTTACTTTCCACCAGGGGATGAAAGCTATTCCTGCAGGAAGTAGCAGACTGTCACTGACATGGCATTGGAGTTGCCCAGATTGATGGTTCTGGGCGACTTCAATGCCTGGATCAAGATGAATCCTCACTTTTTAGACAACAATTCCTCCAGCTAATGACATCACTGGGCTTTACACAGTTGTTTCCTCATCTACCCATAATGGTTGGTCACTCTCTTGATTTGGTCTTCCTCCTGGGGATCGAGGCCTCCAACCTGGGGGTGAAACCTGTCAGTTGGTCTAATCACTACACCGTGAGGTTCAATTTTTCTGCCCCCTGGTAGGTCTGCCCCTGTGGAGATGGTCAGTTACACGCCCTTTGTGGGATGTGGTCCCTGAAGACCTGGCAGTGGTGAAGTGACCTCTCGGTGCTCCGATGAGACCAGCACCGATCAGAGCATTTAGTGGTAGCCTATAATAAGGCTATTACCTCAGCTCTTTATCGGATTGTTCCAGTCGTGTTCGTTCCTTCACGCTCTCGGACCCCATGGTTTGATGGGTCTCTGAGGAGATGCTGAAGTTAGGTCATAGGTTAGACGTCGTGGCATAAATCCACCTTGGATACCGACCATCTTATTTTGTTAGAGCATTATCAGCTCTCTCAATCAGCAATTTCCATAAGAAGGCAGAATTCCTGTCCAGGAAATCTCTGTTGCTGGAACAACCGGCTCAGCTCTTCCAGACACTGGACAGGGTGTGCAGCCAACCTGCCTGCAGCTCCATCAAGCTTTTTCACAAATTGGAATGTGTTAAGATCGCTCGATTTTTTGCTAATAAGGTAGATGATATCAGGCAGGAGATTAAGCCTTCGCATTCTATAGGAGATATGGTTGGTCGATGCTCGGTCACTATGCCCGGTGTTTCCTGGAGTACTTTTGACCTACCAGATGTCGTTGAGATTATGAGGATTGTCCAGGGGATGCGCCCCACGTGCTGTAGTTTAGACCCGGGCCATACTACCCTAATTTTGGGTTGTAGCGATGTTATTGGCCTGGTCTTAGCACAGATTGTCCAGTGCTCCCTGGAATTGGGTGAGTTTCCTGGCTCCCTGAAGGAGACGGTGGTGACACCCCTTTTGAAGAAAGCTTCTTTGGACCCAGAGTCTCTGGTTAACTACAGACCTATCTTGAACCTCCTTTTGTGGGAAAGATTATTGAGAAAGTGGTGGCAATTCAACTGGAGGACCATCTAACCATCCATAATTTATATGAACCTCTCCAGTCGGGCTTCCATAAGAGGCACAGTACTGAGATGGCGCTGGTTGGTGCTCAATGATCTCCTGATGTCGAGAGATCGGAGGAACTGTTCTATCTTGGTAATCCTTCAACTCTCCTCAGCCTTTGACACTGTCGACCATGGGGTTCTGCTTGAGCACCTGGGGTGCATCTGTGGGCTGACAGGTACAGCACTCAGATGGTTTTCATCCTTCCTCACCAGTCGAATTCAGAGAGTTGTCTCAGGAATATTTACCTCTGAGTCTTTCTCTCTGCCTTGTGGGGTACCCCAGGGCTCGGTGCTGTCCCCCATGTTGTTTGCAGCATATATGCTGCCTCAGAGACACTGTAAGATGGTATGGAGTGAGGTTTCATTGCTACGTGGATGATACCCAGCTCTACCTGTATTTTGTGCCTGACCAGGTGTGTGCCCTTCCAGTATTTAATAGCTGCCTCTTTGAAATCCAAGACTGGATGAGTTCCAGTGGGTTAAGTTGAACATGAAAAGACAGGTTCTGGTGGTGAGCCCTGGTCGCAGGATAGAGGGGTTCAGGACGGATTTGCCCTCTGGCTTATTCCTGGGAGGTGAGCAGATCCCTACCTCTTAACGGGTGCTTGACCTGGGAGTGATACTTGATGACGGTTTGACCCTCCATCATCAGGTGTCTGCTGTCATCAAGTTAGGCTTTTACCATCTTAGGAACATTGCCAGGATCAAGCACCTTGTTCCGTCCAGCACCCTGCAGTTTTGGTTCGCCTTTGTGACCTCGCACCTTGACTACTGTAACTCCTTTACCTAGGGCTTCCTGGGGTTAATATACGCATTGCAGCTAGTGTAGAAACGGGCTGCCCATTTATTGACTGGTGCATCAAGAAGATCTCATATAACCCCAGTGTTGCACGATCTGCACTGGCTGCCAGTTCAGTGGTGGATCACCTTTAAGGTAGGTTTGATAACCTACAAGGCCCTACAAGGACTGGGTCCTGACTACCTGGAAGAACTTCTGATCCCTTACACCCCTGTGTGAGAACTCTGCTCGGCTGATGAGGGGTTGTTAGAGATTCCGAGGGTTAGATTGAAGTCATCTGGGGCTTGGGCTTTTATGTTCGCTGCCCCATCACTCTGGAATTCTCTACCTCGTCAGCTACAGGAGTGCAGGACAGTGGGGATTTTAAGCAGGCACTGAAGACCTTTCTTTGGGTCAAAGCATTTCCTGACTTTCAATAATTTTATTCTTATTTATTGTTTAATTGTATTTGTTCATATTTGTGAAGCACCTTGATGATCTGAAAGGCGCTATATTAAATACAATTATTATTATTACTATTATTATATGGACTTTGGCCATGCTGGGGTGGGCTCCAAAATAGCAGCTGGAAGTTTGTTTGGGGCAGTGGAGCCAATGGGGATTGTGCACCCTCTTGGCCATATGTACTTTGGCTACACTGGGGTTGGCTCCCAGCGTAGCAGCTGGAAGTTTGTTTCTGGGGCAGTAGAGGCCAATGGGATTGGGCACCTATCGGCCATATGGACTTTGGCCACACTGGGGTGGGCTCCCAGGCGTGGCAGCTGGAAGTCTGTTTGGAGGGGCAGTGGAGCTGAAGTGGGATTGGGCACCCCGTCGGCCATACAGTGTGTGGGGTGGGGGAGCTCATAAGCACGCTGGGTGGGCCCTAACGTGCTACTTGGGTGTTTGTTGGGGATCCAAGATAAAAATTGAGCTGTCTATGACAGCTGTTCAGATGTGTGTTGACGTGTAGGCACTTTGCATTCTGCCGGGCAGTCTGCAAATTGCCTACACATTACCACCACTCATTGTAGCTGTCTTTTGCTTTGAACTGTATGCCACTGCATCTGAACTGCTGTCATAGACAGCTCAGACATTTATTGGTGGGGTGAGGCCGCACCTGCAAGAAGGAGCAGAGCACTGGAAGTGGGGTGGCACAACTACGAAAATTCATATGGTGGCACTATGTTTCTTGCACATGAATGCAAGCAAATATAAAAAGGACTGAGCATTCCTCCTTTACTATTTTATCCTCCAGTGGTTGCTTACTTGATTTGGTGCTCAGCAATAAATACCTGGGATTCTGGGTGGAATCCAGTGGCATGGGTAATACCACATTTATATTCTGGTGAAAAAATTAGTATATGCAAAGGCATATTGTCACGATACAAAAATGCCTGTCTTCCAATAAAAAAAAAACTGATACACAAATCCTCCTCCTATTTGATTACACTAACATAGTCTATCAATATTTTGCACAAAGGCAAGCTTCAGAAGCTTGACATATTGTACAGCAGATTAACAAGAATGATTCTAGACTGCCTTAAACTTGTTCACCACTGTGAACTGTGCTAGAGGGTAGGATGGTATCCATGAACAATTGAAGAAAACGCCTACTATGTAGAGATCAGGCATCCATTGGATGCCTCCCACCTCGGGGAGGGAGGGCACCTCCTTCCATTGAATGATTGCCCCCTAGTGACCCAGAGGGAGGAAGGATTATGAACATCGAGTGTACAAAATTGCCAGCAGAAGAAAGGCCTTTTGGTCTATTGAGTCTGCTCGATTTTAAAACTAGCAGCCCTATTCCTGCAGCTGCCCCTTCCTCTTTACCCCTTTCCCTTGCCCTCCTTTTGTCCTGTCCAGCCCCTCTTGAAGCAGCCCACTGTTCTACTTGCTACCTCCGCTGGTAATGTGTTCCACTCTGCCACCATCCTGTCCTTAAAAAAGTGACTTCTTATTTCCCTCCTGAACCTTCCACCCTCCAATCTTATATCATGGCCTCGAGTGTCCCTCCCCATGCTTACCTTGAATAGTCCTTCCAAACCAGTCTTGTTTATTCCTCTCCTATATTTGAAGGTCTCGATCATAGCCCTTCTGTCCCTCCTCTCCTCCAGCAAGTACATGTTCAGCTCTCTCAGTCTACTTTCATATAGTAAGTCTCCCAGACCCTGGGTCATCCTTGTTGCTCTGCACTGCACCCCTTCCAATAATTTATTGTCCCTCTTCAGGTATGGGTGCAAGTACTATATGCACTACTCCAGGTGAGGTCTAACCAGTGATCTATACAATGACAGAATCACCTCCCCCCTCTTTGTGGTTCTGCCCCTTGCAATACATCACAGCATTTTGTTGGCCCTTGCTACTGCCTTCCTACACTGTGCTAAGTTGTTCTTCAATCCCGTAATGAGGACCCCAAGATCTTTCTCCTCCTCCTCAGTCTCTGCTAGCTGCACTCCCCCCAGTTGTTAGTTTCTCCTAGGATTCTTTGCCACAAAATGCAGCACTTTGCATTTCTTGGCATTGAATCTCAGTTGGCAGGTTTCTGACCAGGTTTCCAGCTTTGTCAGATCTTCCTGTAAACCCTGCCACTCCCTTAGATCATCCACCACTGCACCCATTTTGGTGTAGTCAGCAAGTAGACTGATCTTGCTCTTGATACCCACAGAAATGTCTCAATGAAAATCCCAAATAATACTGGCAGGTGGAAGGATTGTCATGCGGGAAGGAACAAGTGGTCCCTCTAAGGTGGTCTTACGTTGGCGCTTACCCACTTACCTGGCAGGTATCATGGAGGTGTCACATGCAAAGAGAAGGGCTGGCACGGGATCCCTGAAAGTAGCACAGGGCTCACCCACCCTTCCAATGGCCCTGATAGGCATTTCACCAAGGCAATCTCTCAGGACCACGTCCTGAGGTAGGATAAGAAGAGGGTCTAGTAGGGGAATAAAACCCCAGCAGCAGCACTAGGCAGATGGAGCCACCCCTGACCCTCTCACCCACAGCTGGGTCTCCTTGGCTCCTCCAACACTTCACCGGCTCCACCTCATGGGCCCTGACTATCGAGTGAAGTATGTTCCTCCCAGTTTGAGGGGAACCGGGGGATCCCGCCCATGAGGGATAAGCCATAGGTTATAGTCAGGGTACCCAGAAGGTTGTCGAGCAAGCACTGGTGTTGGGTTGGATCACTGAGAGGGACATTACATGGCAAGAGGCTTGGGCAGATGGAAGGAAGTCCTGGCAGCTGGCGAGATGAAAATGGGGGACAAAAACAGAAAGTAAAAAAAAAAAGAATTGTAGAACACTATATAACAATACATTTGCAGTCAAAAGTGTATATAGTTTGACATCCCAATATATGACATTGAAACCACAATTGCCGTTAGGGCCAGTGTACATTAATGAACAAACATCGAGCAACTGGACTTAATATTTATGTGGGGGAGCTGTGCTCCCCCATGTCCCCCCCTTGTGAGGGGTTTTGCCCTGCACCCCCCTGTTTAAGGATTACTAATTCCAAGGGTGGTGCATGTTGGAGAGAGGGCGACACTCTGGATTGCAAAAAAAAAAAACAGCAGCAGCAGCCAGTGACAAAATATCCCCCCGCCTCGGTCCCCAGACCCCAACTCAGTACCTGCTGCACTGGAGCTAGCCACCCTCGCCACCACACCACATGGCTAGCTTGGCTGCAGAAGTCACACTACCCCCTGAGAAACCCTCTTCCCTATCCCTTCCCTTCGCCTCGCTATTCTCCCCTTATGGTCACCCTCCCCTATGGTCGCCTTCACATATGGTCACTACTCTTGCAGTGTTGCCCATGAGGATAGCACTGTTTATGAGTCGCCATTTTGACGGGTCACCATATTCAGTTGCTATCCTCACCAGATACCCTGATGGCACACCAGATTATTGGGAGAAACATATCTTCCCTAAGAATAGTAGATCAACCTGAGTTAGTCTTACCAAGGGTTAAAACCCCACTAGCTACTTTTCCTTTTTCACCCTTCCAACAGAATTTAAAATTATTAGAAGAAGGAAACCACCAGTGTGCTCTCTTATAACATGGTTTAAGGGTACATTATCCCTACAGTATTTGACACTTGTGGCCCAGAAGCTGAGGTTTAAGTACTTTAAGATCAACACAGGTGAATAATAACATATAGATATTCTTTTTTGTCACTAGTCTTAAGTTCTTTTTGTAAAACTCAGTTTCATATGAAGCTTTCACATTTTAATACATTATGTTGAAATGTAAACTATTAATAAATAGTGTTAACTTGTGATGTCTTTGTGTGTATTTTGTTATGCAACTTGCACATTTTCTGACTTGGAGACTGAACTACTGATGGACACGACTGTAAATGAGACTCATCTCAATGGTTATTCCTGATGAAACTGAATTGAATTGAATATGACCAATAACCTCCTTGCCTGCTAACAAAGCAATGTGTTAATTTGCACACTTCCCCAGCTAATCTTTTAGACAAAATAAGAGTGTTGTATTTCATCTTCCTTTCCTTTAATCAATCATCCATTACTTAACCAGGTTTAGCCACTGAAAGCAGGTTCTCATTTGCACTGGAGATGCAACCAATGAGGCCCACAAAGCTACAGTGTGCTACAGAAATAGAAACTATCATAATGTTTTGGAGTCTAATAGAATAATCACCAGGATGATCTGACATCTCACAACAATTGGGAACAGACCCAAATATACCCAACTCTTGCAACCACTACTTAAACAGTTGTCTATGTAATGGCACCTAGAAAATGTGTAATGAAGCAACAGAGCATTCCTTTATTTGTATAATTACATCAGGCACTGCACCTCACCCCATAAGTAAAGCAAAATCATCTTTCCCCACACATGCCGAGGTGTCACAAATACAGAAACACAGAATTTTACAGCAGATAAGGACTGCTTGATCCACCCAGTCTGCCCATTTGTCCCTACCTATGCTGTCATTGCAGACCCTATTTGATCTCCAGCTCCCTCCCCCCTTACTTCCCAACTAAGATTCCTTCGCACCTATCCCATACTTGCTTGAAGCCCACCACGGTTTTATCCCCCACCACCTGCATTGGAAGAGTGTTCCAGGGATCCACCACTCTTTCAGTGAAGAAGTACTTTCTAACATCTCTTCTAACTTCCCTTCCAGTTTCATTGCATGTCCCCTTACATCTTTTTCTCTAAAACGTGTTTCCCTACTCTACCTTATTTATCATTGTGTGGTACCTATAGGTCTGCTTAATGCCCCCTTCCTACTCTCTTCCAAGGTGTACATACTGAGATCATTCAGTCTCTCCTTATAAGGCTTTATTCCTCTGGACAACTTCCATCCTGTTTATGTCTTTCCTGAGATGTGGTCTCCAGCAATGGACCCAGTTCTGTAGGTGAGTTCTTACCAGTGATATATACAGTAGCAACACCACCTTCCTCCTGCCTCTGGGTTTCTGTGCCCAAGGTGCATGATTTTGCACTTTTTTCACTCTGGAACTCAGCTACCATTGATTGACCACTCTATGACTTTTCTCAGGTCTCTGTACATTCATTTCACCCCTTTGGAGTGTCTACCATATTGCAGATTTTGGTGTCATTTGCAAGAGGCATATCTTCCTTTCCTGCTCATCTGCTTTGTCACTTATAGTTATTAAAGAGGACTTATCCCAAAGCGGAACCTAAGGCATCTTGTTGGTAACTCTCCTTCCCTGAGTGAATATTGTTTACTATCATCTTTTGCTGCCTATTCATTAACCAATTTCTTATCCAGTTTACCTCCTTAGGATCCACCCTAAGCTGCCCAGTTTCCTTATAAGTATCCTGCATAGTACGGTGTTGATAGCTTTACAAAATCTATGTAGGCTACATCCACTACCCCACTCTGATCTATTTTCTGTGGTCACCCAGCAAAAGAAATCTACCAAATGTCTGACGTGTCCTCTCCCCCATGAATCTATGCTACCTCAGATCTTGTAACCAACTGGATTCAAGATACTCCTGATGTGAACATACAAACATAAGAAATTACCAGCAGATACAGGCCCCATGGTCTATCTAGTCTGCTTTCGATTGTGCAACACATCAGTCCATTAGACTGCAGCTGCCCCTCCCAATTCCTTTCCTCCCCTCTCTCCCTCCCCCAGTTTCTCTCTCCTTTGAATCTGTCCCACCCCTCTTGAAGCTCCCACTGTTTGCAATGATACGATTTCCTCTGGCAGTGCATTCTACCCACCACCCTTTTTGAAATAGTGTCTTCTCATTTCGCTCCAAATCTGCCTCCTCCAATTTGAGAGTGCCTCTGGTTTCCATTCTGGTCTTGAGTGAGCACACACCTGGTGCCCACCCTGTTTATCCTTCAGGTACTTGAAGGTCTCAATCATATCCCACCTCTCTCTTCTGTCCTCCAGGGTATACATATTGAGCTCGCTCAGTCTTTCTTCATATGATCTATACCCCATCCCCATGAGCTTTGTTGCTCTTCTCTGCACTGCCTCCAGCAGTTTGATGTCCCTCTTTATGTAGGGGCACCAGAACTGCATGCAGTACTCCAAGTGTGGTCTTACCAGGGATCTGTAAAGGGGCAACATGACCTCACTACTCCTAGATGTAATTCCCCTTGCTATGCACCCTAACATCCTGTTTGCCATTGCCACTGCCTTCCTGCACTGTGCAAGTGGTTCATTTCCTCAGTCACATGCACCCCAGATTCTTCTTCTCCTCGGATGTTGATAATTGGACACCCTCCAACCTGTAGTTGTAACCTGGGTTCCTGGCACCCAGGTGCATCACTTGCACTTCTTGGCATTGAACCCAAGCTGCCAGGTGTGTGACCATTCCTCCAGTTTGCCAAATTCTCCAGGGTACCTTGCCCCCCTCACCCCATCTAGCTTAGCACAGATCTTGGTGTCATCTGCGAAGAGACTGATTTTATTCTTGATCCCTACTGCTAGGTCAGCAGTAGAGAATGTTAGACAGGATGGGTCCCAATACTGAGCCCTGTGAGACATCACTTGTCACTGCCCCAGGCTCTGATGCTTCACCCAGATCACTACCTTCTGCTGCCTCTCTCACAGCCAGTTTTCAACCCATCTGACCAGTTTCCACCCCACTCTCAAATGCTTCAATTTGCAGGTCAACCTATCATGTGGCACTGAATCGAAGGTCTTGCTAAAATCCAGGTAGAGTACGTCCACCGCATGGCCACTGTCCACTGCCCTTGTAGCCCAGTCAAAAAAGGCATCCAAGTTTGTCTGGCAGGATCTGCCAGAGATAAGCCCATGCTGCCTGTTGTCCAGTAGATCAATATCCTCAAGGAACTGCACCAAACTTTCCTTGAGGATAGCCTCCATCAGTTTACACACAATTGCAGTAAGGCTCACTGGTCTGCAGTTCCCTTGCTCATCCTTGGGCTCATTGTTATGGGGAGGTACTACACATGCCATCCCTCCAATCCTTTGGACACACACCCCATATTTAGAGAGGTGCTGGATAGTCCACCAATGGCCCTGCCAGGACATCTGCCAGCTCCCTCAGCACCCTGGGATGAACTCTGTCTGGCCCAGGTGCCTTGTCTGCCCTCAGGGATCTAAAGCCCTCCAGTATCCTTTCCTCTATGACTTCCCCATCCGTGGTTGCCTCACCCCCACATTTCCCTTCTGGTATGGGGCCATCTCTCTCCTTTGTGAATACTGAACAGAAGTACTCATTGAGTACTTCTGCCTTCTCAGCCCCCTCATCTACCCACCCACTGCTTTTCCTAATCCTAATGATTTGATCCTTGCTCTTCCTCTTTTCCCTGACATATCTGAAAAAATCCTCTTCCCCTTCTTTTATCCCCTGTGCTATTCTCCATTTCTTAGCTGCCTTTGCAGTCCTTACTATTCTGCTCACTTGTCTGGATTTCCTCACATAATCCTCCCTATCTTCTGCCCTACTGGTTCTCTTGTAGGTTTGGAATGCATTTCTGTTATCCCTCACCTTCTTAGCTATCTTCCTATTCATCCAGCTTGTTTTTTTTTGGTTCTCGATTTCTTACTCTGGCTCTTAACACAAGCTTCAGTGGATTCAGTCAGTTCTAGCTTGATGACTCCATTCTGCTCTGCATCCACTTCCGGGTGGGTGCTAGCTGATCATGCTTCTCAGTATGTAAGCCATCCTGCCAAAGTCTGCCCTTCTGAAGTCCAGGACCTTTGTCTTTGTAGAGGCTGTTTCTCTATTCAGCTCGATTGAGAACCACACTCTGCAGTGATCACTACCCGCCAGCAGTTCCTCCACCCGAATATCCCTAACATGTTCCCCATCCTCTAGCACCAGGTCAAGAATGTTGTCCTCTCTTGTTGGCTCTGTTACACTTTGGGTCAGAAAATCATCCTGGAATGCTTCCAGGATGATATGCTCCCTGGTGTATGTGGTAGCTGGGATGCTTCAATCCTCCCAGGCAGATTAAAGTCCCCCACCACCACTGTGCTCCCTTTGCCACTGAGCCTCCTTATCTGTTCCCCTAGTTCCCTATCTGTGTCCTCTTTCTGGGTAGGGGGCCTTTAAACAACCCCCAATTGGACCTTGGCTGCCTTCTGGGCCTGAAGTTGCAGCCAAATGACTTCCGGTATGCCCTCCTCCCCATCCTCCCTAATACTTCTGATCCCTTCACTTATGTAAATGGCTACCCCCTTCCATTTTTCTCTGCTTCTGCCAGTAACACCTGCAGCTCAGCCGTCTTGTTCCCCAGGCTCCTAGCATTTAGTGATACTACACTCTACCCTGAGCCTCTCCTTGCTACCTCCCTACCCCTCTCCACCCCCAATCCTAGTCAAATTTGGCCCTAACCTAGCTGTAAAAAAAAAATTTTTTTAATAAATAAATTGTTATTTTAGTACAAAACTGCATCTTAATACAGTGTGCATATCAGTACAATCTATAAACACTATTGTGTTACAATCAAATCAAATTTTATTTATAAAGCGCTTTCAAAATTATC
Organism: Neoceratodus forsteri; assembly: GCA_016271365.2. Classification (NCBI taxonomy): domain Eukaryota; kingdom Metazoa; phylum Chordata; order Ceratodontiformes; family Ceratodontidae; genus Neoceratodus; species Neoceratodus forsteri. The sequence continues at coordinate 1,383,970,794 of CM057455.1, forward strand.
AAAGCATGAATACAATACAGATAAAACAACCAACAATAATATATATAAAAACATTTAAAAAACAATAGGTTGGCCTAATCAAAGGCTTTCTCAAATAAATAACTTTTTAAAGAAACCTTGAATTGCTCTGTGGACTGGCACTCTCGAATCCGATGAGGTAGAGAATTCCACAGGGTTGGGGCCACAAAAGAAAAAGCAGTAGCCCCTGATGATTGCAGATGAACCCTGGGAACCTCTAGCAATCCCTCATCGGCAGAGCGGAGCGAGTGAAGATTGTGGTAAGGCCATAGGAGATCTTGCAAGTAGTCTGGTCCCTGACCGTATAGGGTCTTATAGGTCAGCAATGCGACCTTGAAGGTGATTCTCCATTGCACTGGCAGTCAGTGTAGTTCGCGCAGCACTAGTGTGATATGGCAAGTTCTTGGGAGTCCCATCAACAACCTGGCTGCCACATTCTGCACCAGCTGCAGGTGATGGAGATCCACCCCCGGCAACCTTAGATATAGAGCATTGCAGTAATCAACACATGAGGAAACAAAGGCGTGGACTAATACAGGTAGGTCATCGTGTGGAACAAGGTGTTTTAGCCGGCAATATTCTCAGATGGTAAAGAGGACTTGACAATGGCCGACACCTGTGCCTTCAGTGTCAGCTTGCTGTCAAAAGTCGCCCAGATTTACACCTGTTCAGAAGGTCTCAACTGTTTATCCCCCAGCACAAAGCCAGAAAAGACCAGGAGACTACTTCTCTACACAGTGACCTGAGCCATCACCAGCACCTAGGTCTTATCCGGTTTAGTCTTAACCAGTTAGCACTCATCCAGCCCTGAATCTCAGTGAAATGTGGTTGTTAAAGACCGATAAGCGGCATTTTGTTCTGGTACAAAGGACATATAGAGCTGAGTATCATCTGCGTAGCAGTGAAAACTCAGCCCATAATGTATATAATGTCCCCCAAGGCAGCATATGTACTGTGAACAACATGGGGGAAAGCACAGAACCCTGCTGCACCCCACAGGACAGAGCAAAGGGAGCTGAGGAAAAAATTCCTGATACTACCCTCTGAGTTCTGCCTGTGAGGAAAGATTGAAACCATCTGAGTACTGTCCCCGACAGTCCACAGAACAGCTGAAGGCGTTCTAGCAACATCCCATGGTCCACGGTATCAAATGCTTCAGAGAGATCGAGGAGAATCAAGATCGAATGGCTCCTCTGATCTCTCGCTATTAGGAGGTCATTAAGTACCTGAACCAACGCTGTCTCAGTACTATGCCTCTTCCTGAAACCAGACTGGAGAGGATCATAGATTTCATGGGTGGTAAGAAAGTCCTTGAGCTGCAATGCAACTACTTTCTCAATAACCTTGCCTAAAAAGGGCAGGTTAGAGATCGGTCTGTAGTTAGCGAGACAGTCTGGGTCAAGGGAAGCTTTCTTCAAAAGGGGTGTCACAGTAGCCTCTTTTAGAGATTCTGAAAACACCCCTAGGTCCAAAGAGCACCAGACTATCTTAGCAAGGATTGGTCTGATCACATCCATACACCCCACAAGGAGGCGTGTAGGACCAGGATGCAAACTACAGTAAGTCGGTCGCAAGCCCTGGACAATCTTCATGATATCCAGGATCACTGGCCGGTCAAAAACCATCCAGATAGATTGAGGGCCTATAACCATGCATTGATCACCATCATACTCATTTGAACATGAACTATGGATCTCTGACCTGATCGGCGACACCTTATCATCAAGAGAACTGAGCAAACTCATCACACTTTATTGTGAAAAAGCTCACCCGACCCGCAGACAGGTTGGATTGCACAATCTGTCCACGGTCCGGAAGAGCTGAGCTGGTCGATTCCTTGATGCAGCTATATCCCTGGACAGGAACTCTGCCTTCTTACAGGAGATTTCTGATTGATAGTCCATATAATGGGCCATCAATCTAAACCTGTCATCTTCCAGATCAGATTTCCTCCAGCAGCGTTCCAATCTTCAACCCACCCTCCTCAACTCCCTCAACATCTGATCAAACCAAGGGGACCGAGGACAGAGGGAGAGGGGGCAAACAAGGACAGGAGCAATGGAATCCAGAGCACTCAACACCATATTATTATAGTGTAATACAGACATCTGGATCCATGCACTCCACAGGCCGACTAGATGAGTCCAGCACCATCATCAGACTCACAGGAGTAACTCCCCTCAAAGGATCGGTACTGGACCATCTCCAAAGGGTTGTCTCAAGGGGGCCACAAAATTGAACCTTATGGAATGATGGTCAGACCACCCAACTGGTTCCACCACCAGTCCAGAGATCTCCATCCCAGGGTGAACACCAGATCAAGGGTGACCCTGAATATGGGTAGCAGTGGTAACAACCTGTGTGAAGCCCAACAAAATCATCAGTTGGAGGAAGTTTTGACCAAAAAGTGAGAGTTCGTCTTCGACCCAAGCATTGAAGTCCCCCAGGACCAACCACCTGGAGGGCTCCAACACCAGGTCGACAAAGAAATCTGCAACTTCCTGAAGAAAAACTATCTCATCACCAGGTGGACGATAAATGAGAAGAATTCTGCTGCCCATACCTGCACCCATTATACGCTCAAAGAATCTGGGGTTCACCACTGGAACTTCCACAAATCCCAACTTCGATTTAAAACAAATAGCAACCCCCTTCCTGATCCAATTTCAGGAGGTGTATCATCAGTACCCAGCTGGAATCACTGACTCAACATGGGACCAGCATTCCCATCCAGCCAGGTCTCAGTGATGCAAGCCAGGTCAGATGACTCAACAAGATCAGCAATAATTGCTGTCTTGTTCTTTATAGACCTGGCATTGCATAACACTGCCTGGGTTGGATGAGAGGCTATGGAGGAATGGACCACTTGCCCATTTCAATGAAACCCTTGGGTATGGGAACCAGGTATTGTAAACCCATATCCTGGGCCCATTTAGCCTAGGTGTCTCCTAGACTGCACCACCCTTATTTGCCGCTCCGCTCTGCCCCCCAGGTGAGGAACTGCCCTCCTTCTCCTCCCCCACATGCAATTCCCAAGGCATGACAACAAGCATATACCTCAGGTTTCAATGGGGCAGTCAAGGGATGCAGATCCCTCAACCTGGAGGAAGCAATGCCTGTCCACAGAGACTCGGTCCCAACACATATTCTCCAAAATTTGAAACCAGCAATACTATTTTGAATTAAATTAAACCAAAAGAAACCAAATTAAACCAAAAATTAAAAAATCTGGCATAACAAATGGCAGGATCTATTGTGACCGATTGCTAAAAGCTTAATTTAAGAACAGAAGCTAGGTTATCTTCAATTGTTCTGCAACTAATACCCAGAATGTAATTTTCATCTTTCAGAATATCCCACCACAGTCTTTCATGCACTAGCATTTCCTTTAATATATTCCACCACCTACAGTACATTCTTCAAAACCAAGCAACTGCTCAGCGTTCCATCTTTGCAATATTAGTCCTTTGGTAGCCATGGTGGCCAAGGCCAAGATCTTGTTTTTGTCTTTGGGTAGACCTGGTAAATAATTAAATAAAAGGATAGTCGGGTTCAAATCGAATTCAATTTGAAGGATTTGTTCAGTTAGTAGTTTTGTTTTTTGCCATCACGGCTTAATTTTAGGGCAGCTCCATAAACAGTGTTTCTTATTGGTTACTTGACCACAATTATGCCAACATTTTGCATTTGGGCTATTTATTATTCTAACAATATTAAAAGGAGTTAGATATGCTCTGTCATTAATTTTAATTTGAATTGATTTATTGCTAGCAGATATATAGTTATTTTATTTACTAAGATGTTTATGTTGGACCATTGTTGATCAGTTTATAGAAGTTTCAGTTCCTGATTCCACTTAATGTATGCATTATCATTCAGTTTGCTATATCTACGTGCTATATTTATGTAGAAATAATTTATTATTTTATTTCTCCTTTAGTACTTATTTTTGTATGACAGTGTAGAAGTTTACTGTGTTCTTCATCAGTTCTTGCTGTATACAATGTGGAGGTCTGTTGAAATTTTGATTTCAATGTCAAATAATCAAAAAAGGAAATTTTCCTTTTATTGTATTTAAGAAGTGGGAGATTTTAATAGCCAGTAAATTAATCTTGATATATAAGATCTTTCCATAATGAATATTTATGTTGCGAATTTAGGTCCAATTAAATATGTTGGCCCTTAGGCCAGGTCACGTGGTTATTCCATATGGAAATGTATAACTAAAGGATGTTTTTTCCACTGAAAGGCTTATTTGCCTTCTTCAGAAATGCAAAAGCATGAGCAAATAATGGAACTCTGAGCAATTGCCTGGGTATATTAATCATTAACATTTCAATTCTAATAAACATTGATGTACATTGTTTAATGATTTTATTCAAAATTTGATATTCCTCTTTGGGGAAAAAAGGCCAATTTCCATAATAAGGTAGAATAGTGGGCCACTGCATAAGTGACTGGGTTGGGGCATCCTAAACCCCTTTTAATCCAACGGGTAATTATTTTTTCCCTAGACAATACGGGGTTGCCTCCTCTCCATACATATTTCTTAATTATTCTTTTAAATTGGGAGAACCAACTTTCTTGAGGGATTCCGAAAATATTCTGCAACACATACATGAAATGTGGAATTATCATCATTTTAATTAGATCTATATGGCCCCACAATGAAAGAGCAAGATTTTGACAATTTTCTAATAGATCCTTGGTTTTGAGTAGAGCCTTATTAAATTTTTGTGATATTTTTATTCTGATCATTGGTTAGGATTATACCCAGATATTTAATTTGGGTATCTATATTAAATTCTTCATGAATTATCGGTAGTCGATTCTCTTTGTTTTAATGATTCTCGAATTACCGATTTTGATTTATTAAATTTGTACCCTGATATTTCAGAAAAAGTTCTACCAATGATAAAAATAGAGTATAGAAGAATATATATATATATATATATATATTATGGTATGATAATTGCTACCATAGTTGAGTTGAGAGCCATTTACATATTAAACCTAAACTTTTGCACCTTAATAACTGCAACTGTTCAACAGATTTGCCTGAAATTTGGCATACATGATCAAGACCCATATGCCTTGGGATCTGCCAAGTTTTTACCAGTTAGATATAGGGCTGTGGGTTATTAGGCGTGATCTGCACAAGCCGTTCACGGCTTTTTGAGATTCTGGTGAAATCTCCACAGGTCGCATGGTTTGCCACGACCGGTCTGAAATCTTCAGAGAACATGTGGCTGGGGTCCCCGATGCTCTTTGAAGATTTCGTGAAAAAATATTAAATGGTTCAAAGTTATTCAAAAACAAGTTCCCATTATAAGTCAAAGGAAAAGTTAACAAAAGTTTGGCAGTGTCATCAAATGCAGATTTTACTTTCGCAAACTGCCCTTTTACTGTCGCAAATCCACCATTTTGTTTTCAGTTGGTGATCAGAAAAATGCTTGACATTTAAATTTGGGACCCTCTAGCAACCTAATTCTTTTTGTATTCACCTAGTTGGACCCTCAGGATGCTAGGCATGTCTTTATTTTGGGGTAAAACACCCCAGAAACATGTTTTTCAAATTTCTGGAAAAAGTACTTTCACAAAGTACTTTCGCATGCATGACACTGTCAAATGAATTTGTGGAAGCTTTCGCAAAGTTCGACAGTACTTTTCAAGGCTGTGGGAAAATGACAGCAATTTTTTGGCACCCTGGTGCAAAAGAACGGTTTGGTCTTTTGGGCTGAAATTTGGAGAAAACGCAGCCAACATCTCACAGATGTGTCCTTCAGTGTTTTGGTGAAAAAATATTACAGGGCGGCAAAGTTACGGCACTCCACAGTTGAATGCTTTTCCCCATAGGATAACATTACGGCGTCCACCTCATTACAGGAATCCTTTGGCGCCCTGTTGCAAAATAACAGTTTGGCCTTTTGGGTGGAAATTTGGAGGGATGAAAGTCAACATCCCACAGATGTGCCGTTCAGTAGTTTGGTGAAAATAAATTACAGGGAGCCAAATTTATGGCACTCTGAACGTCTCTTTTTTCCCATAGGATACCATTACGGCATCCACCGCACCTTTCAGGGCCCTTATCTTGGAAACGGTGTGAGATACAGACTTTTCGTCAGAAAACACTTAGCTCTAACAGGGGGCTAAGTACAAAACTAACAAGGAAAGTTATAAATCATATGACTTTTAAATTTTTTCTCGTCGTACGGTTCCTGAGATATAAGCAATTTAGTATTCCAACTCCTCATTTTCTGCTCCAAGACCCATTATTATACATACATTCTTTGTACTCACTGTCTTTCTCTATGCAGCTTTTGGGAAAAACAGCCTCTTGGCGCTTACATTACTGTTACTGTTACTGCTTCGCTTATGTTCCATTCGCCTTCACTTACCGTCCTGTCACGCCACCACGCATTATTACCCTTGCATTTCATATAGCTATGCTTTGCATTATTTTACTATTTCTGTCTACAGAACTGTTTCTCTTTCTGTTTTGCTTTGCGTCACCATGCACATTACCATTTGCGTTTGTGGGAACCGTGTTACTATGTGACAAGACATCACTTTGGGCCCTGCGCTCCCGCCGCCGCATTACATTCACTATTTCTCATTATCATTCTCAAAAAGAAGGGAAATTAGAGGCAAAAAAATCCATTTAATGCATTAGTTAGGGTTGTTCCACAGTGACAAAAGTGAGGAAATTTGGTGTTAGGGTTGAAAGCTCCCCTTGGGCCCCCTGCCCACAGCCTCAACTGGCATTGGGTGCGCATTGGGTTGTCGGTCCTAAGTCTCACCCATTCTTCTATACCTCTGCTTCTTCACACATCTTATGGGGTGAGATTTAGGCAGCAACCCCAACGCGCACCCCAATGCCGGTTGGGGGTGTGGGCCGGGGGGTCCAAGGGGTCAACCCTAACACCAAATTTCCTCACTTTTGTCGCTGTGGAACAACCCTAACTAATGCATTAAATGGAGCTTTTTGCCTCTAATATATATACACACATATATATATATATATATGCTACCATAGTTAGGGTTGAGGAGCCATTTACATGTTAAACCTAAAATTTTGCACCTTAATAACTTTTCAGCCATTCAACAGATTTGCCTGCAATTTGGAATACATGATAAAGAACCATACATCTTGGGATCTTCCAACTTTTGTACTGTTTGAATATACAGCTGCGGAGTTATTAAGCATGATCTGCATGCGCATTTATGCTTTTTTGGAATTCTTTGCTCGTCTCTACAGGTCGCACTGTTTGCGCGACCAGTCCAAAATCTTCATAGAACATGTGGCCAGGGTCCCCAAATATTAAACGGTTCAAAAGTTATTCAAAAAACAATTCCCCATTATAAGTCAATGGGAAAAGTTAAAACATTTGACAGTGTCGCAAATGCAGTTTTTACTTTTGCAAATGGCCCTTTTACTGTCACAAATCTGCTATTTTGTTTTCAGTTGGACATCAGAAAAATGCTTGGCATTTAAATTTGGGACCCTCTAGCAACCTAATTATTTTTGTATTCACCTAGTCGGACCCTGAGGATGCTAGGCATGTCTTTATTTTGGGGTAAAACACCCAGAAATATGATTTTCAAATTTCTGGAAAAAGTACTTTCACAAAGTACTTTCGCACTTGTGACACTGTAGAATGAATTTGCGAAAGCTTTCAGAAAGTACGACAGTACTTTTCAAGGCTGTGGGAAAATGACAGCAATTCTTTGCTATCCTGCTGCAAAAGAATGGTTTGGTCTTTTGGGCTGAAATTTTGAGGAAATGCAGCCAGCATCTCACAGATGTGCCTTTCAGTGTTTCAGTGAAAAAATATTACAGGGCGGCAAAGTTACAGCACTCCAAAATTGACATTTTTCCCATAGGATAACATTACGGTGTCCGCTGCATTACAGGAATCCTTTGCCGTCCTGCTGCAAAATAACGGTTTGGTCTTTTGGGCGGAAATTTGGAGAAAGGAAAGCTAACATCCCACAGATCTGCCTTTTAGTGGTTTGGTGAAGAAATATTACAGGGAACCAAAGTTATGGCACTCCGAACTTCTCTTTTTTTCCCATAGGATAACATTACAGCGTTTGCCACGCCTTTCAGGGCCCATATCTCGGAAACGGTGCAAGATACAGACTTTTTGTCATAAAAATGCTTAGCCGCCTAATGGTACCTAAGTAAAAAACTAGCCAGGAAAGTCATAAATCATATGACTTTTAAATTTTTTTCTACGTCATACGGTTCCTGAGATATAAGCAATATAGTATTCCAACTCCTCATTTTCTGCTCCAAGACCCATTATTATGCATACATTCTTTGTACTCACTGTCTTTCTCTATGCAGCTTTTGGGGAAAACCAGCCTGTGTGCTTACATTACTGTTACCCTTACCGCTTCTGCTTGCGGTTCCGTAACCATTTCACTTACTGTTCCCGTCCACGGCACCATGTGCGTTACCCTTCGCATTTTCATTTGCACTTGCATTTGCGTTATTTTAACCATTTGTGTCTACAGTACTGTTTATCTTTGTGTTTCGCTTTGCGTCACCATGCGCATTACCATTTGTGTTTGCGGGCACCGTGTTACTATGTGACAAGACATCATGTGGTGGGAGCTGTGGGGCCAAAAGCCCTGTGCTCCTGCTGCACATTACATTCACTATTTCTCATTATCCTTCTCAAGATGAGAATTAGAGGCAAAAAACTCAATTTTATGCATTATTAGGGTTGTTCCACAGCAACAAAAGTGAGAAATTCTGTGTTGGGTTGAAAACCCCTTGGACCTCCGCCCCACACCCCAACCGGCATCAGGGTGCGCATTGGGGTTATCAGTCCTAACTCTCACCCCATTCTTCTATACCTCTGCTTTTTCACACATCGATGGTGTGAGAGTTAGGGCAGCCAACCCCAGCATACGATGCCGGTTGGGGGTGGTGGTGGGGTCCAAGGGGCTTTCAACCCTAACACTGAATTTCCTCACTTTTGTTGCTGTGGAGCAACCCTAACTAATGCATTAAATGGAGATTTTTGCCTCTAATATATATATATATATATATATATTTATATTTTTTTTTACAGTGAGTAATACATCATCTGCAAAAATGTTAATCTTTTGTAGGATTTATCTACTAGGACTACCTCAATTATATTGCCTTTTCTTATATGGTTCAGGAATGGTTCTAAACTCATGATGAAAAGAATGGGAGAGAGGAGACAACCCTGCCTTACCCCGTTTCTTATATCAAATTGTTCATATACAAATTAATTAATTGAAATTTAACAAAGGTAGTTTTGTACAATGCTTGTATGATATTTAGAATATGAATTGATATTTCCCACTGTTTTAATACTCCCATCATGTATTGTCTATTAAGTACATCAAAGGCCTTGCTGACATCTAATGCTATTGCATCATATAGGGTTTTGTCCTTTTCTTCATTATTTTGAATAGAAGAAAAAAGATACTGAACTTGTCTATTGGCATCAGCTATTTTGTGCCCCTTAATAAAACCATATTGATCAGGTTCAATTAGTTTGTGTAATACAAGTTTTAACCTATTAGCTACACATTTGGCAATAATTTTGTAGTCCATATTGAGAAGTGCAATTGGGCAATAATTTTCAGGGTTATGGGCTGGTTTATCTTCCTTATGAATAAAAATTATTTTGCCATCTTGCATTGATTTTGTTATTTCTGCATTATGGTGGGTTATTAACTTCATTATTTCGTAAAGTTTTGGTGCTAACTCTTTCTTAAAAGCATTAAAGAACTCCATCTAATCCTGGAGTCTTACAATTAGTTAATTGTCAATGCTTCTTCTATTTCATTAATTTGAATAAGATTTTTATCCCAGATGTAACTGGAAGCATTTAAGTTTCAATACATTTTTGGGCTTTACTTAAGTTTATTTGCATATTCTGTTGAAAAATTGCTTTATAGTATTCACAAAAAACTTGAGCAATATCTTTATCATTAGAAACTGTCTGATCATCCTTGGTTTCTACACTAGTAATTATATTTTTTCTGTTTTTTTCAATCTTATTGGCTAAGTATTTTCCCGATTTATCTCCTTCCAAATATTTAATAGTTTTAACTTTCTTAAGTATTTGAATTGAATCTTTGTTAATTAGCTCCTGTCTTTTGATTCTAAGTTCTTCCTAAGTAGGATAGTATTTATTATAATCTTGTATCATAAGGGACTCCATCTCGACTTTTGAAGTAAAGTTCCTGTACTAACTGATTAGCTTTCTTATGAAGCATATTGTGATATTAAATAACATGACCCTTAAAAAGGCTTTAAGTGAATCCCAAAGGTTTATTTGGTTATTATTTGTAGTGTGATTGGTCTCATAATAATAAGCAATGTTTTTAATCATAATAAGAAATTGTGGACCCTTTAGTAGTTCATTGTTGAATTTCCAATGTTTAGTGACTAATCTGTTTTTATCCTCTACTCTAATTTCTATAGAGACAATGGCATGATCAGCAAGAAGAATATTATCAATATTGGTATGTTAAATAAAGGATGCCAAAGATTTATTAATAAACAAATAATCAATTGAGTAAATTGGAATATTTTTATCATAATGAATATATTTAGGAATCTGGGTTCAGATTTCACCATATAGCAATCAAATCATGATATATTATATAAAAAGTTTTAAGATTTTTGCCAAAGCTATATTAACTTTAGTCACTGGTCCTGTTTTGTCAATACCAGGCCAAGTAGAACATTCATATCTCCCCTAGAATAAACTTGGCTGTACCAAGTTTGATTATATTAGCGATTTGGCCAAAAAAGAAAAGAATAGTGGTTGAAGAGGCATATATCAGGCCACAAATAAAAGATTCAGATGTCAATCTAAACTTAATTAAAATTATTTGGCCTTCTTGGTCTTGAAATGTGTTCAATATTTGCAAATGTAGGGTTTTGTATTAGAATAACACTCCATTTGATTTATTAGTACCCTCAGAGTAAAATAAAATGGGTAGCCATCTCCTCTTCACTTTAATAAACTCTTTCTCTTTTAAGTGTAATTCCTGAGAGAAAATAACATCAAATGGTTTCCTTTTTATATGGGTCAAGATACATTCTCTTTTTATAGGGGTATTAATACTGTTGACATTCCAGGTAGCGATGTTAATTATCTTAAGCATATAGTATAATATTTAGTATAATTTTTTGAATCTGTTCCACTCATTGAAACAATATGCCAGGTCACCAGATTATTATTAACTATTTGTGAACAAAACCTTATACTCCAGTTCTCTTTCTCCCACTCAGTAAGCTTGTTAATTGCTATTTGTAAAAGGATACTTAAGACTCTCTTTCCCCGACCCCATACCATGAAAAACAGTATGTTGCTAAATTTGGTAAGGCTCGAAAATGAGGTTAGCTCTGGTAATCCCCACATCAACTCTGCTAGGCTCTCATTGCTGCACCCAGATAAATCCTGCTGTGCCCCCTTCAATTTTGAATACTATTGACATTCTTCAGTTTCTTGTACAAAGATCTTCTTAGTTCTTGTCTTCTTATACCTATTATAGGGATGGAAGAGGAAAATAAAACACAGCAGGAAAAAGAAATATTGCTGCCCAAATCTTATTTTAATCTTCTATTTCCCAGTTCAGTTCTGCTGGACTGTTACTGCTGCGGTAAATTAAATGTTGCTGTGCTCCCCACCCCCTTCCTAAGTACTATTAAGATTCTTCAGTTTCTTGTTATCAAATTCTTCTTTGTTCTTATTTTCTTGTACTTATAATAAGGAGGAAGGTAAAACAAAACAAACAAAAAAAATAGCAGGAATAGTAAAAATACTACTGCCCAAGTCTTTTCTTTTCATTCTTCTATATGTTGTCAATTAAAAAGTTATTTTGATTTTACAAAACATCTGTCTTAAGTAATTTCTTAAGTTCTTTTGTTGCTTCTTCCACTGAGTCATCGTATACTGTATCCTTTATAATCCACTTTTAACTTAGCAGGATAAATCATGGTAGATTTAATAGTTCTGTCCCATAAGGATTTCCTGAGGTGGTCAAACTTCTTTCTCTGTTATTATTTCAGCTGGCAAGTCATTAAATATTGAAATATTAGCTCCATTAATGTTTGTTGTCTTCTTTTTGTACACTGAGGTCATCAGTGCTTCTTTGTCCCTTAGTTTATAGGAACTTTGCAAGCAATAGGTCTACTGGCCCCTGCATACCATTATCAGGTTGAAAGGTCCTATGAGCATGATCAAATTCAACTTTAATTTGGTCTGTAGACATTCATTCATGATTTCAGCCATTATTTCTTTTAACATTAGTTTCATAGGTTTGTCTTTAGCCCAAGACTCTGGGATGCCCAACACTTTTATGTTCTTGTGCCTGGCTCTGGCTTAAAAATCTAACAGTTTATTCTTAATTTCTTTATTTGTAGTCTCTAGATCATTACATTGCCTGGAAATTGGAGTATTTCAATCTTCCAGGTCTTAGGTCCTTTTCTGAGCCTCAATCAGTTCAGCTCAAAGAGACATATTCTCATTTATCAAGGAAGACGCTGCTGTCTGAAAAGCATTTTTTTTATCAGACATTTGCTTGTTTGCTACTCCCATTTGCTCTGTTTGTTTAGTAATTTGGATGATAATAATTTGGGCCCAGGGAGGTTTCATCCCATATATTTTCCTCATTAGCCTCCATGGTAAGAGTTCTCCATTCAGAGGTGCTGTTATTTCCTTGACTCGCCCTCCATTGTGTATTAGGGGATCTTTATTAAAAACATTTACTAGTTATTTGCTAAAATCAGGCATCTCTTTCTCATGAGTTGCATCCCTCAGCTGTACCTCTCACGATTCATTCGCTCTTCTGGTGGATAGTGGTTCCTCTATGGAGGCACCTGCAGTGGAGACCAGGAAAGATGCTGAGGAACCTTCACAAAGGGAGACCCACAGAAGGGTGGCATGAGACCCCACAGGGGAAGAGCAACTCCTGGTGGGGAACTCAATCATTGGGGTAGAAATGGGGGAGGAAGAGGAGATGGAGGTAAGGTGCCTGCCTGGTGCCATGGCTTGGAGAGACAAGAAGTGAATCCTCAGGATCGTGGGAGCAGCTGCACAAGGGAGGGAGCTGGATGTCATTGTCCACCTAGGAACAAATGACCTGGCTAGGAATGGGATAAGAGCAGTGCAAGAGGAGTTTGTAGAGTTGGGGAGCGGTCTTAGACAAGTAGAGCATACAGTAACCTTCTCGGAGGTGCTGCCTGTCTATGGCAAGGGTGATGCTAGGGTACTCCTCACCAGGGAATTCAATGAATGGTTGAAAAACTGGCATGGAGCTCAGGGTTTTGGCTTCATTGGGGACTGGGAAGCCACCTGGAGGGATGCAGACCTATACTGGTGTGATGGTCTGCATCTGTCTGGGGGGAACCAGGATCCTAGGTGAGAGGTTTAAATGCTTCATTGGCAAGCATTTGAACTAGCCAAGGGGGAGGCACTGAAAAGGAGCAGGGAAATCCCAGCCCCCCCACAAAACATGGTAATTAGTGAGGTAAACACCAAGGTAGAGAAGTCATTAGGGAGCAGGACAGAGGTAAGTGTAAAGAAGGCAAAGGCAGTAAGGACAGAAATGGGGCTAAAAGGGGTAATGCCATCAAAAAGTGGAGGGTGATGACTACTAATACCCATAGTCTGTGTAGCAAGCTCCCTGAACTAGTGGCTTTGATGGAAGAGGGTTGCCTGGATATTGTGGCAGTCACAGAAACATGGTACACAGAGAACCATGACTGAGAAGTCAACATACCAGGATACAATCTACAGGAGGGACAAGAAGGGTAAAGAGGAAGAGGAGTAGCTCTCTATGTAAGGAAGGGATCAAAGCAACAGAACTAAAGAGTAAACAGGAGCAGATGAGACACTCTGGGTCAACCTGGAGACAGGAAATGGCACCACAATCCGCATGGGGTTGTATACAGACCCCATCTCAGGAGGGAATGGACAAGGAAATGATAGAAGGCTTCCTTAGAAAGGCAGAAAAGGGAGATATTGATGATGGGGACCTGCATATGCCAGATATTAACTGGAGCACCTTCACTGCAGGCACATCCAAGAGCAGGGTCGATTCTTGATGCCCTACAGGGGCATGCCTCAGACAGCTAGTATTGGAACCCACTCGGGAGGGAGCAATCTTAGACCTGGTACTCTCAAATGGGGACAGAGAAAGAATCTCAGATTTAGAGTGGGTAGCCATCTGGGAACAAGAGACCACCAAACAGTGTGGTTCACAGTAAACACAGCCATACAACCAAGCCATACAAAAGCAAGAGCATTGGACTTTAGGAGGGCGACTTTGGGAAAATGAGACAGTGCCTCAGAAAAGCACTAGCAAACAGGCAAGAAAGAGAGGGTGGAGGAACAATGGGGAGTAATCAAACAGCCATCACAGAGGCAACAAGCCCTTGTGTAAAGCAATCAACAAACCACAACGAAGGAAAAATCACATGGTTCTCAAAAGAGGTGGCAGGGAAGGTTAAGGAGAAAGGATAGCATTCAGGAAATATAAGGAAACACAGAAGGAGCAGGACAGAGAACTTTATCAGTTAAAGCAGAAGAGGCTGGGAAGGCAGTCAGAATAGCAAAGGCTAAACTGAGGAAAGGATAGCCAACTCTGTTAAGAAGGGATAAGACCTTTATAGGTACATTAGAGAGTGAAGAAAGACCAAAGGAGGGATACTGAGGCTTAATAAAGGGAGGGAACGTGGGTAGAGGGTGACAATGAAAAGCAGGGATACTGAACAAATATTTCTACTCAGTATTCACAAAGGAAGAGGAGGGGGAAGGTACCTAAACCAAACAAAAGAAACACTCTGAAGATGGGGGTTGATACCAGTTCATTTATAGAAGAAATGGTTCTGAAAGAACTAATAAAATTAAAGGTGGACAAAGCAATGGGGCCTGATGGAATTCACCCAAGAATTCTAAAAGAACTAAGGGTAGAACTAATGATACCGTTGACTACTCTCTTTAACAAATCATGGGAGGATGGTGTGGTACCTGAGGACTGGAGGAGCGGATGTGATTCCTCTTCAAAAAGTGGAGCAGGACAGAGGCAGGAAACTACAGACCAGTAAGTTTGACCTCAGTGGTAGGGAAAATGATGGAATCACTTCTGAAGGAAAGAATTTTTGACTACCTAGAGGCCAGTGAGCACAGGATACAAGGCAACAAGGATTCACGATGGGAAGGTCATGTCAGATGAATCTAATAGATTTGTTAGACTGGGTCACCAAAATAATAGACCAGGGAGGGGCTGTGGACATGGCTTACCTAGATTTTAGCAAGGCATTTGATACAGTCCCACACAAAAGATTAATACACAAGTTAGCCAGCCTTGGAGTGGGTCCTAAGGTGGTAGCCTGGATAAAAAATTGGCTAGACAACAGGACTCAAAGGGTAGTAGTAAATGGAGTCCACAGTGAAGAAAGGAGGGTTACTAGTGGGATATCACAGGGTTCAGTACTGGGACCGGTCCTTTTTCATGTCTTTATAAGTGACATTGCAGAGGAACTGGAAGGAAAAGTATGTCTCTTTACAGATGCCACAAAGATCTGCAACAGGGTTGATACACAAGATGGAGTGGAAAGGATGAGAAGGGACTTGGCAAGGTTGGAGGAATGGTCAAATGTATGGCAGCTCTGAAGTGCAAGGTAATGCACCTGGGAAACAAAATCACAGGAAGAATACACTTTGGGGTGAGATACTGACAACAGTAAAATGGAAAGGGACCTGGAGTAATTATATCAGATGACCTAAAGGTGGGCAAGCAATGTGAGAAGGCAGTAAGGAAGGCTGGGGGATACTGGGATGCATTGGAGAGGCATCAATAGTAGAAAACAGGAAGTTGTTATCCCTCTGTACAGACAGTTGGTGAGACTCCATCTGGAGTACTGCATGCAGTTCTGGAGACCCCATCTCTGCAAAGACATAGACAGGGTGGAGGTTGTCCAGAGGAAGGCAACCAAATGGCAGCCGTCTGCACCTGAAGACACTATAAAGAGTGATTAAAAAGCTTAATATGTATACCCTTGAGGAAAGGGGGCATGATATAAACTTTCAAGTACCTCAAGGAATCAACAAAGTCCAAGAGGGTAGCATCTTTCAGAAAAAGAGATGTGCAAGAATAAGGGCACAATTTGAAGATAGAGAGGGACGGCTCAGAGGTGATGTCTGGAAGTATTTTTTCACAGAGAGAGTTGTGGATGCATGCAGCAGCCTTCCTGAGGAGGTCATGGAGTCAAAAACAGTGGGGGAATTCAAGAATGCATGGGACAGATGTAAAGCAATTTACTGGGGGGGGGTAGGAAGAAGTAGGCTGTTGGTTAACTAGGATATGCAGCTTATCCATTAGGTAGGGAAATGGGCAGACTAGGTGGGCCAAGCGGTCCTTATCTGCCATCAAATTCTATGTTTCTAGTCTACAATAGATAAAGTAAACAGTGACATAATTGGGGATGAATTTCACTTCATAGCTGTACCCTTTAGCTGTAAGTAGTAGTTCTCCATACAGCAGAAGGCATTACTTTCCTGAACAATCTATGTCATTTTTAACATAAAATTTGTCTTACAGAAGTCTCAGTACCCCTTCCCTCACTATCCCTTCCCATTTATCCAAGTAGTAACTCAATGTCTTTTATACCATCTTCATAGGATATGTTAGTGTGTAAAGACTAGACATCAACAATCACTAACAGGGTGTCTCTCCCCCGATGTCGAGATGCAGGGTCTGCTGCCTTGACCTGCATCTGTCCCTTCTTGTTCTCTTCTTGTTGCCTGATAGTGTGTTTTCTGTATGCTGCAGTCTACCTATAATCTCTGGAGTGGACATGGAACCTCTTTCTCAGTTTGTGGTGGATGATGCTATTAAAGGTATCACCAGTCCCAACCTGCCTTTATTTTGGATACAGGATATATGCGCCTTCTCGTGGGTTTCTCAACATCGACAGAGACAACTTGCTAGTGACTTTTTTTTTTTTCGTTATTTAACCAGGAGTTGCACACTAAGCTGAAAGCTTGCTTACAGGTGTGACCTGGGTGCACAGGGAAGTTAAGGGACTTGCTGAGGGCACACAGTATGCAAGTGGAAGCTGTGGGATTCAGACCTAGGTCTGGTCTGCTGGATGTCACCAGATTTGCAGCTCAGAGCCTTAAAACAGCTGCGCTTATACTGTCTCCCTTTAGTAGTCCCTGACTCTTAATGTTGAGTCGAGGGGATACAGCAGGAAGTGAAACAGCAATAACATGTATAGTGTTAATATTGTCAGCTTGTACAGTTCATGAGCAAAGAAGCAAGGTACGAGTAATGCATTCCAGAAAAAGAAAAAAAAAGTTGAATGTGAGCAAAGTGCATACTGCATGTTATGGGGTTGAGATCAAGGTCAAGGTTAAGAGCTAGGGGAGTGTGGTCCATATGCTGCTTTAGATCCTCAAATTGGCTCCTTTTTCAAATCCCTGACATTATGGCGGATATTCAAACTCACGAGACTGTGGTGCAAGCTTGGGCACAGCTCAACTTGGCTGTGCAGGGTGTGGACTGGGCGATATTCAATGGAGCTGCGCCATGGCTCAGCAGCTTTGAATATCACACCTAGCCACCCCAGTGTGCATGGGCAGTGGCACTGCACCAGCAGAAGTGGCCAGAGTGGAGCATTGAGATGCGCTGCGCCAAGTTCCATTGCGCCATGCACAGCACCAGCGATATTCAAAGTTGACATGCAAATGGGGCATAATGTATGCAAGGTGCACATGGGGCCATTTGCATGTCAGTCTCAACCCATTGCATGCAGATGCGCGATCCAACAACTTCGCGCCTGGTGCCCTGCCAGGAGCAGCAATCGAGGACCGGCGCCCCCCTGCAACCGATCGTGGGCATTTGTACAAAATGAAAACTCTGTCCAATATCCCTGGTGGTCCAGTAGACTGCTATGTGCCTGATCGCAGGCATCTGTAAAACAGAGAACCCCATCCTATATCCCTGGTGGTCCAGCGGACCGTTATCTGCCCGATCGCTGGCATTTGTAAATAAAAAACTAATTCCAATATCCCTGGTGGTCCAGTGGACTGCTATCTGCCTGATCGTGGGCATTTGTGTCAATAAAGATCCCCATCCAATATCCCTGGTGGTCCAGTGGACCAGCTATCTGCCTGATCGTGGGCATTTGTAAAAACAACTAATTCCAATATCCCTGGAGGTCTAGTGGTACCCCCCCATCCGCCCACCTGAGCCCACCGCCCGCTGCCCCCGGCCAGCTGGTGGTGGCAACTACCTGCTTGCCACCCCGCCCACCGACTGACACCTCGGTAGGGCTGCATGCCAGTGATAGTTCTGGCGTGAGGCAATGGGCGTACCTTACGTAACCGATCGAGTTATGTGAATGAATCATTCCACATAACTGGAATGTATGAAATGCAGGGCTGCTGCCATGATGGCTCATGCTGTGAACAACAAACATACGGTATCGAGCTCGATGAAGCAGCAGGCGCAACAGGCGGGTGGGAGATGCTGCCGCCTGCCCGGCTGACTGGAGGCGAGAACAGTGGGCTCGGTGGGCGATGAGGAGCATGATGACCAAGAGATATTGGTATGTTCAAATACCCTGTCAAACGAATAGCTGTCACTGACTCATATGGATAGAGAATCTTTATGAAACATGCCACACCCGAGCAATGGCAATCCCACCGGACCCGCAGGAACAACAGATGAATCTTTTTGAACAAATGCTCGCGATCAGGCAGATAGTGGTCCACTGGACCACCAAGAATATTGGGGAATTCATTTATCTTTACAGATGCCTGTGATTGGGCATGGAAGGGGCCACCAGGTGCAGACAGATTAGGCTACCATTAGGTGGCAGCTGCCGTGGTTGCCCCTGCAATGCGGCAGCTCACCTGTGGGTGGCCACTGCATTTCTTTTTTTGGTGTTACTTTGTGCTGGCGCAGGAAGGAGTTGTGCATGCATGGCTCTGCACATCCTGGGCTGAATATCGGGCTGTGCAGGTTATGCATGGGCTCGCCCCCCCACCTGTGCCTGCATTCATTACTGATGCGCTCTGGCTCATCGGGATTTGTGTCGCACACTTTTCCCTTTTGAATATCACACCGGGGTGCAACCCTTTTGAATATCTGGGCCTATATGTATTATCCCCAGAGATTGTCATGGCTCCATTGAGTTCTATATACTGTATTAACTATAGGGTGGACTGGCGCTATATAATTGTTGGGTCAAATGACACTGTGCATCTGTCATCTTGCTGGGGGAGTCAGTCACTGGAAGTTAACAGAGACCACATGGTTTTTGGCAGTTGTCTTTCCATGCTGTTTCTGTTTTTGGTGGTGCCCCTAGTTAAAATTGTGTTTTTTTTTCCATACTTTTATGTAAAATAAAGCTCACATTGTGGATTTTTGTGTAGACTGGACTCCCTTTTATTCATCGCCAGCAGTTTGTGGACAAATGCACACTTAGAGGGTATAAAAATGTTATACTTTCAGCTCTGGCTTGGGCTCTGCAGGGGAGCTGGTGGTTGCAGGAGAAGAATCTGTTCTATCCGTGGTTTGTTGTGGAGCCACTGGCGCAAGGATGCTTCCTGAGAAAGTGACTGTGCTGTTAGTTTCTGTGTTGGATACAGGGTATTCACTTGGCACAGGGGCTGTGGGTGGGGACTGCTATGGTATACTGGCAAGGCAACTGGTGTGGGCGGAATGCATGTAATAAACTATTTTTACACTACTGACCCTTCTCACTGTATCTTGGATTAGATGGATCTCTTCTACACATTTATTTCCACCGGGTTAGCTAAATGGGCCGGGGTGGTGTCCTCAGCACCCTTTCATGCTCTGCCCTTCTCTGGGATCCATGGCAAGCCTTTTTTCTTTAGAGCTCTGGCACCAGTATGCTGCTACTTGTGGGGGGGGCATTACATGCAGTACTTTACCTGGGTTGTCAGTGGCCACCGGAAGGAGAAGGATCAAGTGTCCTAGACGACAAACTTCCTCGGCCATGGGCCAGCCAGAGGAAGAAGGATCAAGTATCTTAGAGGGCACTCTTCTTCTCTGGTAGGAGTGTAGCCACCACAACAGCACCACCTGAGTGAACACAAGTGAAAATGCTGGTACGTGGACCATGAGAGGAAGGGGGCACACTAGGTGATGCCAGCCAACAGCATGCTTTGACATGCATATTTATGCATGGGGTCATAAAAGCCGGCATCTTGAGAAGTGGGCAGAAAATATGAAAACTGCCTTGGCAGCTGCAGACAATAGACTCTGGTCAGGCCCCTGCCCTGACGATACCTAATACTTGACAAGCAACTGCTATCAGGGATACATCCCTACCATTACCCTGCTGGGGGTGTTTTAATCTCTCTAGAGGCAGATGGTGGTGGGGCATAGGGAGGCTGGACTGGCTGTCTCCCCTCCCCATCCCACAGCTGGAACCCCTCTTCCCACAGACAAGACAACCCTGCAGCTGACCCCCCCCCCCCATTCAGGACAGGGCTGGGGAGCAGAAGCTGTATAGCAGAGAACTGCTGTTATGGTACTGCCCAGAGTAGAGTTAGCAGTCCAGGCCGCACATTGCAATCAGGGCCATATGCTCAGTGGCCCTGCAGCTGTGCTATGTTACATGTACTGCTGACCCTGCACTGTGCTATGTGCAGTGCTGACACTTCCCTGTGGCATGCAGTGCCGATGCCAACACAGGGCTGTGCACATTGATAGGAATTAATCTCCACTGTCACTTTAAATGTCTTAGCATTAGGCACTATAGAGTGTTTTGCATTCGTGACATCACATCTTGAGAAAGTGCACAGAGCATGCAAATGGCTGGGGAGTATGGGCTGCTGTATCTTGGATTTAATTAATTGGTGGCATGCTTAGAATAAGTAGCATTTTGTGACAATTACAAATAAAATTGTGCTTTCCTTTCTTTTTAGATTTTTTCTGTAGACCAGACTATGTTTAATGCATTGGCCGTAGTTTTGCAGGAGGATGCACCGAGTTTAAAAAAAAAAAAAGCTCTGGCTTGGCCCATGCTAGGGAACTGATTGCAGAGGATGGAATCTACTCTGTCAGTCAGGAGTGAGGGTACTGTCTGCTGGGTGTGCATGGGATGGTCAGTTTTGGGGATCAGCTGCAAGGGGAGTGTGGGATGGGGTTCCTTCCATGTGGGGGTGGCACATGGCTAGTATGTGGCAGAGGGTCTGCTGAAGGGGTGACTAGTCTGGGGATGGGAGGCACACAGCCAGTCTGTTCTTCAGGAACTGCTCATCCAGCTGCAGGGTGGTGGCTGGTCTGTGGGGAGGGATTCCAGCTGTGTGGGCACACTGTTGGTCCAGTGCACTCTAACCCCTGACATCTCCTTTTTTTACAGCCAACCAGACACCCCCTTACAGCCAGCCCCCACCCCCCAGTAGCATGTCTGAGTCCTTCATCCCATCCTCACATAACTGGAAGCACTCTTTCCAGATGAGCAACAACCCTGTAGCTGCCACCCCCAAGATTGTAATGTGTCCCATTCCCACCCCCACAGCCAGACCTCCATCCAACAATCCATTCCTACCACTTCCCCCACCCACTTATAAGATGGTCATGTGCAGAAAGATCTATAGCAAAGAACTGCTACCAGGATGCTAGCAAGTTTCCACAGTATTTCTGAACAGTATTACCTACTGGCAATGCAGACAAGAAAATCACACCTCCCTCCCTAACTGACTCTGTCTCTGATTCACTCACTATGCTTAGTGGTCACTTACTTGGCAGTTTTGTCATTTAATTTAAAAAATGCTCCCACTCTCACTCCATGAATGGCCCCTTAGGCACACCAGTGACCTGAGTTTGGAAGTGCACTCGGGTTACTGGGGCTAGTAGGGAAGGATCGAGCATCTAAAGAACTGCTGTCTGCTGGGGAGGGAGGGATTGCTTGTCTGGCCTCTGACTGCCACCAGGTGGAGGCCTGGTGGCAATGGAGGTTACTAATGCCTGGAAGGAGAGCTGTGGCCTGAGATGCGTGCCTATGCATGCATGCCTTCAAGTCAGCCACAGAGAGGAGGAGAATAATGGGAAATGGAAATAATGGCTTAGTGAAGCCCCGACATCTATCTGCAGAACCTCAGTGACACCCAGACCACCATGGTCTGATCTGGATTATATCTTAGGCTGGATGACAGCCCTCCTCCCCTGACCTTGCCACAGGGAGAATTAAGGGGCATAACCATAAGGTAGGTTCGGGAGAGGCAGTCACAGGTCAGTGGGATTGGGACAGGGCTGATAAGCCATCCCAGGTAGCCTGCTGAGGAGTAAACCTACATTAAAAAAAACTGCCTTGGAACTTCTCATTTGTAGCAGAGTACAACTTCAGTATGTACCCTGTTTTTTGCTTACAAGCCCTATTATTCAGTCACAGAAGCAACAATAACAAGGAGGGGTAGAGGAAAAGTTTGAGGCAAAATGGGGAATGGCACTGAAAATAAAAAGACACTTGCAAGCAGTGACAGCTCAGGGTGTTTTATAATATGGGTCGAATTGGACCCACTGATGTAAAAAATGTGGGTCTAAAGAGGAAACTACTGGATCAAAACATAATCAGTGGCAGATTTTGAACAGTTTGCATTCCATTCCTTTAGATATTGTTACAGAGTAAGTGCATCAGTTTGGACGCACTGGCAAAGGAAAGAGAGGTCAATTTTGGAAAGGATGCAACTTTTGTTCTTTTGGTGCATGTTAGCACTGTCCCTACTTGTGAGATAGTCAAAGAAGGGATTGAGGAGAGAGGATCAAGCTATCAGTGCCAGGAAGTGGGGGAGCAGAGCGAAGTGTCGGCAGTGCACATAGGATGGTGCACATGCACAGCCCAGTGTTGGCATCACACTTGGCACAGCATGCTGTCAGCAGTGCTGACATTGCACGAAGTCAGCATTGCATGACACAGTCTGGTGTCATCATTGCATGTGGCAGTGTGATGTCGGCATCACACTTGTCACAGCGTTGTGTCAGCAGTGTATGTGGCAGTCCTGTTTTGGCAGTGCATGATGCACAGCCTGGTGTCCACATCCCACATGGCACAGTGCAGTGTCTGCATTGCAGGTGACACAGAGTGGTGTCGGCAGTGCACATGGCACAGCACAGTATCATTGTGGCACAGTGCACTGATGGCATAGTGTGATGCTCAGCACAGTGTCAGTGCATGTGTCACAGGGCAATGTCTGCATCATATATGGCACAGCATGGTGTCTGCATAGTGAAGTGTCATCAGTGCACATGGCACAGCATGTCAGCAGTGCACATGGCACAGTGTTGCACTGGCATTTTATGTGGCGCAGTGTGGTGTCTGCATGGCACCACACAGTGTTGGCAGCAGAACACGTAGTGCAGTGCCACTGTGCCACATGTATGACTTTCACCAAACTGTTTCATGTGTATGGATAACACTGCATAGTAAAACACATCTGCCAGGACTGCACTGCGCCATTTGTACTGTCATTATTGTGCCGCATTAACTACCATCAATTTACTGCTGTAATTGAACTGTGGCATGTGCACTGCCATCACTGATGCAATTACAGTGTTGTGGAAGCTGAGCATGTTGCCCAAAACATGTCAAAGGTCCCCTTCTGGCTTGACAGCCGCAATATAGCAATGTGCTTTTTTTTTTTAATAATGATTTTTAGCCCAGCATCCAATCCGCCTGACTGCAATGCTGCCCCTGCCCAGGCTTACCCTAGTGCCCCCCAATGGTTGCATGGAAGCATGCCTTGGCTTACCCCCCAAGGTGAGGCCACGGGAGACCCCCCCCAGACAATGGAGGCAGTGGTCATGGCAGCAGAGCATCATGCCTGGGGCCTCTTTTTCATTTATTTTTGGTGATGATCTCCAGGGAGGTGGGGCATGCAGTGATGCCAGTGTCTGTTTTGCCTCCATGCAAGTAGGCCTGAGTACCTGTCTCCCAGTTATCCTGGCACTTGTTGGGTGGCACTTAAGCATTGGACCACTGTGGAGCCCCCCGAAGGTGGAGAGGAGTTCACTGGATGCTCTATCAACCTCCCCCCAGCCAACCCTCAGATTCCCAATCCTGAACATGGTCATCTTCCCCACAGGCAGTAGTGCTACCGCCACATCAGCAGCCTGGCTTGTCACCCTCCAATACTTGTAGTGAACTCAGTTTACCACTACCCTCTGTCCCCTATCCCCTAAGCAATTTCTAAGCCAGTTTACTATCTTTGTACCCACTCCTGAGCTACCCAGCTTGCTTACTAGACTCTATGTGGAACAGTGTCGAACACCTTATTGAAATCTAGGTAGGCCACATCAACTGCTCCACCCTGATCTCATTTCTTGGTCATCCCATTAAATAAATTTATCAGATTTGTTTGACATGACCTCCTCCTGTGAAACTGTGGAAGCAATGGGATTTTACTATACAAACTAGTCACCAACCCCATACTGACCACTGTCATTGCAGACAGAACACTACCCCAACCAATCTCCCTTCATGTAGCTGGATAAGACTACCCCCAAGTTAGACACCTTCACTGTAGTTGACACCCCCCCATAGGACCACCATTTCCAGAAGCTGCTTTCATCTTTCCTCACAACCAGCCCCCAGCCAGACCACTCTCCCTTCAGTTGGATCACACTTCCCACACATGGGCCCATACCTCTCAACCCAGTGCCCATACAAATTGCATTAATGAAATAAAGACAGAGGCCCAGATATTCAAACTGCGCCAGGCTGTGGTGCAAGCTTGGGCGCAGCTCAACATGGCTGCACAGGGGTGTGGACTGGGCGATATTCAACAGAGCTGCGCCATGGCTCAGCAGCATTTAATATCATACCCTGGCCACCTACAATGTGCATGGCGCAGTGGCACTGCGCCAGCGCAAGTGGCCAGATTGGAGCATGGGGATGCGCTAGCGCAAGTTCCATTGCACTATGCACAGCAACCGCGATATTCAAAACTTGACATACAAATGGGGCCATAATGTATGCAAGGCACAAACAGGGCCATTTGCATGTCATTATGGCCCTGTTTGCATGCAGGTGCACCAATCCCCGATGACTTGTGCCTGGCACCCTGCCAGGCAGCAGCCATCGGGGACCGACACCCCCTGCAGCCGGCAATGTGCTCCACAGCCCAATCGCGGGCATTTGTATAAAAAAACAGAACCATGTCCAAACTCCCTGGTGGTCCAGTGGACCGCTATCTGCCTGATCACAGGCATTAGTAATAAATAAAAATATCCCCAAACTCCCTGGTGGTCCAGTGGACCGCTATTTGTCCAATCACAGGCATTAGTAATAAATAATAATATGTCCAAACTCCTGGTGGTCCAGTGGACCACTATCTGCCGATCGCGGGCATTAGTAATATATAATAATATGTCCAACTCCCTGGTGGTCCAGTAGACCACTGTGTGCCTGATCGCGGGCATTAGTAATAAATAATAATAAGTTTAAACTTCCTGGTGGTCCAGTGGACCGCTGTGTGCCCAATCACGGGCATTAGTAATAAATAAATATATCCCCAAACTCCCTGGTGGTCCAGTAGACCACTTTCTGCCCGATCGTGGACATTAGTAATAAATAGTAATATCCCCAAACTCCCTGGTGGATCCCATTCACATATCTGGAATGTGTAGTACAGTATGGGCTGCACGCCCATTGGCTCACGCTGTAGACCAATGGGCGTACAGCCCTACCGACGGTGTCAGTCGACGGGCGGTGGGGCAGCAGACAGGTCGGGTTCTGTCACCCACTGGCTGACCGGGGAATGGGGCGGTGGGGCTCAGTGGGTGGGTGGGTGGGGATGTGGGGTACCACTATACCACCAGGGATACTGGACATATTTTTATTTTTATTACAAATGCTCGTGGATCGGCACACAGCTGTCCACTGGACCACCAGGGAGTTTGGGGATATTATTATTTATTACTAATGCCCAGGATCAGGCACACAACAGTCCACTGGACCACCAGGGAGTTTGGACATATTTTTCTTTATTTATTGCTAATGCCCATGATCGGGCATGGGGGGGCGCCATCAGGGCAGCCAGAGCTCGGGTGGCCACCCACAGGTGGCAGCTGCCATGTAGCGCCCTGCAATGCAGCAGCTCACCTGTGGGTGGCCATCCGTTGTTCCTTTTTTGGGGGGGATCAACTTTGTGCTGGCACAGGTAGGGGTTGCACATGCATGGCTCTGCACATCCCAGGCTGAATATCAGGCTGTGCGGGGTATCATGAATTACTCCCCTACCTGCACCTGCATACATACTGATGCGCTCCAGCGCATCGGGATTTGTGCCACGCACTTTTCCCTTTTGAATATCACGCCAGGGCACATCACTGGGTTGCACATGGTGCAACACTTTTGCGCCATGCGCAACCCTTTTGAATATCTGGGCCAAAATGTTTCAAAGAAAGAAAACATTTTATTTTGTGGTACTCATAAGCCCTCACCAGGGATGGATCAAAATTATGTCCTGATGCTTTATAGCAGGGTCAATTACATGTAGTGGTTTGTTCTGTAAAAGAACAAGTCTATATGCACTCAGGTTTCTAGAAAGGCTCCGCACTCAATCAGAGTACCACTTTCTGATTTTTATTTTTAATATAGTAGTTTAAAGCAGCAGTACCACCACATCAGGAAGTGATCTATCAAAATTCTGCTTTTTTGGTTGTAAGCATGCTGCCAAAGTTCCAGTTTCCATACCTGTAAATATTTTTTTCAGTCATCTTTAGTTTTTAGATATTTGCAATTTATTTGAATTGTTGTGGCGCTACAATAAATATAGCGGCTGACTAATTTTCAGCTGCACTTTTCCTTCAGGTCACATCACGTCTCTTGACTACAGCAGTGGGACCCTCTACTAACCATTCCCAATGTCCCCGTAAGTAGTTGACAGCAGAGGGGGTTCCAGTGCAACATGTTTGGTGGCAGAAAAGTAAAAAAAAGCAGTGGATATCTGAGCAAATTACTTGGTGATAGTACAATGCTTGCAGGAAAGAGTACCAGGTATATGATCAGCAGAGCACAGGGAATAAACTGTCCAAAAAGCACATTTTTTTTCATAGTAATGCTGCTTTAAAACTATTTTCCACTTTTCTTCTAGATACTTTCATTATCATGTCATTCTTTTTGTGGATGCTACAAAGACTAATTTCATTCAAACAGGTTTCAAAGTTACTTTTCTACAGTCACTGTACCCATTTTTCCTTTTCCTCAGGCAGTTCATCTTATGGTATCTTCACTTATTTTTGAGGCTCAATTGCTCAATCTTCAGTGCCAAAGTCACAAGCGTATTTGTTTGTTGAAGGAAAAAGACACTGACTCCTTTGTGTCTCTTTCAATGGGTTTAGCCAGTTCTTTATTTCTTTTTCTCTTGTTAAACTCATGCGCATAGCTTAAAGCACTTTTATACTTTTCCAAATGTGAAAATGGCAGCCATAAAGGTGTTTGAGTGCTGCTATATTATGCTGCATGGTTCTTCTTCTTTACTCTGGCCAACCCCAAATTAGCTGCTTACATTGCGGAGCCCACCAGGCTCTATCCTCAGAGCTGATAGGTTGTAGGATCTGGCTGCTCATTTGTACGTCTGTCTTCTAGGCAAACATTAATTTTATCCTCCTGGATTGCTTTCATTCTATTAGTGCATTTCTCCTGGCTCCTTGCACTTATCTTTTTAAAATCAATTCATTTAACAGTCTTTAACTCAGTGTGTAAGTAGTTTCATTAGAAGCTTCTTTTTTACCTTTTTTATTTTGTGCGTTTTTCCTATTTCCCAGTGTTTTATCATAGAAAAAGTGTTATACTTTCTTCTGTACCTTGTGCAATTATGCATCCTTCTGTCCAGGTTTTTCATTATTATATGATCCCTCTTTTCACTACTTCCACCACTCTCCTATTTTAAAATGAGGGAGAAATGTTTCTCTTCCTGTTTCATATTGTTTTAAAAAATGCTGAATCTGACTGTATGCTACGTGCTTTCTTTAAATAGCTGCTATATCCTGTGTCTTCGTTCAGTCCTTTAGGCCACATGGTTTCCAGCTCATATGTGCAAAAGGATTCACACTGTTTCAACAGTTCTTTTAGGTCCCCACCTTTTGCAGGCAGGTTGAAATTCTCTAACCCTGTGTGTGTCAGTGAGGCAGCCAATCCATGACCTGCCTCAGAATAATGTTTTGTCATTGCATATGTAACCCCCTTGTTACCCGGGGTTACTAGAATCCCAGTAAGACCTAGTGGTAGGCAGGGAAGGTAGCTTGTGAAACTCCAGTTAAATGGGTTTCACACTGTCTCACTCTGTTCTCAGTCTCAGCTGAGACTGAGGGATGACATCACCAATAGAACTTTCGCAGCTGCATAAGCCACATTGGAATCTGCAGCAAAGGGAGTTAGACTTACGTTGGGAGTTTTCAAGTGAGAGTCTGCAGTTTGGCTTCAGAGAGTGAAGTTTGTACTCAAGTGGTGGAGACTGCTGTTTTTGGGTCTCAGTGCCCTCTCCCTCCGGGGGGGGAGGGTGTAAAGATTCCCAGCAGATTTCTGGGGCAATCTCCTTAATTCTGCTAGTGTAAGGAAAAGCTGCCTGTTTGGTCCAAGATTTATTTTGGAAAATGGAAGATTTGTGAGTCGCCTGTGGGGCACCTGCAACTTAAGGGTGAGTGTCTGCTCTGGCTAAAAAGGCATATGTTTTCTTCACCCTGGGACTTGTGTGAAAATCTAGGGATTGAACTACATATTGGGAAGCCTAGAGAAATGGGCCAAGCAAGTAAAAGTAGTGTCAAATCCCAGAGTTTTGTGAGATGCAAATAATATGTAGAGGAGATGTGACAGACGTCTACCCTTAATCTACATTTAGGAGTTCAGCAATGGAATTGTTCAGTTTTCCAGAGAAATGGTCAGGTATGGGCTGTAGGAGCTGGAGGTGGGTGGCCCCCCATCTTTAGTGACCAGGTCCACCTCTATGGATTTCTTCTGTGGTTTCTACTTTGCCTCAGGCACTTGGCCAGTGATGGAGGAAGTACCCAGACATGGGATTGTAAGGAAAATTCTCTCTAAGAGTCGCAGACTCTAGTGTGGTGTGGGGAGCCATGACAGGATAATTGGTTCATTCTTCCAATGGACCACGAATGGAATAATTGGTTAATTCTTCCAGTGGACCATGGATCAAGTGGCCGGCAAGGGAGCCAGGCAAGTGGGGAAAACCCAAGTGTGTACAAGTCGGGCTGTGTACCCAAAGCTGCTTGCAAGTCTGGGCTGTGTACCTGGTGGGTTCAGAGCCTGAGGGCTGGAAATGGTGATAAAGTGTTCTGTAGTCTCTAATCTGCATTACCAGGAAATGTAGCCCCATGGGGGTCCGTCTATGCTTTGTTTGCTCAGCTAGTATGTGAATAAAAGCCACACTGAAGAATCCCATTCCTGGTTCTGGACATTACAGTTATTGCTTCCTGTGTTCGGATTTACTTGGGTGCCCCTGTGCAGAGTAGCCAAACCTACATCCCCCTGTGCCAAGTAACCTCATCCTCCTCGAACCCAGGTCCCCGCCAGGTACTGCTGTCAGCTTCAACAGCATGCCACCTGTCGTTTTGGCAAAAGGCAGGGGTGAGTGTTACTCATATTTTAGATTCTTCACTCTAATACCCATTTTGTGCTCACTGATTCTATTCTTTAGCACCTTTTTGTTTGCCTGACATATATTCCAGAAATGTTTTCAAGTCATTTTCACTGCCCTCCCAGATAAAAAAAATACATTGTCCACAAACTGCATCCATGTCATAATATGTCCATGCTAAGTATTTTTAGTTATGTCCCAAATTTTATCTTCTTCCCAATCTCCTATATAGAGGGTTGCCAGGGAGGGTGCAAATGTGGTGCCCATCACAGTACCATGAATTTGTTGATAGAAGCTGTTGTCAAAAATAAAGTTATTCTTACTCAGCACTAAATCTGATATTTTTGCAATAAAACTGGAGGGGGGTACCATATCCAAACCTCTTTCCTTTAAACATTTACAAACTGATGCTATCCCCCAGTCATGTGGAATACTGTTGTATAAGTTTTCTACATCACACATGACTGGAATGGTACTATCTGTTGTTTCAATTTATTTTATCGAATACATCCTATGTATCAAAAATATGGGATTTTGCTTTTATTGTGAAGAGGCGTAAGAAGAAGTCCTCGAACCTGAATGAGGGTTCTGTGGCTGAGTTTATACTGCTTACTATTGGGTGTCCTGGGGGGGCTGTCCTTGTTTTTGTGTGCTTTTGGTAACAGGTAAATTGTAGGTTTTACAGGGCTCTCCACTATAAGATAATTATTTTCCTTTTCCGTAATCCATTTCTTTTCTTGTGTATCATTTATGAATTCCTTGATTTTGGTTTTTATTTTCTCTCCTTGATCTTCATTTAATTTTTGTTAACATATTTCATTTGTTAGCTGTCTTATTTCTTGTATGTATAAATCCTTTCCCCATAGCACAATTGCACCCCTTTGTCCGCTTTTTTGATCACTGTATCTGGCATCTGTTTTATTTCTTCTAATGCTTTTCTTTCTTCCTTTGTTGAATTATCTGTTTTTGAAATGCTCTCATATCTTTTCAAAACTTTTTCCATATCCATATCTATCAGTTTACTGAAAGTTTGTATAGCTGCACTTCCTGTCATATTTGGTATAACGTTTGATTTTTGTTTAAAAGGTGTTTTTTCTCTTCAACATTCCATTTCTTCTTCTTCTTTCTGTATTCTACTTCTTATTGTAGTTATGTTGGGAACATTTGTTTGCATTGCTTCTTGTTTTAAAAAAATCGCTTTAAAGGTAACTGTCTATATGTCTTAAATAGATCTATTTTTACTTTGAAAGCATTTGTTTTTTGTTTTGGAATAAATGACAGCCCTTTTTTAACACATTTTCTTGTACACTGCTCAATGTGTTTTGTGTCAAATTTATTATGTCCATCTCTTGTTTCTGAAAGACCTCCGGGGGCCCTGTTCTCCCCAATAGCCCCCGTAGCACTATCAGCGCCCTTCTCCTCTCATTCTTGGGCTTCTGCCTCTTACTCCCCTCAGTCCTTCTCCTCAACCCGTACCTTGGCTGTTCCTTTCTTGGTGGTCTTCCTGAAAATCTTGTTCATCTCTATTCCTTGACACTCCTGAAACAACACAGAGAACTTAAAATAACAACTTTACTGTTACTTCTGAAATCATCAAACACTAACCTGAAAATGTTCTAGTGCCATCCTGAACCATGCGGACTTCCCTGAAAACATCTTCATACAAGCAAGCGATGACCCAACCTTAACATCGGTCATCACTGCAGTCACATAGGTACCAAATAAAACAAAAGCACAGCAGAGCTTAAAAACAAAATCTATGGACTCCTCCAAATGAAAGCGATGCAGAATGAGTCTCCTGACATCAGCTGCCATGATCTTAAAACTTTATAGCCTGCCCCCCCGAAAAACATTACTCAATCACAATGCATGCTGTAGAAACACATTAGTTGGCTCCACAGTAATAGCACTATCTACTCTAAAAAACAGCCCTAACACAAGGGGAAGCACCAAAAAGATTCCCACAGATAACTAAAAAAATAACAAAAACACTTCAAACATACAGAAAAAAACACAGAACTAAACTGCCTTATTGAATAAATCACCCACATGATGTGCAGATGTGCAGATTGTGGATTCAGCACTCATGACTATCCAGATCTCACTCTGCAGGGGTGACAATATTTTCTATATTCAACTCCCAACATTATATATATATATATATTTTCTTTTATTTATTGTTGAGGCAGAAAAAAATAGTTCCTGTTGCTAGATAGAGTAGTTTGGGAGGGAACATCATATTGGCCCTATTCTGAAATAGGATAGTTTCCACTGAATCTGGAGATTTGTTTTTTTATGTTTTTGTTGTTACTTTAGTAAGGGCTGCTTTAGGAGTTGACAACAATTAGTAGCCACTATTTGATGACAGCATAGAGGATTTGCTATTTTTCTCCCTGACAATGTGACAGTAATGTGCAGTGAGAAATGGCAGTTCAGCTCATGGACTACGTCAAAACAGAGTGGCTGTATACCAATGTGTTGTATCCCTCTCCCTTCTCATGTCTTCATTCTGCCAGGGGGGCTGGGGGGCTTCCCAGTGGCTCTGCCTGGAAGGGGTGGGCACATTACCTAATTTCTCGGTCGTGGTCAGGGTTCAGGTGGGTGGCAGAGGCTGGGTGAGTGGGTCCTCGCCCAAGAGATGCCCTGGTGAGTTGGTGACTAGGAGGGAAAAACAGTTGACAAAAAAAAGACATGAATAGTGTATACATACAGAAATCGATTACAAGAATTACCGTGTTGTGATGTAAAATTGTTGTATTGCACTATCTACATCACTACTGCAGCACAACAACTCAGAACATGTTCACACATGCACAGTGAAGTGGCCACAGTGGTGAGAGAAGACCAAAACATTACCCATGCTGTAAAGAAATGCACCACAGAAAGGTATTTTAAGTACTGGGGTAGTATTTATTTGCAAACAGAATAGAAAAAATGGTTGACCATACACTATAAAGATTTTATTATGAGCAACCATATACAAACAAGTCTGTTTTCGATCAGGTGGTTACCATGGCAAAGAGACCTCTCGAGCTACACTGTTGTGGTCTTGTGTTACCATGGAAACAACTTGTTCAAAAAATAGACTTGTTGTGTATGAGTGCTCATACACAATCCTCTATATATTGCTCACTGGGACCCTGTGAAAGTGGATTCTGCACTAACCGTTGAAGAAATAACCAAGACGTGTATGTTTTTTTTATATTTTAAATCCATTCATATTTTAAATCCTTTCTGTGAGTCATTGATATTTACGTTCATACAAAAATGTTCATAGTATAAGTGCAAACAGCTATGAAAATGTTTGTATGAGTCACCGTCCATGTAAATTGTTTAATCTTTTTCTGGCATCTAATGGTGCCTCCCCCACCTACCCTCTGATTACTGTCCCTGTGATTACTTTTTCACCTAGATTTCCCTGATGTCTGGTGGTACCCCCATCCTCCCATCACAGTCTCTGTATTTATTTAATAATTTCCTGGTGTTTAGTGGTGACCCACACCCACCGATCGCCGTCCCTGTAATTATTTAATATTTCCTGGTGTCTAGTGGCAGTCCCCACTCTCCGATTGTCATCCCCATTGTTCTATAATTTCCTCTGTTGTCTAGTGGTACCCACCATCCCCAGTCCCTTTCCCATATTTATTTAATTTTTCCTGGTGTCTAGTGGCACCATCCTTGTCCCTATGAAAATGAAAGAAACTGTCCATCAGTGTCTTTTTGTTTGCCTGTAAAACAGAAACTGTTCCCTCACTGCTCCAGCTCCTCACCCCACACTCCCATTGAGCAACCAGCACCCCACATTTTCAGTATGATCCAGCTTTCACAATGTTTTTTCCCCCAGGATGGGGAAGCACAAATGCACAGTTCAATGGGGGGGGGGCACTGTTGTACTGTGGTTCTGTTTTCACACATTTCTGGGTTGCCCTTAAAAAAGGGACCATTACTGGATTCAGTGGGCCTACCCAGTTATCAAAATTAAATAAATAAATGCTTTAAGAAGGGGGAAACTAAGCACCAAATTAAGTGGAGGTTTTTGATAATCTTCTCTGCTTGGAGAGCTGTTTACTGCCATCTATCATACTTTAATCACTGTGCTGGTATTCAAGAGGAGGCACTCTCATTTACATAGGTGCAGTGGTATTGTAGCGATTTGGTTTAGGAGCATCCCTGGGGCCTCTGAATAACTGCAGAGGGTGTATTGCTTTTGAAGTCCTTTTTTTGCTAACTGAGTAAAAATCTTTATCAGTTGATGGCTAAATGAGAAAATATTGCTATCCCAGTGGTGCTGAAGGTTGAGGTGCTTGAAGCCACACTCACACTACCTGAGGTAAACCGGGTTCAGGAACAAGCTCGGTTTGTCGGGAGGCGAGGAGCGAGATCGAGCCTCTGCAAGGCAGCTCTCTCCTACTGGGAGGGACTGGGGGCTCCTCGGCCACTGACCACCACCCAATGGAGGATGAATGGCAGTGCCGACCTGAGGGAGCTCCAGCAGTAGCCATGGGGAGCAGCGGAAGGGGCTGAGCTGGCTTCATGGGGTGTGCGTACACCTCCACACACACATGACACCCATGTACTGGGGCCCTGGGGAACAGGGGAGAAAACGGGGGAAAACAATGCAGAAATTGTAAATGTAAATGAAAAACAAAATATTGGCCCTGATGGACAAACTATGACCAACAATAGTTATGTCTATTGATAGTCAGTAGTTCTCCTGAGGAGTCAAGATTTTCCAATTATATACCAAAAAGATTTCTGGTCTGACCACCACAGCCACCATTAGGAACCCAGGTGAGCCACAACACCACATGGCTGGCCACCCTTCCCACCACTGGATCACCCTTATTGAAACTGGACCAGGCCTCCCTCTCCAGCTCACCATCCTTCATGCATCTTGAAATCCTTCCAGCCCCAGCCTTCCCCAAGTTGGGCAAGTTCCCTGGAGGTACACCACCCCACAGCCCAGCCTCTTCCCCCAGCCAACCAACTTTTGTGCATCTTGACCAGCATCTAGCCCTACACCATGTAACCTCCACGGAGCTGGATTAACCAGGTCCCAAGACTATTCCCAACCCCTCAGGAGAATGTCTCTTCGGCAGACTTATAAAGCACAGAAACTAGCTCCCCCCAGTCAGTCACTATTTCTAAAGCTGGACCCACCCTAAGCCCTGTAGCAGCTACCTAACCCAACCATCTACCCTGCATCTGGACCTTCCTTCCATCCCCTGGACTGCCCCCAACAGCTGGACCACCCTTTCATGATCCTTACCAACATCCCCCAGCAGACAACCCTACCTACAGCTAGACCTTTCCTAATGACAGACCAGTCCCCCCAACCCTGAGCACCCTCCAAGGAACTAGACCACCCCTCCCATCCCCAGACCAGCCTCTCATCACAGATGATCACCCTCCCTGGAGCTGGATCCACCAAAACCACCATTTCCCTCTATGAACTAGCCCCACCCTCTGCAGCTGGACCACTTTTTCAGTCCCCAGACCAGCATCTGATTAAACTCCCTGCAGCTGGACCACCTGCACCCTCCCTGTAGCTGGACCAACCTTACAGAGCCAGGACCAGCTTTACCAAAGCTGAGCACCATCCCTAGATCAGTCCACAGCCCATTACATTGAACATTGTAGTAGTGACAGTGTTTGTGGAACAGTGAAGATTCAGCAATGAATGTGGCACTTTGGTGTTAGGAGTGCATGTGGCAATGCTTGGTGATGTCAATACACATGGTTCTGGGTGGTAACAGTGGCACTGAGTGGTGTTTGCAGTGAATGTGACACAGCACATAGTCTGCAATACACATAGTAACACACATTGGAGGCACTGTGATTGGTATTTCACAATGGTGCCAGTATATGTGGCACCGCAGTGTGGTGGTAGTGCACTTTGCACTGCATGGTGCATGGCATATTTAGTGCTTGTGGGGGATTGAGGATGCTACAGGTAAAATGTACATGCACTATATCACCCTCTAGCCCAAACCAGCCTCTGCTTCCTTTGTGTGAGTCCACATAGACCACTCTGACAGTCTCCCTGCAGCTGAAGCACACCCTCCACTAACACTGCAACTAGACCAGACTTTCTCCTGCATACCAGCCTTTACAAAGCTCATCACCCTCCCTGGACCACACCACACCACAACCCCAGGACTTAATGCCTCCTACTTCAGACCACATATCCCACCCACAGACAAGCCTCGCATACCATGTCAACCACTCTGCAAACAGCTAGAACACCCCTTCCCCCCTCCCCCAGCAGACCACTCTATCCTAAACTAAGCACCCTTCCTGGCCCACTACAGCCACCCCAAACCTGCATTCCTCACAACCAACAACCCTCCATACAGCCACATTCTCACCCCATCCTACCCTTCCTTTCCACAGACCAGCTGTCCAACCTCACCCTGCAGCTGGAACACCCACCACAGACCACCTTTAACACCTATGGATCAGCCACCATGTTGACAATCTCTCTGCTGCTGGAGAACACCAATCCACCATCCCTGCAACTGGACCAAACTTCCTCTTTCAAATCAACCGTTACAAAGCTTATCTCCCTCCCTTGACCACACCAAAGCCCCTGGATCCTCTCTGCAGCTTGATGCTCCCCATTCCAGACCACATATCCCACCCACAGACAAGCTTCCCACTCCATGCCTACCACCCTGCACACAACTAGAACCCTCCGAGCCGACCACACTACTAAACAAAGTACCCTGCTTGGCCCACTGCATACCACAAAATCAACAACCCTCCATACAGCTGGACTGTCACCCCATATTGCCCTTTCTGTCCACAGACTAGCCATACACCCCCCCCAGGGTTAAACTGGGGGCTTTCGTCCTTGGACACCTTTCTCCATTGAATACTAATGGAAGAGTTACACCTCCTCGGAATGACAGTTCCACCTCCTACAAATACATTTCCAATTTAACCCCTACCCACCCCTGATAGTATACCTACCCCCAGTTGAGTATGTTCTCTCGTAGCCTATTTGAATTTGTGGAAAAGGCTGGGGTAATATGAAGATCATGCATGCCTCCTATGGAGACAGAGTGTGTATGGGATCAGCAATCCTCCCCCAACATGATCTCCATCCCTGCAGCTTAATTATCCCACCCTCGCAGCTCAGCACACTCTCATTGGCAGTAGGCTTGCTTTGTGCTCTTGGCTCAGTCTGCACATAGGAAGAGTGCTGGTGGGGAGTGAAAATATTTTTTTTTTATCACCCTAGACAAATGATGCGGTACTGGGAGTGCTCTCTGGTCCCGATGGGGCCAGTAGAGCAGAAATGTAGGCTGCATGCAGTTTTTTTTTGTGCAAGACAGCTACAAGCGCAGCTGTGAAAAACCACATGCAGCCCATTGACAAGCCCCTGAAGCAGTACTTTTTGCCATCCAAAAGATGGTTGCGCGCTTTGCTTGCCTCAAATCAGGGGCATTGTCATTCTATTCTTTCTTCCCAAGTTCTGTGCTTGTGATCTTGCTGTACGGCAGCATGTGGGTAACAAACAGTGTCTCCCCCAGTAATATGACGGATGTCGGCATCAGCTGACAGCATGTGCTCACCCTCTAGTTAGTATATAGAACTCAATGCATGGCTCCCATCCTAACCTAGACCTCCACCATATTCTGCCTATATTCACTACACCTTTGATCTCATATTATATCACATTCTACCAGTCTTCAACATCACCCCATCACCATTAATATCTCGTTCTCTTTGCTTCTGTCTTCCAGTGCTCCCCCATCGGCCATTCTATCCCTGTCCACTTTCCCCACCTTTTCACACCATAATCCCTAGACCCCACATACCTACCTTACAGTATATGTCCCTTTCTTCTCATCCTGATCCTTTTTCCTTTTTACTCCTTCTCCTTACCTGCTGCTGTTACTCCCTTTTTCTCCCTCAATCCAATCCTCCATTATTATAAGCCATCTCTCCTACTAAAAGTCATTGCCCAATGTCATATATCCTGACACCCCTTCCCGGTTACTATCCACCTAGACCACCATGCATACCCATTTCCAATGTTCTTCCCTACAATCCTGACATAACACAGCCAGGTTCAATCCTTGGTTCCCCTTCCACCTCCTTCTCCATACCCTGTCCTTTTCTTTCTTGTTAAACTACTTACCCCCTACTCTACTTGTCTTTCCTCTTTGACCTCTTGCATCCCTTTGTAGCCACTTCATGATACCATTACTTTCAACAGTCCTGCCCATAAGGGCCACAAGGCTAATGGAAGGGTGTTAAAACCATCTTCATGTCTTACTTAAACTTTTCCTCTCTCTCCTCCTTATCCTTTTCTTTCTTTAAACTACTTACCCTCTACTCTACCTAAATTAAAGGAACACATTCATGCCAATTGGCCATCATAGTATATAAGTCAATGAAAAGCTCTTTCAAACAAGGTATTGGGCCTATCTGTAGCTAGAAGCACTCCAGAGATATAGACAACTGAGTCTGCTCAACATTAATACAACATTGCAGACATTGTTATGGCTGAATACCAGCGCTATGATGATGTCTTGTTAACAAGGAGAGTGAGAGGATGCTCGAAAGGTATCACATTTTCCCCTCTGCACAGTGAAGTCTCGTCACATAATTTGTATGCATGTGATCACTGCACTCTTCTCTGTCTCAGACCCCCATACTTTTTCCTTCCCTCTACTGTTCCCCCACCCATCTAGTGGCCTCCTCCCTCTCCCTGATGGCAATATGATAGTCCCTTCCCATTTCTGACACTACTGACATTAATAGCAGCAATACTTTAAGCATGCACTGATGTCATAAGAAGAAAAAAAAATTAGTGTCACAATCTGTCAAAATCAGGAACTCGCAACCTAGAAAAAAAGAACCACTTAAGTCCCAGACTGTTTCCCTATGCATGGACGCTGTCTTGGTACAGTCCCTAAATGCTTCTTTTTTGTCCTGACTGCATGTACCTTCACAGCCAAGCCCTCATCTTCAGAATCTGAGGACAGTCCTTTCTGAGAGGAAAAGTTCGATGATGATTCAGAATCCTCTCCAGTATCTGAATCCAGGGGTTGCAAGACACCAAACTCATTAGAGAGGGGCACCTGAGCCTGTTCCTTATCCAATGGTGGTAGTTTTTCCTTGGGGTTTGCATTTTTCAATGCCGTTTTTTTGAAGCCACTATGGTGGTATCAGGTGGGGGCATCTGCATATCAGACAAATGGTTTAGTTTTATTGCATCATCTGTTTAGTATACTTCACTTCCCACCGATTGTTCCACATCCATCTGGTTTGTGACATCTACCTCGCTCTGAATTACAGGGCAGACTATACCTGCTGTAGAAGTACCAGGGGCAGAAGGATAGGGGATATGAACTTCCACAGTCACAGTCAGAACCACTGATGGAATTGTTTCAATCAGAAGTGCCTACCGAGCACTTTCTCTGCCTTCCATATTCCGTTCCCGTACAATTCGTTGTGTATCAATACAGTGTTTTTGCACTTCTTCTATCAGCAGTTCCTGATTCAGAATATCAGTTCTACTGTGGGCTGCCCACTCACAAGCACAATATAGATGTCCAGCATGGTCACACAGATTACACATACATTCATTTGTACAGTCATTCTTTTTGTACCCACATCCCATACATAGAGAACACTTCACTCTATCACACGCATTGCTGAGGTGCATATGAGAGCTAGACCTAAAGCAAATCTTGGGCTGACCCTGATAAAAACAATGACCTCTTTCAGAGCCTAGGAAAAATGCACTCAGTAGGTGCTTTTGGCCCTGTGGACCAGATCTCAAGCGGACTTTAAATTTCCAATTCCCCGTCCAGATATTCTCATCATCCCATATCGGGGAGGGGTCACCAAGCACTTCACATTTATTTTGCAGCCAGTATTGCACATCAGATACAGCTACTCCCTCATTTTGGAAGAGGATGATCACTTGCTTTATTAGTAGTCTAGTCAGAGGGATCACCTGAAAGGGAATCCATAAGGCTGAGTGGTGCTTTTTTTCATAGGAGGCCCAAAATCTGTCCAGTCCTGCCGAAGTTTTAAAACTCACATCATATGTTGTGTCACCTGATACATAAATCAATGCATAAATCTCATTCAAGAAAAACTGCAAAGATTCTTTTACAGTATAAGCATTTTCCCCACATATATTATGTCTGGAATATGTGGTAGTCTACCCTGGTATTGCATGCAAACCGCATTTTTCCATTGTACAGGGGCAGGTCCTTGAAATCCAGCATCTTGATGGTGAAATTGTCGCCATAAGGTCGAAGATTCAATATTTATATTTCCCATTCCAGCAGCATCTTCTCCTCTAGTAACATTCTCCACCTGTTCCACTCTATCTCCCCATTGCAGTGGTGGTTCCACTAGCCTGCCAGGGTCATTGTCAGGCTGTGTAGTGTCTTGAATAGGGATGTTTGTATCCCCCACTACATCATGTTTATCTGGAGCAATAGGTATAGCAGCGTCATCTCCCAGTCCACTCTGTGTGTCTATAGTCACATTCGGGTTTACACAGCCTGGGATGGGTAAGTGCGTTTGGAATCAGGCATCCAACCACCCCTTTTCTGTTTCCACCCTGCTCTGGTTAATGCCATACCCACAGACCACTGTCTAGTATTCCAGGGGTATCATCACATGCATCTGTTTTATGACCTCATCTTAAACTAAGCCCAGTACAGCATGTGCCTGAGACTGTATGCAACACTCAGTGCTAGGCCCGGTATTTTATCCACAAAATTAGCATCATGACTTTCTACTGTATCAAGCACATTTTCCGGTACAGTTGTACTTACTGCAGCTGGCTTCATGGCAGCTACATGCGATAAAAGTCTCCTGACTGGTCACATCCTGTAGATGACACTCCGTTCTTCTGGTACCACAAGCTGGGGCATTGTCCATTCACTGTCATTTTGCTGCATCATTCTTTGGTACACTGTTGCCTTTCCTCCATCCAGACCTTAGACCTAAAACATCCCATTGCGGATCTGATGCCTCGCTGGCGACTGTTGTTGTGCACCTCTACCTGGGTTTAGAAACATAGAAACATAGAATCTGACAGCAGATAAGGACGGTTGGCCAACCCTAGTCTGCTCATTTTCCTACCTAACAGATAAGCTGCAGATCCCTAGTTAACCAACAGCTTACTTCCTCCTACCCCCCACTAGGACTGCTTTTTGTGAGTCCCATGCATTCTTGAATTCCCCCACTGTTCTTGACTCTACAACCTCCTCAGGGAGGCTGTTCCATGTATCCACACCCCCCTCTGTGAAAAAATACTTCCTCACATTACCTCTGACCTGTCCCCCCTCTGTCTTCAAATTGTGCTCCCTTGTTCTTGCACATCTCTTTTTCTGAAAGATGCTACCCTCTTGGACTTTGTTGATTCCCTTGAGGTACTTGAAAGTTTCTATCATTTCCCCCTCATCCTTTTTTCCTCGAGGCTATACATCTCTAGTTCCTTTAGTCTTTCTTCATATGTCTTCTGATGCAGACCCTGCACCATTTTGGTTGCCCTCCTCTGGACAGCCTCCACCCTGTCTATGTCTTTGCGGAGAAAAGGGTATCCAGAACTGTACACAGTACTCCAGATGGGGTCTCACCAACTGTCTGTTCAGAGGGATAACAACTTCCTGTTTTCTACTATTGATACCTCTCCCTATGCATCCCAGTATCCACTCAGCCTTCTTTACTGCTTTCTCACATTGCTTGCCCACCTTGAGGTCATCTGATATAATTACCCCCAGGTCCCTTTCCATTTTTACTGTTGTCAGTATCTCACCCCCATTGTGTACACTTCCCCTGGGTTTTTGTTTCCCAGGAGCATTACCTTGCATTTCTTTGCGTTGAATCTGAGCTGCCATACATTTGACCATTCCTCCAACCTTGTTAAGTCCCTTCTCATCCTTTCCACTCCATCTTGTGTATCAACCCTGTTGCAGATCTTTGTGTTGTCTGCAAAGAGACATACTTTTCCTTCCAGTTCCTCTGCAATGTCACTTATAAAGACATTAAAAAGGACCGGTCCCAGTACAGAACCCTGTGGTACCCCACTAGTAACCCTCCTTTCTTCACTGTGGACTCTGTTTACTACTATCCTTTGCATCCTGTTGTCTCGCCTATTGTTTATCTGAGCTACCACCTTGAGACCCACTCCAAGGCTGTTTAACTTGTGTATTAATCTTATGTGTGGGACTGTATCAAATGCCTTGCTAAAATCTAGGTAGACCATGTCCACAGCCCCTCCCTGGTCTACTACTTGGTCACCCAGTCAAAGAAATCCATTAGATTAGTCTGACATGACCTTCCCATCGTGAATCCATGCTGCCTTGGGTCCTGTGCACCACTGGCCTCTAGGTACTCAACAATTCTTTCTTTCAGAAGTGATTCCATCATTTCCCTACCACTGAGGTCAAACTAACTGTTCTGTAGTTTCCTGCCTCTGTCCTGCTCCCACTTTTGTGAAGAAGAATCACATCTGCCCTCCTCCAGTCCTCAGGTACCACCCCATCCTCCAATGATTTGTTAAAGAAAGTAGTCAGTGGTGTCACTAGTTCTACCCTTAGTTCTTTTAGAATTCTTGGGAGAATCCCATCAGGCCCCATTGCTTTGTTCACCTTCAATTTTATTAGTTCTTTCAAAACCCTTTCTTCTGTAAATGGGCTGGTATCGACCCCCATCTTCAGAGTGTTTCTCTTGTTTGGTTTGAAAGTTTGAAAGTACTTGTAGTAAATGTTGTTGTTGGTCCTTACTTAAAACCTTCACAAATTCTATTTCGTGCTGCAAACCAGCCGCCAGTAAATCCTCAGACTCTGCATCATTCTGTCCCATTAGAGACACCTCCATCATTTCTTGCTTCTCTGCTTCAGTACCCATATTTATTACAGTCTTTTGGTCCCAAATATCTGAAAAGGTGCTCCTTGCACCACCAGCGTCTACCTCCAACTGACTGAGATCCACATCCATCATAACACCAGCACCCCCTACCACAGAATAGGGGAATTTCCCCAGTGCCCTGGCCAAGTTTTCCCTATTCATTAAATAATACCACCAACAGCTTACTCTGGTTCAAGGTCAGTTGGCATTCATCTATATCCCCTCACCTGGGTCATGTGCCTGAAATAGGCAGAATTTGTCTACTGCACTTACCGGTCAACAAAAACTAAATAAATAAATAAAATGTTAACCCTCACCCAGTGTGGCTGCTGCTGACTCCCCCAACCCTTCATAATTCTCTTTTGTGTCTCTTGTGATTCTGAATCCTGACCCCAATATCACCCATGCCTGCCTGGTTGCAGCTCCTGGCAACTCTTCACTCCCTTACTCCATCTGTATCTTTTCCTTGTCCCTCCCCATTGCTGGCACTTCACTTTTCTTCCATCTAAGCTCCTTCCCAGTTCCAATTTCTCTCATCCCACCCAGTTGTGGTATCAAACTCCCCAGCTGGTCATGGTACCCGACTCCCCCACCTTCAGTATCTGACTCTGCCCCTGCCATATTTGACTCCTGCTGCCCAGTCATGGTATACAGTTGTGTCTCCCTCCACCTGGTAACAGTTTCCCTCCCTCCTCCTTCCCTGTCCAGATCTCCCCAGATGACTGTCCCTCCAGCCATTTGTTAGGCAGAAGTTGTCACAGCTACCGCCCATCCCCTCTGAGCCTGATGACACAGAAACTGCACTAGTTCTAACAGCCAAACCAGTGTTCAACCCCCTTCCCCGGTTTGTCCAATGCTGGAGTACCCACCCAGGTACCAGATTACCACCCCAAGCTAGCTTGCTCGTGCCTTCAACTACACTTGTAATGGGCTACACTGGGCCTGCAATGATGTCAGGAGCCAAGATTCAGCATGCAGTCAAAGGTTTTATGGGAGTAGCGGTAGGACTGGTGGAGAGCAAGAGCTAGATTGGGTGAGAGTCAGGACTGTGGCATTCCAGGAATGGTGTGATTGAAGACAAGTGGCAGCTGTAGGACTGAGACACTGGGATGGTGCAG
Organism: Neoceratodus forsteri; assembly: GCA_016271365.2. Classification (NCBI taxonomy): domain Eukaryota; kingdom Metazoa; phylum Chordata; order Ceratodontiformes; family Ceratodontidae; genus Neoceratodus; species Neoceratodus forsteri. The sequence goes on from CM057455.1 coordinate 1,384,014,454, forward strand.
TGTCATTGCTACAGTGGAAAGGAACACCATTGCTGTATGTGGTGGCAGGACTTGAACATGTAAATAGGTACAGTATATAAATCTACACACATTACAGTAATCAACCCCCAAACACTGCACTTTAGTGTATTATAATCAGCTTCAGTTTTTACATGGTGTTTATCAGTGTGGTTTGTAATACAACACTGTCAAAGAGCTGATCCTACACAGTTAATGGATGTGAATCTTGAAACATAGCTTTTTTTTTCTGCCTTCCCTTGTTCCCAAACTGGCCACTCTTTTGGGTCACCTGTATACCCCACTGGTAGGCTGTCCCTGCCACCATCTACCACCCCAAATTGCAGCTCCCCAGGTAACCTGACGTTTCCCTTCGTTGGACGAGCCCCCCCTTCTGGGGAGAAAGCATCAGTGAAGGCCGCCAGTGCAACTTGCTTAACCTGGGTGCTTCTGGGGTTGGTCCAGGCTGTCTGGGGCTTTGTGGCAGTGAGGGATTGGCAACCATCATCTGGCCATTCAGGAGCCATTTTCCTAGTTTCTCCCGGAGTGCAACATGCCAGGATGTCAAGGCATGAGCCAACGTCTGTCATGCTCCCCACGCAGCATGGCCTGATGCTCCATGCCTCTGGCCTTTCCAGAGCTCAGCAACACCGGGCTACATACCACTCCTCCCAGGAGAAGGAGAGCAGTCATGGAGTGCTCAATCCATCTCCCCTAGCCAGCCCTCCAACACGCAAGTCTGTTGCCAAACCCAGATCATCAGCGTTGCAGGTAGAAATCCAACCCGCTGCTCTGGTGGGCTGACGAAATAGATATCAATCACAAGACAGGATGAATGCCACTGGCGTTCCACTCTAAAAGCACCCTCCCTAGACAGTCCTTCAGCCACTTCAGTCATTGCGTATATGCATACAGTAAATGCCATGTAAGTCAGGCAGTATGAATTAGCAAAAACTAAATTAAAGTATGCTGTTCAGGTGAAAAAGTACATAAAATCTAGTACACTTCCATTTAAAGAAGTACTTTTCATCATTCTAGCACAAATGAAAATTCATAATGAAACCTAAGACACTGCAGTTTACACATGCGTGCAGAATAAGTTAACCATTAAAGTCCTGTCATTTTACAGCACTAGTCAGAAGATTAATGTCAGGGAGCTATTGACTCTGCAGACTATTTGTTGGAGATAATAGGGATATCCATGGACACAAAGAAGGACAGAAATACATTAGTAAAAACCTACAGGAGGCAATATAGCATAGTGGTTAAGAGCACTACTCTGTAAACTTGGAGAACTGGGTTAAAATCCCACAGCCACCACTTGCATACTCTGTGACTATGAGCAAGTCAATTAACATCCCTGTGCTCCCTGGGTACGCCTGAAAACAATCCTTGGCTTAGTGTGTATTTCCTGGCCAAAAATTGCAAAATAAAAAGCAAATAAAATAAATGTGTACCACTGCTTTCTGAAACAAGTGCTTTTTCATATGGGAAGTAGGACCACATGGAGACCTTAGTTCATCTAATTCACTCTCCCACTAGTAAGTGATTGTATACATTGCTCAGCTGTTGCACTTCACTCCAAATGTCTTTTTATGGTTGCATAGTACAGCTATGCTGACATGTTGCGAACAAGGAGGGGAGAGAGGAAAGCTTTAAAATGATACATTTTTACACTGCACAGTGATGTTTCATCACATCCTTGGTATGCATGCAATCACTGCTCTCTTCTGTGTCTCAGCCCCCCCCCCACACACACACACACTTTTTTTCTTCCATCTGCAACTCTCCCACTTGTCTACAGCCTTTTCTGTCTCCCTGATGATAGTCTCTGGCATTTTGTGTCCCTCTCCTTAGCCATGATGGTTGTTGGTCCCATCTGTCACATCAACACACACACACAGTTGTGGCTTTTGCTGACTCCCCAACCCCCTATAACTCACTGTCTGTCTCTTGTGATGCACAAACCTAATATTGCCCCTGCCCACCCAGTCATGACTCCTGCCAGCTTTTCACCCTTTACCCTGTCAGTGTCTCCTTCCCTCTCCCCTTCCCCTTGCTGGCACTTTATTTTATTTCCTTCTGCCAGATCCTGCCTGATTCCCATTTACGTCCCCCATGCCTGGTCCAGGTATCAGATTCTTCACCCCAGCCCAGGTTGCAGTTCCCCTTCCTTTTCCAGATCTCCCTAGATGACTGTCCCATTAGGCAGAAGCCACCACAGCTACTGCTGTTCCACTCTGGACCTGACTACACAGGAACTGAACTGGCTCCAACAGCCAAACCAGCATCCAACCCCCGCATTCATCCCACATCAGTGTACCCCCGGTGCTGTTTTCCCCAAACTGGCTAGTTTGCTCATGTTCCCACCCACCCATGTTTAAACTGGTCTCCACTCAGCCTTTTCTGATATTAGAGTGCAGAGCTGAGGGGATTACAAGCACCAGCAGCAGAACTGGCAGAGCGTGAGGGCTAACTCAGGTAAGAGTTAGGACTATGATATCAGGGATGATGTGTCCAAGGACAACAGTGGTAGCAGGACTGACTTAGAGACAGTGGGACCAAGTGGTGTCATTGCTGCAGTTGGAAGGAATGGGTGGCTTTGTTTACAGTGGTGGGACTTGAACCTTTAAAATATATAAATCAACACAAACTTTAATCAGCTCCCCAATACTGTGCTTCTTCTCCTCACTCTTTTCAAAAAATTCTTTAGCAGGTCTGGTGCTCAAACAGAACCTGCCAGCACCCCCCAACTTTGTGCCCCTACTTATTCAAGGGACATCAGTGATGTACAGCTACACAGACTAGATGTGCTTCTTCTATGTAATTAGTTTTTCCTGAAATGAGCATCCATTTTACTTAACCACTGATTTCTAAAGTGAATATTCTAATCACCAATTGTATGCATAGCTACATGAACTACAATGCTGGTGCTAATGCTTACCACCCTGTTCCCAAACCTTGTCCTATAGGCTACCTCCAAGTCTGACCCAAGTTCTCATTTCTTGGACATTCACTCAGGTATGGTTCCACAAAACTGGCACATAACTGAGGCACGACTGCAGCTGATGTACTGCAGCTGCACTCTAATACCACCTCTGGCAGGCAGCACTCCCATTAGAAGGGCCCTCTCCAGGGCAGACAACTTCTCATCCTCCTACTGTTTCTACTGTGTGGAGATGTGGAGGCAAATCTATCCTTCCTCATAAGCTTAATAGTGGCTTTCTCCTCCTACCCAAGGGTCTCAAAATTTTCCACACACACATCAGGAGCCTCCTCCCCAAATATGACCCAGTAAAAACCTGGGTCTCACTGAATAATCCAGACTTCCTTGTACCAGCTGCAACCTTGCTGTCTCTCAGAATCAGCTCCTCAACTATAGACATCCCAGGTTACCTCTCCCACAGGCAAAACTGCTCCAAATGAGGAGATGGGTCCTCATATACACTGCCTACCACCACAATTTTAACATCTCCTTTCAAGAAGCCATCCCTGAATCCCATGAGAGTATCTCGGGTGATCCTTTCTAGACTATGCTCCATTCCAGTTGTTATCACAGGAGCTTACTGCTCCCCTGGGTCCCAACCCCACAATGTGGTCACAGGTATTCTTTAAAAGGTGCTGGACCCTCTCCCCAAATAGGGAACACATTCTACTTGGTGACTTCAGCATTAACTGGATGGCTACCACTGGACACTCCCCCCTCCAATCTACATTCCAAAATCAAAGTCCTGAACTTGAGCCAGACTGTCTCCTCACCCACATGCTTTTACCACAGGACTTCCAATCACAGCACAATAGACTGGGTGCAGTCATCTCACCCTCAAAGAATCCTGTCTGCGGACCCCTTGCCCAATATATTTAGCGATCATTGCATGACCTACTGTGTGCAGAAAAAAAAATCAGTGAAAGCTCTTCTAGGGGTATTGGGTACCCACCCTAACAGTTCAGGACCCTGAGGTGACTTCTGCCCATTTTACTGCTACTTTCACTGCAATTTTCAACAAACACACCCCAAATGAAAGATCTAGAGTCTGAGCACACCACTTGTCCTGGATTTCCCCTAGTGTTTTTGAATGCTTCTGGTGCAGAGATGCAGCACGGCCAAACACAAATCTTCAGGACTTAAATCCAAAAGGCAAGCCTTCACCTCCCTCCACAACCTTTACACCACACTCTCCAGAGAGGCCAAAATCAGCCTACTTCCACTGCAAGCTTGCGTGCAAAGATTCCAACTTGTCCAAATGCTGGAAAATGATTCACAGCCTCCTCAACCTATACCTCTCATCAGCAGGTGACCAGCTCATTCCTGGTAACATCCTGTCAGCTGAAGTCCTAAAAGAGTACTTTATGGAAGGTTGGAGGGCTTTACTACTCTGACCCTGTTCCACCAACCAGCCTCATTCCCTCAACCAGCAGGCACCACACACTGGCACTAAACTGTGTGGTATATTAAATTCCATCAGTGGAATGCCTGTGTAGTTACCATTCCAATTCTGCAGAATTTCATGAAATTTTAATTAAAATTTCACAGGATTTCACCACATTTTAAATTTCAGTTATTGTGGTCTAGTTTTTAACATATGTGTTCAAATGATACCACATTTGACAGGTATACAGGTACTGATGGCTTGCATAAGTGTACCAAATTTCACAGTCCTAAATTGAAAGGGAGCTGTGTTATCTGTGGTCAGAAAGATAATCAAAATTTAATTTTCATTTTTTTCCATTTAATTTTATAATTTCTTTCCACGTTTCTCCACAATTTCAGGATTTAGAGAAATATGTAACAGGGTTATGTGCAGCAAGTTTTAAGTATCAGTCTTTAAAGGGGGCTATGCTACAAGTAGGCAAACATTTTGCCAAAATGTAGACCCACACACAGTCTAGTCAGTCATGATGCAATGAGAGGCAGAAACTGTTTCATCAGGAGTGGCTGCACTGTTTGGATGTGCTGGTAATGCTCAGAAAGTGTGCAGTAAGAGCTGATCAAAGATTTGAAACAAAACAAGGTTGGGTATATTACACCAATATGCATTTCATTTCTACTAAGAAGGGAAGCATATAAAACAAACAACGACATCAATGAATTTTAGAAGGTAATCAATCATAAAATGTCAGTTTTCATCTAGAAATAATATGATGCAAAAGGGTTAACAGTGTCCCTTTAAACTGTTGATGGAAGAACTAATTTATAAAAAGAAATCTCCCTCTCAATGAGGAAAACATTTAAAAGGAACACTTTTAACACATTTCTCTTGAAACATTTTTTTTTTATAATAGCAATAAAGCACTCCCAGGAGTTACATTAAAAGTCAGTTAATTACCCCCGGGGTAATATGGCACTCAGCTGTTCCTTGTGCCACATTACACCCTTGGGGGTGATTAACAGACTGTTACTCTAACCTCTGGTTATGTCTTATTGCTTAGAAAATCCTACTGAATTTCATCAGTTTAAAATTTCTTTTAGTTTGGTCTTGTTTTCAAAGAGCATATCCAAATGATACTAACCTTGATTCCCCTTCACAAAAGTGGGAGCAAGGCAGAAGCAGGAAACTACAGACCTGTTAGTTTAACCTCAGTATACATAAGCTCATGGCTTTCATAAGTGTACCAAATTTCAGAGTCTTAGACTGAAAGCGGTGAGTTGTGGGTGTCTAAAATTTTAATCAACATTTAATTTTCAGTTATTTTCATCTAATTTTAAACATTCTTATCCAAATTTCTCCATGATGTCAGGATTTAGAGAAACATGCAGCATGGGTATATGCACCAAGTTTTAAATATCAAGCTTAGTTCTTTTAGTATAATTTATCACTTTGAAAGCATTCATCAAAATGTTATAAAACTTTACAGGTATAGAGGTTATTACTACATTTATATCTACAGTATATCTAGTTTCAGATTTCTGGCTCCAAAGGTGCCCGAGTTACATGCAGATAAAAATGTTCATGAAATTTCCCACATACAAATGATAGCCTTTGAGACCCCCTAAGTTTGAGAAGATGCATCCTAATGTCAAGATATTTGGCACACTGGCAGAGAAGCTTTACACATGTAAGCATACTACATTTCTAATCTCTAGCTCAACTGGCTACTGAGCTATGACTAAATGAATCAGTTTTCAAAAAGATTGCAAAATTCAGACATAATTCCATAAAATGTCATGAAATTTCATTAATTCTGTTGAAATTCCATGAATTCAGAATGTTCTCATTCCTCACAGCTCTAACTGGTATCAATCCCATCAGCTGACAAATTCTGCCTCTGGGAAATCCCAGTTGAAAATGTCTGTAAGGAGCCCTTGATGCTTAACACCTCCTCCAGCTGTGGCGATGATGGCATTTCCCTCCAATTTCTCAACATTGCTGCCCCCACAATAGCTGCACCTGTTACTCATATCTTGAACTGGTCCCTCTCAGCCAGTTCCTTCCCCAGTAGCTGGAAGCATGCCCTGGTTGTTCCTATTCACAAAGGTAGCCCTGCAGATGCACCATCCATCTCGCAAAGTCCCTTCTACCCATCCTCTCCAAAGTTCTTGAGAGGATTGTGAGCTGTCAGCTCTTTAGTTTCTATTGAAGCTCTGGCATTCTGAATCCTTATCAATCAAGCTTTCATTCCAACCACTCCACCTCCACCTCCCTTCTCAGAGTCACTGACCACATTCTCTCAAGCATGGACAAAGGCATGAACACAGGGGCCATCGACTTAGACCAGACTTTCAACACAGTGGATCACAACCTTCTTCTGGACAAGCTTGGTGTCTTGCCTACATCTCAAACCTGTTTCCAGTCTTATCTAACAAATCGCTCCCAGTCTGTCAAGCTATGCTGAACTGCACCCCCCCTCGTAACCCTTGAGAACCCCAAGGCTTTGTTCTGGATCCACTGCTCCTCACAGTTTTCATCAATGACCTCACCCTAGCACTCTTCCACTGCAGAATTTACAAGTGTGCTGACAATACAGTTACTGTCTCTATGCCAGCCCCAGTGTCATCTCTATCAAGGAGCTATTGCACCAAGACTTTTGTACTGTTGTATAAAAATGGTTCTGGGACAACTGACTAGTTATGAATCAAAAGAAAACTGTCTCTATGTTGTTCAGCTCCAATCTCTAGATAAGCTCCTCCCCAGCCTCACTGAACCAATTCTCCTCCCTAAACAAATACCTAGACACTGTATCCACATACAAGTACCTAGGCCTTCATCTTGGCCAACACTTTGGCTACTCCAGTTATACCTCGCATAAAGTAACCATGTGATATGTAAAGCCTGGCATCCTCTACAGGGTAAAGAGCTACCAAAAGTCTCATATCAAGAGACTAGTGGTTCAACATTCCATTTTCCCCTGCTGGATTATGGGGATGTTTTTTACACTGATGCTAACCCATCCACCCTGACAAAACTTAACTCCCTCTTCAATGGTCTATGTAGATTTATTCTGGCTTTTCCCACCCCTGGACATACCACTGCACCATGTATAACAAACTTAGGTGGGTACTTCCCTCAACAAGGCATTTGCTGCACACAGTACTATTGGGTGCAAGGTACTGGTCTGGTAAACTCTTGAGCTACCTGTACCTCTCAGAACTTTTAACTCTGGCAACAAACCTCACTTACTCAGGTCAAAGGATGAATGCTACTTACAAATCCAATGCTGCAGGCACGACCTTGGGCAAGCATCCATTACCTGCAGGCTCCCCTCTCTGTGGACTAGCCTTCTTGCCAGTATCACCACATCTCCTACCTATTTCTCATACAAGAGATTAATTCAAGGCTCATCACTCTTCTTTGATGTCTTACCCCAGCTGCCCCAGCCACATTTCCTCTGATTGACTCTGACATAGGCCTGCCATTGTATTTCAGGACTTCAGACACCATGCAGCGTATACAGCATGTGTGCCATCAGTCAGCCAAGGGATGATGTAATTTGAACTGCACCTTTTTATAAAGTGTTCTATGCTACTGTATCTCAAGGCTACTTGCACTGTACTTTGCTGCATGCACTTTACCTTGTAGTCAGGCAGGGGGCTCTTTTGTAACTTCAGTATTTTGCATACTGCTCAGTGTATCACTTTTGAATTTGCATTGCATCAGTAGTTAAGAAATATGTATGTGATTGTATTCTTCCCTATGACCTTCCTTCTAACCCCACCCTCACCCCCAGGTCACAACTGGACTCATGCCTCCTGGGTTCTGCTTGTTTACCTGGCAAAACATGAAGAAAGAAAGAAAGAAAGAAAGAAAGAAAGAAAGAAAGAAAGAAAGAAAGAAAGAAAGAAAGAAAGACATTTTCTGATTTTAGTAAAGAAAATTTCAGTAATTATACAGAAACTAAAGACTGAATTTGAGCACCTATCATTTTGAGACACTGTGTCCTATTGTCATGATATTTGGCACACCATTAGAACTCCTATCAACATGCAATCCTGCCAAGGTTTAGATCTCTAGCTCAATAGAAGGCTGAGTTATGACAAAATTAATACATTTCCAAAATTCCACTGAATTTCATCAGTTTTAAATTTCAGTTATTTTGGTCCAATTTTCAAAGTGCATGTCCAAATGATACCAAATTTGGCAGGTATACAGGCACCAATGGCTTTTAAAAGCGTACCAAATTTCAGAGTCCTATAGTAGGTTGAAAAGGAGTGAGTTGTGAGTGGCCAAACAATTAATGAAAATTCAATTTTCAGTTATTTCTATCTCAATTTACAAATTCTTATCAAATTTTTCCATGGTGTCAGAATTTAGAGAAACATGCAACATGGGTATATGCACCAAATGTTAAGTATCAAGCTTTAAAGGGAACTGTGCTATAGGTAGCTCAGCATGTTGACAGCATTTCAAATATCAATTATTTTAGTCTCGTTTCGAAATAATTAAAGAAAATAGTATAACATGTTGTAAGTGTAATGGTTAGTTTCAGATTTCTTGCGGCAAAGATGCCTGAGTAACATGCAGATAAATATGCTCATGAAATTTCCCACAAAAAAAGTAAAATGACTGAATCTGAGCCCCTCTGTGTTTCACAGGATGCAGCCTAATGTCAAGATATTCAGCACACTATTAGAGAACATATCCACAAGTGAACATGCTAAATTGCAGATCTCTAACTTAATTGACAGCTGAGTTATGACCAAATTAATCATTTTAAAAAAATATGTGAAATTCAGACAAACGTCCATGAAATTTCACTGAATTTCATGGAATTCTATTGAAATTCCATGATTTTTGTTGTTTTTTTTTAGTTGTTTAACCAGGAGTAGCACACTAAGCTGAAAGCTTTTTTACAGAAGCAAATTTAGAATTTTATCATTCTTCCAACTTAATGACACCTGTCTTATCTTTATATAAAGTTGTCAAAGTAAATAGCATTGGTTTGAACATGCAAATAATTCCTTTTTTTTTTGTTTTTTCAACTATAGCAATCATATACTCTGACAAGTAAAGCATGATAATCCTATAGACAAAGTTGTTTCCATCATGGATTCTAAAGCCATGAAAGACCCTGAGAGTAAAGAAGTCATCAGAACCCTCAATAGAAACACAACCTTGTTGTGCATGGTCTCCCATGTATCATTCTGTACATTATTTGTGCTTCACGCATTGTACATTTTCAAGGTGAGACAAAGGTAACACACATCTTGTTCCACTGTGTGCTATTAGCAGCTTCCACCTCTCAACAGACTCTTGCTAAAATGAAAGCAGCAAAGGTTCCTGACCATTTCAAATGGGTTCTCCACATAAGGTCAGATTTCTGTCTAGTACACCTTCTCTCTATGGTACTCCCTTTTCTTACTAAACTCTTCCAACCTCTGTTTTTCTCCTCTCAGTGTGTAATCACCATGTTAATGACAGTAGAAGTTACTCAATGAATTCAATCAGAGAAGCTGAATGACATCACAGTGTGTACCTTTCCAAACACCCCCACATACACACACACTCAACATTCAATACCTAATGGAAATATATGATCATTACTAATGCAGTGGGTCAATTTGTCAATTTTATTTAATTACATGATCATTGTGAAGACAGATATAAGTGCTCAACATGTTCTTTTCCTTTCTTTTAAACCAAAATGCTGTCTACAAATCTTAAAGTGAAAAATTTAGAGCCTGTGGATGCCATTCCTCCTGTCTTTCTTGCATTCATGTTCCCAGTGTCACCGTTCCTGCAAGATGTCCTCTGACATCTGGCATGCATCCTGCCCTCCTCCTCATCATGTCCCAGGTGCCCCTGGACAAGCAAGACACCCCATCCATTGATGCTGTACATTCCTCCCTCCTCATCATCTTGTCCTGGTATCTTGATTGATTGTTCAGCAGTTTCCCTGCCTCTATAGTGCCCCCTCCCTCCCCTGCTCCTGGGGTAACATTATCCATTATGCCTACTAGCACCCCACCTTCTCTATCCCACTGCCAGTATTCCTTATATCTGGTGGTATCCCAACATGCATTGTACTCCAAACCCCCACCCCAGTCCCAGAACTGCACTCAGCAGCGATGCTCCCTACTGACCTCCACAGCTGGGCATCTTCTGCCACATGGATATCCTGTATTGCTACACAAGCAACTAAACTGATACAGTACTTGCTAGAAATCTAATCAAACTCATGCCCTTGTGTGTGCATGACTGTTGTAATGGCTATGAGTGTGTGTGTGTGTGTGTGTGTGTGTGTGTGTGTTGTATGTCCAGAGCCAACAATTGCTGCTTCTACATTATTTTGACCTTTAAAGTTTCCCTGTTCTCTATTATTTTGATGTTAATGTGGAATTTTAATATCCATATATACCCACAGTAATATAACAAATAAATTAAAATCCAACCCACACTTTAATTCTGTATCTCTTATCAGCTTAATGTATTAGCAGTCATTTGGTTATGACCAGATCTTGCTTGCTTTTTTGTTTGTTTATGCATTTTTTATTAATTGTTTATCCTCCTTTCACCCCTGGCTGACCTTCCTTCTCACTGACCCTCCCAGCCCCATCACCTGGCTACCTTCCCAAGCCCCCCATGGCTTGCCCTGTGTGGCAAGGGGCAGGGAGTCCCATGACCCACTATCCGTGGATCTAGATTCTGGAAGGCACCTGGGTCACACGTGTAGGGCCTATGGTGGGTTGGTGATCAACCTGCCAGCCAGAGTGGTTTCCAACTTTCCTTCCCTTCTGTTGTGCCATGTATTTCTCCCCATGGAGATGCCAGCACTGGGACATAGCCCCTGATACAAGCATGCATCAGCACACTCATGCAACATGCAAAACGATGTGTCCCTCCCTCCCTGTTTCCCTCATGCTCTTCCATTTGCAAGTCTTCAGTTGGCAGTTGTGCCATGAGAAACAGTACCCCACCAACCAGAGGAGGAGGGCACCTCTTGGGATGGTTGATCCTCCTCTCCCATAGTTGGCCCTCAGTAACCAAGGCTCCGCATCACCAGCAATATCAATACCACTGCACCAATCGGCCAGCTGACCAAAGCATGTTTAAACATTGTAATGTCATTGAGGAACAAGCTGTGACTTAACTACACTGAGACAAGCAAACAGGCAAGCATAGCTTGTTCCTCAATTACAGCGCAGTGTTCTACAAATGGCTGCAATGTAATACGGTATTTATATCTAACAGACTCAGTCATCTATATCTCTGGAGAACTTCCAGCTACAGGTAAGCCCAATACCACATTTGAAAGAGCTGTTCATGAGTTTTTCAGCTTTGACAGCCACTCTATCTGAATGTTTTATGAACTGTCCACTTTTGGCAGAGGTGAAGAAGTTAACTGTGGAAAAACATTTGATTGGGTTTCAATTTACCCTGGTTCCCATCATTTCCATGAGTCTTTGTGAAGGAATTCAGCCTCTTCCTTCTCCCATGAAGGATTATTTATTTATTAATGCCCCCTCACTAGGCTGGCCCCCATCTGCCCCATGGTACCCTGAACCCCATCACTTGCCATCTCTGTGACTTACCTGAGGGGACCCACTAGTTCTTCCACAGCTTTCCCCCTGTGGCTGGACCATCGGCGATACTGCAAGCTCCCTTTGGATGCCTTGCTTGGTTTGGTGAGTCTATGGAGTCCAGTAGGTAGTGTGGGGTCTTTGGGGAACTGGGGTCATCATCCTGCCACCTAGTGGTGTTTCCTTTATGTGTTCAACCCTCGGATGCTCCTTGGAGTTGACGGCTTGACATAAGCATGCTAGGCATGCTGACATCTCCCGTCTTCAGAATCTGCTGCTCCACGCACATCACCACCTATGGTCACTTTGGTGGTGATGTTGTGATGAAGCAAGCAGCTCCCCCTCCCTACAGGAAGAGAATGTCCTCTAGGATGCTCAGTGCTACTTCCCCCTCCTGGCCCCCTATGACTCAGTCTTGCTTTTAAACCAGGGTCACTGGAGTCATGAGTGGTAATGCTACCATTGTGCCAGTGGACTGGCAGGTTCATTTATTTATCCACTTATTTCAAAAGTTTTACCAGGAAAAACATACTGAACTGGTATCAGCTTTCTTCAAGATGCATCCTGGGAGAGGTGGAAGAGGAGAGTACTGTACTATTGCAAAATACAATCTTATGAAAATGCAGTCATATGGAAATAAGTAAGCAAATGAGAAATTCCCAGACAATGCTTCTGAACAGGAATTATGCAGTACAGTAAATGTCAGAATGAAAACAGAACAAAAACAGTAAGAACAATATGCAGATTCCTGCCTTCTCACTCCCCTCTCTTAAATTCTCTGCTGGTCATGCTGCTTTCACCTTCCACTTCCCTAAACTTTTTTTTTTTTCATTATCAAATTTTATTATGTTTGCCTGCGCATGCAGCACACAAGAAACATATTAAGATAGTAGAGTATTGCAGAGGTGTGACAGTGTTGTGGCCAATGCATCAGACACTTTAATGAGCTCATCCCTCGATCACCAACTAATGCTGAAGGTGTCGATGATGGCAGTTTCAGAGCGAGCACTACACTTGAAAGAAATGTGCTGCAGCAATCAGGACCAGTTTTGTCTTTGCAGTGGCAGTCCCCCCCTCCATCCCAACCAGGCACACAGTAGGACAACAAATTTAAATGTTAGCTCCCTCCCACTGCTGCTTCCCTCCCCCGCACCCTCCATTCTCCGTCCCCTGCTGACATCGGGGTACTCAGTCCCTGTGTCAGCATGTATCCCCCCCATTAATGTGGCACACTGAGAGCCCACCCAAGTGTGCCAAAAAATAATTCTTTTATGTTTCTGACACTAGGATGCCCACTCCTGGTCTTGGATGCACCGCTCCCCCATGCCCCCATGTTCTAAGCTGACCTCTGGGTGCCCAATTCCTGGATTGGTATTGATCCCCCTTCCAATACTGTGGCACACTACGAGCCCACCCCAGTGTTCCAAAATCTGTTTTGTTAATATTTCACCTGTAAAAAAATTTCTTTTTTTTGAAACCTGAAAAAAAAAACAGTCCCTCAGCATTCCCACCAGCCCCCCTCCCTCAACCCATACCCTCTCTCTGTGCACTCCACCTCTCCGCCCCCCCCTCACCCATACTTACCTCTGGAGGTCTGGAGCACCAATCTTCTGTGACTGGGAACATGTCTGCACTCTTCAAAACCTACTGGGAACTGAAGAAATGAAGGTAAGCCCTATAATGGCAGTCAGTGGAGGGGGGGTTCAACTTAGGTTGACATCTCAGCCAATTTTTGGAGTTTTGGTCCCAAATTTTCAGCATGGGGTTCTCGGGACTCTACCTCATGAATACTGGCACTGTCAATTTGTTTCTTGGTCCTGAAAGGTGATTTTGTGGTTGCTGCATGGAATCAACTTTCAGGACCAATTAATGAAATGACAGTGCCACTGTTCATGAGGTGGGGTCCCAAAAAGCCCTTGTTGTAAATTTGGTGAAAAAACTTCAAAAATTGACTGTGTTATGATTGTCCATTGCACAGTTTCTACACATGCTTGTAACTTCATCAATTTTTAATATTTTCACTCCAGATTTCGAATGTTGCCATTTTTTTCACAACCACTTATGAACAGCAAAGCTGTCATTTTCTGCATCCTTCCCAAAATGTGTTTTTGCACCTGTGGCACAGAATGGCGCAGTCACTGTGCAAATTCAACTTTTGGGACAGATTAAGAAAATCACAGACCCACTGTTCATGAGGGGAAGTCCCCAAAAAGCCATGTTGAAAATTTGGTGAAAACATTCCAAAAAATTACTGCGTTATGAGCGTGCATTGCACAGTTTCTATGCACACTCGTAACTTTGCCACTTTTTCATATTTTCACTCCAGATTTTCAACATTGCCATTTCTTCACACCTCCTTATTAACAGTACAGCTGTCATTTTTCACACCCTGACCAAAATGTGTTTTCGCACCTGTGGTGCCGAAGGGTACACTCGCTGTGCAAAATCACCTTTTGGGATTAAGCAACGAAATGATACTGCCACTGTTCATGAGGTTGGGTCCCAAAAAGCCCATGTTTAAAATTTGGAGCAAAAATACCAACAAATACCCAGGGCATTAGGGTTTTCAACTGTAACGCCCACCCTGTACAAACTGACAGGCATCGGGGGGTGACTTGGGGTCATTGACCGTAATGTTCGCACCATTCTACCCCCACCCCCACCCTGCAGTCACTGACAGGCATCGAGGTGTGCCATGGGGTCATTGGCCCTAACATTTCATTCTCCTAGACTGCACCCATCTCAGCTTATTTCCTTATGGAATAGGGTGAGCATAAGGGCCGAAGATCTCAAGGTACACTGTAACACCTGTAAGTGTCAGCAGGGTGGGGTGAGGTGCAATGGCATGCATGTTATGGCTGATGTCCCAAAGGCACACCCCCAATACCTGTCAGTCTCTTCAAGGTGGGGGTGGGGGTTGGCGTTACTTTAATACTTCACTGCCATTTCTATTATGCATCTCTCTAACTCCTGCACTACCAGTGACAATACCAGCAAGCAAACATTCAGCATTGACAAATGCTTGTTTATTCATTGCTTGGCATACTCCATACAGACAGAGACATAACAGTTACAAACATCAACAACAAGAAGCAAAGTCTAGGACAAGTAGAAAAAATGACCTATGGTTCAGGAATACCATCTTAACTAGCAGCATACTGAGTTAATCAGAATCCAAGACAAAAAATATTTTTGTTGTGGGATCATGGCACAGGGCCAGACCAGTGGGCCCTCAGATGGTGGCAAAGGGCCACCACTTGAAGTCCTCTACTTCTAACATCTATCTCAATTCATTATGGAACAATGCTTGTATCCCATGCCATGATATATACTGGCCATCTACTTCACCAATTCCTCCCCTTTTCTTCCTGATTGCATATTTTAAAGTTTAACATTTCCATTGTGTATGTGGAATCAACCAATGTTATCCAGTCTGTCCTTCACAGAATCTCACCCTGCAGCCATAACTTTATAATACATTTTTAGCCATAAAAATAAGATCGCCAAGGAGATATTTGATAGCCTTGTCTTTTATTTCAGGTGGGTACAAAATAAAGAGGAACAAGTGCTCAGTCAGTTGAAACTGTGTATAAAGATTTCCTGCATAGCAGGCTCTATAGCAGCAATTAAAGGAGCTAATCTAGAGCAAACCCGAAATAAGTGATGATGCTCTGCACACTCCTCTCCACATTATCTCCACTAGTGGTTGTTTCACGCTGTACCACTGCACTGTTGCTGGACAGGAGTTGAAAAATATTTTATCAGACATTTCCAAGTAAATTCCCACCACATTAGAGAGGAAGAGATTTGATGCAAATTAGAATGTTCTACTTGCCAGTGTTGTGGGGTAAGGGGATGAGGAGTTTCCTTATGCCACCTTTTAAAAACTGGGATGGTACGGAGATCTCCTACCAGTAAGAGTCAAATACAAGCAAGAAATCAAGTCTGCTAGGGATCCCTCTCATGGTAGAAAGTAGCAACCTAATAATAGGATTATTGGTGTCCAAGAATGGGCCCCTTTGGATCCACAGTGTGCGATAGGCCCTGACCTGGAAATAATGAAACATACTTGTCTGTGGAGGAGATAGACTTTCTTTCAAAGCTTGGAAGGTTTTAATAGTATTGCCTTCCAAGTACTGGAAAGGCTAATAGGCCTCCTGGAGGATCTAGACCTTGTATCTAGTATTTAGTCTGGCAGCAACAATTCCTTGTTGAGGTATAAGGGAAGGAGCCAGGTCAGCTGCTGCCTAAAGCCCACCCTTAATGTAACCTTTTTCCAGACTTGAAAAGTTGTAGATACAAAGGGCAAGACACATGACATTAGGGTATGTGAGGGAGGACAATTTAAAACTCCTATTTCTGGGAGGGTGGTGGGTATGGCTGCTCTTTCAAGCATAGCCCACTGTTGTTGAGGTATATTTCTTGACCAAAAACACCAGCTGCAGCTGTACTGCCTCATAATAGTGACAGAGGTCTAGAAGGGCAAACTCTCCCTGATCCTTAGGAATGCAGAGGGAGGAATAGCTTATTCAGAGCAGTTTACCTTCCGAAAGAAACCTACAGATCAGTTTTTGCCATTTTCCCCAATGTACTTTGTGTACTGGGACTGACGGTGATTGAAATAAATAAAGAAACTTGGGGGGACATCGCCATTCTAATGGTGGCTACTCATAGTGCAACACATTCCATTTATCTAACTCCATCTCTAATTAGGTTTGCAATGGGGAAAATTAGCCAGGAACAGATGTAAGGCCAAAGTGGTTAAGTTAATCCCTAGGCATCACATTTGGGACAAACCCCATCTAAAAGGGAATTGTGTCTGAAGTTTTTGGGAGGGCGAAATGTTAAGAGAAAGAGTTCCAGTCTTAGTTTCATTAAGTTTATATCCAGAAAAGGTACCACATTCTCATAGAAGAAGCCAGTGTTCTAGGAGATCTGTGGTTGGGGCCATGAAGTATAATATAATGTCATCAGCATATAAAGCAATGCAATGATCAGTTCTATCAGGACCCAGGTAACCTTTGATGTGAGTATGCTGACAAATGGCCTGCACGAGGGTCTTGATGTACAGTGCAAATAAGAAGGGGGCATGTGACAGCCTTGTCTGTTCCCCTGCTGGAGGGAAAACAGTGCGAGAGATGGCCATTCATTGTACCTGGGCCTGTGGAGTCATAAATGTGTTAAATATCAAGTCCAGGAAAGTACATGGAAAGCCACACTGCTTTAGTGTGATGTGGAGAAAGCCTCAAGACACTTGGTTGAATGCTTTTCCCATGTCAAGACTGAGGGTCAAAAGTGGGCTTCCAGTAACAGTAGCATGATGGAAAATGGAGAGGGACCTACATATGCTATGCATTACCTGTCCGGTAGTATGAAGTCCATTTGATGTGGATGGATCAGTGATGGTAATAATGCATCTAAACACTGTAGCCCAATGGCCATAAATAGCTTATAGTTCGAATTAAGGTCAGAAATTGGTCTGTATAACTCCACTCTGTCAAGTAGTTTTCCCAGTTTCAGTATGACTGATATCACAGCGTAGCTCTATGATGGGGGGACCATTACTTCCCCAAACTTTGACAGACTGCTCCCTGTTGCTATTTGCAATACTCCCTCTTCCATATCACTAAAATCCTTCCTCCATGACTTTACTACTCACTCCTGCAGTTGCCTGTGATCCTAGGCTAATCCCACTGTTCCTCCCTCCATACACTCGCTCTTCCCTACTGCCCTCATTTATTGGTCCACTTATCTCTTTGACTAGTCCCCTGTTGTACTCACAGTTTCCCTTCTCTCCCTCATTTTTCTGCCAGTTGCACTTTGTGGAACTGTTGCCATTGATATGCTACGTTTTGCACTTCTTAATTTGTGCTTCCTCTCAATTGTCTACTGCATACTTTTTTACTTTTTTATAATTATGTTATTATTGTTTTATAATTGTAACATTACTGATGTAACTTAATGAACTGTCCACATCCCCTTCCTCCCAGGACACATCTGGAAATGTGCTGTTAGCTCAGAACATTTTCACTGGAAGAAAGAAAGAAAGAAAGAAAGAAAGAAAGAAAGAAAGAAAGAAAGAAAGAGTGTGGGTAGTAGCTGAAAACGGGGGGAGAGCAGGCTGTTTTCAGGATGACTGGCATGTTCACTTAGCTGTTCTCTGAATGGTCAATTCAGTTTGAGAAAGGATTTTTTCACTAGTTAAAGTGTATGCTTAGTAAATTGTGTGCTTTATGCAAAAATAAAGCAGTCACCTGTGAGGAAAAAAGTTTGTTTTGGTTTCATGTTGCACTTTTGCTGATCAACAGATTTTGCAAGGAGAAATATGTTTGTATTTTTATTTAAACTGTACTGTATTTTTCGGAAGTGCTCTGCTTTGCAATTTTTCTTTACAGGTACAGTAACCTGACACAGTATTCATTTGGCTTTTACTTTATAGTAATACTAACTGCCTTGTTTTGCACTGAAAAGTTTTGTTTCAGTTGAATGTATACTATAGGCCAGATATTCAGACTGCGCTTGGCAGTGGTGCAAGCCTGGGCACAGCGCAACTGGGCTGCACCAGGGCCAGGGCCAGGAGCAGGTGATATTCAACAGTGATGCACTATGGCTCAGCACCATTGAATATGGCAGGGAGGGCATACACACTGCACATGGAGCAGTGGCACAGCGCCAGTGGAAGACGCAGAAAGGGAGCAGGTGGATGCACCAGTGCAAGTGCAGTTGTGCTAGGCTCATCACCCATGATATTCAGCCTGGGGCATGCAAATGAGGCCATAATGAATGCAAGGCACAAATGAGACCCTTTGCATGTCATTATGGCCCAATTTGCATGCAATGCTCTGGCTCCCCGTGAATTGCACCTGGCGCCCTGCCAGGCAGCCCCCCCCATGGGCTATTGCAGCCACCCCCCCGCTCCGGTATGCCCGATCGTGGGTTATAATGAATGGTAAACTCCCTGGTGGTCTAGCGGTAACCCACCGCCTTCGTTATGCCTACATGTAGGCTGGGACACTGAAAGAATCTCTGGTGGTCTAGCAGTGGTTTCCTCCCCGCAGCTACCTGATCGCAGGTTGGGGTCTGTTAAATCCCTGAGGTCTGGTGGTAACCAGCCCCCGGTATGCTCATCAGGGCTGTAATAATTTTAAAATCCTGGTGGTTCAGTGTCTTCATACACCGATCGTGTGTCATTGTGGAATGAGAGCAGGTGTCCAGTGGTATTCCTTCACCATCATTCAATCCCCTGCCACAGCACCCGCTTGTTCACGCAGCAGCAGCACTTGCCTGCATTCCGCCTGGTTACCTGCTACTGATTAGCATATGCATGATCTGTATGCCTATTGTCCACAGTGTGACCAATGGGCTTGCAGACTATTTTGTAGTATATAGGACCAGAAATGTGAATGAATGTTCATTCCCATTTCTGGTCTCAGTAGTACAGTATGGTCTGCAGCCCATTGGTCCACACTGTGGACAAATAGGCGCATAGATCATACTGTATACTGTCATTCAGTGGGCGGCATGCAGAATGCGGTGGGGTGCTGCCACCCGGCATGACAAGGGGGTGTTGGGTGGCCGGAGACCTCTGTGGGTTTGTGGGGAGGGGGGTACCACTGACCACCAAGTTATACTTTAATTTCTACAATGGCCTGCATTGGGTGTATGGGGGAGTTATCGCTATAATGCCAGGGATGATTACACTATTACAGCCCATGATAGGTGTATGGGGGGGTGGATTACCACTAGACCACCAGGGATTTTAATAGTTATTACAGCCCGCAATCGGGCGCATAGGGGCGGGTTACTGCTAGACCACCAGGGATTTTAACAGTTATTACAGCCCGTGATCGGGTGTACTGGTGGGTAGGGGTCCACTGGACCACGGGGGTATGTGTGCCTAGCAACAGTGGTCTGGGTGGGCGGGTGACTACCCATGGCTGGTGGCTGCTGTGTTGCGCCTTGCAATACAGCAGCCCACCTGTGGGTGGCCAGGACTTGCTCCTGCTGTCTGGGCTCAACTTTGAGCTACCTGTGTGGCACAATGCAGGTTGCGCGGCAAGAGTTCGCGCTGCACATCCCAGGCTGAATATCGGAATGCGACATATGCATGGGCATGCCCTCTGCATCTGCGCCTGGCGAGATTACGTTGTGCCCCTATGCATGGGGACATGCGCTGCACCTGGCAGTCTTTCGAATATCACCCCGGGGCGCACTGCGGGGTTGCACCGGTGCAACTCACTTGAGTCAGGTGCAACCCCTTTGAATATCTTGGCCAATATATTGGAAGGTCCATCCAGTTTTTTTTTTTTTTTTACAAAGGTGTTGCTGTGAAAATGCAGTGTGTGTGTGGGGGAGGAGGGGGTTATTGTTGTTTAAAATGGCTTTCTTTTCTTAAAACTAATAAAGTTCTACTTTGTGACAATAATTTCTTAGGGGGATAGTATACTGGAATTATACCTTGGTTACTCTGTGGTATAGACAACAGGAGTCTTTTGACCTATTGAGACTGTCACCCACTTCTAGTGGGGCTATAATCCCTTATGATTATTCAAATACTTATCCAGCTCGATCTTGAATTTGTCAAAAACCGTGAGATTAACTAGGTAATGCGATAAATTGTTTCACATTCATGGGACCCTGACTGAAATAATTATCCAGCTTGTTGTTATTCACTCTTGGAATTCTTAATTGGTTGTTGTGTGACCTAAGGTATACCTGCCTGTCAATGATAAGAATATCACATTGGCCTTTCAGATCTAAATTATTCAATATTTTGAAAAGTAATAAAATATCACCTCTCTTCCTGCTTTCCTCAAGGCTAAATAGATTCAGCTCTGACAGTCTTTCTGTATAAGACATGTCCTTTAATCTAGGTATAAACCTGTCGACCCTTCTCTGGACATTCTCCAACAGATTAATGTCCCTCCTAAGGTACAGAGACCAAAAAGGAGATCCATAATCTTAGTGTGGTGTTATATAAGATCTGTATAGCGGGATTAGATGGTGCTTGTTCCTGGATATAAAGGATTTTTTGATTGAACTTATTTTTCTGTTAGCAGTCTCGGTGACCTTCCTACAATGGTCCTGCTGATTAAAGAGACACTGTCAGCCTTTTTGCATCATATTACTTTTAGGACGGTAAAACCCACATGTTATGATTGCTTACCTTCTCTAAAATTCATTGATGTCACTGGTTGTTTTATCTGTCTTTTTGCTTATTAGAACTGAAATACATGGTAATGTATAGTTTTACCCAGCCTTGTTGTACCTCAACTCTTTGGACTACTCTATACAACCTGAACATCAGAAACACCATCAATCAGTGCAGCCACTCATGATGCAATCATTTACTTTACTTCCACTGCATACTGAGTGGATAGATTGTGTTGGGGGCATTCCTGAGTCCAGGAAAGATGCAGTGGCATTTGGTCAAGAAATGTAAACAAACATGTTTTGGTGTGGTAACACCAGTATGGTGGGCACTCAGGTTTTCACTTTCTAAAAGAAAAAAATGGAACTGAATCAAACTACCAGCTGTATCAACAGTCTCTATAGAATGTAAACAATCATAAAATATGTTTTTTAAACTATGGACACTTTGAGGCCTAAGGGGGTTGACAGTGTTCCTTTAAGTGTATCATTTATAATTATCCCTAAATCATATTCATTCTGTACTGATCTTAAGGAAACCCCTATTAGAGTGTATGTTCTCAGTGGGTTATGTTTTCCAAGGTGAAGTACAGTACATTTTTTTGTGGTAAACTGCCTTTTATTATTTTGAGCCCATTGTTCAATATTCTTCAGATCTTTGACTAGGAAATGATGTTTTCATGTGTGTCCACTTCGACACTTATCTTGGTATCATCAGCAAATGTATGTTATTCTCCAAGTTAACATTCATGTCTCCTGTAAATATTCCAAATAAGGTTGGATGCAACACACAACCCAGTGAGACACCACTGCTAACTAGTCCCTGCTTTGACAAGTTACCTGTCACCAGACTTTTGGGTTCTTTTTTCTAGCCATGCTTCCACCCACTTAACTAGATATACGCTTAACTTGTGTATTACTTCAAAGTGTGGCACAATATTGAGTGCCTTCCTAAAGTCCAGGTAGATCACATCCACTGGGACACTTTTATCCATACTACTACTACCTTTTCATAAAAATGATGAAGCTGGTGATACAAGACCTCCTGGAGTAAACCAGTGCTGGGTAGTGTCCTGTATACCCTTAAGAATGGATTCACTGTCAGATTTTGATTGTAATTAGTTTATCCACTATTTGCAAGGGACAGAAGTTAGGCTTATTGGCCTGTTGTTTCCTACCAAAGAGTTCCTACCTTTTTATGTATTAATGTTATTATAGCTTTCTTCCAGTCAGATGGAACCTTTCCTTGTTCATATGACTTATTAAATAGACGTGACGAGTAAGCTCAGTGATTCTGAAAGTCTTTTAATGAATATGAGCATACTATCAAGGTCTGAGGTTAGAGTTAGGTTTAATTGCATTTAGGGCTGAAAAAACTCCCCTACTGAAAAACTAGAAAACTCAGTTGGTAAGGGCATACCAGATGCTTTACTGTGGTTCTTATCACCAAAACAGAACAAAAATAATTGTTTAATGCATCAGCAGCTGTGATAGGGTCCCAAAGAGCTTCACCATTTTCCATCAGTGGACTTATGGATCTATCCCCACTCTTTTTACTGTTGACATAGGAGAAAAAGGTTTTTTGTCTAGCTTTAGTGTACACAGTTTTGATCTCTAACTTGCATCATTCCTTTTTTTTATTAGTCTTTCAGTTTCTTTCTGTTCTGCCTTTTACTTGGCTTTGTTAAATCAGTGGGATTCTTCCTGTAGTTCCTGTAGGCACTTTCTCTTTGTATTTGTCTCCATATTTTGTTTGTGAGCCACATTGGAATTTTACCTTTTGTTGTCCTCCAGTCCTTTCATTTTGATATTCAAAAGTTCCTAGAAGTCTTTGACAGATATGTCTCTCATGATATTTACCCAGTCAATGGATTTGAGTTTTTTCCTGATAATTTTATAGTGTGCCTAGCATAGATACATTGAGAAATATTGTAGGTTACAGATGTAGTCCCTGCCAGCAAACTAAACATTATTATGTAGTGGTCACTATTTCCAAGTGCCCAGTGAACTGATATGTTGCCAGTTTCAGATACCAGATCAGCAATAATTAAGTCTAAAATATTTTCCCCTGGTGGGTTCCATTACTTTCTGCTCTAGACCCATCAGTAGTAAGGTATTTATAAAATTTGATTCTAGTGCAGTGTTACCTGTGAGCTGTTCCCAGTGAATTTCTGGAAGATTAAAATCCTGCAGAATTAGGACATCAGGAGCAGGATTCACAATAACTTGCAAAGCACAGTGCAGAAGTTTACACTGCACTTTGTGCTTGTGCAGGTATGAAATTTTACTATTCACAGTCAGATAGTCCACTGCTCTATCCAATTGTGAAAAGGTCAGGACTGGGCAGCAATAACCCTATAAATCCACCATTAACCCTATTAGCACTGCCATGACATCCAGCCAGTAGAATGGCCCCACAATGAATAGCACAGGTGTGTTATTTCCTGTTCACTAAAGAAGACATATAAACGACCCCATTGGACATGCAAGGCACTATGTGGCCATTATGGGCCTATTTACATAGACTGTGGGTGACTCAGTGTGCCCCCCCAGCCCCTGCATGATGCAGCTGCAGTCACTGGTGGTCTAGTGGCCCCACTGCCATTTGCTGATCACCATCCTGAGTAGGTAATAATAGTTTCCCTGGTGGTCCAGTGGTCCACTTCATCGTGATTGCTGATTGCCGCCTGTATAGTTTAAAAAAAAGCAGCATGCCTTGGTGCTAGTGGACCCCTTGCCGATCACCAGCCTGATCCCAGAAATAAATATATCCTCAGTCTTCCCTTGTGGTTTAGTGGCATCCCCATTGCTGATCACCAGCCCGTGACAAAAAGGCTGTATCCCTGGTGGTCTAGTGGTCCCTTCCCTATCTTGATTGCCATTCCATAGTACTAAAGGAAGGTACAGTATTAGAAAAGCGGAGTGCAGTGGTTCTCCCTACCCTGATCACTGATCACCATGCCCAAAGTTAAAAAACATAATGCATGTTCTGGTGGTACTTGTTCCACCCCCATGTTCTCCTATCACTGCAGACATATAAATTACCCCATTGAGCATGCAACGCACTATGTGGCCATTATGGGCCTATTTACATAGACTGTGGGTGATTCAGTATGCCCCTCCCAGCCCCTGCATGATGCAGCTGCAGTCACTGGTGGTCTAGTGGCCCCACTGCCATTTGCTGATCACCATCCTGAGTAGGTAATAATAGTTTCCCTGGTGGTCCAGTGGTCCACTTCATCACGATCACCGATCACCATCTGTATAGTTTAAAAAAAAAGCAGCAAGCCTTGGTGCTAGTGGACCCCCCCTTGCTGATCACCAGGTTGATCCCAGAAATAAATATATCCTCAGTCTTAACTGGTGCTTTAGTGGTCCCCCCCCCATTGCTGATCACCAGCCTGTGACAGAAAAAGGCTGTATCCCTGGTGGTCTAGTGATCCCTTCCCTGTCTTGATTGCCATTCCCATAGTACTAAAGGAAGGTACAGTGTCGTAGTGCATGGTGGCAGTGGTTCTCTCCCTCCACCCTGATCACTGATCACCGTGCCCAAAGTTAAAAAAAAACATAATGTATTCTCTGGTGGTACTTGTTGCATCCCCCGTGTTCTCCTATCACTGGCCTGTTATAAATAAAATATTTTCCCTGGTGGCTATTGGTCTCTCCCATCACTGGATCACCTGCCCAATACAAAAATAAATTGACCCCAGTGTCCGTGTCCAGTGTCCCCTTCAACCTGACCCCTGCATAAGTAAATGAAAAGTATGCTGTTGGTCTAGCGGCCCTCCCTATTCCCAATCCCATGTTCAAGGGATTGCAACTGCACTTAGTGGTTTAGTGGACCTCCAACCTAGCCCTGCCAGGGAGTGACCCAGCATTCCACCCTTCCAACCCAACTCCCAGCCAGTGACCAGCACAAATCTCCTCTCATTACCATGGTTGGTCACACCGGGCGCCTCAATGAGCACATATTGTATACAGTATACGCTCATTGAATGACACCTCACTTGGAACTGTCAATTACTGCCAATGAACGAGTGCTGCATACGGCACATGCTCATTGAGAGCTCAGTCAGCAGCCAGCCATGGTGGTGAGAGAAGGACTATGCTGGTTGCCAGCTGGGGAAGCATGTTCCTTTTGACAAAACACTTGTTAGTGTGAAACTGTTGAGATTTTTATACCTGTCTCCCAGTTTTTAATGTTATATTGTGCTTAATAAATACTTTTTTTATGGAAATTCTATCCTTTTCATTTTTTTTTTAAAACATATATTGGCCAGTAACTTTAGGTGGTGCCAGTTCTATCTTTATAGTTGAGGAGGTTCCACTAGCATTCTGCTGTTTTGTTAAACTATACAGATAGCGTTCGTGATCGGGATGGGGCGTACCACTGGACCAACAGGAAACTATTATTTCATACTGGGACAGCGATCGTTATTACCTCTGGCAGCCACTAGGTCACGTGGAATACTGCCAGGTCTTGGTTGGCGATAGTTTCTCTATGCAAGGAACCTCACAAAGACCCTTGCATGGAGAAAATGCTTAGTGAATGGGAATATGTTGATATGCAGTCTTTCCTTATTTGAATTTTTAGCACCTCAAAACTTTGCTTCTGGCGCAAACCCAGTTTGCGGGTGCAAAATGGGCTTTTGTGAATACCACTTTGGTACAAAACCAAGTCTGCATGGTGCAAATTGGGTTTAAACCAGGGCAAAGTTTTGTGAATCGGGCCCCAGACATATTTGAGACCGTGACTAATTCACTTATCAAACTGTCAATATATTCCTTAGTACTTGAGAGGGGTCTGTAACAATTACCAATAGTTATCTTTTTGCCATTTTTAAATTGTACCTGTAACCATGGTGTAACCTCCCTGCAAATGGGGGTTCCCAAAATTCTTCCAGGAGCTTGCCTGAATGCTCCAAGTCTGTGGTGTTCGGTGTCTGAGCTATTTAAATGTGGTTCCAAGTGAGTGCTATTTGAGCCTCCATGTACTGTCTCTTTAAGAGCTGTCTGCTTGCAGACTTAATTAATTTGTATGGGGGGACTGTGTATATAATGCTCGAATCTCACCCGAGCTGCGGAGTAATCGCTCCATTTTGCAGTCACTAGAAGTGCAAAGGGAGCCCATCTGAAAGCTATAACTGTTTGCCTGTAATCATTTAAAGCATTAGCAAAATTGTCTAACCTGCCTTTATTGCAGCTGGGACTCTGTGTATGTTACCCCTCCATTTTGGACCTAAACTGCTGTGCTGTGCCAACTGGGTTAAGGGAGCCCTAAAATGGAGCCTGTGGATGAATCAGAACTTGGACTCTTAATTTTGAGCCAGACACAAGGGGATTGTATGGGCAGTGACTCTGGAAAATATAGTTTTGACCTTGGTGCCTTTTTTCACCAACAGAGGGAGTCTTATTGTGAGTGACAGCTGAACCAACCAACAGACTGGCATGGAGCTAAAGGAAATGCCCTGCTCTGTGACTGGAAAGCTCAGATCAGTTGTGACAGTGAAGAGAGAAGGAGCTCTGTGCTTCTGCGGTGTATAGTTTCACACGGGAAGCACGTGTGAGGCCCTGAGGTTCAGCCTGCAGCCGTTGCAAGGTCCAGTTCAGACTGAATCTGAGTTGTGAGGAGACAGAAGGAAGTCTGAAGAGTGGAAACCAGGCTCACCCTGTAGAAGACTGGAGAAATTGCTGATTAGCGCTCGGTCTGTCAGGAACTGAAGCTGCTGTGTGTGCTCCCGGGTATTTTGCAGTAATTGCGATCAGGATCGAGGAGCAGCCTGCCTGGTATAGTACTTTCCTTTAGAAACATAGAAACATAGACTTTGACAGCAGATAAGGACCACTTGGCCCACCCAGTCTGCCCATTTCCCTACCTACTGGTTAAGCTGCAGATTCTAGTTAACCAACAGCCTACTTCCTGCAACCCCCAACTATAATTGCCTTGTGTCTGTCCCATGCATGTTTGAATTCCCCCACTGTTTTAGACCCAACGACCTTCTCAGGAAGGCTGTTCCATGTATCCACCAATCTCTCCTTGAAAAAAATTTTCCTCACATTACCCCTGAGCCGTCCCCCCTCTATCTTTAAATTGTGCCCCCTTGTTCTTACACATCTCTTTTTCTGAAAGATGCTACCCTCCTGGACTTTGTTGATTCCTTGAGGTACTTGAACGTTTCTATCATGTCCCCGTCTCCTCCTTTCATCAAGAGTATACATATTGAACTCTCTCAGTCTCTCTTCATATGGCTTCTGCTGCAGACCCTGCACCATTTTAGTTGCCCTCCTCTGACTGCTTCCATCCTGTCTATGTCTTTGCGTAGATGAGGTCTCCAAACTACACACAGTACTCAGATGGGCTCTCACCAACTGTCTGTACAAAGGGATAACAACTTCCCTTTTTCTACTTGTGATGCCCCTTCCTATGCATCCCAGTATCCCCCTGGCTCTCCTTACTGACTTTTCACATTGCTTACCCACCTTTAGGTCATCTGATATGACTACCCCCAGGCCCCTTTCCATTTTTGTTGTTGTTAGTACCTCCCCTGCTATTGTGTACTCTTCTCCTGGGTTTTTGTTTCCCAGGTGCATTACTTTGCACTTCTTTGTATTGAATCTAAGTTGCCACATGTCTGACCATTCCTCCAACCTTGCCAAGTCCCTTCTCATCTTTTCTACCCCTTGTGTATCAACTCTGTTACAGATCTTTGTGTCATCTGCAAAGAGGCATACCTTTCCTCCAGACCTCTGCAATGTCACCTATAAAGATGTTAAAGAGGACTGGACCCAGTACTGAGCCCTGAGGTACTCCACTAGTAACCCCCCTTTCTTCGGAATGTGTTCCATTCACTATTACCTTCTGTGTCCTGTTGTGCAGCCAGTTTTCTACCCAGGCTACCGCCCTGGGACTCACTCCCAGCCTGGCTAACTTGATTATTAATCTTTTGTGTGGGACTGTGTCAATGCCTTGCTAAAGTCTAGGTAGGCCATATCCACAGCCCCTCCCTGGTCTATTACTTTGGTCACCCAGTCGAAGAAATCAATTAGATTCATCTGACATGACCTTCCAGCTGTAAATCCATGCTGCTTTGGGTCCTGTGCCCTGCTGGCCTCTAGGTACTCAACAATTCTTTCTTTCAGAAGTGATTCCATCATTTTCCCTACCACTGAGATCAAACTTACAGGTCTGAAGTTTCCCACTTCTGCCTTGCTCCCACTTTTGTGAAGGGGAATCACATCTGCCCTCCTCCAGTCCTTAGGTAGCACCCCATCCTGCCATGATCTGTTAAAAAGCATGGTCAGTGGTGCCACTAGGTCCTCCCTTAGTTCTTTTAGGATTCTGGGGTGAATCCCGTCAGGCCCCATTGCTTTGTCCACCTTGAGTTTTAGGAGTTCTTTCAGGACTCTTTCTTCTGTGAATGGACTGGTGTCAACACCCCTACCCAGAGTGCTTCTATTGTCTGGTTTAGGTAACTCCTCCTCATCTTCTTTTACATATGAATGTGCATAGTGCTTGTGGAGAATTGCTATTTCCAGTCCCCTGCACTGTGTGCTGTATGTTGAAGCTGGAAGCAAACCCCAGCTTGTCCAGGACTAAATCCGTTTGCTATCAACTGCAGTGGGGTCCAGTCACAAGGACCTTGTCTCCATGCCCTGTTGTTCTGGAAATCCAGAAGAACATCCACCATCTGGTTTTCAACTTGGGTCTTGTGAGTACAAGTCAGGGTATTCCCCTGCAGTCTGTTTTCAATCACAAGTGTGTCATCTAATTCTTGTTGTTTCACTGCTTCATGGACTGAGCCATCTGGCTCCAGATTACAACTGGGTGTTGTGCATATATTTTCTTCTACAGGGCCCTATCAGTCTGCACCTGCCGGCCAACCCTGGGCAACGGACCTGGCTAGCCCCCCCAAACCTGGGTACCCAGAGTGTGACTTTTCAGACCCTGTATGTGTGCACAGTACTGTGATTTAATGCCACTAATTAACCTGATTTCCCCCTCCCATGTTACTGTCCCCTAAATAAATCAGATTTGTTGTTGTTATACTACATACTGTCTGTGGTGTTAGTACTTATGGAAACAGTATTGTGTTTTGCTGTGTATGTTGTTTAACCTTACTTTACTTGGGATCCTCAGAGACGTGCTGCAGAATCAGTCTCAAGGGTAAGTGGTAGGTATATGAGTGAACAGTGTGTATACATGGGGTATTGGGGCTGTAACTCTGGTGTACTGTGTGAGCTACTAGAGGGAATAAAAGGGAGTCTCAGTGTCCCAGAGGGCTGTGACCAAGCTAGTCTAACTACTACAAACCCTGACCTCTCGGTAGTCAAACAGGCAGGGGTAGTAGCCCTTGGGATAGCACCACCTAGGGGTTACAATATACTTTCAGTTTCAGGTTGGATTCCTTTCCAGTTTTGAATTCTAGACATTCAAGATCCATTTTTTACATATATACAAGCACTTCACTGTTTTTTATCTATTCTGTTTTTATAAAAAAGTTAATTGCCCAGAATCTCAAGGGACTAGTCACATGTTTCATCCCACCAGGTTTCAGTTAAGGCCGCTACGTCTATACTGTTCTCAAATCCTACGCCTAAGTATCTCATCCACCCCACATTCCTATCAACAGAAACTTAGGACCTACAAGCCTAGTTCCCTTAATCCAAGTTGACCCTGCCTATTCTCTACCTTTGACCTATTCTGGCCTCCCTTTTGGCTGCCTACTCTTTCACCCTAATTTCTACCCTATTCCTTAATACCTCCTTATTTTTTATCATTTAGGTATGAGCTCTTACTCAGAGGAGTCTATATGGGATTGTTGTCTCTTCTCATTTCAGTAAAGCTTATCATTATGTACCTTTGAATGTTAATTATGTTGACCGGTATGTATAGGCCCATATTGACCGGCACCTTCACAATGTTTTTCCTTTTTTTTTTTTTTGCAACATTGTCCACTGTAATTGCAATCTTATGAAGTGTACTGTATTGTATTTATGACCAGGACCACCTTGAAAATGAGCTTGCTCAATGATGTTTATGCCTGGTTAAATAAAGTGATTGATTGATTGATTGATTGATTGACTGTTCTGAATTTGGATAGAAGAATTTCAAGTTCTATTTTTTTAGTATGTTTAAATTTCTAGCATTTGCTAGCTGGAATTTATGAACTGCTTTGTTATATTTAACTCGGTCTATCTTACTCAGCCTTGCTTCCCGAGTGCCTGCTGAGTTTAGTTTAAAGACTCTGTGATATATTTTTCAATTTGTTTGCCCAGTAATGCACTCACCCTTTTACTTTGGTATAGCCCATATCAACTATATAAACTGCAGTTATTTTCAAATGCTTCTCAATGGGTCAGACACTTTATCCCCTTGTTTAATGTCCAACTGTGTAACCATTTGTTTAATACCTTTATTTTATTTTGTTTCTTCCAACATGCCCTTAGTACTGGTAACAGCTTGGAAAACAGATTTCACAGCCTTTTGTTCCAATGTATTGGCAAGAGAAATAAAGTCTTTCATTTCCTCTAGTTTGATTGACCCACATTATATTTTCTACATGTATGACCGCTAGGGGATTATTTCTTCCATCCTTCAAATTTTTGTAGGACATCCTTGTGATGTCTGAGAATTTTGCACCCTGAAAACTAAGGTACCTTCAGTTTAACTTATTAGAGTTGCAAATGCATTCATCAGAAAATTTCAGCATAGAATCTCCCAGTACATAGCTTTGCCTTGGAAGTGTCACCTCCCTTTGGGAATTGTCATACTGGGTAGGATGTGAATCAATGTTAGTATCTGATGACATTTAATTTCCTAGTTGCACTAGTGGATCAAACTGATTTGCTAAAGGACGTTCGAAATTCATAGCTCTCCTTCCCTTTTTTAGTCTGCATTTTTTTTCTACTGACACCCAGCCTTGTTCTCTCATTCTTCTTCCTCCCTTTGTCTCTTTTGATTTTGATCATTATATCCAAGACTGTGATCACTGATGTTATCTTTAGAGATACTTTGGTAGTGTACTGTCACAATGTTGATATATGCATTCAGTAGGGTATTCCTGGAGACTTTACTTAACTCCATTTCAAGTTTAAGAATTTTTATTTTGAGCTGTTGATTTTCTTTACACTTGGCACAAGTAAAAGCTTCAAAATTTGAGTCAGAACACAGACTGAATTAGTTACATACTACACTGGCTATCCCTATGCCGCCTGTAATAAGGATTACAAATCCAGTTACTGGGCCCATATTAGTATCCAAAGGGAATGGCAAAAGGCAGAAAAAGATTGAGATGTAGAACCCTATTTGATATTTAACATTTTATTTTATTTATTTATTGGGTACAATCGGAATTACAATCCTTTGAGTCACAGACTCTTTTGCAAAGGCTCCATGTCGGTTACAGAGGGTGGAGGGTAAACAAATACAGAGAACGCACAATAAACAGGTAGAAATTCATAAAACAGTACTACAAGTGCAGTCCAGGCATAATCTTAGTTAACTGGTGGTAGTAGTAGGCAGCAATACAAGATAACCCTTGTCAGAAAGGTAAATGATGCTGACTCTTGGGATCTATCGAGACCCTGTGTCATGTTTATTGGCGGTATGAAAACACCAGAAGAGGGCAGGAAGTTAGCCACAGTCACATTTTTCTGACTCCAGGAGTTGTACTCTGAGGGCTGTTTTGAATTGGGAGAGGCTAAGGGTCTGAGAGAATGGTGGGGGGTAGAGTGTTTAGCCAAAAGAGGCATGGTAGCGGAATGATCTTTGCCCAAGGGATGTTCTACAATGGGGGACCAGGAATGAGGAGGATGCTGCGAGTCTAGTGTTACGCCTGGGAGGGGGGTTATGCTGACTATTGAGAGAAGGTCGATGGGCTCCAGCTGGAGATGGATCTTTTTTGCTAGAATGCAGGAGTGGTTCTTAAGTCTTCCTTGGAAGTTTAGCCAACCAGCCAGAGTGTAGAGCTCACAGGTATGTGTTAATCTGTCACACCCATTGACTAGGCAGCAAGCTTTATTCAAAGCAGTGTTGATGTTACGAAGGGCAGTAGGGTCCGCAGAGCGTATATCACTATCCCGTAGTCTATTAGGGAGAGAATAGAGGAGGTGACCGCAAGTAGCATGGCCTGTGTGTGTAAGCAGTGTTTAAGTCTGTAGAGGATACCCACTCTAGTGTTAACAGCGGAGGAGAGAAGTTGTGTGTGATGATGGTAGGTGAGGGAGGTGTCTAACATAATTCCCAGGTATTTAAACATGTAACATGTTCAAGTGGGGCTCCTTATTTGTTTTTAATTAGGAGAGCCGACTGGCTGTGTGGACTTTGTCGGTGTGCAAAGATCATGGACTTTGTTTTTTGATAGTTGATGATCAGATGGTGTTCAGTGAACCAGGTTTCTAACTCCGTGAAGAAACCCTGAAGAGCTCATTGGAGCGCACTCGGCTGTGGGTGTTTCCAAAACACTACCGCATCATCAGCGTAGAGTAGCAGGTTACCACTACATGACTTGGGGAGAGAGTTTAAAAAGAGGGTGAATAGTAGAGGGCCAAGAATAGACCAATGTGGGACACCTGAGGAAACTGTTTTACAGGAGGAGACGGTGGTATTTATCCTTACTTGCTGTGACCGGCCTGTTAGGTAGTCCTTGGACCAGGCAGTAGCCTCTGGGATCACATTTAGCAGTGGAAGGCCATAAAGCAATAGCTCATGACTGACCTTGTCAAATGCCTTGGTCAGATGCACATAGATTGCACCTGTGATAGAGCCTTGGTCGAGGGCCTCATGGATGAATGAGGTGAGCTCAGTAAGAGCTGTGACAGTACTGTGGCCTGACCGGAGTCTGTGCTGTTCCGGGCAGAGAAGGTTGTGTTTTGTAAGGGTTATCACTGACCTGTTCTGCAAGAGTTTTAAAGAGTTAAAATTCCTGGCCCCACTGTCCCAGCTGGTACTGGCAGACATGCGCAGAATGTATGCTTGCCTCAGCACATGCTGCCTGCACTCAGTCAGCTCTGCTCACTAGGGGCTGAGCTTTAGTAGCAGAAGACACAGAAGTGACCAAGTCGGGGCTCCCAATGCAAGTTCTGGCCACTAGTGTATTTAAAAATAATAAATAATATTTGGACATTATACATTATAAAAACACCTTTCTACAGAGCTTTGGCTAACTACTTCTTTAAAACACTCACTGAGTTCCAAATTTTAGTCCTCCAACTATTGGAGCCAACTACAACTGCTAGGCTTTTAGGTGCTATCTCCTGGCAATAAAGTCACAGCCTATTCCCCAGCCAATGCCCCTTCCCTTTTTTTCTTTTTGCATTTTTGTTAGGAACATAAGAAAACATACACACTATATGTGCTTTGTTGTGAATCTTCTTTTGGTGTTAACATGTTAGTAAAGTTTTGAGGTCTGGGTTAGTAATAAGGTATAGTAATTAATTAATGTATTTATTATTTGTTGTCCAGGTGAGCTTATCTGGAACAGGGTCCCTTTACAGAAGTGACCCAAAAGAAACAGTAACAACATGGGATAAAAATGCAAAGTACAGGGATATGAGGGTTACAGAATATCAAAGACAAATATACAGTAGGTGGTGTTCACAGGTAGATGTTCCTTCATCATTGATTTGAAGGTAACAGGTGTCTTTTTAGTCCAAATGTGAGGTGGTAAGGTGTTCCAAATTATTATGGCACTAAAACTTTAAGCAGATTAGTGTCGATGTAACGGTGTTTGAGTTCCAGCAGGGGGTCTCAACTAGGATGTTAGTTGGACTGGGTATCGATATGACGGGTTTAATTTCTGAGAGGTAAAGTGCAGGGCTGCTTTTCTTGACTGCCTTGGTTCACTAGGTATTATTCTGTTTCACAGTTCTGGACTTGTAAATGTACAATACAACTGATGCAATGTTGCAGCTCTTTGTCTGCTAATTTCAAGGCATACACCAGTGTTACTTTTACTAAAACAATGGAAAATAAGAAACTGATACCAGGAATTTCTGACCTGTTCCTTCATGTACCTGGGTTGGGGTGCTTTATACTGTACCCATATAATATTGCCTTGTAAGCAAGACAGCAGATTTTGTATCTTTATTGCCCAGTGATAACCAGTTGAGTTTAGAGCACAGGAGGCAATGGTGCATTTGTAGGTCTGTCCTCAGTGCAAACGGGGCATTATGGTTGTGGAGCACTGCTGTCCTGTAGATAGAGATGCAGCAAAGTTTAAATTCACCTGTGAAGTTAACTCAAATGGACAACTTCAAATTTGCATAGCACTATGTGAAATTTCCATTAAAGGTTGAAATTCATCTTTAATGGACTTCGAGTTGTTCACTTCAAGTTCACTTCAAGTTACAGTTTCAGAAGGCAAAGTTAGCAAGAAACAGCCCACAGATCACGTCTGACTGCCTGCAGGTCACATGATGCAGGCAGGCAGTTAATTAGGCAGGAAGTCAGTGAACTAGTTTCTCTTTCTCTTGTAGAAGGAGCTGTTTAGTCAGCAGTGTTGGTGGATGGTGCGCTTTTTTGCAGCAAAGTCTATATATTGAGTATTTTTTGGTGACGAGTCCACAGTGTCGTATGCCTGCTCTTGAGATCAGTATGCTGGCCCCCAGTGCCCAGATAGCTACCCTTCTTACCACTCTTCGCACATGCTTGGCAAAGCTGGAAGATTGCCACTGTTTCATTGCTACCATCTTGTATGAAAAAATCCCAAACTGGGGATTTTGATGCCTTACTCTTCATATGTCGCTGCTGGTGCTGCATATGGAATGTCAGTTTTGGTGGTGATGAAATGGGGAGTGTACTGCATGGTTTCTGGTGTTGTGCACACTTGGACTTTGACTGAACATCACAATCTATGACTATTACTTCAGGGTCATCAACAGACACAGCTGCATCAGAACTTTGGGGAGGGGGAATTGATTAACAGACTGTTTACAAACAAATACAAAAAGATACCCTCATTAACGCACATGGGTCAGAGATCAACAATAGGAGTTATGTTGTTCATTTTTAAGCAGAACAGATGGTAACAGCACACAGTTATAAAGGGTGCTACAGACACGCAGCCGTCTTCGCCGAGATTATCAGCATGTTCGCCTGTCGATTACCCCCAGTGAATGAACCAGTTACCTTAAGATAGTGTGTTCTTTGTTATGTTAGAGGAACTCATTAAAATAAAATCATTTAAAGACAGTTATTCCCCAGGCGCAGTCGATGAGCAGGTTGCTTTAGTAGTATTGGTTGGTGTTGTGCTCAAGAAAATACAAAATCATGCCCCCACAATGCAAAGCATCATGGGCTGCATATGCAAATCACCACAGAATGTTATGCTGGTTCAACTTTAAGCAGAACTGCATGGTGCCGAAAGGCCTCTCACACAGTTTGTAAAGGGTGCTAACATATGCAGCCCATGATGCTTTGCATTGTGGGGGCATGTGTGATTTTGTATTTTCTTGAAACTTGGCTTCCCAGCCAAATGCCCTTTGGGGTAACCCTTGCTTCAGTGTTTGCGCACAGAGGTTCTTTGTCTTTTAAATATTTTTTTTTATTTTAATGGGTTCACCACAACATAACCAAGACACACTGTCTTAGGGTAGCTGGTTCATTCCACTGGGGTGTCAAACAGATGAGGCATACTGATGAGTCCTGTAGGATGAAACACGTGTTCATGCCATCTGTTAGCACCCTTTGCAAACTGTGTGAGAGGCCTTTCGGCACCATGCAATTCTGCTTAAAGTTGAACCAGCATAACATTCTGTGGTGATTTGCATATGCAGCCCATGATGCTTTGCATTGTGGGGGCATGTGTGATTTTGTATTTTCTTGAAACTTAGCTTCCCAGCCAAATGCCTTTTGGGGCAACTCTTGCCTCAGTGTTTGCACAGAGTGGTTCTTTGTCTGTTTACAAACAGCCACCTTCACTTTCTTTTTGTCTGATTCCCAAATAATAAATAATAATAAGCTTTATTTATTTCAAGTGCAATTCAATAAATACCAAAGCGCTTTTACAGAACACCTAAAAACAGTAAATAATTAATAACCAATTGAAGTGACAGAATTCTATGAATTAATAATCAGAATAAGCAAGAAAGAATAAAAATATTTTCAGAGGAGATTTAAAGTGCTCTACAGTTAGGCACCCCCTTATCCACAGAGGTAGAGAATTCCACAGGGTAGGAGCCACAAAACAAATGCACTGTCTCCAGAGGTCTTCAAATGGACCCTCAAAATCTCCAGCAATCCCTCATTGGCAGAGCATAGTGGTAGGAGGGGGCAGTAGGGACAGAGGAGCTTTTGCAGATAACTTGGTCCCTTTCTGTGTAGGGCCTTGTAGGTTAGCAAGCTGACTTTGAAGGTGATCCATCACTGAACAGGCAGCCAGTTCAGTCCACGCAGCACATGTGCAAAA
Source organism: Neoceratodus forsteri (assembly GCA_016271365.2). NCBI lineage: Eukaryota > Metazoa > Chordata > Ceratodontiformes > Ceratodontidae > Neoceratodus > Neoceratodus forsteri. Next base: position 1,384,050,964 of record CM057455.1, read on the forward strand.
TGGCTAGATCGAGAAAGCCCAGTCAGCAACCTGGCCACTGCATTCTGCACCAGCTGCAAGCCACTGATATCAACCCCCAGAAGCCCTAGGTACAGAGCATTGTAGTACTCAAGGCAGGATGTCACAAAAGTGTGGACCAATGTCAGAAGATGACCAGGAGGAACCAGGTGTTTAATCCAGGTGATATTCCTCAGATGGTAAAATGAGCTCTTGATGATGGATGACACCTGAGACTTCAGGGTCAATCCCTCAGCAAAAATAATACCCTGACTCCGCACCTGTTCAGAGGTCATCAGCTGGAAACTGCCAAGCAAAAGACTAGAGGCCTGCCCTGCCAAAGACCCCTCTGCCTGGTGACCTGGGTCCACAACCAAAACCTCAGTTTTGTCATAATTCAGCCAGTTGGCACTCATCCAGCCCTGGACCTCGACAAGGCAGTTGTTAAACATTGAGACTGCATCATCCTGGTCAGGCACAAAGGACATGTAGAGCTGAGTATCATCTGCATAGCAGTGAAAACTCAAGCTATACTGTCTTACAATATCTCCCAATGGCAGCATACACACCGTGAATAACATAGGTGAAAGTATAGAGCCCTGGGGTACCCCACATGGTAGAGAGAATGTATCAGAGGAAACAATTCCTGATGCAGCTCTCTGAGATATACCAGTGAGGAACAAATGGAACCATCTGAGTACTGTCCCTGACAGTCCACAAATAACCCACAGGTGCTCCAGATACACACCATGATCCATGGTGTCAAATGCTGCAGAGAGATCAAGGAGGACTAAGATGGAATGAGTCCACCAATCTCTCGCTATCAGGAGATCACTGAGCACCCAAACCAGGGTGGTCTCAGTGCTATGCCTCTTCCTAAATCCCAGCTGGAGAGGATCGTAGATGTCATAGATGGAAAGGTGGTCATCCAGCTGCAGCGCGACCACCTTCTCAATAACCTTGCCCACGAAGGGCAGGTTAGGGACAGGTCTGTAGTTGGTGAGACAATCCAGGTCAAGAGAAGATTTCTTAAGGAGGGGTGTCATCACCACCTCCTTCAGGGAGTCATAAAACTCACCCACCTGAAACAAACTCCACACTATCTCAGCCAGAACCAGGCTGATGACCTCAATGCACCCCGCAAGGAGGTGAGTTGGGCCCGGGTCCAAACTAAAGCAGGTCGGCTGCATACTCTGGATGATCCTTATGACATCCACAATTGCTGGCTGGCTAAAAGCCATCCAACCAAACCGTGGTTCTGCAACCTCTGACCGATCACTGCCCCGCCTATTGGAGCAAGCTAAGCAGATCTCTGGTCTAATGTTGGCAACCTTATCCGCAAAGAATCAAGCAAACTCATCATACTTATCCTGTGACGATGCTCTCCTAACTTGCAGACAGGCTGGACTGCACAGGTTGTCCACAGTTCAGAAGAGCTCAGCAGGTCAGTTCCTTGCAGTGGTAATCTCTCCAGACAGAAACTCTGCCTTCTTATGGGAGATCACTGATTGATAGTCTGAATAATGGACCATCAATCTAAGCCTGTCAGAATCAAGACCAGATTTCAACCAGTGTCACTCCATCCTTCACCCCTCTCTCCCCATCTCCCTTAAGGTCCAAAGGCGAAGAGTGAGGGGGCAAACATGAATAGGAGCAATGGAGTCCAGACCCACCACCACAGCCATGTTATAAGCCTGCAGCAGGTTGTCTGGACCCCTGCTAGCAGTCAGAAATCTCGATAGCTCCAGTACCGTCATCAGGTCATCTAGGGTTACTCCCCTTAATGGGTGGTACCGGACCATCTCCACAGGGGCAGGCCTATCAGGGGGGGCCTGGAAATTGTACCTGATAGTGTAATGGTCAGACCAGCTGACTTGCTCCACCCCCAAATCAGAGGTCTCCATACTAAGGAGGAAGTGGGGAAAATGGGGTCACTAGCATCATCATCATAATCATCATCCACAAATTCACTTTGGATGCTGTCCTCCTGTAGAGATATTCCAAGCACAGCCTCAGGCTGATGGTCCTGGATGACTTCAACGCCTGGGTCGATGACGAACTCTCACAATTTGGACAACACTTCATCTAGCTGATGACATCACTTGGCTTTACACAGATTGTTACCTCTGCTACTCATAACCACGGTCACTCTCTTGACCTGATCTTCCTCCTGGGGATCGAAGCCTCTGATTTGGGGGTGGAGCCTGTCAGATGGTCCGATCACTACACCATGGGGTTAAATTTTTGCACCCCCTTCATAGGCCTACCCCTGTGGAGATGGTTGGATATTGCCCTTTTTGGGATGTGAGCCATGAAGGCTTGGCGGTGGCATTTGACCTATTGGAGCTTCCTGTGGCTAGCGGGAGTCCAGAGATCTTGGCTCTGGCCTATAATAAGGTCATTACTACAGCCCTGGACTCTGTCGTTCCTGTTGGAGTTCATCCTCTCTCCCTTCGCCCTTGGTCCCCTTGATTTGATGGGACCTTGAGGGAGATGTGGTGGCTAGAACAAAGGTTAGAGTGCTGCTGGTGGAAATCCAGCCTGGAAGTCGACCATCTTAGATTGTTAGAACATTTCAAGTCTATCAATCAACAATCTCCTGTAAGAAGGCAGAGTTCCCATTGGGGGAGATTGCTGCTGCTCAGAACTGACTAGCTCTGCTCTTTTAAATGGTGGACAGGCTGTGCAACATGGCCTGTCTGCAGTTTCAAAGAGCTTTTTCACAGTTGGAGTGAGACGAGCTCTCTCAGTTCTTTGCGGATAAGGTGACTGACATCAGGGCAGAGATCCAACCAGCACACTCTATGGGGGATGCTATTGATCGGTGCTCAGTCACCATCCCCCATTTTTCCTGGAGTTCCTTTGACCAGCTGTAGTTTGCAGATGTCATGTGGATTGTCCAGGGTGTGGACCCTACATGCTGTAGTTTGGATCCGGGCTCAACCTCCCTGATTATGAGTTGTTGTGACATCATTGGCCCGGTCTTGGCACAGATGGTCTGGTGCTCCCTTGAGTCGGGTGAGTTCTCTAGCTCCCTGAAGGAGGCTGTGGTGACACCCATCCTGAAGAAAGCTTCTCTGGACCCAGACTGCCTTGTTAGCTACAGACCTATCTCTAACCTCCCCTTCGTGGAGAAGGTGATTGAGAAGGTAGTGGCAGTACAGCTGGAGAACCATTTGACCATCCATAACATCTACGATCCTCTCCAATCCGGTTTTCAAAAGAGGCACAGTTGTGAGACTGTGCTGGTTTGGGTGCTCAATGATCTCTTGATGGTGAGAGATCAGAAAAAGCCATTCCATCTTGGTGCTTCTCGAGCTCTCCTCAGCATTTGACACTGTGGACCATGGGTGCTGCTTGAGCACCTGAGGTTCATCTGTGGCCTGTCTGGTACAGTCCTCAGGTGGTTTAAGTCCTTCCTCACTGGTAGAACCCAGAGGGTGGTGTCAGGGATTTATTCCTCTGACCCTCTCTCTCTGTCATGTGGGGTCCCTCGGGCTCAGTGCTGTCCCCCATGTTGTTCATGGTGTACATGCTGCCCCTTGGAGACATTGTAAGATCGTATGGGCTGAGGTTTCACTGCTATGCTGATACCCAGCTCTACCTGTCTTTTTGCACCTGACCAGGATAGTGCATGCTCAGTATTTAATAACTGCCTTATTGAAATCCAGGATTGGGTGAATTTCAGCTGGCTGAAGTTGAACTCAGGAAAGACTGAGGTGATGGTTGTGGATCTGGGTTGCCAGACAGAGGGGTCAGGGTCTGGTAAGCCTACAGGGCTTTTCCTGGGGGCTCCCAGCTTCTTGCCTCTGAAAGGGTGTGGAATCTGGAATGATGCTTGATGATGGGCTGACACTGTGATCTCAGGTTTCGGCAGTGATCAAGTCATCCTTTTACCATCTGAGGAACATCGCTAAGGTCAAGCACCTAGTTCCAGCTGGTTATCTTTCCATGCTGGTCCGCACCTTTGTGACCTTGCACTTTGATTATTGCAACTCCCTCTACCTTGGGCTACCAGGGGTTGATATCCATTACCTGCAGCTGGTGCAGAATGCAGCAGCCCGGTTGCTGATGGGGACTCCACGGATGTGTCATATCACATTGGTGCTGCGCAAACTGCACTGGCTGCCAATTCAGTGGCAGATCACCTTCAAAGACAGATGTCTGACCTACAAAGCCCTACACAGACTCAGCCCGCACTACCTGAAAGAGCTTCTGTCCCCTACTGTCCCGAGTGATCGCTCCGCTTGGCTGATGAGGGGTTGCTAGAGATTCCAAGGGTATCCTTAAAATCTTCAGGGGTCTGTGTATTTATGTATGTGGCTCCAGCCCTTTGGAATTCTCTACCCCTTCAGCTATGGGAGTGTGCGACCGTGGGGGGCTATAGGCAGGCATTAAAAACCTATCTGTGTCGCCAAGCCTATTTTGTTTGATTTTATTGAATTCTTACTGATTCTCTGTTTTTATATTGAGTTTCATATTTTATCTTGTTTTATCTACCTTTTCTGTAAAGCGCCTTGATATTTCTGAAAGGTGCTTAACAAATAAAGTTATTGCTATTATTATTATCATCCACACTTTTTTTCATCAACATTTGAATGTTTGGATGGACTAACCTGAAGATCACTGGAAACATGAGACTGTGAGTCATGAGCATTATCAGAATCATGTTTAACTACTGTGGGGAGTGGGAAATCAACTGCACTCAAGTCTGCAGATTCAACAACATGTTTCCCACCTGAAACTTTGCCTGGGTTGAACTTGTAGCAATACTCATGCTGTTATCAAACATGCCATCACTAACTTTACTACCAGCAGGGACAACAGCATCTCCAACCAGCATTGAAGTGACTGATTTCTCTGTGAAAAACAGAGTCAGAGAAATCCCTTTACTTGCAGCAACTACTACCTTTCCCTTCTGCTGTGAACTACCAAGTCCATGACCACACTTAAGACTGCTAGACTTGCTAGCCCCTGATGAACCTGCCTTATCATCACAACAACTTGCACTGATAATAGTCTTCTTGGCAGCAGCACCACAGCCAGAAACAGCTTTGCCAGGCCGTCTCTTAGCGGGCATTTTTTAAGATTACACAGATAATTAACAGCAACTTTATATTTCTGCAGTTTTGGGGGGATAGGAAGCAAAAACCGGAAGAGATGCAGCTGCACAGGCACAACACAAAACCTTAACCAATCTTTAAAAATCCAAAAGTCCAAAAACAATGCCTTGTTTTGCAGTGAGGGTAGAGCAGTAGCTAATAGCTACACAGAAGCAGAGAAACATATTGCAGACAGGCTGAGAAATTCAGAGTACTGCTACTGTAGTGCCACAATAAAATGTGTATCAATTAACACCATGCACACAGATTAAAGATCAGGCATTGAAACTTTAACTGTTCAGTAAACTACAACACAGACAGTCTTTTAAAATGAGTGAAAAAATGCCCAGCAAACAAAAAAACTTATGAAAAATTAAGTGAAGTTGTACTGTGTGTACCTGAACACACAAATAATAAACAACTAGCCAACAACAGTTGGAAAAACTGCCTTTCTCACTAATCTCCCTTCTACACCACCGATCCGCCCCCTCCCCCAAGCACACTTCTACAGTGTCTGTCAGCACAGAGACTGAATGTACTAAATTAACAATCAATATTCACACAAAAATTAATAAATGCCCGATGATATAAACACAGAAGGGTTTATTACAATCGATGTACTAAGTTTTGACACAAAATTGTGTGGCAAAAATGAGTTTTTAAAGGTTTTTCGATGGTTTGATTCTCAGAGCTCTGAGAGCAAACTGTCTCCATCTTTTCACTTCACACACTACGCTGAATTGAGGCTGTACAAGACAATATAGAGCTCATGTGATCTTAAAGCCCATGAATCATTTCAAAATTCACATTAAAGAGCAAAAAAAAAGCGAAGTAATATGAAGTCCATAGAGAACAATGGGAACTTCGCATTACTTTGAGATGCGAAGTTATTCGCTTAGCGGAATAGTATGCGAAATTCGGGTTCTACGCGAAATACTACGTGTAGTGAATTTTATCCACTTCGCCCACCTCTACCTGCAGAGCTCAGAAGTTGGATCCACATCATTGACTAAGGACCAATATTCAATTAGAGGAGGCAGCATCTGCTGCCAAGTAATGAATGAATCGAAGAGTCAGACAATTCCTGACTTGACATATTGTAGCATACTAAGTTTCTGGGTGGATCATTTTTGTGATAATATTAAATTGTTCAGCATAAGAGAGGGAGGCTTTAAGGCATGCCCATAAATATTTCAAGCTATCCACACATACTGAGGTGCTGTCAGAGGTAGCAAAACAGAGACCATTCTTGTGCTTTAGTACTCTAGGTTTGGAGCCAAAGAACATAGTCTTAGTTTGACATACATGGCTTGATTCTCAAATAGCCCTTAGTTCACTGCAATTTGTAGTGATCTAGGGCTGCAGCAAACTCTGGGGACATCAAGGATCCTGCACCCAATTCTGTAAAAACAGGGGGCCCTGCACCAAAAACCTGAGTTGATGCACCTGCAAGCTAGTGCCAGACAATTGTCTCACCTGCGGGAATGGAAACAAGGATCCATCTCTCCCACCTTGCTCAACATTAGAGGGGCCAGGATGGTTTGGGGATGGTGAAATATGTTTGCCAGGAGGGGTCCATGTCCAGAAGGGGCACTGGGGTGCCATAGGGGTATTTGGGGAAATAGTGGGCATGTGAGGGGGTGATGTGGCATCCAGTGAGGGTGCCATTTATATAACTATTAATCTAATGGGATGGTACAGGGGGTCCAAAGACAACAGTGCTGGAGGCTGCAGCTCCTGCCAGGGATGTGTCCACCTGGGGCCATGGCACTGTTTGTCCCTGAGCCCTGCATGGTACCATCCCATTAGCTTAATAGTTATATAAACGGCACCCTTGCTGGGTGCCACATCACCCCCTCACATGCCCACTATCTCCTCAATGCCCCCTATGGCACCCCATACCCTTTCTGCTCCCAGACCACACTTTCAGAGCCCCCTCAATTCACCATATTGTTGCATGGTTCTTAGACCACCTCATGCCTGGCCTATGTTGAGCCCCTTGCTGCGCCCACAGTGGAGCTTACAGAATACAAGAAAAGGGACAGTGTAGCTCTGCCATGGCACAAATCCCCTTGCAACCAGGTGCACTGGCAATTTTTCCACAAGGGTGGTGCAAGGGGGCTTTGCTGCACAGCATTCCAATGTCGCTCAATCAGCATTTATGAAACAGGATCACCACAGTCTATGACACAAGATGCCACTTGCATCATCCCCATTTGGTGCAGGCACCTTGCATCATTGTTTTGCTTTTTGAGAATCAGGCCCATAGTATCTAAAAACACAAGAACTGTCAGTAAGCCTTTGTCTGTGACCTGGTAAAGATTATCAGTGAGAGCAGCCAGGGCAGTAGATGTCATGTAGTGTTTTCTGAACCCATGCTGACTAGGGGATAGGAGATTATGGGACGTAATGTAATGAATTTGTTTTCATACACTAGCTTTCCCAACAGTTGTGCAACCACAGGGAGACAACAGGTAGCTCTATAATTCCAATATCAGGATAAGAGTCCCTTTTGTGGATGGTTACACAATGTTTTTTTTTTTTGTTCAGATATCTGGTCAGAGGTAAGCAAAAGATTAAATAGAGAAGCAATTGGTTTGGATATGTCCAGCACATAGACTTTAAGCAGACTAGGTAAGAGACCATCACTCTCCTCATAACCTTTTTATCTTAGATATGAGTTAATGCATATCATTCGTAGTCATGACTCTTAGGTAGAAAGAGGGCCTAGAGCAGACATCACTCAGCCAGGATGAATGGGAGGGCAAGTGTGGAGCCGTGCAGTTAGGGCTCAAGACTGGCAAGTGGCAATGAGCTGAGGGTCAAAGTGAGGCATGTCATTAATGGTAATGTAGAGGCAGGTAACCATTTTGAATTGTTTAGTATGTTATTTGTAACTTCCAAGAATGTGTGTGGTTGCCAGTATCGCCAGTTTGTTGCTTTTTTAAGTAGGTGGCCTTGTGACCATTAAGTCCATACTTGTAAGTACTGTATTTCACAGGTGCCAATAGCTCTGACAGTCATGTAGGGAGGAGGTATGTTTAAGGGGATCTAAACTCTGTCTTTGGCATTCAGTTGGTCAAAGAGTGCATCAGTCATTGATTACAAACTAAGCCCCTTGACTATCCTCTTGTTAAGGGGGTGTAGATGTCAGCAATAAAGGTAACTTAGTGATAAAGAAATCCAGACCAGTGTTGAAATTAGTAACAAAGCTAACAGAGGACCAGTCAACATCAGCTAGAGTGTTCATAAAGGAGGTAGGATGGTAGTGCCTTGAGTAGTTGCAACACACAATAATGGTAGGTGGTGGTTGGGGCCTCATTATGCCAGATGCTAAAAGCAGGGGAGTGTTCTCTGATATAGAAGTTTCCAACAAGTGATATTTTTGTCATCTCGTTGTTCCAGGATCCAATCAGTTAGTGTCTGCTTGTGTCCTATTACTGCTACCACCTCCCCCTTATAAACCAAGGAGTTTGGGACTAGTTTAAATGTAGTTTTGTCTTATAGCTGAATCAACCTTCCCCTTATGACCCAAGGGGTGTGTGTGCTGGATCAGACATAGCTGTGTCCTACTGCTGATTCAACCTTCCTCATTATGACCAGAGGGATGTGGCAGCTGGCTAAGAAATAACTGTGCTTTACTGTTGCTTCCACCTTCCCCACTTATGATTCGAGGGGTATTAAGATTAGCTAAAACATAACTGTGCCTTACTGCTGCTTTCACCCTCCCCCAATGACCCACGAGGTATAGGAACTGGTCTGAGTATATCTGTATCCTTTTGCTGCCATTAGGAGATGTAACACACAATAATCTTACGTGGTCATTGTGGGCCTCATTATACCACATGTAAAAATAAGGGAGACATGGAACCTGCATTGCTGCCGTATTTGCAGGCAACTGTTAGCTCTGAGGGAGGAGGTTGCCCACCTCCGGGCTGAACTGGCAAGGACTAAGGAGGCCTCCCCACCCAAAGAGCACCAGTTCCACAGCCACTGCTTTGGAGGTTGCAAGTGTGAAGAGCTGTTGGACCACAGTGGGTTCTGGGAGGGTGAGGGTGGTGGATCAGAGGCATAGCCCTCTAGTTGTACCTCTACATAAATCATATGTCAGTCTGGCAAATCAAGGTTCCTCTATGATGACACCCTCAGTGGAGACCAAGAAGAATGCTGAGGACATCCACAAGGGAGACCCACAAAAGGGTGGCAAGGGACACCACAGGGGAAGGAAACAGCTTCTGATAGGAGACTCAATTGTTAGGGGTATAGACCTGGGGAAGGGTGAGGAGAGGGAAGTAAGGTGCCTGCCTGGTGCCATGGCTTGGAGGGACAGGAAGCAAATCCTCAGGATTGCAGAAGTAGCATCGCAGAAGAGGGAACTAGATATCATTGTCCACCTTGGGACAAATGACCTAGCTAGGCATGAGATCAGTGCAGTGCAGGATTAATCTGTGGAGTTGGGGAGGGGCCTCAGACAGGTAGCAAGCATGGTAACCTTCTCAGAGGTGCTGCCAGTCTATGGCAGGGGTGAGGCTAGGGTACTGCACACCATGTAGTTTAATGAATGGTTGCAAACTGGTGCAGAGCACAGGGTGTTAGCTTCATTGGGGAATGGGGGTCCACCTGGAGAGATGAAGGTCTACAGTGGCATGATGGTCTGCATCTGTCCAGGAAGGGAAACAAGCTCCTAGGTGACAGGTTTAAATGGTTCCTTGGCAAGCTTTTAAACTAGCCAAGGGGGGAGGTGCTGATAGGAAGCAGAAAAGTTCAAGTCTCCCCCCACAAAACATGGCAGGTGGTAGGGTAAACACTGAGGTACATAACTTGACAGAGGGCAGGACAGGGGTAAATGGAAAAATAGACAAGGGCAGTAAGAACAGGGATGGGGTAAAAAAGGATAAAGCCAACATTAAATGGAGGGCAATGAGTATGGTACCAATGCTTGTAGTCTGGGAAAGAAGCTTCCTGAGCTAGTAGCCCTGATGGAACAGGAACACTTGGATACTGCGGCAGTCACAGAAACATGGTACACGGAGAACCATGACTGGGATGTCAACATACCAGGGTACACAATCTACAGAAGGGACAGGGAGGGTAAAAGAGGAGGTGGAGTAGCTCTCTTCATAAGGGAAGGGATCAAAGCTACAGAACTAAAAAGTAAAGGGGGAGGACAAGGGTCACCTTGGAGACAGGGAATGGCATTACAATCCGAACAAGGGTTGTATACAGACCCCCATCTCAAAAGGAGGAAATGGACAAGAAAATGATAGAGGACATTCTCAAAATGGCTGAAAAAGGGGAGATACTGTTGGTGGGGGACCTGAATATGCCAGATGTTAACTGGATGACATGGAGTGCAGCCACATCCAAAATCAGGGTAATTCTTGATGCCCTACAGCCTTAGACAGCTAGTGGTGGAACCCACTCGGGAGGGAACAATATTAGAACTGGTACTCTCAAATGGAGAGAGGATCACAAATTTAGAAGTCAGTAGACATCTGGGAACAAGCGACCACTGCACAGTGTGCTTCACAATAAACACAACCATGGAGACAAGCCATACAAAAACAAGGATACAGGACTTTAGAAGGGCTGACTTTGGCATAATGGGTGAATACCTGAGGAATGCATTAGCAAATGGCCAGAAAGGAGGGGTGGAAGAATAATGGAGAAAAATCAAAACTGCCATCATGGAGGCAACAAGCCTTTGTGTGAAACAAATAAAGAAAACAAAGTGGAATAAAAAAACACTATGGTTCTCAAAAGAGATGTCAGAGAAGGTTAAGGAGAGAAAGGCTACATTCAAAAAGTATAAGGAATCACAGAAGGAGCATGACAGGGAACTGTATCAATTAAAGCAGAAAGAAGTGGGGAAGGCAGTCAGAAAAGCAAAGGCCCAAACTGAGGAAAAGATAGCCAACTCAGTTAAGAAGGGGGATAAAACCTTTTATAGGTACATTAGGGAGCATAGAAAGGTTAAGGGAGGGATAGTGAAGATTAATAAAGGAGAAGGGAGGTGGGCAGAGGGAGACAGTTAAAAGGCAGAGATACTGAATGAATACTTTTGCTCAGTATTCACAAAAGAAGAAGAGGAGCAGTTACCTAAGCCAAACAATAGAAGCACTCTCGGTAGTGGGGTTGACGCCAGTCCATTTACGGAAGAAAGAGTCCTGAAAGAACTCCTAAAACTCAAGGTGGACAAGGCAATGGAGCCTGACGGGGTTCACCCTAGAATCCTAAAAGAACTAAGGGAGGACCTAGTGACACCACAGCCCACACTTTTTAACAAATCATGGGAGGATGGCGTGGTACCTGAGGACTGGAGGAGGGCTGATGTGATTCCCCTTCACAAAAGTGGGAGTTAGGCAGAAGCAGGAAACTACAGACCTGTTAGTTTGACCTCAGTGGTGGGGAAAATGATGGAATCACTTTTGAAAGAAAGAATTGTTGAGTTCCTAGAGGTCAGCAGGGCACAGGACCCAAAGCAGCATGGATTCACAGCAGGAAGGTCATGTCAGATGAATCTAATCAATTTATTTGATTGGAAGACCAAAGTAATAGACCAGGGAGGGGCTGTGGATATGGCCTACCTAGACTTTAGCAAGGCATTTGACACAGTTGCGCACAAAAGATTAATAATCAAATTAGCCAGCCTGGGAGTGGGTCCCAGGGTGGAAGCCTGGCTAGCAAACTGGCTGCACAACAGGACACAGATGATAATAGTGAATGGAACACATTCTGAAGAAAGGGAGGTTACTAGTGGAGCACCTCAGGGCTCAGTACTGGGTCCATTCCTCTTTAACATCTTTATAGGTGACATTGCAGAGGGTCTGAAAGGAAAGGTATGCCTCTTTGCAGATGACACAAAGATCTGTAACAGAGTTGATACACAAGGGTGGGTAGAAAGGATGAGAAGGGACTTGGCAAGGTTGGAGGAATGGTCAGACATATGGCAACTTAGATTCAATGCAAAGAAGTGCAAAGTAATGCACCTGGGAAATAAAAATCCAGAAGAAGAGTACACAATAGCAAAGGAGGTGCTAACAACAACAATAATGGAAAGGGACCTGTGGGTAGCCATATCAAATTATCTAAAGGTGGGTAAGCAATGTGAGAAGTCAGTAAGGAGAGCCAGGGGGATACTGGGATGCATAGGGAGGGGCATCACAAGTAGAAAAAGGGAAGTGGTTATCCCTCTGTACAGACAGTTGGTGAGACCCCATCTAGAATGCTGCATGCAGTTTTGGAGACCTCACCTATGCAAGGACATAGACAGGATGGAAGCAGTCCAGAGGACGGCAACTATAATGGTGCAGGGTCTACATCAGAAACCATATGAAGAGAGAGAATGAAAGAGCTTAATATGTATACCCTTGATGAAAGGAGGGACGAGGGGACATGATAGAAAGTTTTAAGTACCTCAAGGGAATCAACAAAGTCCAGGAGGGTAGCTTCTTTCAGAAAAAGAGATGTGTAAGAACAAGGGGGCACAATTTAAAGATATAGAGGGGACAGCTCAGGGGTAATGTGATGAAATTTTTTTTCACGGATAGAGTGGTGGACTCATGGAACCATCTTTCTGGAGAGGTTGTGGGGTCTAAAACAGTGGGGGAATTCAGACATGCATGGGACAGACATAAGGCAATCATAGTGGGGGGTTGTAGGAAGTAGGCTGTTGGTTAACTAGAATCTGCAGCTTGTCCAATAGGTAGGGAAATGGACAGACTGGGTGGGCCAAGCGGTCCTTATCTGCTGTCAAAGTCTTTGTTTCTATGTTTCTAAGGGATTGTTTTCTGACAGAGAAGGTTCTAACAAATTATATTCTGCCCTCCCATTGCATGAGGATCCAATCAGTTAGTGACTGTTTGTGTCCTATTACTGTTTCCACCTTCTCCCCTTATGAACCAAGGGGTGTGGGGCTAGTTTAAACATAATAATGGCTTATTGCTGCATCCACTCTCTCCTCATGACCTAAGGGGTGTGGGGGCTGGATCAAACATAGTTATGTTCCAATGTCGATTCTACCCTCCCCATTATGTCCCAAGGGGTGTGGGTATTGGTTTGTATATACAGTAGTTGCGTCCTGTTGCTGATTGCACCTTCCTCTTTATGATCCAAAGGGTGTGGGGCTGGTTATAAATATAACTGTACCTTATTGTTGCTTCCATATTCCCCCTTAATACAAACAGTGTGAGTGCTATTTTAAATATATTTGTGTCTTATTGCTGATTTCACTCTCCCCTTATGACCTGAGAGTTGTGGGGCTGGCTAAGACATAACTGTCTAAGTGAAGCTTCTGCCCTCCCCCACCTTATAACCCATGGGGTATGGGGGCTGGTTTGAATATATTCACATCCTATTGCTGCCATCAGGAAATGTTAACACGTTGGCAAGACTTTGCCCCATTCCCTCATCTCCTGCTCCTATTTGTGTCCTTCCTGTCCTTCAGGTAATCTGTTTGTACTCCTATACCACATGTACAGTTCTATTCTTTGTAAGCCTTGCTCTCCACTGTTCAGTTTATTATTTAATTAGCATTGCTGTCCACCGTGTCCCTACTTGTAGTAATTGCAGCCCTAGATTTTTCTCATTCTGTTGCTTTGTGACTTTTACTTTCATAATTCCCAGAGTTATAACTACTTGATCATGCCTTTCCTAAACAGCCTTCTCCTCACTGTCCCCTTTACAACTATTACTGCTACTTTATTGGAGTTCAGCATTATGCATTAAGGTTCACTGCTGATCTGTGTCTTTGTAAGGTATATAAACTCAGATTTTTTTAGCAATCCTGCTTGTTTCTGCAGCACCATGTGAATCTGTCCAGTACTGCTAGCTCTTACTGGTGACATTGAGCTGAATCCTGGACCAAAAATTAGAAGTTTTTTTTTTTTAATTTAAAATTTATTGATTTTATGCGCCGTTACCATCAATTTCACCAGTACACGGAGAAAGCAAAAAAAGAAACTCATTGCAGTTACTACCAGCATCGTAACAGGTTACAACAAACATATGAACAAATATATAGGCGGCGCAGAAAAAAAAGAAAAGAAACTCCCCCAACCCAAAATATAAAACAATAAAAAAAAAAAATACTCTATACCAGAACCCCATTCCCCCCACCCCCTCAAGGTTACAATCAAAACATAACACAAAGGTGCTCCATCTGAGGAAGAGGAAGAGTAAAGAGATGCCAAAGGAGAGAAGGACAGCAAAAAGAGGAGCACAAGGACATTAGCTTACTATATTGCATTCAGTTTACACTTTCCAAATTCCTCAGCATTAAATCGAAGCAACCCCACACTGACATGAAGGCATTAGTCTTACCGTGCATGGAAGCTATATGCTTTTCCAATTGTAATGCTAGCATACATTCTCGGTGCCATTCTAAAAGAGAGGGAGAGGGAGAGCTCTCAGATGCCCAATGCCTTAAAATTATTAACTTCATAACAGCAGCAATAAGTGAGACATGGGCTCTCCAAAGTTTAGAGGCCATATCCGGGAAGATTTGCAATAAACAAATTTCAGGGGTGTTCATACTATAAGAGCCAAGGATAGGGCGTACAAGTCTGTTAATGTCCTCCCAAAGAGTATGAATCTTCGGGCATTCCCACAACATATGCAATAAAGAGCCCTCCTCCAACCTACAATGACAACATATCGGGAACCCGAGCTTTCCATCGGTAGAGATATGTGGGGTCAAGTACAGATGGTGCATGATATTAAATTGGACCATTCTGAGCCTATCTTGTTTCACATATTTATAAATGGAGTTCCATAGGTTCTTCCAAAACTCCGGGAATCCTTAATGCCCAGCTCTCTAACCCAATAGTAACACACCCCAGATGGAATTTTTTATCCCATTCTAAAATTTTACCATAAATTTTGGAGACAGCATAATTCGCTGCCACCTTGAAGAGACATTCCATGTCAATGGATTGACCATGCAAGGCGGAGGAAGGACAGAACCCTGACAAACGGCCTTCTTAAGTTGCAGCCATTTAAAAAAACAATCATCCGCAACACCAAAGGTCCTTCTCATATAATCAAAAGACCGAGGTACATTCTGGTCTAAAAAATCTGCTACGGTTATGTGACTAATCTGTGGCCAGAAGGAAGGAGATATCAGGACCCCCCCAATCTTAAAATGCACATTTTCAAAAATAGGCTGGGCTCCTAGAGTCCACCACTTAAAACCTAAATGTTGTTGTAACTGGAGGAGAGCTCTTAAAGACCAACCCATGGGATTATTTTTTAAGGGTCTCAGAATATTCGTAGGGGAAAGAAATAATAAAGCTCGCAACGTACACGCAGTTCCTTTTGCTAGATCATTCTCTATATCGTATCAAAGAGGCCTATAGACCGTGAGCTGATAGCCCCTAGTCCACCAAGCAAGTTTACCAATATGCTGAGCCAGGTAGTAAGCAAACACAGAAGGGCAGCCAATCCTCCCCTACTTCTTGGGGCTGTCAGTTGTTAAAGGACCTGTGGATCGCTTCCCTTGTCCTATGAAGGAGCCAAACATTTTTGCAACTTGACAAACCATCTTTTCGGAGGTACACCCGAGCATTCCTAAGGGATATAAAAGTCGGGCAGGACATTCATTTTCAAGAGATTTATCTTACCCCAAAGAGTCAGAGCAATGGGCCACACCTGGTTAGGTCCTCTGCTACAGCCTGAGTAAGGGTACCCAAATTCTCCTTAATCATCAAAGCAAGATTTGTGTTAATCTTAATGCCCAGGTATAGCAATGAACTGGCTTCCCAACCCAATCCTAAGAATTGCAAGTCAGCCCTTATCACTCTCCTATTTAAGGGGAAAATCTTAGTTTTAGAGTAATTTAGTTTATAACCCGGTATCTTTGAAAAACAATCAATTTCCTCGAGTATCGTTGGCAGTGAGATCAAAAATTAGAAGTTTAAATATCCAGGTAACAGGCACCCAACTCATGGGGCAGCTATACGGATGTAAAGATAGTCCTTCTGAATGCTTGTACTGTTGTGTGCTTGCTAGTTTACCAGAAATTAAGGCCTGAACAACCCAGTACAAACCAGTTTTCTGTATGTGAAATCTGGTTAAAACCTATCGCCTCGAACTTCCCAGATACCAGTTAAAGAAAAGGGGACGTGCACTACGAAACAGGAATCCCTTAAAGTCAAACCTTAAAAATGCCTTAATTCTACCATGTAAGTCTTCATTGGAAATTAAGGGAATAATTAAGTCATTTTCATCCTTAAATTCTGCTTAATTCATCCTTAATTAGAGCGCACAATTTGCTTTTTAAGATTAATGATGTTTTTCTTCTTACTCCTATGCTTAATCCCCTTAATTTCTCAAAGTAAACATGAATTTTTTTATTTACTGTATACTTAATCTGCACCACTTAATTCTTAAAACTAAATATATGTAAATTCTTAATTTTCACATAATTTTAATCCATAATATGTAAATTAAAGATATATTTCACTTAATTTAACAATTAATCTTAATCCATTAATAACAAAAATGAAATACATTTAATCCCTTAATTTAACACTTAATTGTAATCCATTAACATGTAAAATTAAACACAGTTTAATACTTAATTTGACATTTAATTTTATTTTCTTAATAACTAAAAATACATATATTTAAATGCTTACTTTTATACTTAATTTACTAAAAACTAAATCCTTAATTTCAACTTAATTCTGAATCTTAAATATACCTTAATTGCTCAGTGCATTACAAGTAAATAAATGGTCTGAACCTTACAAGTCCCTTAATTTTTATTTACTTTGGTTTGTACAATGTGGATCTCACCCCTTAATCTAAATCCCTAAAATAAAATACCTTTTAGCACTTCATTTGATTAGATTTAAATTTGTCAGTTCCTTAATTTATACTTAAAAGCAATGGTTAACCTCCAAAATTGTACGGGTAATCACACTGCAATTCAGAAGCCGATCCCCATGCTATATAACTTCCTTCTTTTTTTATTGCTTAAATTTCTTGTCCTCATTGACCAGCTATCACAAGTCAGTATTTAAGAATTATAAATTATTTTGCAGGACCTTTGAATCTACAGGCAAGACAGAGCTTAACAGATCTTGTTTGACATAAACATCACTTAAATAAATGAATACGATTAGACAAAAATGGGGAGAATTTAAAACTCCATTTAATGCCAAAACTCTGTACCACATGCAGCTCAGGTTATGAGCTCTCATTTGCAATGCTGGTACCACCACTCCCCCTCCAAGCTCTTTGCATTGCTGCAATGCTGCTGTTTACTTCCTGCAGCTCTGGTTAGATATGGGTTCTTACTTATAGTGATAGATCACCCCGCCACTCATTTTAGCATTTACTTTGGTATTCCAGTTTATTCAGTGACATAGTAGTGCTTGTCACTTCAGCTTGATGGTTCTCTTTTTTTAACTGAATTGATCCTGGACACAGTGTGCAATGTTCTGTTGGTTTTGGGGGCCAGCAGAGAGTATGTCATTGAGCAGCAAGGCCAGAGTGAGGGGAAGGGGCATGATCTGGAGTGAATACAAGGGTGCCAGAAGATGGTAAAAGCTGAGGGGGCTGAGAATCAAAAGGACACTTATGAGGGTACAAAGGGCACTTTTTCTATACTAGTTTTTACCATACAGAAATAAAAAGTGGAGGGGCTACGGCCCCTTTCGCCCCCCTGGTTCCGGCACCTATGAGTGAATACTGCATGACTGACAATCAGCATGGAAGCAGACTAGCAGTCTGACTCAGTAGCCATAGATGAGAGACCCAAAATAAACAAATTGAAATAGAAAGAAAAAAGGTCAGATGATGGTTTAAATTATGCGGTGAAATACACTTTCTGTTTGCTGTGAGGGTGGTAGGTATTCTGACATTTAAAATTGTATCTTGGATGTGAGGGCTAGGAATGGCTGTAAAACTTGTGAACTTACTAACAAGGATGACAGAAATGTTAAATTCCCAATTTCCTGGCAGGCATATACTGTATATGTGGACTGCATTATGTCCACTTTGCCCAAAAATGTGCCACCTTCAGGGTTATTGTTGTATAAGAACATGTGTCCCGGCTAATCAGTATGCAGAAAACTCTCAGAGTGAAGAGAAGGATTACCAGCAGTCGGCTGTGTAAATGAAGGACTGCTTCCTAGAGAAGGTCTGTTCAGGATTTGTGTTAAATGAAGCCAGACAAAGGCAGACAGAAGGGACAGAGATAATCTGCTTAGACTTAGTCATAGATGCCATTTGCAATATAAAGAAAAGTTGAATTTTAATATGATATATTCTGCACAGTAACACAATAATATTAGAAATATTCAAGCATAATTGGTTTGTTTTGCAGACTGATCCACCATTGTGCTAAAACACCAGTGACCCTTCCCCCCCAACCTGGAGATCTGTTTATAAACATGGCAAAAATCTAGGGGATAGATTAGTGAAGTGTGCGCAGCCTATAGCTGGGAGGACAACTGGCTTCCCACATCACCCATAGGTACTGATAAGTGCAGAAACTGTGTTCATTGTCCCTCGATTTGCAATACAAACACATTCAGGGCTCACAGTGTCTTTATAGTGTTTTCTATTAGACATTTTATTACTTGCTTGACCACTAGTATCATCTACCTGGCACAGTGCAGTTGCCAGGCACAATATGTCTGCAGGATGGCACAGAAGTTTAAAGTAAGGATGGGGGAACACCTTAGCAAGATTAGTAGGGGTGTAATGAGAAATGTGCCAGTGAGGCATGCAGAAAACATAGAATCTGATGACAGATAAGGGCTGCTTGGTAGTGTAGAAGGGGAAGATGCTGGGAGTGGTACAGTGCAGTTGCTGTGTAGCAGCAGTCTTCAGGAGGATCTTCTGGATACTGTGGTGCTTCCCCATCTGCAAGCACCTCTCTGGTCTGAGGGCAGAGGTTGCTAGTCTCTAGGGTACTTTGGCCAGGCTTAAGCGAGTCTCCTCCCCCACTCAGGAACCACCAAGTCTGTCTCCACTTCCTCAAAGGTTGCCTAGTAGGAGGAGTGGATGAACTACAGTGGTCTTGGGGAGGGTGGGAGTGGTGGGACAGAGACACATCCCCAATTTGATGCAACTACAGAACTCCTATGCTGTTTTGGAGGAGAGGGATGGTCCCTCTGTGACACCTGAAGTTGACACCTGGAGAGGATGAGTGTGTCCTCCATAAGTGAGCCCCAACGGTGGGTAGCAGGTGATCCCAGAAGAGGAGAAAGCAACTACTGGTTGGGGACTTTATAGTAAGGGGTGTGGATCAGGGGACTTGTAGTGAGAGGGAGGGAGAGGTTAAGTGACTACCTGGAGGCACAATGCAGAGGGATGGAAACAGGATCCAGAGGATTACTAAGGAGGTAGCAAAGAGGAGGGATCTGGATGTCATTGTTGATCTGGGGACAAATGGCCCAGCAAGGGATGAGGCAGGGACAGAAGGAGTGCAGGAGGAGTGCAGGAGGAGTTTAAAGAGTTGGGAAGGGGTCTAGAGTAGATAGCAAGTATCATAATCTTCTAAGAGGTGCTGCCTGTCTATGGCAAGAGTGAGGCCAGGAATCTCCACATCAGGAACTTCAATGCATGGTTGAGGGAATGGTGCAGAGAGGAGGGTTTTGGCTTCATTGTGGACTGGGGACCCACCTGAAGGAATGGGGTCCTGTACAAGGGAGATGGCCTGCATCCATCCAGGGAGAGGACCATAGTCCTTGGTGGACAGTTTAAATGCTACATTGGCAGACATTTAAACTAGTCAAGGGGGAAGGTGTAATGAGGCAGGGAGACAAAAACGCCCCCCCCCACAGTTCACAAGATTGAAAATGAGGATACTGCAGGAGTAGAACCAACAAAGGAAGCAACTAAAAAAGAATGCTAGGAGGTAGATGAAATGATTATAACTGAAAAATATAGTGGGGAAAATAAGGGTGGGCAAAAGGCAAAAAGGAGGGGGGTGGAAACACAACCTGGACAGCTGTGTGTACAAATGCTCAAAGCCTGAGCAACAAGATAGCTGACATAGAGGCTACCATGGTGGAAGCAGAACTGGACCTGGTGGCCATCACAGACACTTGGTGCAAGGGAAACCAGGACTGGGAATTGGCAATACCGGGTTATACCCTGTTCAGGATGGACAGGATGGGCAGGTAGGAAGGGAAGGGGAGTGGTTCTTTATTTAAGAGAAAACATAAAAGCTAAAGAAATGCAGGGGAAGCTAGAAGGAGAGGAGAGGAGAGGAGATAATGTGGTTCACCCTGGAGACAGGGAAAGGGGCCACTGTTTTCACAAGGGTGATCTACAGGCCTCCAGCACAGGGAGAAGAGGTAGATAAAGAATTGGTGGAATCAATCCAAAGGATGTGGAGCAAGGAAGAAGTATTGAGAAGATGGTAGGTGTCAAAACAGTACAGTGATTCAAGAAAGTATGGGATAGACATATGGGGTTGGTTAGATGACAGAGGATAGGCTCCTTGAGCACCAGTGACAAGTAGGGGAGGGGTAATATGGGCAGACTGGGTGGGCCAAGATAGTCCCTTTCTGATGACACATTACTATGATACTAGGATAGTAAGAGACTTTAATATACCAGACATAGATTGGAGCCACCCTGCTGCTGCAACAGCCAGGAGGAGTAGGGATATCCTGGACTCCCTGCAAGGTGCATTCATCAGTCAACTAGTTATGGAACCCACTCAAGAGGGGGCATTACTGGACCTGGTATTAACAATCAGAGACAAGGTTGCTAACATCACAGTGACTGACCACCTGGGAGCCAGTGATTACTAGACAGTGTTTTGATATAAAAACAGGGTCGGAATCAAGCCACACAAAACTGAGGGTCCTGGACCCCAGGAGAGCTGATTTTAAGAAAATGGGGGAATACCTGAGGATTGCCCTGGCAGGGACAAGAAAACTGGGAGGAGTCAAGGAACAGTGGCCAAAATTTAAAGAGGGCATCAAAAAGGCTACAAATGCAAGTGTTAAGTGGGTTAGCAAGAAGCAGAAGTAGTTAGAGCAAACAAAATGACATTTAGGTGGTACAAAAGTACACAGAGGAAGGAGGACAGGGAGAATTATCAGGAGAAATAAAAGGAGGCAGGGAAGGCAGTCAGGGTGGCAAAATGTCAAATAGAGGAAAATATTGCAAAATCGATAAAAAAAAGGGGATTAAAACATTTTTAGATACATACACAAAAAGAGAAAGACCATGGGAGGAATATTAAGGCTAAAAGGAGAGGAAGGGATGTGTGTGGCACAGGACCAACAAAAAGCAGGTGTACTGTGCAAATACTTCTTAGTATTTACAGAAGAAGAAGTCAGAAATGGTTCACTAGTATATACCAGGGGCATTAAGGGAAGAGAGGTGGACACTAGTCCCTTTATGGATGATAAAGTCCTCAGGGAACTAGCACAATTAAAAGTGGGCAAGGTAATGGTACCTGATGGGATACACCCCAGGATACTGAGGGAGCTCAGGGAAGAGCTGGCTGCACCTCTGGCAGCCCTCTTCAACATTTCATTGGAAACAGGGGATGTGTCAGGGGACAGGAGGAGGGCTGATGTGGTCCCACTCCACAAGAGTGGAAATAGAGAGGAGGCAGGAAATTACTGGCCTGTCAGCCTGATGTAAGTGGTGGGCAAGGTAATGGAATCACTAGTGAAGGAAAGGATCATTGAATACCTTGTTGCCAGTGGTCTACAGGACTCAAGGCAGCATAGTTTCAAAGGGGGGAGGTCTTGCCAGACTAACCTGATAGAGTTCTTTGACTGGGTAAAAGGACATAGATAGAGTAGAGACAGTACAAAGGAGAGCAATCAAAATGGTGTGGGGTCTGCACCAAAAGTCCTACAAAGAAAGGCTTAAGGAGCTGAATTTGTACTCCCTCAAGGAAATGAAGGAAAGGGGAAATATGATAGAAAGAAATAAATACCTTACAGGCAAAAACAGGGTACAAGAAGGCAGCATTTTTCAAAGAAAAAGATGCTCAATGACAAAGGGTCATAAAATGAAGGTGGAAGGGGGAGACTCAGAGGTAATATAAGAAAGTACTTCTTCACAGAGAGGGTGGTGGATGCATGGAACAGCCTCTCAGCAGAGGCAGTGAAGGCTAAAACATTTACAGGATTCAAGAATACATGGGATAGGCATAAGGAAATCTTGAAAGTAAGGTGGGGGGGTCCATGGACTGTGTAGGGTATGCAGGGTAGTATGTAGGTAAAAACGGGACAGACTGGATGGGCCATGAGGTCTTTATCTGCCAAACATTTCTATGTTTTGGCCTCCCAGTCTGTCCATTTTTTCCTACCTACATTCTCACCACAAACCCTACTTGATCTACAGCTCTGATCTACAGGGTATGTGACACACATTCACCTTTACTTATATTTAAAGGATGACACTATGTCAGAGGGAAGGAAATCTTTAAAACATCCTGCTCAGACATGACTACATGTGGATTTGCAATTTTATGGCTTGTAAGGAACTGGGCCTCAGTGAACGAGTGGAGCTAGTGCCCTTTTGAGGGCTGTGGGTGAAGCCTACAGCCCTATTGGAATCAGATTGTAATGCTAAAAGCAGCTGATTGTGGAACTCCCTTTTTGGACATTTGGAAATATTTCTCCACAGCTGCAAAACAGTGCACTCCCCCTCAGATTTTTGCTATTTCCTGCTCTATATTAAAGGCATCTGAAGGGAGGGGGGATGATACTGTATTGTACCTCCGAACTTCTCAGGATGGTAACAAAAAAAACTTTTGAAACTGCTGTTTCTAGCCCCTCAATTGAACCTTTGCAGGGCCGCAGATTGAACATCTGTCCAGCTCAGTCTAATAGATTTATTCTATTTCTGTCAGCAACCTAGGGGTTAACTCATTATCTGTTGTACTGGAATTTATTGAAGCTCTGAAACAGTCAGGCAGACTACAGTGTCAGATTACAAACAGATGAAGCCCTCAGTTTATCCACAGGTACAGTACCATGTGGGGCAGGCTCAGTGCAAACTTACCCTCACTGTGATAGATTTAGTGCTGGTAAGAAGTAAGGGACTGACACCACTTGGTCTTTAAACCCTTGGATAATCCACAGAGACAGCTATAGTGTGGGGGCAGGGCAATTGCTTGGTTTCCACACTGTCTGCATGTCTGCAGAAAACATATGAGGACAGATTAATGGAGCTCAATATGTATACCCTAGAGCAAAGGATGGAGAGAGGTGATATGATCAAAACATTCAAACACCTTAAGGGCATTAACAAGATGAAAGAGTCTAACATGTTTCAATATAAGAAAAATAGCAGGACAAGAGGACACAGCATGAGATTAGAAGGAGGCCGATTAAGGGGTAATGTGAGGAAGTTCTTTTTTACAGAAAGGGTGGTGGATGCATGAACGGCCTACCTCAGGAAGTGGTGGATATGAATACAGTACAGGGCTTCAAACAGGCATGGGATAGGCATATGGGAACAATACAGATGAGTATGAATAGATAGGCCATTGACAGAGCAAAGGCCAATGGCACATTTATAAGGTAGAAAAAGAAATGGGCAGACTTGATGGGCCGTGCAGTCCTTATCTGCCTTCAACTTCTATGTTTCTATGTTAGTCCTGGTGAATGGTGAGAGACTGCAAGAACTGGGGACTATAGCATTTTGTTTATCTACAGTGACAGGTTGCATGCTCACAGACACACACACACACACACACACACACATACCCCAACAGCAGCAGCAGCATGTCCTCTAACTAAATAAATTCAAGAGGACTGAATTAGCAGCATGCCAGTTTTTGATGATTGTGACTGAACAGCACTATACGGCACCAACAAGAAAATAATAAATTGCTATCTGAAATGTTTATCCAAAATAATATTTGAGTGAAAGTATGGAAAAAAAATAATAAAAGATGTTTTCCATATTTGACCATTGCTTCTTAATAGTTATATAATATTACTTTAATATGTAGTGTGTATTTTAAATATTTAACTTGTAAATACTGTTTATACTTGTTGTTATGACCACGTCATGTACAACAGCAAAAATAATCTCTTTCAAAATAAAAACTCAAAAAGGAATGTGTTTGTGTTGGAGATAGAGATATTGTAAATTGATAGTTTGCCAGTGTGATGTTAAAATCTGGGAATGTCACACTTCCTGAAGCTTTGCAAAGTTCCCTAACCTCATATCAAGTCCACTACCAATTTCTAAATATTAAAAAATATCACGCTCGCTCTGCAAAATCACCTTTCAGGACAAGTGAACAAAATGACACTGGCACTCTTCATGAGGAGGGGTCCCAAAAAGGCCATGTTGAAAATTTGGTGCAATACCTACAAAAAATGGTCAAGCTATACCTGGGAATTGCATAATTTCTACGCACATTTGTAACTGGTCATTTGGTAGCTCTTCACAGCCCTATCGACTGTGGCTAGAACTTGTTGGATTAGCAACACGAGTCATGTCATCACAGAGAATTACTCAAGGTAGAGGAGCTTGATCAGTAACAGCAGTGTCAGCATTGAAATTCATTGCAATAATGACAGTAAACCTGAATGACATATACATGTACTTCAAACTTTCACTGTATCATGCATTGATTTTTTACAGTTTGTCCAGTGCATCCATGATAACTGTGAGAAACATACAGTATTTTGACACAGTTCAGCTTGTTGGTATATTTCATAGTAGTTTTGTATTTCTCATCCCCATTATTTATTACTGGCATCTTTAGGAAAACAGGATCTTTGTTTCTTTACAGATTGTCAGTTGCTACTGCTTATTCACCAGCTAATGGCATAATACTCCTCTTGTGACAGCACAGTCATTCCCATGACAACAGAATGTGACATTATAAGAAAAGATTATGACATAAAGGAGATAGGAAATGGTTTGGTGATGTTATTAACTGTTAAATAAATAATATATACAAAACAATGGCCTCCATGTGTCTTTTTTTGGAGTGTATTATATTTTAAATGCATATTTGTGTGCTTTTTCTAATGTTGAACCAGATCAGCTTGACAGTTTTTTTTATTTAGTTATTTATTATAAATTGGGAGTCGACACTTGTCAAGCTTTGAAATGCTCACATCACTGACTCCCAAGTCAATGTGTAGCCTGCACTGTCTGGGCTGCCTGGAGGATAAGATCCAGAGGAGGAAAGGAAAGTGCTGGGGAGGGAGCTGATTTGATTGGCAATAGCAGATGCAATGCCCAGTGGGAACCACTCTGCCTTTATTGTATTAATTTAACAAACAAACAAGCAAAAAAAAACAGTAACTTTCTCCTAAATCTAGGGTACGGGCACAACCCTCGCTGTCCTCCACAGCTGGCTGCCTTGTCATGTATTTCACACTGTCTTTTTTGTTTTGTAAAACATAATGGGCCCTATGCACTAATGATCGGGAAGTACTTATCTGAGGCATGTATCCCACCTGTGAAGCACTGCACCTGTGGACAGGTGCACACCAGCATCATGCATGTCTGCTGGCCACCTGTCCACAGCCCCTGCCCCTCAGTGTGCCCCCTCAGTGCATGGACTCCACAGTGCAGCCTGGGCAGACTCACAGGACTGGATGCCCATAGCAGGCAGCACAGTAGGTCCCCTATGTGTTGGGATGCGCATTGGTAGTGCACCCCATGGATGCCCATTGGCTGGTGGCTGAGGAGGTGTGCAGAGGGTAATGCCACCAGCACAACCACCCATGAAGAAGTATGGAGCAGTGCGCTGGAAAAGGGTTGGGGGTTGTACTGCACACCTGGATGGGGAACCCTGTGTCCGTGGGGTGGTGGGAGTGTTCTGATGCCTATGGGGTGGTGGGCACAACTGTGTTGGGGGGTGCCACAGAAGACAATGGGGGATGAGGCGGCCATTCATGTGTTAGGGTGCAGCATACAGTGCAGGGCCGGAGTTCTGGTTCTGTGGGGTCCACAATGTCCTGCCAGTTCTGGGGCAGATATCTGGAAGTGTGTGTGGGGGAGGGAGAGTCACATCGGCTGCCGGAATGCATGGTGCAGAGTGTGGAGGGCATTTACAGCAGGGTTCCCCCAGCATTCACTGCATCCTCTTCCGCACCCCACAACCAGCACTATGTGCCTTAGTGCATGGCGCGTAGTGCCAGGCGGCCCCTCGCCTGCCCCCGGCATGTTGCTCTTCACATGGCCTGGGGATCGGGTGTGTATGTGCCTTGTGCCCCCCTTACTGCATCCCACAAGGGGGGGCGTGTAGGGTGCAGAGTGGTTGCATGCCCCAGATACATGCATGTAGCCACTCTGCCCCATTAATGCATACAGCCCATTACTACTTACTTTGCTGTATTTCGTGGTTTTCAGTGGCTCCCCCTACACCCTTTAGTTGTATATTTTATCTTCCCAAAAGTAATATCAAGCCACACAGTTTGATGACCAGCCCTCCTCTATTCTTCTTGGCTGGCCACCGGCTAACAAATGCAAACTGCAAAGATATGCTTTGTAGTTTGCATTTGTTAGTTGGTTGCAGGCCAAGATGGAGAGAGAAGGGCTGTGCTGTCAGTGAACTGTGTGACTCAATATTACTTTTGGGACAATGAAATATACAACTAAAGGGTTTGGGGGGCCATTGGACACCAGGGAATAGAGTAAACACAGTAAGTAATAATCAGGGCCAGATTTACCATGACACCAAAGATGCCTGTACATAAGGCCCTTGCTTACTGGGGGTCCCTTCTGAGCAGGTATGATTCCATGTATATATACAGTGCACAGCACTGCACAACTACATGATAAAGGGCAGCAGAACTCTGGATTATTTTGAGCAGTTTTCTGGGCACTGGGCAGAAGCAGATAGCAGGGCTGAGTGTGAAGGAAGAGTCCAGACTGATATCTAAACACTCACTCAGTCTGTAATGGGATGGAGGGTTGGGTGGGTGCACACACCTCGCAGATGCAGTCGCGAGCCGGGGAGCACAGGAGAAGTCTGATCAAGCAGACAGAGGTGAGAGTCAGGGATTGAGATGGAGTTAGCACAAGCAGTGGTGTAGCATGGCTGCACAGACTGATCAGGGTGGTCATGACTGTGTTTTGGTGCCATTCTGACAATCAGTGGCAGGGCCATGGAGGATGGATGTCTTTTCCCTCCATGCTTCTAGTGAAAGAGCCATGGTTGGAGCACTGCTAGCCTGGAGCAAAGTCAAGACTCATCTGGTGCAACAGAGAATCACTGAGTCTGAAAAAATGTTATTCTGAATGATCAGGCAGATGAATTAATATTTGGTGGTTCAGGAGCGAGGAGGCTAAGAAGAGCATGTTGGGGCAATGACAGAAATGTATCCACCCAGCTCGCAAGGTAAGGGTTAATGAACCGCTCTCCCTGCCCCAATCACTTTGCATCAGGACCCCCCCTCCCAAAATTAAAAAAATGCTGTTTGGGCTGCATGCATCTCATTTTGCTAAGGCGCCAGTCTGGTTAGTGATCCTGGTCAGGGAAGCAATGCTGGGGATTAGCAGATTTTTGGCAGGTTGTTGTTGTTTGTGTTGGAATTTGTTAGCTTGCAGTATTTGTTCCTGACTGCTTTACTATTCGCAGACATCTGTACTAGCAACTAGTTGCATTAGATTACAGTATCTATCGAGATCGGGAGGGACCACAGCAGGCATCCGTTAAGGTGGAGGGGTTCAGATGTTTGATCTTGTGTCCCTTAAGTAAAGTTACTGGTTTAATTGTACTTCCAAAATGAACTCCATATGCTTCCAGCTCAAAAGGCATCCCCAGAAAGTGCTTGAATTTTTTATTTATTTTTGAGAGGGAAGACAGGATGGGGGGGGATTTGGAGTGTGGAGCTGGTTTATTTGTGTTTCCATCACTGTCTCCAGGAAAAAGTGGTTTTATTTTCTGTAACAACCCCCTCAACACACACACACACACACACACACACATATGTACACATTCTTCCTTAAGAAGAAAAGAGATAAAAATCCATTATTGCAGGTTTTTCCAAACCTCTGCTAAAATATAGGAGTTGCTGTGCTACTGTGCTTTTACTGGTAATGACGTGGTACCTTGTGTTCCCATCAGTTGTCCTCTTGGTGCATATTTTGACTGCTGCCTTTCTGTGCCTAATGATGCTTCAGCCAAACAAAATGTGATGACCTACATATTTTTTTTCTCTTGCACCACTACAAAGGGATTCTTGCTTTTTACTTTCAAATCTGTTAGCCCCTTGCCTCCCCTTTTTCATTAATGGTTGGAGGAGAGCTGAACTGTAAAACAGGAAGTCCAGGTTTGAGTCCCAACTTAACCATTGGGTCACTATGTGGCCTTGAGTAAGTCACCTCTCTGTGCTCTCAATATTCCTGAAATTGGGTTAAAAATAGGATTTCATGTTTTTTGGGGGTACAGGTATTAAATGTTTGAGAGAACAGTTTGGTTTTGTAATTCACCCCCCCTGCCCCTGAGCGGTTCTTTAGCTGACTGGAAAGGAACTGACTGCTTAGTCTGGTTAAGCCTAACCCAAAACAGAAAAGTCTGAGATATTATGTGGAGAGCGACTGTCTTACATAATGCTTTTTGTTTATTTGTAACTGTGAACAGAATGCCAGCTTTGCTTATGCCAGTTATTAACCAGCAGTTGATAAGTTGTTTGCACAGGTTACTTGATGACTGGTTTTCAAATTGTCTGTGTACTACTGCATGTAATTCAATTACTCTTGAAAGATGGAGATGGGGGAGGCTAGACCTGAAAAAGACTGCTACTATTTATTCTGCTAGTTCTTCTGCACTATTTTGCCATTTCACCTTAGCCCTGACTTGATTGGACTATACAATACTGAAACTGTTGTTTGCTAATAACCAGATTTCTTAGTGATGATGAGACCTAGTAGCCACTGATTACACTAGCAGCATATCTGCCTCTGGGCCTGAAGGTTGTGGGTACTAGTCCCATGCTTGGACTTAATAACCCCAACCACTTGTACATGCACACCCCTGTAGCACAAGAGGGGTGCTGTGCTGCCATAATGGGCGCTTCTTCAATATGATCGAGGTGGGGGAGGGTGCCTCTGCTCCTCATTGAGGATTGGATGACAAAGGAGAGACCCGTGGACACTGCTGTGCATAGGGCCCATGGCAATGTAAATCTGGCCCTGGAAATAATATGTTTCACAAAACAAAGAGACAGTGTGAAAGATGTGGCAAGGCAGATGGCTGAGGAGGAGAGTGGAGTGTTGTGCCATCGACAAACTGTATGGCTCAATATTACTTTTGGGACAAGGAAATATACAACTAAAGGGTGTAGAGAGGATCACTGGATATCCCAGAATAGAGTGAACAAAGTAGGTGATATGCTGTTTTACAAAAAATCAAGGCTAAGCGGGGATATTATCTCAGTTTTCTGCATACTCAAAGGTATCAAAAATGCTGCGAAAACAGAAATGCCTTGGGCCAGATATTGAAATAGAAACATAGAAACAGAATTTGACTGCAGATAAGGACCGCTTGGCCCACCCAGTCTGCCCATTTCCCTACCTACTGGATAAGCTGCAGATCCTGGTTAACCAGCAGCCTACTTCTTCCTACCCCCACCCCCTAGAATTGCCTTATGACTGTCCCATGCATGCTTGAATTCCACCACTGATTTTGACTCCACAACTCCTCCGAAGGCCGCTCCATGCATCCACAACCCTCTCTGTGAAAAAATACTTCTTAAATTACCTCTGAGCCGCTCCCCTCTATCTTCAAATTGTGCCCTCTTGTTCTTGCACACCTCTTTTTGAAAGATGCTACCCTCTTGGACTTTGTTGATTCCCTTGGGGTACTTGAACGCGTTTCTATCAAGTCCCCTCTCCCTCCCTTTCCTCGAGGCTATACATATTAAGCTCCTTCGCTCTCTTCATATGTCTTCGTGCAGACCCTGCACCATTTTAGTTGCCCTCCTCTGGACAGCTTCCATCCTGTCTATGTCTTTGCGGAGATTGGGTCTCCAGAACTGCACACAGTACTCCAGATGGGGTCTCACCAGCTGTCTGTACAGAGGGATAATAACTTCTTGTTTTCTACTGGTGATGCCTCTCCATGCATCCCAGTATCCCCCAAGCCCTCCTTGCTGCCCTCTCACATTGCTTGCCCACCTTTAGGTCATCTGATATGACTACCCCAGGTCCCTTTCCATTTTTGTTGTTGTTAGTATCTCACCCCCCATTGTGTACTCTTCCCTGGGTTTTGTTTCCCAGGTGCATTACTTGCACTTCTTAGCATTGAATCTAAGCTGCCATACATTTGACCATTCCTCTAACTTGCCAAGTCCCTTCTCATCCTTTCCACCCCACCCTGTGCATCAACTCTGTTGCAGATCTTTGTGTCATCTGCAAAGAGACATCCTTTTCCTCCAGTCCTTCTGCAATGTCGCTTATAAAGACATTGAAGAGGACCGGTTCTAATACTGAACCTCATGCTACCCACTAGTAACCCTCCTTTCTTCTGAGTGGACTCCATTTACTATTACTCTCTGTGTCCTATTCTCCATCCAATTCTTACCCAGGGTGTCATCTTGGGACCCACTCCCAGGCTGGCTAACTTGTATATTAATCTTTGTGTGGGACTGTGTCAAATGCCTTGCTAAAGTCTTGGTAGACCATGTCCACAGCCCCTCCCTGATCTACTACTTTGGTCACCCAGTCAAAGAAATCTATCAGATTCGTTTGGCATGACCTTCCCGCTGTGAATCTATGCTGCCTAGAGTCCTGTGCCCCTCTGGCCTCTAGATCGCTGACAATTCTTTCCTTCAGAGTGATTCCATCATTTCCTATCACTGAGGTTAAACTAACAGGTCTGTAGTTTCCTGCTTCTGCCTTGCTCCCACTTTTGTGAAGGGAATCACATCTGCCCTCCTCCAGTCCTCGGTACCACCCCATCCTCCCATGATTTGTTGAAAAGGGTAGTCAGTGGTGTCACTAGTTCTACCCTTAGTTCTTTAGAATTCTGGGATGAATCCCATCAGGCCCCATTGCTTTGTCCACCTTCAGTTTTAAGAGTTCTTTCAGAACCCTTTCTTCTGTAAATGGGCTGGTATCAACTTCTGTATCCAGAGTGTTTCTACTGTTTGTTTTATGTACCTCCCCTCTTCATTTGTAAATACTGAGCAAAATATTTGTTTAGTATCTCTACCTTTTCACAATCTCCCTCTGCCCACCCTCCCTATCCCCTTTATTAAGCCTCACTATCCCTCCCTTGGTCTTCCTTCGCTCCCTGATGTACCTATAAAAGGTTTTATCCCCCTTCTTAACTGAGTTGGCTATCTTTTCCTCAGTTTGGGCCTTTGCTGTTCTGACTGCCTTCCCAGCCTCCTTTTGCTTTAACTGATACAGTTCTCTGTCCTGCTCCTTCTGCGATTCGTTGTACTTCCTGAATGCTTTCTTTTTCTTGAACCTTCACTGCCACTTCCTTTGAGAACCATAGTGGTTTCTTACATCATTTGTTTTCTTTATTTGCTTCACACAAAGGCTCGTTACCTCTGTGATGGCAGTTTTATTATTCCCCATTGTTCTTCCACCTCCTTCTTGCCCATTTGCTAGTGCATTCCTTAGGCACTCACCATTTTGGCAAAGTCAGCCCTCCTAAAGTCCAGTACTTTTGTCTTTGTAAGGCTTGACTCTATTGCTGTGTTTATTGTGAACCATACTGTTCGATGGTCGCTAGTTCCCAGATGGCTACCCACTCTACATCTGTGATCCTCTCTCTATCTCCATTTGAGAGAATCAAGTCTATATTGCTCCCTCTCAGTGGGCTCCAATACTAGTTGTCTAAGACATGCCCCCTGTAGGGCATCTAGAATAACTCCACTCTTTGAAGTGGCAGCTGCAGCTGCACTCCAGTTAACATCTGGCATATTCAGATCACCCATCAGCAATATCTCCCCTTTTTCTGCCATTCTAAGTATACTTTCTATCATTTCCTTGTCCATTTCCTCCCCCTGAGAAGTGGGTCTGTATACAACCTCTGTGAGGATTGTGGTGCCATTGCCTGTCTCCAAATTTACCCACAGTGCTTCTTCTCCTCCCTGTTTACCCTTTTGTTCTGTTGCTTTTATTCCTTCCCTTATGTAAAGAGCTACTCCTCCTCCTCTTTTACCCTCCCTGTCCCTCCTGTAGATAATGTATCCTGGTATGTTTACGTCCCAGTCATGGTTTTGTGTGTACCATGTTTCTGTGACTGCCATGGTATCCAGATGTTCCTCCTCCATCAAGGCCACTAATTCAGGAAGCTTGTTACCCAGACTACGGGCATTGGTACTCATTGCTCTCCATTTTTTGATGGCTTTACCTTCTGTTGCAGCATCCCCACTGACCGTTCTACCTCAGTCTTTTCTCATTTAGTACCCTGTTTTGTAGGGAGGCTGGGATTTTCCTGCTGCTTGACAGTGCCTCCCTTGACTAGTTTAAAAGCTTGCCAATGAAGCATTTAACCCGATTGCTCAAAAGACTTGTTCCCTTCCTGGACAGATACAGACCATCCTGCCAGTATAGGCTGGTGTCCCTCCAGGTGGAACCCCAGCCCCAATGAAGCCAAACCCCTGTGCTCCACACCATTTTTTCAACCATTCATTAAACTGCATGGTGCTAATTACCCTCGCCTCCCCCATGCCTTTGACAGGCAGCACCTCTGAGAAGGATACTGTGTGTGCTACTTGTCTTAGACCCCTCTCCAACTGTGCAATGTCCTCCTGCACTGCTCTAATCTCATGATGAGCCAAGTCATTTGTCCCTAGGTGGACAATTACGTCCAGCTCAGACTCCCTTCAGCTGTTCTCGTGATCCTGAGTATCGCTTCCTGTCCCTCCAAGCCATGGCACCAGGCAGGCACCTTACTTCAGTTTTCCCAGCTCCCCAGTTCTATACCCTAATAATTGGAGTCCCCACCAGGAGCTGCTTCCTTTCCTGTGGTGTCCTCTGCCTCCTTCCTGTGGGCCTCTCTTGTGACAGTTGTCATCAGTCTTCTCTCGGGTGCATCCATAGGGGAGCTATGCTCCCCCAGAATGGTGTATGGATTGTAGAGTGGAACAATTGACTGGTGTGCCTCTGTTCCACCATCCTCACCCTCCCTGAGCCCACTGTGGTCCAACTGCTGTGCTTTCTTCGCAACCTCTGAGGTAGTGGTGGTGGCGCTAGTGCTCCCTGGATGGGGGAGGTTCCCTTCCTACTGTCCAGTGTGGCCTGGAGGAAGGTTTCCTTACTACTGTCCAGTGCGGCTTGAAGACGGGCAACTTCCTCCCTCAGGGCAGAGAGTTGTCTGCAAATAGGGCAGCATCTCAGCCTCCAGAAAGACTCCAGGAAGACTGCTGCCCCACAGCCGTTACATTGCACTACTCCCCACATGTTTATCTACTTTTTTGTTTGTTTGTTTTTGTGTGTGTGTGTGTGTGTGTGTGTGTGTGTGTGTGTGTGTGCGCATGTCGTTTGTGATTGGTTATATAGAAATATATATATTATACAATGTTTATGCTTATATTGTCAGTGCAGTGTGCTAGAGAGGATATGACAATGATATGCACCTTGCACTCTTGAGAAAATGATGTCAGAACCTCAGGTATAAAGGAACTATTTCCAGGGGTGGGTGGGGTAAGGGTGGGAAGAGGTTGGGCTAAACTGTGCCCTCACAAAATAATCAGCACATATTGAAATAAAGCACAAAAGCAGAGTGCAAAGGTTTGTGCTGCACTTGTGCCCAACCCAGAGGTTGCTATATTCAATTGGAGAGTGCACTGGCACTATCCTACTGAATATTGGATCATGTTGGCACAGTGACTAAGTCAAGTTGTGCTGCTCCAACATAGACCTCAACTGAAGCCAGCCCATAGGGAATTGTTCCCCCAGACCAGATAGTACCAGGAGCTGCAGTGTGATAATCAGTTGTAAAATGCAAATAAGCCCATTGGGCATACATGGTGCTAAGGAGTCATCGGCATGCCCATCATGGACCCATTTGCATTGGAAGTGGCAGGCTGTTTGTGCCCATCCTGACATCATCCCTGGTGGCTAGTGGCACCCCACACCCTCTGATACCCCACCCTGTGTAATGTGATGGATTCCCTGGTGTCTAGTTCAACCCCCACCCCCAGATCCGCCATCCTATAGATAACACCCATTATTGGTGACTAGCGGCACCCCCCCAAATGAATTTCCTGTTGCTGAGACATCACTGTTGACAAGTGCCCCCCACTGCACATCCATCCCATTGATAGTAGGATGTATCTTGGTGATTACTGGCACTCCACTGAACACCTGTCCCATAGACTGCTATTTAGTCCCCAGTGTCTCATGGCACCCCCAACCCCTGCTAATCCATCTGAGTGAGTAGCCCCACAGCCCTGGTGTCTGATGGCATGCTCCACTCTCCTTAATTCCTGGTCCATGCCCCCTATACAATCCTTAGTGTCCATAGGTACTCCCGCTCCCAACTCCCAAATGCCAGATGACAGATGCACTGGCACTCAGTAGCAGTCCCAGGCCCCCCACCCACCTTGCGCACACCCAGTGCAGCACCCACCCCAATCCTCCCTTTACAGGGCAGGATGGAATCATGCAGTGCATCCCTCTACAGCAACCTTTAAAGTCATCCTCTCACCTCCCCTGCTGACCACGAGATGAGCTGCAGTGTGTGCTCGTTCCATGTGCATGGGGGAGCCACTTGTCAAGCCGTCTTTTGGATGAGACATTAAACAGAGGTCCCATCTGCCTGGACTGGTGGTAGTTCAGATGGATGTTAAAGATCCCATGGCACTTATCGAAAAGAGTAGGGAAATTTCTCTGGTGTCCTGGCCAAATTTCCCTCATTCACTAAAAATACCACCAACAGCTTAA
This sequence comes from Neoceratodus forsteri, assembly GCA_016271365.2. NCBI lineage: Eukaryota > Metazoa > Chordata > Ceratodontiformes > Ceratodontidae > Neoceratodus > Neoceratodus forsteri. The sequence continues at coordinate 1,384,085,874 of CM057455.1, forward strand.
TCTGGTTCAAGGTCAGTTGCATTCATCTATATCCCCCTCCTCCTGGGTCGTGCCTGAAAATAGGCAGGATTTGTCTAGTGCACTTACCCAGTCAACAAAAAATAAATAAAATAAACTGTGACTATCTTCTCAGCACAGGGACATTTGTTCAGGGGTGGGGATGCTGCTAGCCAACAATGACTGGTGTTGTCTATGGGATAGGGGGATCAGAGGATGGGAGTGCCACTTGACACCAAGGCAGACAGTCACAGTACCGGGATGGGAGATCAGAGGGTGGGGGTGCCACTAGATACCAGGGAGGACATGAAAAGTAGCAGGACTGGGGATCAGAGGGTGACGGGGGTGCCACTAGACACCAGGGCAGACAGTCACCATACCAGCCTGGGAGAATCAGAGGGTTGGGGTGCCACTAAGCCCAGGGTTATGATGATACTCACCCAGACAGGTGATCGGGAAGTGGGGAGAGCCACCAGACACCAAAGTTAGGGTGATGCTCACCCAGACAGGTGATCTGGGGGTGGAGGGCACTAGACACCAGTGCCTACATTGCATTTTCTGGGATGGGCAGTCAGGGAAGGGGTGCCACTAGACATCAGGGTATCATTTTTATCGCTGGGACTGGGGTTCAGAGATTTGGGGGGGGGGCAGGTGGTTACAGTACAGCCATGTTGCCACCAGGCATTTGTGCCCAGTTAAGACTAGGTTTGTAAAGGTAGTAAATAGTTCCCCTTTAGGCACCATTTACCATTGACACAAACCTCTAAAACTGCTGCAGCCCCCATATGCAGGAGGTACCCCTTCATTTGCTTGGGTACTGCATTATGTTAGAGCTCAGGCACTAAGGAGTTTAGCCCATTCTACAAGGGTCTGTGCATATAGATACCACCCTCAAACTGGGTGCAAAAGTCAGTTAGCACAGGCTAACACCACTTAGCACCTTTGCTAACTTTTGAATATCAGCAGAACTTGGGGATGCACCCTGAAGCTTACCACGATCAGTACTGGTAGACTAAGCACAATCATGTGCTTCTTCACAGTAATACAATCTAAGTGACTTGTCGGCACACAGCAGTCCCCCACGGCTCAGTCCATAAGTTGCACCATTGGAAGGCTGGTGGCAGGGAACACTGGGACATATACTAGGTAAGCATGGCAGACAGAGGGTTGCAGGATCAACCAGATAAAAAATTAAATTACGAAATAGTAAGTACATTAAAAAAATGTCCTTTCACTGCATTTTTCTTAATTGGGACCTAAAAGTCATGCTGCATTACGGTAGAGGAGGTGAGGATTCCCCTTTAAAGTTGGTTTGCTAACTTATAAGACTCTACATGAATTGGGTCCTGATTATCTGTTAGATGTCCTGCACCATTATGTGCTGTCACCTCTCATCACTCCACTGAGATGTGCCTCTTAGCTGTACATAGGCCTTGCTGAAAACCTCAGGAGACTCAGCCTTTGAGGTGGCAGGACCATTCTTATGGAATTAGCACCAGAGGGTCCTCAGACAGGGCCCAATGGCGTCAGCCTTTAAAAATGTGTCTGAGGACCTTTTCATTCAATCAGACTTTTGAGGATCAATATATCTTCTCCATTATGCCCCTCTCAACACAGTGTTAGGAGTTTTATATGTTTTAACTGCTGATTTATGATAATTACACGCCTGTTTATTGACTGATTTTAATTTCTGCACTTTTGTAAAGCACCCTAGGCCTCCGGATAATGGCAATGCTATAAATAAAACCTACTACATCTCTCAGAGGGTGAAGAACCTAAAGACAGCCTAAAAGTATAGAAAGTACTCATGAATATGTATTGATGTATCTGAACTCATATGCATTCCCACTGTGTTATATTATATGATTGTATCTACGTCTGTATTGTTCGATAGAGTGTAATGTTTATCCTGTGATGAATTTTGTTTTGTTTTATTCTCAATTGCAAAAAAAAACTAACAGCAAAAAAGGTATAGGTAATAGGTATGAAGACAATGCAGGCCTTCAAGGTACTATAAGCCTGAATACATTTCAGATTTCTGAGGGAATCATTGGGTACCATGGGTTGTAGGGTTGATCAGATTTCTGATGATAAATACAGAATCATTAGATTCCAATCCATTTTTAGGATTTTGGTTTTATGCCCCCCCCCAAAAAAAAATAATTCCAGAAACAATTTTCGGATGCACAATCAGAATCTGATTTTGGCATCTGAATGTAGTTCTGTAAAAAACTGCCACTTTCTCATACCTTATACAGCTGGTGCTGCTGTGTGCCAGCTGGGGGAGTCTCAGGGCTATTGGTGATGGGGCTTTTGGATCATGGACACCCTGGAGGCTGGGAACTCAGAGGGGGTCTTCATATTGACTGGCTACCAGTGTAGTAGCACTGATGGATTTGGATAACAAATGGGACTGCCAGCCCAACAACCTCTATGCTGCCTCAGCTCCCAGGGACCCCAGGCAGCTGGTAAGGGGAGGGTGACAAGGATGGGGCAGGGTTTTGTGAGAGTTACTGGGTAGGGGAGGTTTTACTTAATGGTTAAATGGTGTTGGATGCAGAATCAGAACTTCTGATTCCACCTCAGATTTCACCCAATGCCTTAATCAGAGGCAAAACAGAGTCAGAGTCAGAATCAGAAATTCCTGTAATCTGAATAGACACTGACAGAATGGATTCCATAAAATTCAAGAACCCCTACTGGGTAGTACAGTGGGTAGGGAAATCTATACAGTACACATTTTCACATCATATCTATTCATCCCTGCTAAGAAAGCAATGAGTTAGAGGGACATGATGAAGCTAAAGTTCCTTCCAACCTTAAATTAGTTTTACTCTGTAATTACACACACATAACCTGATACACCCAACTGAAACTCTACTTATCTAATTGGTAAGGTATTATGTCAGTCTAGACATGTAAAGGGTTAACCTTTGTATGAACAGAACTGGTTTGAGGATCAATAAAAGCAGCAGACGTAGTGTTTGAGGAAAAAATCTCAATATTACAGTTCACCCCAGTTTAGAAAAGGTAGTAATTAAATACAGTACTTACCTACTTCTGAGTGAACTTAGGGAAGGGATCTGGAAAACATACTGTAGATAGGGCACCTGTAAAATAAGAATAGAGTGGTCAAAAAGATTCCATAGTTCTTGAGAAAGATAAGACAGATAGGACAGGTGAAAATGTAAATAATACTTATCTAATGGGTTGTATTGGGCTCTGTAAACCTGTTAAAAAAGAGAGAGAGAGATAAATAGATTAGAATAAGTGAAAGGATTCAGAGAGCAGGAAAACTGGATATGCAGTGATATCCTAGACGCCATCGGGGGGGATAAAGGAAAAATGATCCCAGCATCACCAGCTACATTCAAGCCCCACTTGGCCACCTACACCCCATCACCTGCAAGTGCTCCTGTGAGATCTGCCCTACTTCTGCCACAGCCTAGGCTAAGTGATTGTAAGTTGGCCTCTGCCAAGGTGCTGGGGCTGTGGGGTAGACAGGGGTAGACAGGGGCCAGGCTTGGAGGGGTGCCAAAGGACAGATTAAAATAAAAAAAATCTGTATTTCTTTCACTGAAAAAATATGTACTTTTGTAGGTTTTTATGTTATACTGTAATTTACTTACCCAGGATAGATCCCATTTTTAATGTGATCCTGCTTCTAAACATTAATTCCTACAGCTGCGTGAACTACAAGTTAAGTGACTGGCTGAAGGACACATAGTATAAAAAATAGTTCCTAGATTAGGAAACACCTTTCTCAGTTAAATGTTTTACAAAACTGTAGAAAAAGATACCTGAAAATCTCTGCAGAATCTTTTCTCTAGACAGGTCTAACAAAGCAGTTCCACCACAGGTCTCACAAAGCAACTCCAACTGCCAAGGCTGATTTCAAAGTAGCAGTGAACTAGGAAGTGCACCACCCTTGTAGTATCATATGCAGCCAAAAAGCCAAGGGGTTATGGGAAATTCAGTTTTTCATGAGTAGATTTTAAGGCATCAGCAAGTGCAATCTGTCAGTTTTTCAAGATGTTCCAAATTATTTATACAAAAAATGGGGGTCATAAGGATGATTACACAAGGGTGTATCTTAAAAGACTGGCTTTATTTAACCATTTGCTTACCTAGGGTTGTCAAATGAAGATGAAGGATCTTGTTTTCAGTGAAGTCCTGTTTTTTTTTTTTGCTCAATTTGTCAGAAGTTAAAATAGAGCCTAAAGAGATCAAATATAGTCACATATGAACAAGAAGCTACAGTGGCACACCTGAAATATTTAATCAATAAGGAATAACTAGGGTTTGCATTAACCATATGTAAATCACACCCTTGGGTTGTAATGTGGCACAAAGTGAAGCTGAATGCCACATGTCCCTAGAGTGTGATTAACATATGGATAATGTAGCCCCTGGGAGTATCATATTACTTTTTTAGCAATGCAAATAAAAAAAATATTCAAACTAGCTGTTTGAATTTTTTTTTAATTATTTATATCCAAGGTCACTGTTTTATGGTGCTCAGAAACACTAAATTCCATTCTAACCATCCAAAATTCTGGAATTTTACTGGTGTTTCAGAATCCAAATTCTGGGATTTTACCAGTAATTCAAAATAGAATATTTATCACACATTCTTTTTTAATATTAAAGTAGTCATAATGGGGCCTATTCATGAATGGCTGTGGGGGCTACATGCTGTGTAAGTTGGGCACATAGCCATTGCACAGCTGCCCCTGCCCACTACTCCCCTTCCACCACTTACAGGACAAGGATGCACCCCCCTGTACACCCAATCCCTGGCCGATTGCATAGCTCTGCACAGGGGTGTGGCAGTGCGGGGGGTGAGCCTGTGGAATGCTGTGTGCATGAGTTTCCAATTCTGCATCTGGAACGCAGCCATAAACCACTTTGGCTGGCTACATGCCCCCTGGGGAGGCTGCCTCTGGATGTGGTGGGCACAGCTGGGGGCAATGGCCCCACAACAATGCAGCCCTTGCCATCAGGGCACTTCTGGTGGCCTGGGTCAGGTGGACAGGGAGGACCAACTCCACAGCTCAGTTGGTGCACTGTGTGCCGGCTGGCAACATGGCACCAGAAGCATGCAAGGGATCCATTGAGGGTCCCTGCCTGGGCAGCCAATTGACTGCTCATCACAATCTGCACTCCACATCCACCGGCCCCCCTTGAACCTGTGCGCTGGGGATGGAGCCACATAGGGGAGCCAGGAAGAGGCCAGCAGTCATGAATGTGGCTAATGCACGGAACTCCCTCGGGTGCAGAGCTGGCCACCCCGATATGTGCCTCTTGTGCAAGTGTTTTTGAATTGGCCCCAATATTTTCATCATGTTTCAATGCAGATTTAGAGTAAGCTACCTAAGCAGAAAACAACACGATTTAATCAATATTGCATTTTATTATAGCTAATTAAGTTATGCCTGTACCTGAATACTTATTTAAAAAGAGTTACCTTCTCAAAACAAGCCAGCATGTAAAAATAAATGGCCCACAGCAGCAGTACAATTTTCCTAGCTAGGAGAAACCAGTTTCTACCCCTATTTTATAACAAAAGGAACACTAAAGCGTGTCATTTTCATGTTGTGAATTTTTGTAATCCGTGTTTGTGATGTATGCAATAAAACTTCTCCTAGCTGAATTGACAATTAATGTGATTTATTTGAATGACATTTACAAAGACACACATGAAAAAAACATTTTAAGTACACATGACTGGCTACATATGCTATACAAATTAATGACACATATTAAATGAAAATGTGGCTACATATGCTACAAACTAAAGACATATATAATTACATGTAAATCTATATTGCACGTGGAAGTGGTGTTTTATTGCAGTGACTCACCATTTTTTTCAAGAATCATCTCATTTACAGTATTGCTCAAGAAGCATCTCATTTAAAATACTGCACAAGAATCATCTCATTTACAGTATTGCACAAAAACCATATCACAAACAAGTTTGAGACATCAGATTGTGTGTTGGTCTACTTATTAAAAAGCATCATTGTAAAGTTTTAAATGTTCACAGTTAGGCTTCTCCATTGGTCAGTTAAGATCTGTCCATATGCAGAAAATAACCGCTCCACATCTACACTCGACACTGGGATCCAGATGGTCTGAAGGGCTGCCTTAGTTAGAGTTGGTACCAGAGGTGACATTGAAAGCCAGTATTGGTGCAGATCAAAATATACCACATTCAGTATTTCCTGCACATTCTGTCGTGTGTAAATCTCCCAGTCCTTCAACGGGGCAGTCTTATTATTTATTTATTTGTTTTTGTTTACCAGGTAAGCACACTAGACAACCAGATGCCTATTTTCAGGTGCGACCCGGGAGATTACAGAGTTGCATACATGGTTATTTCAGGGATACATACATGATTTTACAGAGATACATGATTACAAGGATACAATCAGGTAAAGCAGGAAAAACAATAAGAGCAGGTACAAGCAAGAGCATCAGACATAAACGAGGTAAATGAAGCAATACCAGGGGACCTTATCTATCCAGTGGCAGGAAGGTAATAGCTTCATACAAAGGAGGCCAGCTGTTGGCTAGGAAAAATCAGCCAAACATGACATCTGGAGGCTAGGGGTTGAGGCGTACATGAAGGAGATTACAAAAGGGGATAGGAGAGGCAAAAGGAGCACTTAGCTGGAGCAAGGAAGGGTCCTTGTTATCAGATAATCTGAACCCTTGTATGATTCACTGGAGGGGAAGGTCATGATACCCTACACCATAGAGCCGAAGGAACAGTGGGGCAAGTGACAGGAGTGACTTAAGTGCAGAGGCAGGGAAGGGCAGACTTGAGGAAGCCCCAGAGGGATGCCTTAAAACAGGAATGGGAGGTGGAAGAGTGAGTGCTCACTGGCAGGGAGTTCCATAGCATTGGAGCAAGGGTAGTAAAGGCCCGGTCACCCATCTGAGTGCGTGTTTTAGGCACCAGAAGGACATGGGAGTCATTGGACCTTAGGTGGTAGGAGGAGGAAGGAGGAATGAGGGAAGTTGCTAGGCCAGGAGGGGTGGCAGTTCTGATGACCTTATCAATGAAGTTGCCTAGAATGAAGGACTGGTATTTTTCCGGAGGAAGCCATTCCAGCTGAGAATAGAGCTGGCAGCGATGAGTGAGGTGGGAGCAGAGAGAGCAAAGTGACATATATTATTGTACGCCGTATCCCATTTGGAGAGATTGTTTTTTGTGGTGAGGGCAAAGGAGACAAGGCCATAGAAGAGCGTAGGTAAGAGGACGCCTTTGGCAAGAGTGAGATGTGCCGCCGGGGTGAGGCAAATTTTTGCTCTATATGCAAAGCCCAATTTATGGTTTGAGGCCTTGCAGACATTGTGAATGTGCAGAGTGCAGTCCAGTTGTGGATCTAGAGTCACCCCCAGGTACTTAATGGATGTAGCATCATGTAGGAAGAATCCATCAGCACATGAGATCCTTAGAGGGGAGGGAGCCGCTTTTAGTTTGGCTGAGGAACCAAAGAGCATGGATTGGGTTTTCTGCAAGTTGACAGCAAGCTTGTGTTCAACCAGCCATGCTTGGATCAGGTGGAAGTCAGCATTGAGCTTGTTGTTAATCTCCAAGCTATCCTGTGAGCTGAACAGGATGACTAAGTCATCAGCGTACAAGGTAGAGCGCCCATGGGCCGGGGCCAAAGGCAGTTGATTAATAAAGAGGGAGAAGAGGAGGGGCCCTAGGACAGAGCCCTGAGGGACCCCGCAGTTGACCGGGGCAAGCTTTGACAGGGACTTGTTAAATGAGGTGTACTGCTGTCTACCCAGGAGGTAGTTGCTATTCCAGGCTAGTGCGGGGTGGGAGAAGCCAAGAGACTGAAGAGAGGAGCTCAGAAGAGAGTAGTCAACACAGTCAAAGGCCTTATAGAGGTCCACAAAGATGGCTCCAGTCAGTTTGCCTTGATCAGCAGCAGTTCTAATATCAGAGGAGACAACCACTAGGGCAGTGGAAGTACTATGCCCTTTTCAGAACCCATGTTGGGCAGGGGAGAGTACGTCATAGGCTTGCAGGTAGTGTGAGATCTGCGAGGCGACCACCCTTTCGAGAAGCTTACTGATCGCTGACAGTATTGCTATCGGTCGGTAGTTCCTGGGGTCCTTGGGGTTACCCTGTTTGTGAACAGGGATGACTTTGGCCACCTTCCAAGTGTCAGGGATGACACCCGTCAGAAGGGATCTGTTGAAAATGTGGGTGATAGGGCGGGCAAGTATGGAGGCCCCAAGTCTAAGTAGGCAAGGCTCAAGGCTGTCATGCCCAGCACCAGTATGAGGGGGGAGTCCATCATGAAGCTTCTGGGTCTCCAGGACGGAGATGACCCTGAGGTAGAAGGGGGAATGAGGGCTAGCCTCCACTGGGGTAGTGTCCCATGTTTTGAGGATGTGGGAGAGGAAGGAGAGAGCTGGCAGCTTGGTGAACATGGTGTTGAAGGCATTGGCAATCGTATGTGGGTTATTGCAATTTACCCCACCAATGTGCATGTCAGAGACCAGAGCTCTAGCGGACCCACCGACCAGGTTTTTGATGTTCTGCCAGAAGCTCCTTGAGTTTCTGGCAGAGGAGAGTAGGGCAGATTGACAATATTCACTCTTGGCAGAGCGAATAGCTGTTTTGCAAGAGTTTCTCACTCGTCTGTACTCCTGTAGGTCAGTATTGGAGAGGGAGACCTTGTAACGAGCCCAGCATTTGTCCCTGACCTTCATGAGGGAGAGAAGATCTCCATGAAGCCACTTAGTTACTGTACCCCTTACCCTCCTTTTTGTTAGGGGCGCATGTTTGCCTTGCAGGGGGGTATAGACAGCAAGAAAGTTGTCTAGGGCAACAGAGGGGTCGTTTGCACCTGTGACCTGGGACCAATTAGTTTGACGCAGGTCAGAGAGGTAATCTTCTACAGTGAGTTTGGAGAAGTCCCTCATCTGGATCACTTTGCAGGGAATTATGGGAGCAGAGATGCTCCAGATGCAATAGATGGGAGAGTGGTCCGAGATGATGTCGGGGAGGGTGCCACTGCAGACTATTCTGTCTGGTCTGTTACTCAACACCCAATCAATGAGGGATCCCTTGTCACCTCTTGAGGAGAGCCTCGTGGAGTCTTTAATGAGTTGGCTGAGGGACAGACCCGCCAGTAAGGGCTCATATTGCTGGGCATTTTTGCCCACCCAGTTTAGGTTAAAGTTCCCCAGGACCAGCATCTCATTTGAGCCTACAGAGGCACTGAGACTATTTAGGAGCGAGGAGAGCCCTAGCACGCCACCCTTAGGTGAGTTGTAAGCACATACAAGGTGTATCTTTTTGGTATTGCCAAGCAGGAGTAGAGCATGTAAGGTCTCAGCACCTGGGGTGGGAGAGAGTTGTGCTCTATAATGGATACATTAAGGTGAGCCTTGTAGTATAGGAGCACCCCCTTTTGTTCCCAGCTCTGTCCTGCCTGAGGAGGTTGTAACCCAGGAGGGCACATGCAGAGTCTGGGATGTGTGGTTTCAGCCAGGTTCCCGAGATTCCCATAATATCTGGGTTATAATGGGCCACCCATGCTGTTAACTCTGTTACGTTAGGTAGTAAACTTCTAACATTCAGGTGAACCAACTTATGTAAATTAAGTACCCTGAAAGAGGTGATACTTTGATTGCACAACTCAAAGTCCTCATTCAATTTTGGGAGGTTCAGTGGGTTAAGAATTCAGCATACTTTAAGACATGGGTTTGAGTCCAGGAGTTTTGTCTGATTTAGATTTAGAAGTTTATTTGTTCAATTTTTACATCTTTAAAATGAATACATACATATAAAACAACAATGATGAAAATCATATTTAAACATATATAAAACAATGAATATAATAATAAATTGCAATTTCTATATATTGAAGGTGATATGTTATTCTACACTGTTTTTACTAACATTCTTTATGCAAAATTCATGCATCTGTAATTTCCGTTGTATACAGTAATGTATATTAAGACTTGGCTGTTATGTTTTTGAATTCTTTTCTTTAGGATTCATATGACTGTGAATCCATTGCAAAAATAGCAGCATATCATTTGTATTAAATTAACATAGAAACATAGAACATAGAATTTGGTGGCAGATAAGAACCACTTGGCCCACCTAGTCACCCCATTCCCCTACCTAATGGATAAGCTGCAGATCCTAGTTAACCAACAACCTACTGTACTTCCTCCTACCCCCCACTAGAATTGCCTTATGTCTGTCCCATACATTCTTGAACTCCCCCACTGTTTTTGACTCCACGACCTCCTCAGGAAGGCTGTTCCAAGCATCCACAACCCTCTCCATGAAAAAAATACTTCCTCACATTAGCTCTGAGTCGTCCCTCCCATCTTCAAATTGTGCCCCCTTGTTCTTGCACATCTCTTTTTCTGAAAGATGCTACTCTCTTGGACTTTGTTGATTCCCTTGAGGTACTTGAAAGTTTCCATCATGTCGGCCCTCTCCTTCCTTTCCTCGAGGCTATACAAATTAAGCTCCTTTAGTCTCTCTTTGTACGTCTTCTGGTGCAGATCCTGCACCATTTTGATTGCCCTCCCTTAGACAGTCTCTGCCCTGTCTATGTCTTTGTGGTGATGGGGTCTCCAGAACTGCATGCAGTACTCCAGATGGGGTCTCACCAACTGTCTGTACAGAGGGATAACAATTTGTTTTCTACTGGTGATGCCTCTCCCTATGCATCCCAATATCTTTACTCCCTTCTCATATTGCTTGCCCACCTTTAGGTCATCTGATATAACTACCTCCAGGTCCTTTTCCATTTTTGTTGTTGTCAGTATCTCAACCCCCATTGTGTACTCTTACCCTGGGTTTTTGTTTCCCAGGTGCATTAATTTGAACTTCTTTGAGTTGAATCTAAGCTGCCATACTGTTGACCATTTCACCAACCTTGCCCAGTCACTTCTCAACCTTTCCACCCTCCTTGTGTATCAACCCTGTTGAAGATCTTTGTGCCGTCTGCAAAGAGACATACTTTTCCTTCCAGTCCCTCTGCAATGTCACTTATAAAGACATTAAAAAGGACTGGACCTGACCAGCCCCCCTGGTGCGGCAGTTGGATTTCCGTCTACGATGACAGTGTCCAGGGTTTCCAGAAAGGACATGGGTCACTGGAGGGCCAGCCAGGGGAGAAGACAGGAGCATCCAGTGACAGCTCACCTTCTCCAGGGGGAGGGTGGGGTTATGACCGATGTTTGCTGGCCACTGATGGAGGCTGGGGGCATGTCACGACATCAGGACTTGGATGTCTAGGGGAAGTGGCGGAAGTCAGCACAAGCTATGATGTCTGTGGCACACCACTCTTCGGGCAGAAAATGAGAAAAATGGTGCCTCGGTCAGGTCATATGGCAGCCTCCCGGACCCTCGTTATGCAGATCCAGGACCCCTATCGCCACCTCAGCAGTGTCCAGGGGCATTGAGTATAGCTGTACAGGCTCTTCCCCTACAAAAGTAAGGGACCCTCCCAATGCAGGGATACATTAGGGTTGCCTGGGCTGGCTGTGATGTGGAGTGGTGGGGTCGGGGGTTGCCGAGTGAACAAAGTCCATGTGAGACCCGAAGGAGAGACCAGGCTTAGGTGCGGGTGAGAGTATAAAGAAATAATGCAAAATAAAAAAAGGACTGGACTCAGTACTGAACCCTGTGGTAACTACTAGTAAGCCCCCTTTCTTCACTGTGGACTTTGTTTACTATTACCATCTGCGTCCTGTTGTCCAACCAATGTTTTACCCAGGTTACCACCCTGGGATCCAGTCCTAGGCTGGCTAATTTGTTTATTAATCTTTCGTGCAGGACTGTGTCAAATGCCTTGTTAAAATCTAGGTAGGCCATGTCCACAACCCCTCCCTAGTCTACTACTTTGATCACCCAGTCAAAGAAATTGATTAGATTCATCTGACGTGACCTTCCCACTGTGAATTCATGCTGCCTTGGGTCCTGTGCCCCACTAGCCTCTAGGTACTCAACAATTCTTTCCTCCAGAAGTGATTCCATCATTTTCCCTACCACTGAGGTCAAACAAACAGGTCTGTAGTTTCCTGCCTCTGCTTTGCTCCCACTTTTGTGAAGGGGAATCACATTCGCCCTCCTCCCGTCCTCAGGTACCACACCATCTTCCCATGATTTGTTGAAAAGAGTAGTCAGTGGTGTTACTAGTTCTCCTCTTAGTTCTTTTAGAATTCTGAGTTGAATCCCATCAGGCCCCATTGCTTTGTCCACATTCAGTTCTAGGAGTTCTTTCAGAATCCTATCTCCTGTGAAAGGACTGATATTGATCCTCCCCATCCAGAGTGCTTCTATTGACTGAATTAGGTACCTCCCCCTCCTCTTCCTTTGTGAATACTGAGCAGAAGTATTCATTCAGTATCCCTGCTTTTTCACTGTCCTTCTCTGCCCACCCACCCTCCTCTTTATTCAGCCTCAGTATCCCTCCCTTTGTCTTTCTTCACTCCCTAATGTACCTATTAAAGGTTTTATCCCACTTCTTAACAGGGTTGGCTATCTTTTCCTCAGTTTAGGTGTTTGCTATTCTGACTGCCTTTCCCACTTCCTTCTGCTTTAATTGGTACAGTTCTCTGTTCTGCATCTTCTGTGTTTCCTTTTACTTCCTGAATGCTATGTTTTTCTCCCTAACCTTCACTGCCTCCTCTTTTGAGAACCATAGTGTTTTTTTCTTTTGTTTTAATTTGTTTATTTGCTTCACACAAAGGCTTGTTGCCTCTGTGATTATTTCTGTGGAGTCATTAAAATGCATAATGTTTCTTCTTTTGATAGAATTTCCGTTTGAAAATATTGTGTCAGATGAATGTTTCTCATTTCCTGGTATTTTGGACAATACAAAATAATATGTGGCAAAATTTCCAAGGAATCTATATTACAATCACAATTTAAATTATTTGCATGATTTCTTTCTTTATTATAGAGCAATTTAAGATATTTTGATGGGTATAATTATAATCTAAATGCAAAAATCGTCTGCTCTTTTTTCCCTTTTATATGTATTAAGGATGGTTCTAGATTATGGTTTAACTTAGTAGCCTACCACGAGAGCAACCTTGATTTAGTTATCTTGTTCAACTCTTCCTCATATGCGATTTTCTTAATCTTTCTTTTAGGAGTTTATTATATTATTTAGAAAAAAGTATACTCTTTTTTTTAATCCTCCCATAAATGTACCAAGTTCAGTTTATGTAAAGTTTCTTCTATCTGTCCCAACCATGCATTTTTTCTTCTCCAGTTAGTTCATGTTTGTTTTTCCAACATGCATTTTTTAACCAATATGCTCTGAGGCAAAGAAATAGATTTTATCCAGTATACTATTTTAGTTGCTATTGCAGCATATTTTATCTGGATCCTACCCAGTTCAGCTCTCACTATTTGTAATGCTATTGTTTTTGGAAGTTGCAATAAGATTCTGTATAATTGTCTAAATGTTTTTTCCAGCATTTCAATTTTGTCCATATGCCATATTTCAACTGTATATGGTGCTATTGGTGTTAACTTCATTTCTATTGTTTGTAACATTGATAATATTGAGGGACTGCCATATTTGAAACTGAATCTGAGAAGAGCTTTACTCATTTGCTGTAGTTTTTTTAATGTATATTGTATGTGTTTAGTTGTTTTATTATTAGAAGTTACGTATGTTATACCCTAAATATTTGTACATTGTTACTTGCTCTAATTGGATGTTACATAGTAACCATTTTTGCATTAATTTCCTTTTTCCTGTCACCATTGCTTGTGTTTTCTTTACATTTATGTTTAATTTATTAATAGCACAGTAGTTCTCTGGCAATTTTAAATATTTTTGTAATCCCACAGGTGACAGAGATATTATTATAAGATCGGCATCATAAATTAGCACTGGTATTGGTGTACCATACACAGTCAGAGAATATGAAGAAAATTTGAGAAATGAATCTATAAGATTGTTAATAAATAAATTAAATACTAATGGGGCAAGAATGCACCCTTGTTTGACACCTGTGTTCATTTTGATTGGTTTTGTTAGCTTACCAGTTAAATAATACCTTACCTGGGTCCAGTTATTTGAATATAGATTAATAATTATGCATAAGATTGTGAGGTCCATTCCTAGTTTATTTAGCTTGTCCCATAGTAATGCCCTGTCTATTCAATTGAAAGTGGCCTCAAAGTCTACAAATGTTAGATAAATTGGGAGATGTTTTCTAACATAGTATTTTTCTATAATATGTTGTAAGATGAAACACTGGTCAACTGTTGAGTATCATCTCCGAAATCCAGCCTGATATCGGTTCATCATTTGTTTAGAATCTAGCCAGATGTTTATTCTAGCCTATAATATTCTTGCAAATATTTTCCATGAAAAATTCAATAAGCTTATTGGCCTGTAATTTTTGGGTAGACATAGATCTCCTTTTTTAATATAGGGATATAATATTACCTTTCCATGAATTAGATATATGATTTTCTGTTATCATTTTATTGAATAATAATACTATTATGTTGCACCACCATTCTAATTGTATTTTATATAAGAAAGAGGGTAATTTATCAGGTCCTGGAACTTTATTTGGTCTTGTTGCTTTTATTGCTTCACTGATTTCTGTGGATGGTATATCCAATAAATGATTTTCTCTTCTTTGGGTTATGTATGGGGGAACATCATTAGTTACTGTGTTATAGAAAAACAATTTTTTATAGTAAAATACCCAATAGTAAGGGTGTATATTTGCTCTTATATTAGTTGCATAGTTTCCTGTTCCTGTTGCAACAAGTTGCCAGAATTTTTTTATGCTTCCTGATTTTGTAACTTTATACATTTTGTTCAACTGCATTTGTTGAAATAGAGTTTTCTGTGTTTCCATAAAGACTTTATTATCTTTTCTGGTTTTATTCAATACTTTAATGTTTTCTGGTGTATAGTGTTTCCGTACATAGCGTATCAGCTTTGCCACATTTTTCTTGTATCTTATATAATCCCTATTAAACCATGTTTCATTAGTTGATTCCCTTTTATGATACAGGACTGGTAAACATTTACTTGACATCTCCTGTATGATGTCATGCATCACCTTGGCAGGAGTGTTGTCTGTTATTGCATATTTTTTTTTTATTTGAGAGTGATAACTCATAAGGGTTGCAGTTATTTGTTGATCTACCATCTCTGAGTATATCACTTTTATTATTTCTGAGTTCAGTTTGTGAGTTCACTTGATTTTCATTTGTAGTGATCAAATGTTTAGTTGTTAGAATCAGCAAAAAAAGATCACTTTCTTCTCTTAATATTATATCAGAATTTGAATTTAGCCAACCCAGTTGCACTGAGGGTTGAGGCACTGGACACCACACCTCACAGCATGCCAGCGATCCAGGTTTGGGAGTAGACTTGGGCCATCGGGGGTAAAGCAGAGGAGAGGGAGGATAGAGCATCCCGTAACAGCTCTCCTCCCTCTGGGGAGGTGAAGGAGTTTGCATTGCTCTACAGCGGCAACTGGAAGAAGCCAGGGGCATTGCTAGAAGTGTGTGTAGTTGAGGGATGGAACACAGTTGGCATCGGTACATGAGCATGGATGCCATTGCATGTCTGACTCCAAGGGAGAAAAATCCAGGTGGAAAATTCCGGGGTGGTTGAGGCAGCTGATGGCCATGCGTCACACACCCAGACATGAGAGGTGTGCCCTCCAGGAATCAGGATCTGGGTCCCCCAAGTGGAGGACTCTGCATGCCAGCCTGCATGGAGTACAGCATGTCACTGGCCAGACTGGGGCCAGGGGTGCGGGTGTCTGTGGCCGGATGACTCACCACCCACTTTACAGAGGTAAATGAAAAAGAATATCATGATAAAAAAATTGAATTTAAGTATACCTGCCAGGGTAATATACATATGTAATCAATCATACTTGCTAGAGAGATATGTGTAATATGATGTATTAATCCCCTCATACATTCCATTTACTACCAGTAACCCCAGGTTTTTTAGTCACTGGAAAAACTTTCTGCCATTCCCATTAGTTTTCTTATCTTTTAATCTGTTTTGTTGCATCTTTATATCAATTCTTAATTGGAGGAACCTATGACCTAGCCTAGCATTGAAGTCACCAGTTAGACAGATTTCCTGCAAGTCACCAGTTAGATAGATTCCTGCTTCTGGAGCGTTCATCATTGCATCATGCAGTGAACTTACAATTTCACACCAGATATCTATGTTATAATGTCTCAAATTTGTTGGTGGTACAGATTCATTAACTAAATGAAACAAATTGCTTCCCCACTGTATTAACACAACTTGTATTGTCAGATTGTTTTTTAAGTACTGCTTTTATTTGGATATTGTTTTAGACTTTAATAAAAAATAGAAAGTCCTCCCACTGGTCTACCAAATTTCAGATTTTTCTTTCCTTGAGCTGTGACAACAGTATAGCCTGGTATATTGAGATCCTCTAGTGCCCATGTCTCTTGTAATGATAGAATTGTATGGGAAGACAGAAAGTTTAAAAATTCTGGATTCATTACATTCTTGGAGAACCCTGTAACATTCCAGGAAAACAGCATTTAATAATTCTCTTAATGATTTAGTGTACGTCTTACGTTTGACTGAAATGTTTTCCCTTTAAGTCAATTTGGCGTCAAATTAGTCAGTATCTGATATCAAGTTTGATAACTGAATTGGTGAAACTTGATCATTTAAAACAGATTTTATTGGAGCACATGGTTTTCCCCTTACAGTGCTTCATTCTGTTTTTATATTGTTCTGGAGGTTGCTGGTTCTGTATCTATCCAGTCGCATAGATGTTTTTTCAGTTTCTTCAAACTGGTCTTGAAAAAAATTGTAAACCTTTTAATGTGCTCATCCCTTCCTTTACTCTACAGTTGAGACAGGTTGATTTGTGTCTTCTCACCAAACCCTTAATTTTTTGTCATCCCAACCTTGAATTGGCTCCTAATCGGCATCAGTGTGTCATATGCAGACACCTCAAGAGGTTTCTCTTTAGACTGCAGAAGTTCAATGGCAGCAATAATGTCTGTTGAATTCTCCAAAATGAACACCAGTTGTGCTTGGAGCTCTTCGTACCACTCCTCCAATAAGGTTCTCAGGTTGTTAACTGAAGTGGCATCACTTGCACCTTCCTTAAAAAAGTCCCTCAGGTATTGCAGGTGTATCGAGTGGTATGCCACAGCTGTGAATGATGTGTTCCATCTTGTGAGAACTGGAACTGGTGGCAAAATCAATCTAGTCCCATGGAACATCTTGCTCCTCCAAAAATGTAATGTACTCTTTCATTTACGGGATTGCCAAAAGGTGTATTTTACTAAAAAAACAAGTTCATTTACTCTTTTAAAGTGGTACAGCCATGTATCTCCAACAACAGACAACACGTACTCAGCAGCAAACATGCATGACATGGTCCACAATAACCCCACAAAGTGCATCGTTGAAACAATTAATCATGCACCGAGCACCATCACTGACAAAGGACACAACATTCTTAAACTCAATATTATAACTTTGTAATGTCCTCAGGACAGCTTGAGCCACTGTGGAATGGTTTACTCCTTCAAGTTCTGTAGTGTTGCCAAGGAATGTCCTGCCCCCTTCCAACACAAATATAATATTAAGTATGCACCGTGCCTGTGCGTCAGAACTCTAGTCACATATGAGAGATAGTGATTTTCCAGCCGGAGCTGTATTAAGGTCTGTATCAAGCTGATCTCTTAACTTTGGAATGCAGACCTGCCTCAGAGTATTTGTTTGGGCAGAGCTCCAATCCCCTTCACATATTTGTCCATCCTTTCCCTTATCTGTTGCTGATCCAGCTTCTCTAATGGGATAATTGCCACACTCCAAACTTTCACTGTATCCATGACGAGGTAATTTCTTGCTAATGATGCCTCAGTGGCAGATCTGAAACTGCTGGTTAGGGTCACCTGCTTTGTTTGCTTTCCTTCCCTGACAACTCATGCTTTATTCCTGGTGTGTTTCAGGCTGAGCAAGTGATCCTTCACTATGTCCTTCCTTGTATGATCCAGGACATGGTTGCAGCATGGACAGAAAAGTTTTCCTCCATCCTCATAGAGGCCTTCAGACTTGAGCTGAAAGGCCCACTCCTTAGAAGAGGTGTTGCAGATCTTGGCCTTGTTGTTGAGTGGTGCAGCAGACATCATGAAGGCAATTATGTCTTTAAAATACTGAAAACACAACCAAAGGTACACAAAATTAGTAGGCTTTTCCAATCCTCCTGATGAGATAACTTAAGTGAAAAATGGACTTACAGTCCATGACATTTATCCTTTAGGTATTATGGCAGCAGTCTGTAACTCCTATTCTCTGGATGTGAAAGCAGCCATCCACAACCCCATACATCCTCCAGATACAGCAGCAGCAGCATTCTATGACTCCCATCATCCAGGTATGATGGCAGCAGCAGCCTATGACCACCATTCTCTAGGTGAGATGGCAGCAGCAGCCTATGACTCCTATCGTCCAGCAATCTACAACTCCCATCCTCCGGGTGTGAAGGCAGCATCAGCAGCAATCTATGACTACCATCCTCCCAGTGTGAAGGCAACTGCAGCAATCTAAAACTCTCATCCTCCAGGTAGGACAGCAGCAGCAGCCTATGACAACCATTCTCTAGGTGAGATGGCAGCAGCAGCCTGTGACCACCATTTTCCAGGTGAGATGGGAACAACAGCCTACAACTCCCATATTCCAGATGTAAAGGCAGCAGCAACAATCTATGTCTCCCATCCTCCAGGTGTGAAGGCAATAGCAGCAATCTATGACTCCCATCCTCTGGGTGTGAAGGAAGCAACAGCAATCTATGACTCCAATCCTCCAGGTGTAAAGGTAGCAGCAATCTATGACTCCCATCCTCTGGATGTGAAGGCAGCAGCAGCAATCTATGACTCCCATCCTCCAGGTGTGAAGGCAGCAGCAGCAGTCTATGACATCTATCCTCTGGGTGTGAAAGCAACATCAGCAATCTATGATTCCCATCCTCCAGGTTTGAAGGCAGCAGCAGCAGCAATCTATGACTCCCATCCTCTGGGTGTGAAGGAAGCAGCAGCAATCTATGACTCCCATCCTCCAGGTGTGAATGTAGCAGCAATCTACGACTCCCATCCTCTGGCTGTGAAGGCAGCAACAATCTATAACTCTCATCCTCCGGGTGTGAAGGCAGCAGCAGCAATCTATGACTTCTATCCTTCAGGTGTGAAGGCAGCAGCAGCAGTCTATGAATCCCATCCCCTGGGTATGACAGCAGCAGTATTCTATGACTTCCATCATCCAGACATGCTGGCAGCAGCAGCCTATGACTCCCATCCTCCAGGTATGATGCCAGCAGCCTATGACCACCATTCACTAGGTGAGATGGCAGCAACAGCCAACCACTCCCATCCTCCAAGTACAACAGCAGCAGTAGCCTGTGACTCCCATCCTCCAGGTGTGATAGCAGCAGCAATCTATGACTCCCATCCTCCTGGTGTGAAGGCAGCACTCCCATCCTCCGGGTGTGAAGGCAGCAGCAGCATTCTATGACTTCCATCATCCAGGTACGATGGCAGCAGCAGCCTATGACTCCCATACTCAAGGTGTGATGCCAGAAGCAATAGATGACTCCCATCCTCCAGGTACAACAACAGCAGCATTCTATGACTCCCATCACCCAGGTGCAATGGTAGCAGCAGCCTATGACTCCCATCCTCCAAGTATGACAGCAGCAGTAGCCTACAACCCCCATCCTCCAGGTGTGATGGCAGCAGTGGCCTATGACTACCATCGTCCAGGTATGAAGGCAGAAGCAGTAATCTATGACTCCCATGCTCTGGGTGTGAAGGCAGCAGCAGCAGTCAATGACTCCCATCCTCTGGGTATGACAGCAGCAGCATTCTATGACTTCCATCATCCAGCTACAATGGCAGCAGCATTCTATGACTCCCATCATCTAAGTACAATGGCAGCAGCCTATGACCACCATTCTCTAGGCGAGATGGGAGCAGCAGCCTACGACTCCCATTCACCAGGTGTAACAGCAGCAACAGCCTATGACTCTCATCCTCCAGGTGTGGGCAGCAGTAGCAGACTATGACTCCCATCCTCTGGGTGTGATGGCAGTAGGGCAGCCTATAGACACCATTCTCCTGGTGCAATGGCAGCAGCAATCAAATGCCCTCCTACTTGCCTACAACTACATGCCACAGAGCTATTTGCAAACTGCAACTTCCTAACCAAGTCTGATGGAGTGATACAGTACCAACTTCCTTCCCCGGACACTGAAACTTGCTCTGGTGCACACTACAAGGGGACAGACACCCTCAGACTTCCTCAAGGACTCACCATGTGTAATGCACCCCTGCAAAATGAGAGCAAGTATGGGCTTTAAACACTGTGTGCCCCAAGCATGTCTGAGGACCTCTGTTGCTTGTTACATGCTCTACACCTAGTTTGGGTGGAGGGCTGGCATCAGTGTGGTCCTTAGTAAGTTTGGCTGTTTCTCCCCTTAGTTTCCTCCATACAGAACATTTGAAGGGGAGCATCAATGCTACTCTACTGCTTTGCATAGTCAACTCCACCACCACCAATTTGCTACACAAGACCCTCCACCCCAGACTTGCTCTGAGGTGCACTCATTTCAACCCAACTTGATGCATACCCCAGCATAAGTGGTGTGGTAGGGCAAGGAAGGTTCACATGGCACTCCAGGCACTGCCTGGCTTTTCCCAAGCTGCAGACCACTTTAGATTTAAGCAGCATACAAGTAAAATGTAGAAAATCATGTAAAAGTGCAGAACCTTCAACAAGCTGTACTTTTACATGATTTTCTGCAGCATGAAACAGGGGTTCATGCTCTGATTACCTGGTCCTCTCAAAAAGGGACACTGTAGGCAGATATGACAAGGCAGTGTTGAAGTGGGAATTGGAGGTATTTCCAGATTTCCCCAGCAGAAATCACCTGCACCTACATACAGTAAAATGGAAAAATCACTGTACCTAGTTTGGCCTCAGAAGCATAGCAGCAGGTGAGGAGCGAAGGGTTACAGTGGGATCCAGGGGGCATCCGGCTCTTCCCAAGAGAAAAAAAGAACACTTATGTAAGAACTTACCATTAGCAGCAGATCTTTGAGAGAATCTCTTGCAGCAGGTCACACCCTAGAACTACAGCCATCAGGCACCAGGACCACGTGGAAACATTCTTACTAGCTGTCTATCTGTGGCCACCCACAGCTACATAGGGAGGATGTCGACATGATGACATTGCCCTGCATGGCCCCAGATAGACTGCTAGCAAAAAGGTTTCCATGTGGTCCTAGTGCCTGATGGATTTAGTTCCTAAGGTGTGACCTGCTGCAAGAGATTCTCTTGAATATCTACTGTCACAGTAAGTTCTCACAGGTGTTCTTTTAGTTTGGATCCCCGCTTTAACCCTTCCCTCCACACCTGCCTACTACACTTCTGAGGCCAACCTAGGGTGTAGTAATTATTTCTGCACTTTACTGTACACAGGCACAAGTTTTTTCTGCTGGTGAAAGCTGGGAATACCCCCCCCCCATCCCCACTGCAAGTCTGACATGCTGTGCTGGCCTACTATGTCCCTTTTGAGCAATATCCTTCAAGAGATATCTCCAAAGATCTAGAAACAATTTGTCCTCAGACTTGCTCTGGGGCACACTTCAACCAATATTGCCCCTTCAGATGTGTTGAGGAATGCAACACTGACAACTGTCACCCACCAAACGTGCTCATGTTAGTGTGTTGTGCCATCATCATCTCACCCCAGTTTTTCTGGTGCACACAGCAAGCAACACAGCCCCTCAGACTTGCTAGAGGATGCAGTGTGCTGGACATCTCCTGTAATGTCCCCAAGGGGCTGTGTTTCTTGCTGGGTACCCCCAATTAGGTTTGGGGTGGTGAGCTTGCTTTTCACACAGAAACAGCCCTTGATGACCCCACCCCATGACAACTCACTCTGGGGTACACAAAAGGCAAACAGAATTTGCTCAAGGCTTCTCAGACTTGCCTTACCACCTGTGTGCCTCAGAGTAATTTTGAAGGCAATGGCACTAATACCCCTCTGCAGACTTGTTCTGGGACACACAGAAACTAACACAGACCCTTGGATGTTAGAGATGCACCAGTGCCAACTCTTTCACCAGCCATGGTCACATTAATGTATAATGCTCCTCCCCCTCTGTTACTCTGGGGCACACAGCAAGCTCAGGGATCCTCCCTCCCACACTGTACATGCTGTAGAGCACATTGAAGTGACATGGGATACACTAAGCCTCCCATGTCCGAAAGGCAAATAAAGCTCCCTGCTACATACACATACACATACACACATACACACACACACACACACACACACACACACACTGGAGTGACCCCTTCCCCTTTGCTTACTTAACCATTTAGTGAAACTTTGTTATCTGAAACCCAGTTTTTACATTAACTTGTACTCAGTCCAGTTTTGTTGGTATACCTACATAAAGCAAACAGCATCTGGAAAATCACTGCAGTTTTCACTTTTAACCCAGCTGCACTTTCACTGAGGCACTGCACTTTATCAGAGCTGTACACCCTTTTCTGGTACAAACAAAAGTCGTTATTTAGGCATATGCTACAGCACTCTATTTATTTGGGTTACACACCTTACTTTTACACCTGAACACACTCGCTGTATCAAAATTCAAAAGTAGGCACAAAATATGTTTGAGGCATGTGGGAAAATGGAAGTGACCCACTCTCTAATTATGGCTGTGCCTGCTTTTAGAAACTACTGGGAGGGCATGGAAAGAGCTGCAACAAATAGCACCCAGTAAAGCCCCCTGCACTGGCATTGTACCTCGATCCATGCCATGAGAAAGCAGTGAAAACCTGGTAAAATCACCATCTCTGGCTTTATACCTTGATTCTATGAGAAACTACTGGGAGGGCATGGAAAGTGTTGCAACAAATTGCCACCCCATAAAAACCCCAGCTCTGGCTTTGTACCTCGATCCCATCAGAGAGATTAAAATAAACTGCCCAAACAAAGCTATACTGAACAGCTGAGAACAGTACCTGAAGATTTGTGGTGGTAGGGCAAGGTCGCAGTGTTCCTGGACTTGGCGTCCTTTGGGTGGTCATTCTTGGGCCTGTCGTCTTTTGAGTAGTCATTCCAGGGCCTGGCATCCTTCAAGTGGTTGTTGCGGTGAATGTGGCAGCAGTAAACACTTTTTTAAACAAGATTAAACAAAAGAAATTAAACAAATGCCACAGCGAGAGCACGGAGTAGTAAGCAGTGGGTCAAGAGCAGCGGGAAGCAACGTGGTCTCTGTTGGTTTCATGTGTGTCTCAGTAGTGTGGTTTTTGGTGTCTGACTGCAGCATGTTCTCTCCTATTTCTTCCTCTTCCAGTGTTCTAGCAAATAGAGGAAAATAACTGGTACATGCCTGCTCTTATACAGCCAAACTCCCGAAAGCTCACACTAGCAGCATGAATTCCATGAGTCAACACCGGGATATTTGAAATTCCATCTGACAATAGGAATTCCATGATTCTGTCTGTGATCATGGAATCATGGAGAGACAGTGGCCTTGATTATATCTGATTTTACATTCAAATTGTCCTTCCACCATCTGGTCATCGGTCCAAGGTCAGTTAACGTTCCAGTTCAGCTTGCAGATGTTCAAAACCATCTATGCTGCTGCAGAGATGTGAGAGCATATCAAGAATGGCTGGGCAGTTGGTAAAAGTGCATGTCTGCTCATGACATTATGCTGACCTCAGTACTGGCTAGCCAGCAAATTTGTCTGACTAGGAAAATAAAACAAAATGTCAGTTTAGTGTGAATGTGTGGTTAAAGTTAATGGGTTAGATGCCAATATTGAGCTGTAAATAACACTATTGCCATGGCAACAGTGACTGAGTAAACATGCCATTGCCAAGGGGACAGTTCCATTAAGAGTGTAGGAGAGGGACAATAACAACATTGTTTCTATGGTGGTTGTCATAGCAACAGCCAATGGGTCTTAGCGAGTTCTTTTTCACTCTGCATGCTCTCCTCCTCCCCACAACACCGCCCTCCCCATCTTAGCCAACTACATCCCTGCAGCTGGAAAGGGAGGGGGAGAGTGTGAACCACCACCCTACACCTCAACCACCCTCCACCCTCAAAAAATCTCTGCAACTGGACAAGCTTCAAGTCCAGCATCCCCCCAAATGACCACTCTCTGTAGCTGAAAACCTCCCCACTGCAACCAACTACCCTCCCCACCATTGCATTCCCCTTCCAGACCTCTTACCAGCCCCCCCCACTCAAACCTGGAGCCGCCTTTCCTTGCAGCCCACAGACAATCTCCCTATGTTAGAAGTACACATGGCACAGCAGAGGTAGCAGTACATGTGTCATACACATCAACAGCAGTTTATGTGAAAAAGTGCAGTGGTGGCAGAGCACAGAGCACAGTGCAGTCCCTCCCTCTAACCTTGTGTCAGAAAAGCACATGGCACAGCACAGTGGCAGCAATACATGTGTCATGTCAGTGGCAGCAGTGCATTTCACAAAGTGCAGTGATGGCAGTGCATGTGCTACAGTATAGTGACAGCCGTACACATGGAACAGTGCACTCACCCACTTGAACCCTATGTTGATAATGCATGTTGAACAGCACAGTGGCAGCAGTGCATGAGGCAACTTCCTTTAGCATGATGGCAGTGCATGTGGCACAGTGCAGTGGCAGCCATCCATGTGACATAATGCAGTGCATTCAACGGCAGTTACACTTACTGGCTACCTTTGTAATTAGTATGTAATAATAAAAATGTATGAAAAAGATAGTCAAGGAAATATATTTAAATATATTTTATTTGGTAACATATGTTTTACAGGAGTATTGAACATATATGGTGAGCCACAACATATATTATAAATACATTAATAATATTATCAACATATTTGCCATATATTTAAAATATATATTTTTCCTTATGAGACAACCAGGATTGCTACATTAATGGTGAAATGAATTCACAAAACAGTGTACATATAAACAGTGCTGTCAGTAAATTAGTTAAGGAGGAGTTCTTCTCTGTATATAAAAGTAAGTTGAAATGCTGAATCTTAGTTAAGGCAGTTTATAAAAAAGAATGAAGGGAAATCCTGATATAGTATTTTATCTCTAGGTGTATTGTGTATTGTTAATTAGACAGAACATAATTTTACATTTTTGTATAAATTATAACTGTCACTACTGTTTGTATATGTATAGTCTATGTGATTTGAGTAACTTTTACATATTGATTGTCTGGTTCCTTGCACTCTCCCGGGTCGTGCCTGAAAAGTCATTTTATGGCTAGTGTACTTACCCAGTTAACAAAAGCTAAATAAAATAAAAATAAATAATATCAAACTGTGATTGTTCTTGTTTGTCTCTAAATGAATGTATTAGACATTTTTGATTGGACCTTCTTGGAAATGAGTTTCTTACTCAATGGAGCTTATCCTATTTTTGTTCATTTTGCTATGAATAAGAATATAATGTTTGATACTAATTAAAGCAATATAATCAGGTGACTCAACACTGTGAGGCATGCTTTCCCGTCATCGAGGGTATGGCTACCTGACAATGAGGCAGTATGCCTCAAAGCATTGAGGCACTTGGTTGTACAGCTGTAATTGCATGTACGCTATTTTGTGAATAAAAATGAATTATTAATTTTGTAGTCCTGGTTGTGTGGTGGTTTTTGTTTTGAAACATGTTCCAATATACCACTGGTTTCCACCAGGCACTAATTTGCTCATGTTGCAAACATTTAGTGGGCTCTAACCAGGATCTATAAATATACTGTGTGATGATTCTAATGACTTAAGAAAACAACATATATTCAGTTCAAAAAGAGTTCATTTATGCTGAAATAACTTTGTAAATGTTATAGTTTTGAGGTTACTGTGTTGCTTTAATTTTACTGTGTTTGCAAGTGTATGACATATGGCACATAGTAATTAAAACCACATTACGTAAATGTAAACATTATAGCAAACTCCAATAAAAAATGATGCTGAAATAGAAAAATGCAGTCTTTTATTTTCTATCAGAATAAGTAGCATTACAAAGCTAGAGAACTACAACAATGTTTAAGTGGATGCCAAGGTTTATTATTGTACAGTAGTTGAAAATATGAAGCTACAGTTTTGAGGGTCATGTAAGTGGGATGAACACTATGGTGGTAGCACTGTGCCCCACAAGTTCTTGTTTTACTTTTTTTCTGTACATCTCCAAGCCCTTCAGTCACTGCTCTAGCACCATTCCCACCTTCTCTGAGTGTTACCTCCATCTCAGACCCCCTCCACTAGGCTGTCAGTTGCTGGCAGGCCCATTTGAAGACCAAATTCAGTAGATCAGGGTCTGAGGTAGGCCATATGCTAAACTGAGATGTGTGCCTAGAAGATGAGTTTTGTTCTGCTAACAGGGACACTATTTACTCTCTGCAGATTTATATAGCCAATAACCTGACAGACCTTGTGTTAAAAGTCCTGCACAAGAAACCCTGCAGTTTTGTGTCATGGCACATCCAAAGTTACCTGGCTGTTGACCAATTTTGACACCATTCTGATGAAGGGTTCTTGTCCATAATACCATTAATTTGTGCAATGTAAATTCCCAGATTGGCTAAAAATGATTAAAATGTATGTGGGAATATATTAAGGGCAAAACTGAATGGATCGGGGAACTTAGAAGTCATACACAAGAAAAATATTGCAAATTATAGCAAATTCGGGTGAAAATTATTTTATTTCAGGGATTTATTATCAATAAAATGTGCTAAAGAACAAAAATTCTTGCTCTACTGTGGTGTTTTCTGCATCATGATTTTGTACAATCATCAGATTAACACATGATATTCAATAAATTACCATATCTATATTTTGGTAATAACTATAGGTCAAGGTATTGCCCCATACCCATAATTGTGATTCTCGACAATACTTGTCTTTTACTATAGGCTGAAGTATTTTACCATTTTCCCTCAAGAGAAGTATTTGTACACCAGCCTAACTACACGAAATGATAAATGTAATACTGTACATCTGATACATTTTTCTATGTAAATACCTAAAACATTATTTTCCTTGACAACCAGCATATTTCCTTCAGCAACAGCACTGAAAAAAGTAAAACACAAACCTTTTTACTAGAATCCCCTTGTACAGGATATGAGATTTATTTCTCCAATAATTATAAGTAAAAGCTTATCTGGATTGGTGTGAGTTGACATAATTATTGATATAAATCAAGATTTTATTTCCTTATTCAAATTCAGTATTCGTTTTGAATCATGTGTCTGCTGTTGGCACTGTAGTGCTTATTCCCCGAGGATAATACATTTTTATGTCCCAGTCTGAAAATCATGGCATCCTACTCATCAGTCACTTTCGTCGGACATGTCTTTACTTGCCCCACTCCATCCTTCACCTCCCCTACTAAGACTGCTGCTCCTTGCCCCCCCTCCACTGAGCAGGCTCCCTCCTCTGACAGCATGAATGTTTGAGTGGCTCCCATGCACATGCTCATTCATTTAATGGGCTCATTCAGGCATTGGGCTCATTTGTAAAAGAGCTCAGTCTGGCTGCCGGCTATGGAGGTGAATGGAGGGCTGTGCCAGTGGCCCATGGGGGTCATAGGTGGGGGGTGGGGTGGAGTAGGGTTACTACAGACAGGGTGGGAGGTTCACTAGACACCAGGGAATTTTTTTTTTATTACAGTAATACAATTGATGTTGGCCCCAGTAGCCACGGCGACGGCACTTACATGCAATGGGGGAACGTGGGCGTGAATCTTGGGGGGTCGCAATCAGCCAGGGTGTGGGGTCACTAGACACCCGGGAAATTAATTTTTATTGCAAATTGTATGGATGGGGGTTAGGGCTCAATCTGAGCAGCGGGATACTTTATTGTGGGCCGGCAATCCAGGGGGTGAGACCACTAGACACCAGAGATGTGGTGGGGTCTTGAGGGGATAAACATTTAACTGTTGGCATGGATGGGAGGGGGGAAATACTTAAACATATTTTTTTATAGTAAGCACCAAAATTCCACATTTCACACTGGAGAAATTCTGGCAAAACGCATGAATTTCACAAAATGTTTTGAGGGGAGAAATTCTCAATTTCACTGGAATTTTGCTGGTGAAATAAAATGTTGCTTCATCTCTAGTACTGGACTTCTTGTCATCCAGGTGATGGCAAACTCCTTGTTTTCTAAATGCCCGTCCATGGCCAACACAGGAAGGAACATTCATCTTGTTAACAAGAGAGTGCCTCATTATTGCAGCCTAGTAATTTTTACCTGCTTGCTGTGTTGGTGTAGAGCATCACATGTTGGTGGCATGCTCTGCTCAGGCATGGGAGATGATGCCAGATAGAACACCTTGTATCAGGCATCACTGACATCCTGTGATGAAGCTTGGTCATACAGATAGCACACAGATTTCTCAAGCACAAGGAATGTTGAGTCTTGCAGTGTGAAGTCTTTCCCAAGATTAGTGAAAGCATCAAGGAACTCTTCACACTCAGAGACCACAGCAAATGCCTTTCTCTTTCCCTTCCCATAGAAAGCACTTGTAGAATCATATCCTGTGAATGTGTGGAGTCTAATAAAGGAGGTACATACCTTTGGGTCTAGAGTCGAAGTGACTTTCTCCAAATCAGTAATGTGGCTTCTATTCCCAACACCAGTGAAGAAATACAAATTAACAGGCAGTTTTGACTTCAGACTGATGCCTATGACTGCAACATCTTTATAATGGTTTTTGTACTGGGATGTTAACAGAAGAAGGTGATGTGCTGGAGTCACGTGATGCAGAGCATGAACTAGCTGCTTTCTCCAGACGCTCCGACCTCCCCCTCTCTATTTACATCGTTTTTGTTTAACTAAACCTCCTATCACCAGCAATTGACCTATCCCTGGACATCGGGACAGTGGCTCTGCCTAATTGTTAATCGATGGATGAAGAGATGCGTAAAGCACCCCCCAAACACACACCGCCTGCTTCACCGGAGAAGGCTGCAAAAAAATCCAGGGCCTCGAGTTCCTCGCAAGCCTGTGCCTCTGTTACCAGCCCTAAGGATGAAGACCCGCTTACTTTAGCCCAATTCCTAGAAGAATTTCGCCCGTTTAAGCTCCAGATGCAAGAATTAACAGGCGAAATCAAGACGATTTCTGGAGCATTAGAAGATCTGGCTCGGCGGACTTCCGACAATGAGGCGAGGATCCACTCCTTAGAAGGTCGCAATGCCAAGGTTGAGCCGGCCCTAACGTAAATGAGACAACGCGCATGGCTAAGCTGGAATCCAAAGTTGAGGATTTAGAGGGTAGGAGCCGGCGAAATAATGCCGTTATCATCGGTTTGCCGGAAGGGGAGGAAGGCTCTGACCCGATTAAATTTGTGCAAAAATTGATTGAAAAGGTAGCAGGCCCCTCTCCCTTCGGTGCTTCCTATATGATCGAGAGGGCCCATCGAGCTCTACATCCAGCTCCACCAGTTTCTGCTCCACCATGCTCCTTTATTTTTCATTTTTTAAACTACCAGGAGCGTCAACTATTTATTACGAAAGCCAGAGAGATTAAGGAGTTATCATGGGCTGGTGTCAAAATCAGGATTGCCCAAGACTTACCCCTGTCGGTTCGCCAGAAGAGGACAGCGTATCACACCCCCTGGTCAGCAAACTCGTGGCTGCGGGTATTCAATTTAGAATGGGCTACCCTGCCAGGTTGCAAGTCAGAATGTCGGATGGTTGGAGCTCATTTGATAATGTGGAAGCGGCAACTGTCTCGCTACAAGCTGCCTTCCCTGATCTATTTAAGGATACCTGAACTCTCAGAAGCTTGCTATGGGCCTAGATTTGGTCAGCTGTACCGGTGTTTTAAATCAGGGTCTCTGGTACACTCTTCACCTGTAGAAAGAAGTTCCCATGTGTAAAAAACTAACACCAGGACATTATATGGTGATCTGGTCTCAATTTTGATCGGTATCCAGCATTTTTTTTTCTTCTGCTGGGTGGAATAAGAGATGTCCACAGAAAAGATTAATGTTTCAATCAGTTTAGACACGGGGACCGACATAAGTTCATTCGGACAGAGGATGGTGTATCACCCCCTGGTCAGCAAACTCGTGGCTGCGGGTATTCAATTTAGTATGGGCTAACCTGCCAGGTTGTAAGTCAGAAGGTCGGATGGTTGGAACCCGGAAACGGCATCTGCTTTGCTACAAGCTGCCTGCCCTGATCTGTTTAAAGATACCTGAACCCTCAGAAGCTTGTTATGGGTCAAGATTTGCTCAGCTGTACCGGTGTTTTAAAGCAGTGTCTCTGGTACACTCTTCACCTGAAGAAAGAAGTTCCCACGTGTAACAAACTAACTACAAGGACATGTTATGGTGTTCTGGTCTTAATTTTGCTCGGTATCCAGCATATTTTTTTTTTTTTTACTTCTTCTTCTGCAGGGTGGAATAAGAGATGTCCACAGAGAAGATTAATGTTTCAATCAGTTTAGATACGGGGACTGACATGAGTTCATTCGGACTCACACATCATGTATACATTTTGTGCTATCTAAATTGAGGTGGTTTATAAGAGTACAAAGGTTTATTGTCCCAAAATGCTGTTAATGCCCATAAGGTATCCATAACCACCTTTGTTTTAGTGTTCCATCTCTGTTTTAAGATTTACTTTGTTGTTCTATGTAAAATGGGTTGATGGATGTTATAATAGTTATACTGTTCATATTTTAGTGAGGTCCTTTGGGATATTTTACAGGGGAGGAGCAGAGGAACTGGGGTCATGTGTGCTGTAATCATGGGCCACAATATTTTGGGTGGGACGGGTGGGTAGGGAGGGTAGATATGTGGACTTGTTCTTGTAGGAGAATGGGTGGAGGTATTAAGTTTGTCATTTCAGGGTATAATTAGGTTAGGGTGGTCTGGGAGGGTGTACAAAACTACTAATTTCTCAGTTAGTGTTTTCAAGGGGGCCTCTCGACTATGGGGTTTGGGTTTCGGACACAAAGATTGGGGTTATATGGGTCAGGCAGGGTGGGTTAGGAGTGAGGGTTGGCAGTTGGTTTTAGGTTATGGGTACTGATACCTGTATAAAATTTTGTACGTTAAATGTCAAGGGAGCTAGACATCGAGTCAAACAATATAAGCTACTGAAATATTTGGAAATAGCCAGGGTCAGGATAGCTTTCCTACAAGAAGCACATTTATTAATCGAAGAAAGTAAATGTTTGAGAAGAAGGCAGTTTGGAGAAATTTTTCTGCTCAGGGTACCACAAAGAGTAAGGGTGTTTCGATTCTAGTACATGGTCGATACCTTTTGTTTCCAATAAAGTTATCTCGGATAAGGATGGGAGGTTTGTGTTCACTGTGGGAAGTTATATAGAAGGGAAATTTTGTTGGGTTGGTCTATGGGCCAAATTCGGACAATCAGGACTTTCTAATTAAATTACTGCAAAAGTTGCTACCTTTGCTCACTTGCCTATAATTTTAGGTGGGGACTTCAATATGGTCCTAGATCCGGCATTGGATAGGTCTTCAGGACTACGTATGTGCCTTTCCCGGCTACCTTAGCTTTACCTGATTTATTAGTGCGGTTGGGCCTAGCCGATGTGTGAGGTACTGCACCCACAAGCTAAGGAATATTCCTTCTTTTCACGATGCATAAGTCAGGCTGAGAATAGACTACATATTCCTTTCTAGGGTCTTACTTAAGGGTTTTCACCGTGAGATTGTGCCTGCCCTTGGCGGATCACTCGGCTGTGGAGGTAGTGATCTTGTTTCCATCGGCTTTGGGTAAGGCAATAGGTGGAAAGTTAACAACCAGTTACTCCGCCTGCACAGGTCGTACAGTGCTTAACTTCTCAGCTTGAAGAATTGTAGCTTTGAATTCTGCTGAAGAAACTAGGCCGGACATACTTTGGGCTACTCTAAAGGTTTTCATGAGGGGCCTCCTTATCAAGCAGGCTACTATTAAGAAAAAGAAACAAATGTTTCAATGGTAGAAATTGAGGTGATTAAGGAACTGCAAGCTTCATTGGTCTCTAATCCACAAGAGGAAACTGAGCTAAAATTACGAAGGTTAGGGATGAATACCTTAAAATCTTGGGTGATCAAGCTGAGCTTGCCATCATTAAAACCCAAGCTTTGTACACAGACCAAGGCGAGAAACGGGCAGGTTATTGGCAAGAGGTTGGCACAACTGGAAGCATCTCGGCTCATTGAAGGTATCAGATCGGGTAAGGACGGGTTGATTAAAACCACCCCTGAGGACATCGTCCTTGTTTTTCGTGATTATTATGAGGCATTGTACGGAGGTATGCAATCTCCTCCACAGCTGTGCGACATTCAGAAATTTCTAGATAAGATGCCGCTTCCTAGTTTGGAGGGGGTCGACAGCAAGGTCTTGGTAGCAGACATTTCACATAATGAGGTAGAGGATGCAATCAGAGCTCTACCAATGCATAAAACTCCTGGCCCTGATGGGTTCTCGCCTAATTTCTACAAAACCTTTTCTTCTCAACTGGTCCCGTTGCTAGTCGGCCTTTACGGTATATTTTATCGGGAGAGGAAGTGGATAAGTACCTTTTGAAGCACTTAATTGTGTTAATCCTAAGCCTAATAAGCCACTTGAAAATCCAGGTAGTTATCGCCCCATATCTTTACTCAATTATGATGTTAAAATACTGGCAAAAATTTTGGCCGAGAGCATTAGCAAGTTCCTGCCTTGTTTGATAGGACAGGAACAAGTAGGTTTTATGAAGGGCAGATCTTCAGCGGATCATTTCAGGACTTTGTCCCACGTTTTCTCGGCCTTCAAGGAGGCCGAAACCCCCCAGGCCTTGGTCTCCTTGGATGCCGAGAAGGCATTTGATAGAGTTCACTGGTCCTATCTTTACCAAGTGATGTTAAAGGTAGGTTTTCCTGACCAGTTTGTCAGTTGGATTAAGGCCTTGTATTCAAATCCGATGGCTAGAGTGACCTGTAATGGTGTTATTTCTGATCCCTTTGTGTTAAGGGCTGGAACAAGGCAGGGTTGTCCCTTATCTCCCTCACTTTTTAATCTTTATTTAGAACCCCTTATTAGGTACATTGTTTTTAAAGACACGATTTTTGGGATCAAGGTGAGTAACCAGACCATTAAGGTCACCGCTTTTGCGGATGATCTCTTGATTTACTTATCAGATCCGGTCTCTTCTGTTCCTGTCCTGTTAAACGTCATTAAGGAATTTAGTCTAGTGTCCAATTATAAGTTAAACCAAGACAAGACGGTAGTGTTCCCTCTTTCTAACGGGTTTTTCAGAAAAGACATCATTGAAATGGGTCTGGGTTGAATTCTAAATCTCTCAACTATTTGGGCTCTCCTATCTTTAAATCCTGATCGTCTTCGGCACCTCAATCTGGATTCCCTAGTTCATAATATTGATCTGGATATGAAAAGGTGGGCCCAATTTTCTCTATCACTCTGGGGCAGGATTAGCATAGTAAAAATGAATATTTTTCCCAGGCTTTTCTATCCATTAACTATGTTAAATATTCAGCTTCCGATGGTCTGGTTCAGCAGAATACATAAGCTAATAGCCAATTTTATCTGGAATTTTAAGAGGGCAAGGATGTCGTATAATAAGCTGGCGGTGCCCAAAACTCATGGGGGCCTTCGGCTTCCCCATTTTGCACTATATTACTGGGCCGCACAGATTAATAAGTACGGCAGGTGGCTGGGCTCCTCTACTTCTGTTGGGCATAATGTATATGTTCCTCTCTGGTATGACATAGAACTCTCTAGTATTAAAGGACTGGGTCTTAACCAAGAAGCCTTGCTGTTTTCTCCCCCCAGATTAGTTCCTCTCTCACGAGTTTCCCCTATGGGTGTTGCCATTAGGATTCATGATCAAGTCTGCAGTTTCTTGAAATACGAGTATAGGTTAGATGGGTCTCAACCGCTCATAGGCAGTCCATATTGGTTGATTGGAGGGAAGCCGATTGGGTGCAGATGGTTACCCGGCTTAGAGGATATTAGGTTGGGAGATTTTTTCGATGAAGATGGCAAGCTCTACATGACTCCCCAGATACTTACCAGATTGAATCTACCGGTGGGTGATTGTTTTAAGGTTTATCAGGTGCGTCATCTCATAGTTCAGAAGCTGGGAAGAAATGGTTTTAAACCTCCTAAGATAGATTTTTGGGATACTATCAGGCCTTTGGTGGGCACTCCACATGCAATATCCAAAATATACGCTGCACTTCTGAGCTGGGCTTTTCCTGATGGTTTTCTCCTCCATCAGTTTGGAGTAGTGCTTTTCTAAGCTGGAGCTAGATTGGGCTCAGATATGGTCTAATTGTCATAGGTTTTTGAAACAGAACCCTCTCAAATTAACCCAGTTTAAGATTTTACATAACATCTATTATTCTCCCCAGAAACTGCACAATTTAAAATTGTTATCGGACTCTCGTTGCTTCAGGTGTGGATCAGAGGGAGGAGATCTACTGCATATATTTTGGTATTGTACTAAGATTGCTCAGCTATGGTCAGTCATTAAAGAAAAAGTGAACCCTCTTCTGGGCCTAAAGGAACTGTTTAAACCAGAGATTTGCATATTAGGGTATATGCCAGAAGTCCATGTCACACAGAGAAAATTTCATATTTTTTTGATTTCTATTTCAGTTAAGAGACTAGTGCTTAGGCATTGGAAGGAGTCTAATAGAATCCATTATTCTGAATGGTTATCAGAGTTGTTAGCCTTACTTAGGATTGAGAGACGGATTGCAATATTGAACGATCAGCTCCATAAATTTGAGAAAATCTGGTCTCCATTAGTCTGTGCCTATTCATGATTACTATGTATCAGTTTTTCTGTTTGTACCTGCTTTGTCTGCTAAGGTTCTTGCTTATTTTACTTAGTGTGTCAGAGGGCGGGTGTTGAGAGGTCTCGGGGAGGGAGGGTGGAGGGAGGGAGGCGTTTAATTTAAGAGGTGCTCATTTACTCTTGTATGTCTACATTTATGTAAACTATGCTGTGTCATGCACCTTGTGAGACATTGTATATCTAGAGTTTCGCCTCTGTTCATCCTTAATTGCTAATAAAAAGTGAATGGCAAAAAAAAAAAAAGAAGGTGATGTGCTCATAGAATTCTGTTCACCCGCATCAGCGGTTCCAACTAGTCCTTTCATTCAGTAAAATTTTATCTATTTCTTTTTTAAGTGTCTCTAAATTGTTACTGGTACCACCTTATTAGGCAGACTGTTCCATATCCTACTCATGCATTGAATGAAGGAATAGTATCTACCATTCTTCTTTACTGTGTCTAATTTTAGTTGTTGTTTATGTGCTGTTAGGGATATCACTGTTGCTTGGATGTGGATACCTACTTCTGTCTTTAGTTCATCTTCTTTCATAATTTTATACATTGTTAATAGGTCTCCTCTGACTCTTCTCTTTTCCAAGCTTTACAATCTCAGATTATGTAGTCTATGTTCATAATTCTATCTGTTTAGGCCTCCCATCATCTTTGTAACCATGCACTGGACCCTTTCAACCCTGTCCACTTCTCCCCTCATACAGGGGCTCCACAGTGGAGAACCATAATTGAGGTGGGGCCTGATATAAGATTTGTATAAGGGCAACATACAGCTAACTGATCTCTTTACGAAACTTTTCTTGATGTTCCTTATCATATAGTTAGATCTCTGAATAATTGATGTGAAATGTACCCTAAAATTCAGGTTATTATCAAACATAATATCAAAATCCTTCTCTTTCTCCACAAGTACCTTGTTATTTGGTTGATAGTCTTGCTTTTTCTTTTCCTTCCCCATATGCATCACAGTGCACTTGTCTACATTAAATGGCATTCCATTAACTGATGACCAAGTCTCTGTTGTATGTAAATCCTTTAATATAATTTCAATATTTTCTTGGGTGTTTATAGGCCCCCTAATTTAATGTTGTCTGAAAATTTGACCAACTATTTATTTCTTTATGTAGGTCACTAATATACAGAGCGAACAGAGTTGGTCCCAAAACCAAGCCCTGAGTGACCCAACTCATCATTTCTCCATAAGCTGAATGACTTCCTCTAACTCTGACTCTTTGTTTCCTTGTTGTTAACCCATTGTTTACTCAGGTCGTAATTATCCTGTCAATCCCTAAACTATCCATTTTTTTAATCAGTGTGTTATGAGGAACTAAGAAAAATAGGCTCACCTGTGAAACTGGTGCATTAGTCAAAAAAATACAATTTTGAAACCCCCTCACAAGGCTCGCACTCAATAATAAAATCAGTGACAACAAAGTGCATGTAAAAATATACAATTTATTCTCACCAAAATAGACTGGACATTACAAAACCCTCCCACAGCCTGGAGAAAATATCTGACAGCGTTTCATACCCAAACTGATACTTTATCAAGGGTAAATAATGTTTGTAAAATGTTTGTTTGTAAAATTTTATTTTTATACAGGAAAACATTTGTTGGGAGATCAGTCCCGTTTTCAACAAAGTCCTGTTTATAAATAACAAACAGTACAATAATACAAAACATCACATCATAATTACACATCAGAATTATTACTTAAAACAGGTACATGTTAATTGCAAATATTCTCTTAATTTGCTATTAAAAATGGATGAATTTTTTAATAACCTTCAATCTCTGGGGCAATTTATTCCAATAATAAGCAACTGTATTCTGGAGCATTTCATTTCCATACTTATTCTGAGATCTAATCATGGGGATTTCTTTACCAAAAGATCTTGTGTGCATAGTTAACAACCTGTCATCTTTAAATGTAATATGATCAGACAAACAATATCTAGGTTCATCTTTCAATATTTGGTAACACTGTTTATACCAAATATAGACCCTTCTCTGTTTTGGGTCTAACCAGTTAAATTTTTCGTATAAGTCACAATGATGCACTCCATGCCTACTTCTTGTTATAAATTTACTCATTTTATAATAAACCTGGTTTACTTTATTTAACACTGTGGTGCCAGAGTGCATATATAATATGGACCCATATTCTAAAACTGGGATTAATAACTGCCCAACCACTTTCTCCCTTACTTTCTTGGTCAAACTTCCTGCTACCTTTCTTAATACCCATAATTTTTGAGTTACCTTTCTCACCTGTATGCTAACATGTTCTGAATACTTTAAACCACAGTCAATCTGTACCCCTAGATATCTATAAGTATCAACCGCTGTAATCTGTGTATTTCCAGCTAAATTAATATGGAATTAATAAATTAATATATATAATAATGTAGCCACCCAGTGTTGCTTTTATACTATTGTCATTAAATACATCTCAGGTTATATCAATAAATTAGTGAATTTAACAAATATTTGCATCTAACCCTATAATACCAATAAATATTTAAATATTTAAACAACACTTCAAAGGACCAATTTATTAGTCTAAGGAGGACAAAGTGCAATAGCACCTATAAATCAAAATATTTAATTAAATGCTCAGAATCTCATGAAGCACAGTTCATTCAAACTTATGGCGATAGCTTGATTGATTCTCATCACCATAATGGTACTTATTTCACTTCTTATTTCTTTTATTCTTTCTATTCTTTTTGCTTCAAGCACATCTTCTGGAACACTTTAACATCATTAGTCCTTCAATTATTTTGGGATTTCAAAACTCAAATAGGCAAACCACTATGAATGAAAAAACACACAAAAGTTAAAATCTCATAATTAATTAGATATGCTATAAATGTTATCACATGTCATCGGTAGTTGTTTATCTACGGAGGTACCAACTTAACTTAATATGTGAGACAGCTGTACAGTATAATTGTAAGCCACATTCATTCTTTCAGAACAAAGGGGAATCTTTATATTCCCTCTTATTTTATTACTTTGTTAACTACTATTCAATCAGCCTTGCACATATTTGTATATCATCCATTTTTTCTCAGAACCAGTAGTACAAACACATAGGTTTCCAAAAATGTAATTTCTATTGAAATTACAAATAGGGAGTAATCTCAAATCACTAATTCAGCCCAGGTATGTGTAAGCTATCAAGGTGTTATGAGCAACCTTATCAAACGCATTCTGGAAGTCTAAATATATTACATCCACTGAAATGTTTTCATTGATGTTTTTGTTGACATTTTCATAAAAAACACAGTTGATTCATTACACAAGTTCTATTGTTATTGAATCCATGTTGTTTAGGGTCTTTATATTTGATGTTGCACAGATTTTCCTCTAATTTGGCCTTTAAGAATGTTTTGGCCATTTTACATATAATGGACGTTAGACTTGTGGGTTTACTATTTGATCTCTCTCTCCCCTATCACCCTTCTTGAAGATTGGCACAGTGACTGCTGTCCTCCAATCCTCTGGAACTACACCCTTTGAGAACGAGGCATTAAACAAAGTTGCTAGTGGCTTAAATATTTGATCTTTTACCTCCTTCAGAAATCTAGGATGTAACAGATCTGGTCCAGCTGACTTATTTATTTTCAAATTATCTAAATATTTTTCTATTTCTTGGGCATTGATTTCCAAACTTAATTCTGGATTTACTTTAATTTTTATATTGGTGTTTTCATTCCTTTTATTATTAAGCACAGTACAAAAGTATTTATTAAAACTATCAGCCATATCGGTTGGTGTTTTAAGTTCAATTCTCTCACTGTTGATAGTCCCTATTTGGGAGTTATTTTTGTTTTGGTAATTTATATAGGCATAGAAACTCTTGCCATTGTCTTTTCTGTGACACATATTAAATTCTAATGTATTTCTTTCATGCCTGATCATTTTTTTAATGCTTTGAGTTATTTCTTGTTAGATGGCACTGCATCTTCTGTATTGTTGTTTTTCATAGTATCATACATCCTTTTTTTGTACATTATTTCAGTATCTTGCTCATTAACTACCTTGGAATTTTTTCTCTTTTATTATATATTTTCTCATTTGAAACATATTTCTATTTCATTTGGAGTAGTTTGTTTTTTAATATGTCCCACATTTCCTCAACATTTTTATTGAAGAAACATTCTTCCCAATTCCAATTTGACAATTCGGTTTTTATTTTTGGGAAGTTTGCCTTGTTATAATTTTTCATCACTGCCCCTCCTCCATCTCTACAACCTTGATTATAAGGTAGAATTCCACAATACAGTGATCACTGTTTGACAGAGTGCCCCTTAAACTGATCTTTTTGATTGATTCGCTTATGCCGGTTATTGGTAGATCCAGGACATTACTATGTCTTGTGGGTTTATAGATCAGTTATTGCAATCTATCCATAGTTAGAGCCACCAAGAATCTGCTTTCAGTTCCTATTAACAAGATTTGGGTTGCCCAATTAATGTCTGGGTAATTAAAATCTCCTGTAGTTAGTACATTGCCCAATGTAGCCATTTGTTCAGTTTCAGCATCCATTTCTGTCAGTCATGCAATCTGTACTAGGTGGTCTGTAATAAACTGTAACATATAGTTTCTTAATATTTACTATATCCACATAAACCCAGAGTGACTTGATACTTGGTTTTTATTTATAGGGTTGGTAATTTTACTTTATATCAAGTTCTTTATATAAATCACCACTCCTCCTTCTTTTTTTCCTAATCTTTCCTTTGTGTATAGATTATATCCCTCTATGATTTTATTCCAACCAATATTGCTATCCCATCACGTCTCTGTAAGTGTACACATAGCCTCATTTTCTTTAATGACTAGCACCTCTAGCTCAGACTTTTAGCTTAGGTTAAGGCTTCTTGCATTAAGTGACCAGAATTTTAGTCCACTAGGTTTATTGTTCTTATGTTTATTAGTATGCTCTTTGTTATTTATAATTGGATTTTATACCATACTTGCTCCCTTGCTCCCCTTGTGTTCTAGTTAAAATTCCTTTCTATGGTTTGTTTTATAGCCAGACCTAACTGTCTGATTCCCATTTTGTTTAAGTGCAATCCATTGATGCTATAATATTTATGGTTGTCATTAAAGTCTTCTCAGTGTTTGATACAACCAATATCTTCCTGAGAGTCCATCATTGAAGGCAATTATTATTTTTTTTTTATTTTAGCCATACTGAAGGGGCTTTCTCGTGGGACTGGTAGTATTTCTGATAAAAACAATTCCCCTTTTAGCCTGTCCACATCTTCTTTAATTTTGCAGAACTCATTTTTAATTTCTGTTATTCCCTGGCCCTTTATATTGTTTGTTCCCAAATGCAATATCATCAGGGGAGATTGAGCAGATTCCTTAATTATGTTGGGCAACATTTTTTGTACATCTTTAATTTTTGCACCTGGGAAATAGCTTGTAGAAGTGTTTTCTTTATTTCTGCTGGAAGTATACCTGTCTGTGTATTTCAAAATCAAATCTCCCAATACATACACCTGTTTCATAGTGCATGTGTTGGGCATCATATTGCCACCCTCACTGGCAGTTGTTGGTACTTCAGTCTCCTTTAAGAGTACATTGATGTCTTGCATAACATTTTCACTTGGTTGCATATTTATATAACTGTCTTGACTAATTTCTCCTCTTGGTGGAATATTTTTCTGACAGGATGGTCTATCATTGTTTTTCTGAATTTGACTTATATCTATATGTAGTAGTAAAAGCTTTTATTTTTTGACAAGATATAAAATAACAGCTCATTTCAATCACCATTAGGACAAGTCCTATTTTTCAAGGTGTTCCTGTGTTAGATCTTTAAAAGTATCCGACCATACAATTACATAAGTTAAAATCTATACAGTATGTAAGGCTACATCAAGTGTTGGTTGACCTGTTTCTGCAGAGTTTTGTGTGAAGCATTATCTTATATTCCATGTTCTACACCATGTTTTGGCATCTTACTGATTGGTATATTAGGGGCAGGTGCATTTTGTCCCATTAAGCTGTAATCTGGGCCCAATACTATGTTCAGACCCCTAGTTTTGACTGGTAATGTCTCTTCCACTTGAATTTCTGTGTCATTTAATGCTACCAAGAGCTCATAACTATTACAGAGTGGTATTTCAAAGGCTATAGCTATCCTGCCCTTTTTATATTTCCTTGTTTCCTCTATCCAAACTTCCTGTTCAAACTTCTTGTTCTTCTCCATTTCTGACCCTTTTTTGTGACCTTTGTGCTCTGAGCACACTTCCTGATTTTTATCATTGCCACTGAGTAATGTTTATTGTTGACAATATAGCAGTTTCATGTCATCTGTATCTGGGCTTCTAATTATCACATTGTGGTAGTCCTTGGCAGCATGTTTTACTAGAAGAAATATATGCATGTCACATTCTTCATGGCCACATCTTTAAGACATCAACAGCACAGACTGTCTCTGAACTGTCCTGCACAGCCAGGCAGTGACCCTCCTCTCCATGGTCTATATAGACAGTGATGTCATTGCCTACATCTTGCAGATCTTCATCCCTCCACACGGTTTGTAAGAATTTCTGAAGTGCTTCCTTATTGTTGCCATCAGAAAGAAACTGCTTCCACTGATTGGGGGTTTTCAGTTCCTTTCCATAGATTTGTATAATTTGTGAGCCACCAGCTACTCGACTGGACCATTCCACATTTTTTGTGCTCACATCAGGATACTGATCTGTGACAAAGTCCAAATGAGTACACTTGTACTTTGTTGCAAGCTTAACCATGTAAACTAAAATGGTGTCTGCAAGCTCACCAAATGTTGAAGGAACATCATGTAGTGCTTGGATGACAGCCATTCCATCAAAGATTATTGCACCATTCTCTAGATCATGGTCAATAAGGCAGTCTCCATCTTTGGATTATACAAGATCAAATAGAAATGATTTGTTGTTGTTGTTTTTTTTTTTTTTTTGCCAGAGTAGTGTCAGAGTATTTTCAGCATTAGCAAGAGGGCAGGAAACTGCTCCCACAGAGTAGGACAAGATTTCCCTTAGATCAATGTTGCTACTTTAAGCTAATACAAGAAGTATTGCAAAGAGTTTCTTGTTACTATAAAGAATCACGCCTTTGCTAGCTACTTTTGCTTTTAATTTTGGTTTCACTTGATCACTGTTTTCAGTTTCTGGTTTTTGATGGAAGAAAAAAAATGACTTGAGTAGCAGAAAGCAAATGCTGGTTCAAGAAGTCCATCAATACAATTTTACCTTTCTCTTGAGCAGCTAGCAAGTCATTTGTAATCTCACTGGTACCAACAACACTTGAACTTAGACACACTAGTCCATGTTGAGGAGCATCAAAAGGATTCATCATGCATTCAATAGTGAGCAGAATGCTCATTATGGCTGTCTCATCATTCTGAATTCTTGTGCTATCAAGATCTTTTTATTTGTGTACCTCTGAAGTCATGCCTGCCATCACTTCACACTGTCTCATTATTATTGCTCTCTCACATTGTGACAAGATCCAGTGATAAACTGATGTATGATTTTGTGTCAATCCAATCAAGCCTCCTTTTGTTTTTGAATCTTTATTGCAAGTTTGTTCAATTGCCTGGTCACATGCAATTGAAGAGAATTCATGTCCAATTTGATGGTGGACTGTCCACTGTCCTTGAGCACTGAGTTCGGTGTAACATTCTGGATGTGTGATGGGCATGTTCACCATTTCCTGCAAATATGATGGAAGATACCTGGCATAGTTCACCTGATCATAATAGAAGAACCAAAGCATCATGAAGCGGATAGCTAAAAGGTGAAACTCCCAGTCAGACTCACGGGTTGCTCTCACAAAAACGAACAAGATTTGCACCATGCTCACAAAGGCAAATGTTGGGGTCTCTTGGCTATTTCTCTTGGCAGTCTTCATATTTCATGATCAAACTGGTGAATTCATCAGCTGTACAAAGAACATCAAACGAGTCATTGGGGAATGCTAGCTTGATTTTTTTCATGACCTCTAGGCACTCATCTGCTTTGTCCAGTGGTAATAATTTAAGGAAAGTCTGGAATCTCAGATGCTGCATGCTTTCATACTGAAGTTTTTGTGCTGTCATACTCCAGTTATAATGGTGACCATTCAGAACACTATTGATAGACCATTGGGTGACAACTTCTGACTCTATCAAGATATTACAAAGTCCTGCATCTCCAGATCTTTTGCCAAGGACACCAAGAAATGATATGCAGGTATGGAATTCACCAAGCACACTATCAGACATCTTGTATAGTCATTGTCTTTCCAGCAGATTTGTTGTGCTTTATCATACAGTATAGTGCTTGGTCAAAGACTAAGACAACATGTTCAAGTTCAAGCTGATCAGCTTTATCATTACTTCATTTCAGAATAGTGTTGACAGCAGACATCTCTGTTGGTGATGCCTCAATGACTGAAAGGTAATGGATAGCTGACTTCTCAAGAGTACAATCACATTGAAGAGTAGTATGAAAACCTGTCCAGACAGGAAGTGTACATGAGTCAGCATTGAGACCTTTCATAAAAATGTATGCTAATTCAGTTCTAAGCACTAGTGCTAGGTTCAGTCTGTACTTGTCAGCCTCTAATGGGGCATGTGCAACATGACTCAGGTTTTATGGACCTTGCCTTTCGCACTGATGGCACTGCTCTATCACAAAATTGGGTGGTGCTTTAAGAGAACAGACTCCTTTTGGCAGTGGTGCTCTGCCTTGTGTTGGGGTAGATTCAGTGATGTGACTGTGCAGTATTATTCCATTTTTATGGAGGGTGGTGCCACATCCAGATAGGTTTTCTTCTCTGAAATCAATATTGTCCCAGACTAGAACATTGCAGTCTTCTTTGCAAAGCTGGTGGGACCCTATTAGAACCTTTAACAAGCTGTAGATGTGTGAGGCTTGTGTCACGGCTAATAACTGTATTCCAAAATGCACAATGCCCCAGTTTATTTAGTATGGAGACCACTTGAGATGATCCTGTCAAGTGTCTAATTCTCAATCCAAAGCAAAGGGATTTAGGTGTGTGTTTTTGACCCTTGGATGCAAGGTAAACAATGTCTTGGCAAAGTGATATCAGTTTAAGGTCCACATCATCTAGAAAAACACCATAGCCAGCCAGTGTTGATGCCTCTGATGCTCCAGTAATCCAGGCCATCAAATTATAAAGGTAAATTGGCATGACAGATTTTGCAGCATCAACAGTCAAATCAATTGATGTTGGTGGTCAGGGACAACTCATTCCAGTGCTGTCACTTAATGTGCTCCTGATGATCAATGCAGCATTGTACAGAGTCCTAGTAAAATGCACATCAGGAGCTGGTGTAGTTGCTGATGATAATCTATGAGATGACAGATCAACTTGTGTTTGAGGATGAATTTGCTCCTCTTCACTCTGAGTTGTCTCTGTAGTATCTGTTTCTGTTCCTTCCTCTGACTGATGAGGAAGTCTGTCAATAAGCGTACTCACTGACAGTGTGTCAGCAAACACCATCTCACTAATATTCCTGCTGTGTGGTGAATGAAAGATGAGCTGAGGGAAGTCACGTTTCAGGTGGTATTTCAGTCTGTCAATGCTGTAACATAAAAACATGCATAATTCCTAAAATCAAGTTTCTCCACAGGGACATTAATTGTAGTTGTAAGGCCTGAGTCTTGTTTCTGTGTTTTAAGTTTAGTTTTTACTATTGTATTCAAAACATACTACAAACTTAAAGGTTAGAAAAATGCTGTGATGTTTAAATTTTCAATTGTGTCTACCATGATTGTGTC
This sequence comes from Neoceratodus forsteri, assembly GCA_016271365.2. NCBI lineage: Eukaryota > Metazoa > Chordata > Ceratodontiformes > Ceratodontidae > Neoceratodus > Neoceratodus forsteri. The sequence continues at coordinate 1,384,130,584 of CM057455.1, forward strand.
TAAATAATTATGAAAATGTCACTTATACAATGTATCACTTACCTTTAATTTGAAGCATCAAGACCTTCATGCTTTTTTACAAGTGTAATGACAATCTGGATAAGTCTTGTTACCTGCAACACCTCCTGGTCTACAATGAGCCTCTGGTGGATGACAGTGGCACAGAAAATCTTGTAGGCTTTGCTGTACATCTGCTCAGTACAAGTAGGCTTATTCTTATCTCATGACTTTGTTAACAAATTTTGTGTAGTCTCTGTAACGTGTTTTACGGTACCGGACTTCCACTGACACACAATCCTGTCCTTGTATGTGAATGACGATGCTCTGATCCTCTTTCACCTCTGCAGCTGTTTTTAACTTTCCTGCATCTACAGTTTCTGCCTGGACTAGTTGATCCTTCAGGCATTTATGGGCCACAGTGATATATCAGTTCATTTTCTTGCATATGATGCAGATAGCAGGAAGGACTGGTCCAGAAGCATGGACTGGAAGGCCAGATCTTGACCAAAGTTTCTTCCTGGGGCTGAGCAAAGGTGTGGAACTGGTGCTAGAAGAGGTAGATTGTCCATCATCCTGTTTCTCCTGTAATTCTGACTGCTGAGCAGAGTGTTTTCTTGCACTCTCTATGCACTTTTTGTCTATAAAACACCTATAGGTGGGGTGAAACCCTGAGTCACTGGGGATGTCATCAGATTCTTTTGACAGGTGCTGTTGAAATAATAACAATAATAATAATAAATGTATTTATATAGTGCAGTATCAATAAATATCAAAGCACTGTGCAATTTCTAAGAACATAACTCAACAAAATACAAAAGTTAAACAACACACAAATAAATAAAAATAATTAAATACTAAATATTCAATTATACATATTAAAACTCAGGGAAAGCACATAAAAACAGGCATGTTTTTTAGAGCAGTTTTAAAGCTCTCCACTGTCTGGCACTCTCAAACCTGATGAGGTAGAGAATTCCACAGGGAGGGAGCTGCAAAGGCAAAAGCACATGCTCCCGAGGTCTTCAATCGCACCCTGGGAATCTCCTGCAATCCCTTGTTAGTTGAGCGGACCAGTCTGAGGGGGCAGTAGGGACTCAGAAGCACTTGTAGTGCTTGATGTGAAATGATTCAGCAATGTTTTGATCATCCCCAGGCAAATCCAACCATGCTTGAACACATTCACGGTATTTATCCCACCTGATACGTGTAAATGGTTGAGTGGACTCCTTCTTGATTGAGTCTAGACGTATATAACAATGTGAACCAGTTCTAAAACTGAATTTCTTATGAATCTTAGATGATTGGCAAGGGCTTTCCTGGTCTTCGTCATCATCCTTGAGTGTGGCCATATTGGTTCTGCATGAACACCTATGTTGACTGGTCAAATAAAAGCCTTCAAGCTTTACTACTGTCCCTTTTTATGTGCTGCAAGTGGCTGGCCCAATACTGAGTTAACTTTCCACTACTTGCACACTGAATTCTGAAAAGTAAAACAAGAAAGAAAAAAACAAGGTTTAGGAGACAACACTGAAGTCATGAAAAAAGCTCATCTTACAGAGACCGAATTAATGTCACTTCCTAAAAATCTACATGGCTGACAATGTCATCGCTGTGCTTGTGATATCCCATAAATATTAAGTGTTGTTGCTAGGAAAATGTGGTGATTGCTAAGGACAAGCACCTTTTATTGTGTTCCTACCCTGGCATCTTTTTGTTTGAAATTAAATTTATCATTGTTCGAGACATTAAAACCTCCCTGTAAGATGGCTGTGTAAAGACTTTATGTGCCATTTTTAGGGCTGCATGGGTGAAGCCCTGCAGTCCTGTTGTGAGGACTAGTAGAAAAAGCAGCTTGCAAATGAGCAACCTCATGAGGTGAGAAAAGTCCCCTCTGCACCGCTTCACCATGGTCTGCTATGCTGCTCACACTACTTGAACTGGAAGAAATCTTTTTTCCACTGTTGAAATATATAACCCCGACCCTCCCTTCCCTCTCTGCACCCCCCAGAAAGGTAACAGCAGCACTGAGGGTGCCAAGTCTCCCAGTGCAGAAATCCTCATCCTGTCACCCCCCTCCTTCCAGAACTGCACATGTGCGGTTATTTTTTTTTTAGTGCAGAGCTGCCATGTAACATTAGAATTAACATCAGGATGACATTCCAAGAGGGCTCCTGGTAGGCCAGGTTGGATCTGGCTGTAGAGGTTGATGAGACTTTTTTTTTTTGCTGCAGTCCAGTTCTTATGGTTGGCAGGGGAATTTCACCCACCATCCCTTTCTATTTAGTGGCTCCTGCTAGCTCAGTTACCAGTCACAGTGTGGCCCCAGAGGTGGAGACAGGGTGGAATTTAGTGTTTTGGGGGAACATGCAGCTGCATGGGTTCTGGATTGGGGCTGGGTCATGGCAGTCTGACTGGATTCTTGGGATTTTTCACACATAACTACAAAAAAAAAAGCAGACATTATCGGGTCCAGTTTGGTGAAATTGGTTCAGACAGCAGGATCCAGTAATCCTTAAGGGTTGGCACAGTGATTGGGAGGCCAATTCCCAGTAAGATAGGATGGATCCAGCATTAGAGGACAGCAGGGCATTTTTTTTTAATTTTTGCTGCAGTCTGGCTCTTATGGTTGGAGCAAGAATTTCACCATCCCTTCATGATCTTCCAATGAACAGCTCCTCCTAGCTCTGTTACCAGTCACAGTGTGGCCCCAGAGGTGGGAAGGGGGTGGAATTTAGTATGGTCAGGGAGAATGTGGTGGCATGGATTCTGCGGATTGGGCCTGGGTCTGGATGGACGATTGAGGGCTTTTGCACAAAACTACAAATAAAAAAAACTAACAGAGAAGCAGAGCTGTGATTTAAGATGGGCCTGAGCTGCCCTGCTCTTTGTGGGTTACCATCCAACCATCACTTGCACCATTCTCTCTGCACAATAGCCCCCACCCCACCCCCACACTGCAGTCCTTTTCTTTTTTGGTGGTCTATTTCACTTTACTGGTCTTCTGCACCCTTCCCACCCCTTTTGATCTCCTGTCTGTATCCCCCCACCCCTGCATGTTTGCCTGCTAGTAATCAATCTTTCATCGGGTATCCCTGTCCACTCTCCCCCTCTCCTCCTTTACTGCTGTGGCATTTCTATGCTGGATCCAGTCTACATTTCTGCCTCCCCTCTCCCTGAAAAACTCAACGTATGTGCTCTTTCTAATGTTCATATTTTATGGCCCTTGCTTCTTTTATTATTGTGGAGCTCATTTTCTATGATCAGCCCATTAGCCTTATCCTCTGGGTCCCCTCAGAGGGCTTTATGACATAGTGTTCAGTGCTGTGCTGTGTACCCTGGAGTTTTATTTATAGTCAACTGGTAGCAAAAATTATCTTTAGTTTATGCCACATTGGTGCATACCGGTCAGGTTTTCGTAGTCAGTCAGACAAATATTGTTTAAAGCCAGCATCCTGGCTCTAACTGGGGCAGGCTTGGCTTACCAGGAGAAGCAGCGGTGTTAAATTTTGAATGGTCGGAGGCCTACCCGACCCACGCTGAAATGTAACCTGGTGGGAGGTGATCCAATGGGCATAGTTCTCCTTATGTCCCTGAGGGTCTATTCAGTCTTACAAAAATCACTGTTGCCTCTTCCCAGACTAATTAGTAAAGGAGAAACCTGTTTGGAAAAATATTGATAACTAGTTAACAGTGGTAAATGTAATAGTTGATCGGAAGAGGATTAACACCTATTTGGAATGAGATCTTCTCGGTAGTTGATCATGCCTCATTGAAGAATCTAAGGAAACTACTTTTATGAACCTCAAGAGCAACTAAGAAATGCACATCATAACTTGCATAACTAGTTATAGCTCACCATCACAGTGAAGTGAAATTCTGCAGTTCGTGCCACTTAGGCAGCATTTTTTAAGTTAGACCAAACACTTCTTTTATACGAAACAAAACAAAAAAAACAGCTGAGTGTGGATAGGTTAGCACCATCATAAAAGCATAGCTGCAGACTTGAAGTCTCGCTTAGAACTTTTAATATGGTCAGTGTGAAAAAACTAGTAACAAAACAGCCAAAAGGTTACAGAATAAACAATACAAAGTACATTTAAACAGGGACATGACACAGTTTTGATGTGCTCAGAATGCTAAAGAATGTCAGATTGTTAATGAAGACTATTGTTCACCTCAGTATGAGTCCAGACCTTATTTTTTGTGAAGATTTTCATTTATTTGTGACCCAATTGTTACTCCAATAATTAGGATTCTTGTAATGCCTCTCAATCTGCTCTGTTTAATTTGCATTATAAATTACATCCCTGTTTGAGCCACTTGTATGGTATACATCTTTCCTCAAAGTTAAAACAAGGTAAACAGAAGAAACATATTGTGATGTTGTGTTACTTGTTATTAAAAATGATGTATGTGTTTCTTACTTTCGCTGTCAAAAAGCCTATTTTCAGTGTGACATGTTCAGCCACCCAGTTTTGCAGTGGTATAGGCCTTCAGAAAACATTTATCTGTTTAAAAAGTTTAAACCTTAACCTGTGGTGAGATGGCATGAATTTCTATATTACATGCTGCCATACCATCTCAGTTTTGCATTAACCATGTAATTGGGTATGATTGATTTTCAGATTCTTTGCCCCCCCATCCATTTTTTTTTATTTAGATGGCTAGATTTCTATTCTGTTCAATGTTTATAGAGTCACTGTTATAAGCTGCCATTATCGTAAGGAAATTGATAAGGCTTATGGGTTTTGAAAATGTGAGTTTGTCTGTGAACAGTACAATACCCCTGATGGACTGTATTTTGTTGCTACCCCCAAGAAAAGTTACATCAGATGGACTTTTTTACATTCCGGTGCTGTTCTAAGGTGGATTCAGTGTGATTTCTATGTGCATAGCCACAGTGTTTCAAATGGACATCCATTCAGTGATTACAGATCGAGTACCTGCTTCAGTCATAGGTGTCATGGCAGGTGGGGAAGGTTAGGGTATTGAAGGTGGAGAATCCTGTCATATCAGCAAATTTGACAAGTCATTTATGCATTTTACATATCAGTTTTTAGTTCAGGTTGTTGCCACCCTACCCGCCTCCTAGAAAAATCGAAACCACTAATTACACACAAATTGATAGGCTAAGGCACCAGTGGGCTATCTTTGTATTTTTTATTTATTATTTTTTTATTGCTTTTTTTATGTTTGCGCTTTTTTTTGTAGTATGGGACAGCCCAAATCATTCAGTTGACTTGCGGATGTTTGTGGAAGACAGTATCTGTAGATGTACCTTCCATCATTCTGATTGCTGGGATAGTTACATACTTTTTATTTCCATTGTGTGCAATGAGCACTGCATCAAGAACATGAGAATATGTTGCGTAAAACTGATGAGCGTAGACTTGTTCTCATTCGGTATTAATTATCTTCTGAGTAAGCAGCTATGAATTAGTTTGGTATATCCAGCAGGCAGGCATGAGTTTGATATCCAGTAAATTCACTTGCATTCTTTGTTAATCAAAACAAGTCACCCATAGATGTATAGAAAGCTTTGATGGTATTCTGTTTTAATAGCTGTTAGATATTCTGGTTCTGATCCTTTGGTTCAGGCTATTTTTACTGACTTTTGTTCACTAGATGTGTGTTAATATAGTTTACTGTATTTCTGTCTGATGGGTTGCATCTACATGCACTCTTATTTATTTATTTTTTTTTAAACAGGGAACTCAAATTTGATGATATCAAACACGCAATTCATTGGGGTTCCCATAGGAAACTTAAGATTCATCCTGTACAGAATTTCTAATCACATTACCAAATAACATAATTTTCTGTATTTTCATGAAGTAATATTTTAACATATGCCACTTACTAGTGATATATCTGTCATTCATCTTAAGAACAAAAAATTATTAGAGAGTTTGATTGGAACAAAAAACAGCTAAGAATAAATGAGGTAGGCAAGTATTATAAATGAACATTCCTTACTGTCAGCTGATAATGCATTACATATATTTTAAAAGCTACCCTACCTGCTGCAGTACAAGAAAAGATAATTAGCTTAACTTCTTGCTGTGAATTATCTAAATTATTTAGTTCTACCCACCCAGTTTGTCCCTGGCTTCCTCCTTTTGTACTCCTTCATTATTGGCCATTTTTTTAATGTGCCAATGACAGTGTGTGAAGTCACTGCAGAGTCACAACCAGAAAGCTATCATATGTGCACAGAAACCCTCTTTCCCCCACTCGTATGGCAGAGCACACAGAAGGACTTGGAGTTTGGCTGAGGAGAGGTGACATTTAAGGGCTATTTACTTAGACGATAATTGTAAACTAATCCAGGTCCATTGCAGTGGTGGAAGCAACTGTGTGTGTGTGTACATGTCTGTGTGTGTCCTCCTTTCTCAATCATCCCAGTTTTGTCTCTCTCTCTCTTCCTCCCTCCCCTCCCATCCCATCACTGCTTTTAGATTTATTACCCCCAGAGAGTTGCAAGCTGAAGATGTGGCAAGTCAAAATACAGAGTAAATGCTTATCAGACTAGTAACCTCTGTCTGTATACAAATAAACAAACAACTAAAGTCACTCTTTTTCATTAAACTCCCTTAAAGTCTGGCTCTAGGGTGCAGTGCAAATAATACTGTGCAATTTAAATATCACATTAATAAAACTGACATGCAGTGATGGAACCCAAATTGTGGGAAAAGGTATGGATATCCATCCAAATGAAGAGATGACAGACCAATCACATAAAGAACCATAACCATCATGATCTGAAAACATCTCTTAGATTAATATATATTCATTGTCCCACAGTTCTGTCAGTACCTGCCAGTCAACCTTTATGGTACAGTATTTTAAACAAGTACATATTAATTGTAAGGACAATAACCATATTTATTACTAAACAACTACACTAAATATAGAATGTTTTCAAAACTGATCTCTTGGTCCGATTCCTACAGTATATTCAAATTAATATGTTTTCAATGTTAAATACATTTAAAAGGACAGAGTATTTTTTTTTTAATAAACAGACTCCAGTGTTATCATAAAGCAGCCATGGAACATGCTGCCAAAAAAAGCATGGTGGCCTCTTTTAGCTTCAGTAAAGGCATCACCACAGACTGTAGGACCAGAACCTCCAGGAATAACAGTCAGGGAGTTTATTTTCAATAGAAATTATTTGAATATTAAATTATTAATATGATGCTGGACTAGTACCAGCAGCATTCCTTGGAAGCCCTGCTGCCTGATTAGTCAGCATACAGTGTGGAGCAAGGTGTGCCTTGGACCAGGTCTGATTATAACAGATTTAAACTAAGTACTGTACTAATAACTACAACTGTCTTTACTATTGCCAGGTCAAAGTGTAGTGTGTTATTACTCTGAGTTCTTAGATCACTTTATTTTAGCATGTTTAGCATAATATACACCAGAATGACATGACCCACAAAAAATTAGTTTAAAGAATGGGAGACACATTCATGAGAACTTTAGCAAAGCATAATATTTAGGCACTGTCCAGCTTGTATTTCCTATTAGTTCTGTATTCTACCTTCCCATTATTTAATAGTGATGTCATTTGCATGAAAACAGGATATTTGTTCCTGAAGAGTTTATGTATTTTGGCTGCTTTCTCTCTACCTGAAGTCATAGAGCACTTTATGTGACCTCACAGTTACTCCTATGGCAACAAATTATGACATCACAACAGAGGATCATGATTTAATGTAGGGAGTAAGCTATACAGGCAGATGGACTCAAAATTAAATGTAAAGGACAACAATCATATATTTGAACACATTTCTTTAGTAATAAATTATGGGAAGGAGAAATATATAAAATATAAATGTAATGCAAGCAGAATTGCACCTAATGATTGTTTTTTTTAATTTTCTTTGAGACGTCAGCAGCTCTTTAAATGTTTCAGATTCAGGGCTGCTGGAGACACAATTTCTGAAAAGCATTCATTGAAAGTAGCCAAGGGCCAAGTTGCATGGAGAGAGACAGCTGTGCCACTATTGCCAGCTGCTAGCCTACTACCCATAAGTGCCCAACCCAGCCCCAGCTTCGCAAACTTTTAAACCAGTGCAATGTTATGGAGCAATTCATATCTGGAGCATGGAGACATTTTTTTAAATAATTTATATTGTATATAGAAATGAAATACATGCTGCTATTGAGGGGGTGATCAATTCAGCAGTGGCAAGGGTCATCATATTTAAAGGGACAGTAAACATTGCAGGGGTCACTCAAATTGTGAAAGCCCATAAAAAAGATCTTTCAAACGAAGTATTGGGCTTATTTGTAGGTGTCAGAAGTCCTGTGTTATGAATACCTAACTCATCTGTAAATCAGACCAAGGCAGCAGCCATTTCATTGAATCATGAGACCAACAGTGATATCACTGAAGGCCAAGCTGTAATTAACAACATACAGCTTGTCCCTCAGTGACATCACTGCCTATTTTAAAATGGCTGCTGCCTTGTTTTGATCTACAGAGTAATTAGATAGTCATATATCAGGACTCCTGATACCTACAAAGAAGTCCAGTGCCTAATCTGAATTATCTTTTCATGAGCTTTCACAATATGAGTGACCCCTGCAATGTTTACTGTTCCTTTAATTAATTACCATGCTAGTAGCTATCATTTGTTGACTTTTGTTCTCAGCACTAACCTGGTACCCCTTTTCCTTCTCCAAACAGTCCCCTCTACTAAAGGTTCTCCACAGGCCAATATTAGGTACATTAATCCACACTGTACCCTTACTCTTAATCTGCTCTGTTCATCTTCATCTTCATGGTTCATTTTCCCTGAAAAATGTTTTTCCCCCTGAAGGCACTTTTATTCCTTATTGTGTATTTAAATTGCACCAATTCCTTATTATGTATTTAAATTGTACCAATTTGTCTCACTGAATGCTTGTGAAAATGTACAATTTTGCTCACTTAGCATTCTATTATAAACAATTAAATGAAATTAAATATCCCTAGCCAACAATGTTACATGGGTAGTCGGGGGGGTGAAATTGTGATGTCACCCTTTTATTACAATTTTTTTCCTTCCTGCCAGGTCCAAAAGGATTTCAGAAAGGCTGGCTGGCACCAAAAGCTTATTGTTTGTTTGTGGGATATAAAATGGTGTCCAAATAATGCTTACATATAGGTGTGGGTGGAGACTGTCATGACTCAGCAGGACCAACTTGAAAGTCACAGAGGAAAAAAAAAAGACTGGGAGAAGCAAATTACAACCTGAGTCAGAGCTGAACTGTGTGTTGATCATTTGAGAAGGAAGGCTTTCACCAAAGGTTAGAATCACAAAATATTTTAAAAGTGTTTGCTTCCTGTAATTCTGCTCTTGATCAGTTATTGGGTATTGTTTTGTAACTTAAGGTAGCAGTATTTTATTCTGTAAAAAATATCATTATATATATATTGGTTTATGTGTCTGGCATACTTAGACACTCCTTTATTAATCCTCTGTATTTATTAGTTATTTAGTTATTTATTTGAAGAAGTTCACCAGGAAATGCATACTGAGCTGTAGTAGTTCATTTCCAGATGCATCGGGGGGGGGCAGGAGGGAGTACAGTAAGTGTAAAACACCGAATACAGTAAATATAAACAGCATGTTACAAATAATACACAGGCAATTACACATATGTACACTATGTTGATAACAGGAAACCTAGAATTCAAAGAGCTGCAACAAAGAGCCAACGGGGGTGTGGAGCAGCTGAAGGCACAAAATGGATAGAATAACAGAAAGAGAGCTTGTGGGAGGGAGTTGAAAAAGAGTGGTGGGGGAGCAGAGAGATGGTGAAGCAGACTTTTTATTGTTATAGGTTGAGAACCCCACACCGGCCAGACCCAGCATGAACACATCCAGTCTGCTTCGAGGTTAACAGGACAGGACAGGACAGCCAAATGAAGAAAATTAGGGAAGAGAATGGAAGGGCAGGGCATTTTTCCCTCAGGGGTGCTCACTTAGTCCATACACTGTTTTCTGGCCTGCATGGCAAGCTTAGAAGGTGTCCAAATAATTTATAATCATCTCAGCTATTTATATAGCTAATTTTGTAATACATGACTAAAATTATTAAAGATGGCCACACTTGCAATTGTTTTTTAAATCTCATACACTGAGCTTGATTCATATTGTGAATATATTAGGATGGTGTTTTGACAAGTTTCAAATGTTGAACAGCACTACACCACTCCATGAAGTTATTTAGTTGCTGTTTTCTTTTTTGGCGGGCATTACATGGGAGTGGAAATGTTTTAAAACTTCTAAACTTCGAAATTCCAAATCTGCATTTAGGAATGGAAGAAAACCAAATGACCAATGGAGAGTGATGCTTCTGCCATAAAATCATTATTGCCGAAAAGCTACATGATGACTATATAATGACTAACAAGTGTTGTTTTTAACAAAAGCTGCTTTCTGTTTTGTGGTTTAGATGATTGATGGGGCTAAATAAAGTTGCAAATGGTCAAGGGAAGATGAACTACAGTTTGTTCAACTCTGGCGAGCACATTGCCAGTTGAGGACTACCACTGTCCATAAGGTGCAATAACATTAAAGATATATAAATGCATTAAAGGTCACCTGGCTGTAACCTGGCTGCCTGATTAAGAAAAAAGGGAATTATTTGGTCAGGTGCTCATACATCAGATGCCAGTTAGAATTAGTGTGTCATTAGAATTTTGTGAAACTAGAAGGGTGTTATTTTATGGATGGGGATAATATGATGGAGTAGCTGGTTGGTTTTGTGAACAAAATAATCAGGAATATAGCTTCTAATCCCTATTTATTGTTGTTGTGTATGAGGTCAACCTTAGGCAGATTCTTCATGTTATATCTGTCCATAAAAACATTCTTCTGTGTTATTAATTTTACTCTGAAATTATATGTAATACAACTTTAAAAAATAACAAACTGGGATGAGCCATTTGCCACCCTGGTTGCCTGATGGTCCTGGTGTGGGGGGTGGGTCAGATGGTCCTGTACCGTAGCTAAGTGAAGGTGTTAATCTTTGTCTTGCATTGCAGTGAACTACACAGTATGGCTGTATGTAGGTTGAGGTTTCAAAGTCAGTGGTAGACCTGGAACATGTGTCACTTACTAGAGCAAATGTAGGAGAGTAGTGATTGTGTGCAGGCATATTCTAAGTTTTTGTGTTAGGTTTTAAGGGGACAGGAAATTTGTGTTAATTGGCAGCAGTTAGTAAAGTTCCTAATTACAGAATGGAGATTCATACCTTGAAAGGATTCATATTTACCTGTACCTGAATGAGCACTGATGTGAAAACATATTTTTTTCCAACCGCTTTTTTATGAAGAACATTCTGCACAGTTCTCATCATAGAACAATAAATTTAGAGTTTTTACTATGTCAAGCGTTGTGTAGGGAAGGCTAAGCATTAGCTGTTTACCTATCGGAGTCATGCTTAGAAATCTGTACACAAACTATGACTTCGGTAAAACTCCAGATCATTGGTTCCATAAAGAAAAATGTTAAGGAATACTGCCCACAAAAACAAAAACATGTAAAATACAGTTTTTCAATTCACATAATGTTTTATTCAGGTACAGGTAAATATGGATAATTTAGGGCTGTGAATATCATTTAATAAGGACATTATATACAGATGCCATTTTGAAATAATTTCATGTCCTCTCCAAAAGAAAAAGAAAGCAAAATTGTGGCACTAAGGGTTGGTTTGTGGGACAAAGGAAACAGAAAGCAAGAAGGGAGAGAAGGGGTGGGCAGATGTGAACTGGATGAGTCGAGTGCTGCAATATTTCTGCTGCTATTTAAGGTAATTTTTGTAGTATCCAAGAAAGCATTTTGCCATGCAATGCTTAGACACAGAAGAGCTTAGACTTCACTGATGTTTTGTTTGCTCGTTGTTGAGAAGATTTGTGGGAAGGTCTTGCTTGCCTGGTTCTGCCTCATCCTCCTGCTTTTCCCTCAAGGTTGTCAGCTTGTGACAACAAAATCTGTTGTAGAAATGTTTGTGATCTCACTGATGTCATGGGTGGAGTGTCCTGGGAAGGGGGGTCAGTCTGGGGGACTCTGATCTTGTTTTCCTGTAGAAATGTCCTTGGATTGGTAGTGGGGCTGAAGGAGATAGGGCTGTGCAAATACTTATTATTTCCTGAATACCACGAATATTAGGGGTTCTGAATATTTGGAAGCCCTTCCCGAATAAAGGACCATTCAGGAAATATTCATATTTGGCTGCACAGCCCTAGAATCCCACCCTCCTACCCACCCAGCAGTGTCAGCACCAGCAATTTATTTATTTACTCTTCAGAAAAAAGTTTTAAAGGGGACCGGCACAACCCATCCTCCTCCACGGCCATCCCCCATCTTTAGATACTAAAGTAAAATGACAGTGAGCAGCAAGGTGAAAACAAAAACAAGAGCAAGCCCCCCCATCAGGAACAACAAGCAGTGCCACTGCCAACAGACACAGATAATGCCCCATACTCTGTTCCCCACCGCACCCTACACCTGATTCTCTTTATTAGGAGATAGAAAATATTGCCCGCCACTGGTCGAGCACAACCTTGTATGAATGAATGTGCGCTGCTTGGTTTGTTGCTATAGTAAAGCCAAGACAGCAGATCACATGATCTGCTGGCTTGGTTTTACCATAGCAACAACAAGCAGCATGCTTTCATCCATAGAAGGCAGGCACTTGGCTCAGAGTTGGCAGTGGAGGAGGAAGGGTTGTGCCAGACCAGCAGCAGGCAATTGTTTCTATCTCCTAATAAGGATAATTGGGTGCTGGGTGCATAATGCAGTGGGGAAGGAGTAGGAGGGGCACGGTCTGTGTCTGTTAGCAGTGGCACTGTTTGTTGTTCCTGATGGGGAGGTTGCTGTTATGTTTTTTTTTTTTGCCATGCTGCTCACTGTCACTTTATTTTAAGATAGGGCCAGCCAAGGCAGCCATGGAGCAGGCGGGTTGTGCCAGTCACCTTTAAAAAATTTTTTTGCAGAAAAAAATAAATAATGTGTGGGTGCTGGCACTACAGGATGGGTAGGAGGGTGGGGTTTCACTTTACTTTAGTTCATAAGATGAGGGCTGGCTGTGGAGGCGGGCAGGTTGTGCCGGTCCCACTTAAAACTTTTTTTTTTGAGAAAAATAAATAAATTGCATGGGCTGGCTGAGTAGAAGGTTGGGATATGCTGACTGCTCAATGGTAGGTTGGAAGACAGTACTATTTTTGGGGTGCTGGGAAGGGCTGTGCCAAATATGAATATTCGGCCAAATAATGAATATTTGGCATCCAAATATCAAATTATTGGCTGAATAATTGGAAAAATGTATTTGCACAGCCCTAGAGGGACAGCCATACAGATACAGACAGAAATAGTGAAATATGAGCTGTGTCAGTGTAGAAAAGCAGCAGCAAAGGCAAACAAGATGCTGGGATGCATAGCTAGGGGGATAAGTAGTAGGAGAGATGAGGTTATATTGCCTTTGTACAGGTCACTGGTGAGGCCACATTTAGAGTACCAAGTTCAGTAATGGTGCCCACACCTCAAAAAGGACATTAACCTGCTAGAAAAGGTACAGAGGAGGGATACAAAGATGATAGTGGGTCAGCAGGGTAAGGCATATGAGGAGAGGTTGAGGGCACTAAACATGTATTCCCTGGAGGAAAGGGAAGGGGGAGAGTGAGAGAGAGAGCGAGAGAGAGACAGAGAAAGAGAACAAGAACATGACTGGGACTTTCAAGTACTTGAAAGGGATAAATAAGATGGATAAGGAGGGTCTCTTTAAGCTGACAACCATAACATGAGGGGACACAGTCCTAAGCTGGAGGGGGAAGGTTTAGGAAGGAGTTCAGAAAGCACATCTTCACAGAGAGGGTGGAGGACAGTTGGTATGCACTGCTGGAAGAGGTGGTCTCATTGAAGACAGTGAGCAGCTTCAAGAGAGGCTGGGATTGGCATTGGGGGAAGTTAAGGATCATGGGTAGGAAGGATGGGAGGAGTGGAGAGGGGAGGCAGGGAAAGTAGCTCTCCAGCTGTTGGCCCTGTATTACGAGCACACTAGATAGACCAACTGGTCGGTCTTCTTCTGCTGGCTTCTTCTTATGTACATATGTTTGTATGTCTAGATGTTGTGTTTTTAAAGTGTTTTTCTGAATTTTGGAAAATTGCTTTAAATGAGAACTGGGCTGATCCTGGAAGACATTTTCCCCTTTGGGTGCAATTCTAATGGTAATTGTTTTTTTGTGCAGTATTAGCCACTGCTAAGCAATTTAAATCACAAATTGTAGTGAGAAAGAAGTAAAGTGATCTACTAGGAATTGAACCCAGGCCTCCGGAACTGGCTCCAGTTCTGATACTGCTCCAGTTCTGCAGGGTAGCCCATGATGATAGTGCTTATAAATGAGTGACTGTAGAAACAATGATTTATTTATAGTGCTATCATGATCCAATATCTTGCAAGGGTAGTGATGCTATAATGTCTAGAGTGACCAGAACGGAAGGGGAGGGATGGGGAGCTGTAGGGGAGGTATAGGAGGGAGAGTTCAGAAGGATAGATGAGCCTTCTGCAACTGAGCCAGCCCTGTGTTGTGGTGATGAGGGTGGCTGGCTATGGTGCAGTAGGCACTTGGTTTGGAACCTGCTGGGGGAAGCAATTTTGCCGCTGCTTGCGGCTGTGCAATTATTTTTTTTTTGGACAGAATTTGCCCCCTCGTCGACATGCACCCCCCTGAAGTTGAGAATCCTAAGTAAGGAGGGTGCGGGTGGTGAAGCCCCCCACAAAAACATTTTATTTCATTGGATGTCAGTTCGCTGAGGAATGTATATCGCCGAAATGCTTTTCAGTGATATACATTTGCGATGATAGCGATCGCTGCTTTTTGATCGCTATCATCAAATGAAACCATTCTACAGGCTTTGTAGTTACCATAGTGAGTGTTTCTGATTTACACACAAGTAATAAGTATTGTTTTACAGCTCTTGTCCTTGCTCAGCTCTTCCATTGTTTGCACAATGCACCCATGTGGCAATATTGAATTTTATGATTTTAAAGGGACAAACTACATCACATAGTTTTAAAATGGTACTTAGCAGCAGAATGTATACCAAAAACACTTAATGAGGTTATCAATAGACCCATATAGATGTAACAATAACAGAGCTTGAGCCAATATTTAAAAAGAAAACAACTTCCACTTGGAAAAAATGACTTTGATTCTGCACAGTGTATTTCCTGTATTTAGTTTTTGTTGCCCAGGAAAGGAGGGCTAGGCATTTCTGCTGCCAATGTACAGCCTCATCCTGGGGGTGTGTGGTGGGTAGAATTACAGCTGCAAACCACCTGAAATTAAATCCGATTAAGCTGTTTGTGGTATTTTTCATGAATGAGGAGACATATGGCAAGGATACAGAGGCAATTCTCTAAGCCTTTGTGAAAAGTTCCATGGGATCTTTAAAGAGCAGCTGACACCTTTAGGATAACTTAAACAGAACATGATATTCAGACACAGTTCAGTTTATATTTCACATTACTTCTGTATCCTCCCCCCAATTATTTATTACTGAAGCCATTTGTGTGAAAACAGGATCTCTGCTCCTGAAAAGTTCATCTTTTCCTGTTGCTTTCTCCCCACCTAAGGTATAGCACAGTAGTTTAAGGATCTGGGCTGCAAACCTGAAGACCTGGGTTTGAATCTCACAGCCCCCACTTGCATACTGTGTGACCCTGAGCAAAGTCAATTAAATTCCTTGTGCTCCCAGGTCTCAACTGTAAATAAGCTTTCAGCTTAGTGTGTCTCTCTTGGTTAAAAAAAAATCACAGTTACTCTCATGGCAACAGACTGTGATGTCACAGCAGAGAATTATGACTTGAAGTAGGGAGTAACTTGTAGAGGCAGATGAACTCTTAACAGATAAAGATCAGGTATTCGTGCAAATTTCTTCTGTAATGAAAGATGGGGGGTGGAGAACTTTTTTGAATATATTTAGAATACAAGCTGAATTGCATCTAATTGTTATGTTTTTCAAAGTTTTCTCTGAGGTGTCAGCAGCTCTTTAACATTAATTTGACCAGCCACCAGAAAAGGCAGATGGGACCTTGGTGGTTTAATGTTTTACCTGAAAGATGGTACCTCAAGGGTGTAGCACCCCCTCATGCTGCACTATTGTGTCAGTATTCAGACTTTACCCAATGTTTGATCTTTGAGCTCAGAGCCGACTGTGCAACCTGAATATGTTTTGTTTATACAAGTTTATTTTTCTTGATTCTAGCCATAGTTTTTAGACTTACAGTGGATTTTTTTAACCTTCCTCCCCCCACTCAACCCTCCCTCTCAGTGCCAGACACCACCCCCAAAACATAACAGTGACACTGGGGCTGCCCAATCCCCATGTGTCAGTTGGAATCTCCATCCTGATTTTTTTTTATTATTATTTTTTAACCTGTAATCCTCATCCCATCCCCCTTCCACTACTGCACATGCACAGTTATTTCTTATGTGTGTGTGTGTGTGTATATATATATATATATATATATATATATATGTATATAGGTATATATATGTATATTTAACTTTCCTCCCTCACCCGACAATCCCTCAGCACCCCGAAACATAACAGTGACACTGGCGTGCCAATCCCCAGTGTCGATTAGCATCTCCATCCTGTTTTTAATTTTTTATTTTCTTTAACCTGTAACAAAAAAACCATCCAGTGATGTCTTTTGTTCCATTACAGACTCCCCAACTGACCCTCCCACTCAGTGCCCACCACCCTGCACCCCTCCCAATCCCTTACTTACTTACCCATTGGGGGTCCAATGCCATAATCCCCTCTAGACTACAGACACAGCTTCACTCTTCAAAGCCAGACTGCAAACTAAAGAAACAGGTATGCCATTCAATGTATTTTGATGGAGGGTTAAACTTAGAGACATAACATGGGCATTTTTGCATATTTCTGGCTCAAAATTTCAACATGCTCTCTTTGGGATCCCACCTCATGAACGGTGTCATTGTCATTAGGCAAATCTGTCCCAAAAGGTGATTTTTCAGTCCATGCACAAAATCACCTTTTGGGCAGGAGTTGACCATTTTATTTGCCTTGTTCATAAGGTGGCATCATAAGAAGGGTATATTGAAAATTTGGTGTAAAAATATTAAAAAAACAACAACATTATGAGCCTACATTGAATGTTGTGAATGCAGCCTCATATCTTTGGTAATTGTCAATATTTTTGCCCCAAATTGACAACATAGTCATATCATTACAGCACCTCATGAATGTGACAGCTGTCATTTTTCAAATCCTGACCAAAATGTTTTTTTTTTTTTTTACATTCCGAAAAGTGATTTTGTGATCCCTGCATGAAATCACCTTTCAGGCAGGAGTTAAACATTTTCTCTGCCCTTGTTCATAGGTGGGGTCGAAGAAGGCTATGTTGAAAAGTTGGTGTAAAAATATTAAAACTCAGCAAAGTTATGAGCCTACATTGAATTTTGCAAATGCAGTCTTGTACGTTCCGTAGTATTCAATATTTTAACCCCAAATTTTCAACATAGCCATTTCTTTACAGCACCTCATGAATGTGACAGCTGTCATTTTTCAGCTCCTGCACATAATGTGTTTTAGCATCCAGAAAGTTAATTTCACAGTCACTGCTCAAAATCACCTTAAAGCCAGCAGCTGAACATTTTCTCTGCCCATCTTCATGAGGCAGATTCGTAACAAGGCTACAGTATGTTGAAAATCTGATGTAAAATATTAAGAAAATAATTTACAATATTTTATCCCAAATTCCTCAGCTGCAGCCCTATCGGCTCTGGCCAGAATTTATTTTACAGTGCTGCCATGAAGGAAAATGTGCTATTTGCCATGAAAACATGGGCAACTATGACTATTTAGGAAGAAATTTATTTAAAACATCATACATTTATCATCCTATACTTTGGATGGAATTAAATAAAACATATTTATAGCTATAATGAACCTTGAGTGTTGCTGATGATAGATAAATTAGGGAGGTGGGGTAATGTTTTGCCCCACCAATTTTACAAAAATAGAGATATGGCTGTTTATTGCATGTTATCTGTTTGCATGATCAATGAGGAACTTTTTTGTGTATAATATGCACTAGATGGGTAAGATTTATGGGCTCTATAAACAATTTTATGCATGATTCAAAGATAAAATGCAAGGATTTTTTTGTGCATATTAAACGCATTTTCCAACATGTATCATGTATAAGCTGTACCATGTTTCCACTAATCATTTCAATACATTTTTGGATATATTTAAATCATTTTTAGCAATCTTGGGTCCAGATTAGGCAAATATTGTTGAAATACAACTAAAACCCGTTAATGGGTATGGTGTCAAAATTGGTTGACAGCAAGGTAACTTTGGATGTGCTGTGACAGAAAATTGCAGGGTTTTTGAGGAGACATTTTAATACAAGGTCTGTCAGGTTATTGGCTACATAAAATTGCATAGAATAAGTAGTGCCCCTCTTGCTGGAATAAAACAGCACAATAATGGGCCTCACCATATAGCCTAAGGTCAGCAAACATGATCCTACACAGCACCAGCCTTTTATCCTCTGATTTTCCTTCCCCCCTGAGGTGGCATCACAGTGCTTCCACTGCACATGCAAAGAATGCAGATATGTACTACAGTATATGTACCTTTCACTTTTCCAATGCCCCAAAAGTGTAAATGCTTACCTTCTACTTTGCAGAGCCAAACTGATAATTCATGCTACCCTTTTTCACTGTCTATGGCCATGAAGAGCTTCTCTGTGGTGCAAGAAAAGAGGAATATTTTACCAGATATATAAACCTACTAAACAAAAGAAATTATAAAAATGGTCTCAGGGCCACTCTGTCTGCACAGCATTAGTGCTACCACTCATGATGCCAGTGACCTAGGTTAAGAAGTGAGCCCTGATAACCGGGGTCAGTCAGGGGAAAGAGGATTGAGCATCCCAGAAGATGCTTTTCTGCTCTGGGGATGGTAGGTCACTGCCTCTGCTGCACTGCTGCCACCTAGATAACCACAGGTAGCAGCACAATGGAGATAAGCAGGTTATGGTCTGAATGATGGCCAGCATGAGTACACCAGAGCCCTTGCATGCTGTCATCCAGTGGGGTGGAAACAAGAAAAAAGAACAACTCTGGAGCCCATAGGTGACAGGACCCTGGTAATCCAGGCACTTGTGGCATTTGCGCTGGCCATCTAAGAATTCAGGGGTATATCCCCTCACCCTAGACCCCACAGTGAGGGGCAAAGTGTGGCTCCATGGAGTGGCAAGCAAGAGCAAGTTGTGCTTAGCACCTTGGGATCCCCAAGACAGATGGGATCAGATCTCAGAAGGGGGCACAAATGATACATAAATAAAAAAAGTAAAAAAAAAGTCTTGGAAATGCTACATTCTGATTATCTGTTAGCATTTCAACAGCCTACATTAATCTCTGTTATTATATGGGTCTCGGGAATGCTAAAATCTGATTGGTTGTCAGCATACTGAGAGTCTTATATTAATCTCCTTATTAATTTAAGTGTGAAGCCTAATCACAAGAGTATTAATTTGTCTGGCACTAGTTGTTTTGTAAAAATTCTATTATAAGAATTCAGAGCCACCATTATGTCAACTGATAGACCTAGTAGAAAGTATAAATCAGAATATTAAACAAAGATAATGATGATCCATCTATTTTATTTGTGTCTCTGATTTTTTTAAATGGAATACTCACCACACAGTGTAAGTTTTCTAGTTATCTCTCTGTCTGAGTGTTCAGTTAACAGCGATCTTGGTATCCTATGTTAGGGACATATCTGCCTTTTAATACAGAGAAAAAGGGATGAGTCAGTACTGGAGACAGGCTGCTGTGGGACATAAAAGAAAGCAAAAGGTACTCACTGGGCACCTTGCCTTGCTAGTGATCACAGGCTGAGTGCCCCTCTCACTTCTTTTGTTTCCCATGTGATTTCTGGTGATCTTGTACTCACTTCTTATGGTGCCTGTGTTTAAGTCTGCAAAACAAATGGAGTGCAGATTTACAGAAGCCTAGGTCTGTGTGATGTCCCTAACAGAAAAACAGAGTCGGGCTTCACAGAATGACATCAGCATGGCTGTTAATTAACCCCCCACACCACCCACCCGATGTCACAGTAAGCCTCATCATGGCAATTAAGTGAAAGTCTCACCTGCCCATGCCCTTGCTCCTAATCTGGCACTGCCAGCTGTTACAAGCCCCACCTGCCAGCTCCCCAATGCAAGATCAGTACCAGCTCCATTGTTAAGATGAAATGCAGCTGTTAATTTAAAATACCTGCCATGAAGACAAACCAACAAATCTGTGAGTCTGCAGCTGTCTTTAAATAAAAAAAAAACTTCAAAGACTGGTGTCACTTACTATGACATCGGATGGATGGTGGGTTCAATTCACAGTCACAGTGCAATACAGTAAATGTACCAGGGGTGCCATTTTGGGAGTGGGTGTTTCAAGGATGTTTCGTGAGTCTGCCACCAACCTTAAAAAAAGGGAGTGGGTGTTTCAAGGTGTTTTGTGAGTTTGCAGCCATCTTTAAATAAATAAATCTTCAAAGATTGGTGAGGTTCACTGTGACATCGGGTGGGCGGTGGGTTCAATTCACAGCCACAGTGCAGTACAGTAAATGTACCAAGAGTGCCAGTTTTGAAAGTGGGTGTTTCAAGGAACAGCAATGGTACTGCTCAAAATGAACCAGTGGAACCAGATTGAGAGTGGGTGAATGGCAGGTGGGGAGGTTCAATTAACAACTGCAGTTCTGCTTTCTTTTTCTTTCTTTTCCAACTTGAAATTCAGAGTGCAACCTGTACTGCCTTGCACATTTTTTGCCAGCTACTGTATGCCTCAAGATGGAGGAACTATTTTATGTTAGTTTGAGGTTATAATGTAAAAAAAAATTAAAAACAATAACTGAGCTTCATTACCTCAAGACCCAATTATAATAATAGCAATAAGGTACTCCCAGGAGTTTTGTTAATGTTCTTGTTAATTGCCACCTGGGGGAAATATGACACTCAGCTGCATCTTGTGCCACATTACACCCCACAGGGGATGATTAACTAGAACATTAACATAACCCCTGGTTGTACGCTAGCCCACCGGTGCTGCAGTAGTGCTACCATTTGCGACGCCGTCGACCCGACTTCAGGGACGGGCATGGATTGTTGGAGGGCCAGCTAGGCGGAGGAGGCTGAGCATCCCATAGACCGCTCATCGCCTCCAGAGGGTGGAGGAAGTCATGGTACAATGCATGACTGACTTCTAGCGGCAGCTGGAGGATCGGCATGCCTGCACCACTCATAGGGTTGGAATGTGGCAGACACCGGCTTAAGCACTGGCGTCAGCACACATCCTGTCTTCAGAAGGGACTACACCAGGAAAACATCTGGTCCAGCATGGCACAAACAAGAGTGTTGGAGAGGGCCCTCACCACCGGCGAGACATGGCTCGAGACAGAACCCTGATGGGATTAAAGGTACAGGAACTGGGGGGATGGCTAAAGCCACCAGCTGCCCACTCCCACTCCATCCCCACCTGGGGGGTAAACCAAGGCACAATGGGGGGTCCCTCTGAGCCTGTTGGGTGGTGGTTAGTTTGGTGACAGAGCCAGGTCCGAAGGGGGAAAAAACAGAAATAGAAAAAACATAACCCCATGTCATACTTTATTGCTTAATTACACTGTCATGGGCCTGATTATGGTGCATGAATTCTTCCTGTCAGCTTTTCATGCTCTAGTACTGCAATGACTGGAATGATCCATTCAATATTTGAACAACCATTTAAACAGAATGAACTTTTGTATTATGTTTGACACACAAGTTTGTTCTTTTTTTTACTTTTGGTAATGTGTGTCTAAATGTATTACTGTACAATAAAATGTTTGATAATGTACATATGTGATGTACATAAGTGTTGTATAGAATAAATGTTTGAAACATTCTGCAAAAACATAGGCACACTGAACATTTTTTACCAGTTCTCATATTTGTATAAATAATTCAAACACAATTTTCCTGAATTTTAAATAAACACTTTGTTGTTAATGCATATCAGTATTCATTGTATGCATACTTTCACTATATTTTCTAAGAAATTGAATTCAGAATAATTTTTTTTCTTAATGCAATAATTAATTAAAATTAAGGAGAAACAGGCTTTCCTAGGGCATTTTAATTTAGCAGATTTTGTGTTTTTGTTCTTAATCTTCTGATTAATTTAAATTAAGCACAAGCAGACTTCATTAATGTGTGCCTCAGTTTTTATTAAATATATTCCACATAGATAAATAAGGATAATTAAGGGGCATGGGATTTTACAAACTTATTTTTAAGGCACCCTTAAATCTAAATTAAGGGGCAGATTATTAATTCAGGGGTCAATTAATGGAAAATTAAGAAAAGTTTAACTGCTTTTTGTCCCATAGTGGTGGTGCATTTTGTCCATTAAAAATAACTTTTATGCTACTGAGGTTGACTTCCCCTCAGCCTAATGGTGTTAACATTATAACAAAAAGTTATTAAGATGTCTATTGAATGTTAATAAGGGGTCCCAGTTTACTTGGGAGTGTATATGATCCTAAATTATCATCAGTTATGGAGGAAAATCTGATGACTTTTTCTATTGGGACATTTACTTTGTGTAGCAAGACACAGTCAATATTAGTGTAATGGAGGTCTGGACCTGTAGCTTGCATCACACAGGACCCTGAAGACCCTAGGCAGATCAACACACCCATATGGCATGGCACTGTGCCTGTAGCTTTCTTCGCATGGGGTGCAGAGGGCCCTGTGCAAAGCAGCACATCCATCAGTCTTGCATGAAACTTACCAACTGGGTCTTCAAGGGGAGGGGTACTAAGTACCCTGCCCCTCAAATCTGGTTTGTTAGAACAAAGACAACCTGGTAAAAACTGTGTCAGTAAATATTTAAGTGCTTGAGCATGTACAGTGCACATTTCATAGGACTTACAGTAGGTGTTCTGAGGGGTCATTTATTCTAACACCCATAACTTTTTTATTTCTTTTTTTTTAACCAAATGTGTGGTTTGGGGTTCTTGTCAAGCCACCTCATCTCATGAATACCAAATTTATAATTTAACTTATTCCTAAATCTGTTTTCAGACACCTCTTTTATTACTTTAGAAAAACTAAGTCCTGGTTTTGGGACTTGGGTCTCACCCTTGTTGTTTTCTTAACTGCATAAAGAGGAATGCATTGAGGGACATTGATGAACCTCAGTGTAGGACACTGAAGACACTGTCTGCACTGTCAGAAATGGAGAAATTGGTAAACCCTGAGTATCCCATTTTACCTCCAGTGACCATAATGTCAATGATCTTTCTGTCCATGTTCTTCAGCAGTATTTCATAGAATCATAGAAGCTTGATGGCAGAAAAGGACCATATGGCCCATCTAATCTGCCCTATTTTCCACTACACCTACACCCCCACTGTTCCATCCTCCCCTGCTACTCAGCCCATATCTGTCCCATGCCCTCTTGAATCCCTCCACAGATTCAGCCACCACCACCTCTTCAGGTAGTCTGTTACAGGGCTCCACCACCCTCACTGTGAAGAACTGCCCTCTCACATTGCATTTATATCTTCCACTGGTCTGAGGCTGTGCCCTCTAGTTCTGGTCCCCTCCTTCTTCTTAAGTAAACACCCTTCCCTTACCTTGTTTAGCCCCTCCACATATTTAAGCATTTCAATCATGTCTCCCCTTTCCCTTTTAGTCTCCAGTGTGTACAGATCCAGCACCTTACACCTCTGCTCATATTTCTTCCTTGCATACCCTGCACCATCTTGGCTGCCCTTCTCTGAACCCTCTCCATCCCATTTATGCCCTTGTGGAGGTGTGGTCTCCAGAACTGGTCACCGTACTCCAGATGAGGTCTCACTATGGCTTTGTAGAGGGGCATTATCACCTCCCTCCTTCTACTAGTAATGCCCCTGTCAATGCATGCCAACATTACATTGGCCTTTCCCTCTGCCCTGCTACATTAGTTTCCCAATTTAAGAGTGGATGAGACTATGATCCCAAAATCCCTCTCCTGTTCTGTTACTTTGATTGCCTCCCCTCCTAGAATGTATCCTGCTCATGTGTTTCTACTCACCACGTGCATCACAGTGCACTTTTTGGCACTAAATTCCAGCTGCCACATCTTTGACCACAACTTGATGTCTTCAGGTCCTGCCTCATGTCCTCCACCCCCAGGGTGTCCACCCTATTGCATATCTTTGTATCATGAGCAAATAGGCACACCCTTCCCCTTAGACCCTCTGCTATATCACTGATGTAAATGTTAAGGAGAGGTCCCAGAACTGACCCCTGAGGTGCTCCACTCTTCACCCCCTCATCGTGGAGTACACCCCGTTTAGCACCGCCCTCTGGGTTCTTCTCACCATTTAAGCCTCCACCCACCTTGTTATTTTCCAACCCACCCCCAGACTTTCTAGCTTTCTCACCAGCCTTCTGTGGGGGATGGCGTAAAAGGCCTTACTGGAGTCCAGATAGGTCACGTCCATCACCCCTCCCTGGTCAATCACCTGAGTCATCCAATAGAAGAACTCAGTCAAATTTGTCTGGCATGACTTTCACTTTGTGAAGCCATGCTGTCTGCTATCCTGCAAGCCACTCTCCTCCAGGTAGTCCACCACCCTCTCCTTGATTAGTGCCTCCATTACCTTCCCCACCACTGAGGTGGGGCTGACTGGATGCTAGTTCTCTGTCACCTCCCTACTTCCTCCCTTGTGTAAAAGCACCACATCTACCTTCTTCCAGAGGATATTTCTGGTATGCTGACTAAAGAAAAACATCAAAACCAAACTTATCATCTGTTTAGGCTCCCAGCAGTTCTCTGGTTTAAGTGACAGACTTATTTTATACTAAAATTTTTCATCCATCTTATGGTTTACCACTGCAGTCTGTCCTTTTACCCCTACCCCCATCATATCTTTGATTTCATGCACGCATGGTATGTTTGCATGTGTGCGTATACCTGCCTAAACTTCCATTCCTTGTGATTGTGGGCATACTCACATGGGCATTCCAGTTATGTGTGCATATCCATTTTAATTTTCTCCAGATTTTGCTGCCTCCTTCTCCCTCTTTTGCCACCTTCCAGCCTTCTTACTATGCACTGTTAATTAGTCCCCACTTGAGGATGCCTCAGCTCATTTAGTCCTACTATGTATCTCCCTCCCCATTGTCACCTCTTTGTTTCCAGCTTCGATTCTTACTTACCTACCTACAGTATTATCACTTTTTTTCCTGGATCCTCCCCCTATTTTCTTTCTTAACATACAGTACATCCCTTAATTTCCCTTTAAACAATAGGAATCCATAATATAAGATCTTACAAATGGCAACAGTATGCAAAAGTGTGCTGCTCCGGAGATGGAACTTAATACTAATTATAGAATTTAGAACACAAGTTTAAACTCTGCTCTGTGATCACAAGCTACTTGCTGTTCTAACATTAGATTTGTTTCTTAGCTGAAGAGATCATTCAACTCAAAGTCAGCTCCAGTCTTCTGGTCTTCTTTATTTTATAATGATATTATTGTTACTGTTTTACTATGTAGTTAGTTTTCAATAACTCTGCATTAGGGCATTTATTTAAGATTTTTATCATTGTTTTGCATTTTCTCTGGTTACCAATCAGGTCCCAGGAACTGAAGAAGGCTACTTTATAATGTGGTTCCCACCTGAAAAACTTTAAACTGCTTATTTTTTTTTTACTTGTAGGTGTTTTTTTTTCACAAATTTTCAGATTCAAATATTGGGGGCTATTCTCAAAGAGATACATATGGTGCAAAGTGCTTGCATTGAACATGAATGATGCAAGTAGCACCTTGCACCAACAGTTGCACCCCGTAGGATTCTCAAAAGCAGCCTGTGACAAACGCAGGCTGCTTGCACCAAAGGGGACTTGTACCACCCTTGTGGCCTACATCTGGCTGTAGCAGGGCGCAAGGGTGGTAAGCGCCAGGGTGGGGCTGTCACATCCTCTTAATTGAGATTCCTAAAGCCCCGCTGAGGCCACAAGACAGGGTGCAAGTTGCACCTGCCAGGAGGTGGTGTAAGTGGCCTGCACCACCTGGACTGTGAGGTAATGGGGTTGCCAGAGGCAAGTCGGAGGGTGGCACAGGATGTGGAGTGGGGGGGCAGATGTGCACATAGAAATAGGTACTGACACCCAGCGAGGTGCGTGAACAACATATTGTGACAGTTATATGCCCCTATATTGTATTGTAATATACAGTACTGTACGGTGCAGCACAGTACAGTATATGTAAGTTGGAGTGCTGCTGGAGGAGGACCAGGCTGGAGGAGGACAAACTGGCCTTGCGTGCACATTATAATGCATACCGGGGGAATCAACCATAAGAAGGCAGAATTTCTGTCCATGGAGTTTGCTGCTGGGAAGAACTGATCAACTGCACTTTTTCAGACTGTGGACGGGCTACTTCATCTCGCCTGTCTACAGCCAAAGCAAGCTTTTTCTAATACTGAATGTGAAGAGTTTGCTCAGTTCTTCTCAGACAGGGTGCCTGATATTTGGCAGGGAATTCCTTCAGTCAGCCAGTCCAGAGTTGACAGTGGTCATCTGTAGTGTCCTGAGTGCACTCTGCTTGGTTGGGGAAAGTTTAGACCGGTGGAGGTAAAGTAGGTAACTGAGGTAGCGACCAATCTGAAGAACACCTTCTGTGAACTGGGCCTGGTGCCGATGCATTTCTTGATGAGTTGTGTCAGTGCTGTTGGCCCGGTGTTTGCCTTGATTCTTCAGTGTTCCCTGTCAGAGGGGGTCTTCCCCAATGCCTTGAAGGAGGCATTGGTGAGACCGCTCCTAAAGAAACCATCTTTGGACCCGGAAGTCAGGGCAAATTACTGTCCTGGCTCCAATCTCCCATTTTTGGTGAAGAGGGTAGAGAAGGTAGTGGTGCTTCAGTTGGAGGAGCACCTTGTGACCCATGAGTTATGAAAATCCCTCCAGTCAGGGTGTTGGGCAAGGCATAGCACAGAAACAGCACTTGTTTGGGTGCAGAATGATATCCTCAGGGCTAGAGATCAAGGGGAAAAGACAATTCTTGTTCTCCTCAATCTCTCTTCAACATTTGACACTGTGGACCATGTGTGTTGCTGGACTGCCTTAGGGAATTCTGCAGACTCACTGGTACCATCATCTGCTGGTTTGAGTCATTTTTAACCAACAGGAGGCAAAGGGTTGTGATGGGAAATTTCTTCTCCACCTCTAGTCTCCAGTTGTGCGGAGTTCCCCAGGGTTCGGTCTTGTCCCCAATGTTGTTCACAGTGTGCATGCTGCCCCTGGGGGGGGGGATCATTAGGAAGTATGGTTTGAAGTTTCATTGCTATGCTGATGATACCCAGCTATACTTTTCCTTTTCCCCAGGAACATCCAACATGGCAAATGTGCTAAACAGCAGCCTTGCCAAAATCAATGAGTGGATGGCCTCCAGCTGGTTGCAGCTGAACCCCGGTAAGATGGAGGTATTGGTGGTGGAGTTGAGCAGAGTGTGGGATAGGATGGCATCTGGTGCAGAGACCGGGCTGGTTCTGGGATCGGTCCCATTGAAAGCCTCCTCTGAGGTGTGGAATCTTGGTGTCATCCTGGACAGGGGTTTGACGATGGAGGCACAAGTGTCTTCCACTGTTCACTCCTGTTTTTTCCATCTCAGGAATGTTACTAGGATAAAGCCCCTTGTGTCTCCTCTGGACCTCCCCACTTTGTTACATGCCTTGGTGACACCAAGGCTTGACTATTGTAACGTGATCTACTGCGGGGTTATGGGAGGATCTCTCTACAGACTGCAGCTGGTGCAGAATGCAGCCACCAGCTTACTTACAGGGCAGCCTAAATATTGCCATATTACACCGGTACTGCGTGAGCTGCACTGGCTGCCAGTCAGGTGGAAGATCCTCTTTAAGGCGGTCTTCTCATCTATAAGGCCCTACATGGGCAGGGCCCTGGTTACCTGATGGACCTTCTTACATCTGTTGTCTCGGTCCATCCCCTCCACTCCTCTGGTAGGGATCTTCTGGCGATTCCCAGGATGAGGTTAAAAATGGCCGGCAACAGGGCTTTTAGTGTCACCGGCCCCATCCTGTGGAATTCAGTACCCCTCAGGGTTAGGAATGCCCCATGTCTGGAGGTATTCAAGGCTCACCTCAAGGCCCTCTTGTTTGCCCAGGCTTTCCCTGACCTAGCTTTTTAAGTGAGATCAGTATGCTAAGGATTTGATCTCAGTTCCTGACCACCATGTTTTTAAATTTTTCTAGGTAAATTTTTTTTTTTTTATGATTTATGGAATTTAATGTCTACTGATATTTATTCTGAGTTTTTGGCTATGTTTATTTGTTGATTTTATTTGTATGGCACCCACAGCCTCTGGGATTGGGCATCTTTTTAAATAAAAATTGCCTTGCCTTGCCTTTCTTGTACATAGGGGCATGTGACTGTTGCAATGTGTTATACATGCACCCCGCTGGGTGCTAGTACCCAATTCTATAGGCACATCTGTCCCCCAC
Source organism: Neoceratodus forsteri (assembly GCA_016271365.2). Taxonomy (NCBI): domain Eukaryota; kingdom Metazoa; phylum Chordata; order Ceratodontiformes; family Ceratodontidae; genus Neoceratodus; species Neoceratodus forsteri. The sequence goes on from CM057455.1 coordinate 1,384,159,183, forward strand.
TACATATCCTCTGCCATCCCTCCTCCATGTTGCCTCTACCTCCTCCTGGTGATCAACCCCATGAGGGCTATACTAACAATTCAGGTGTATCAGTGACACTGTTCAGCAGCAGCCAGAATTCCTATGTGGTTGAACATCCCCTGGTGTACAACAGCCTCAGATATGCAATATTTTCTCAATGTTACCAGTTGAGGTGTCTTGATGTATCTCCCCTTCATCCTGGCCCTAGTAGAGTTGCGCCGGGCTGGGAGCAGCCCTGATTCCCGTGTCCTGTAACCACTACACCAGTGTATTGTTAACCTTATACTTACACCAATGGTACAGCATTGTTTGCTTGCCATTGTATATTTGTAATTTTTGTTGTATCTAAAGGATTTTATGTGAAATATAAAACAAAAACAAAATGGTACAAGTCCACTTTTAAAAATAATACTGAGAAAGAAAAGGTTTCCACTTCCTAGAAGCCATATGGAAGTGGAGAAAGGGTGTATCCAGTGAACACGGAGACCGTGATTGAGCGCTTACAAAAAGGGTGACTCAATCACGGCATCTGTGTTCTGGGCTACCTGGCAGGGTAGCGACCAGATGTGGGGGTAGGCGACTACAGTGATGAGATGTCACTATCACTATATATACATGCACGCTGGGAGAGACCACACCGCTGCGATGGATGGAGGGAAAGGAGGTATGTGGGGTGTAGTGCAGTGGTTGGCTGCTGGCTGGCTGTGTGGCATAGTGAGTGGGTGGCAGGCTGGGGTTGGGAGATGCGGGTTTGGTTCTGGGCGCTATCGCTTTTGTGTTAGGTTGGGGTTTCTTTTTTTTTCAGTTTTAATCCCCCCAGACATACACCCCAGAGTTGAGAATCCTTAAGTAGGGGTGTATGAGGGTGAAGCCCCCTGCAGGGAGGGGGTGCAGGGGGCAGCCCCTTGCATAACATAGAAAATAAGTTGCTACTTTTCTATTTGCTGAGAGTGTACATTCGCTCAAACAGTGATTGGCCTTCCATGATCACTGTTTTCACATAGAACCAAGACAGCGGCAGGGGTTACTATCCAAAATCCTACACTGCCTATGAGTGCTAACCTCAAAGAGGTTACTATTGAGTCAGAGGCAGGAGAGTTCTAGGTGTGCTGCAGCACCAACCCCCAAGCCACAGCCAAAACAAAACCCATGATGATTCTGCCCAGGTCACCAATCAACCATTGTCAGTGAGGAGATATATGACCCACTACAATTGCAGCCATAGATACAGACAGATATTTCCAGATATTTGGTAATATTTCTAAAGAGATTCTCTCTGGTGGCCCACAGTGGTACTACAGGCAGATGAGGCATTTCTCTAGAGATATTGCAGAAATTGCAGGAACTATCTGGCCATGTCTTTGACTGCAACTATACTTTTAGGAATTGGTTACAAATTACCAGACAAAAGGATCATCACAGTGCCAGGTATGGGATTGTCTCTGCAATTCAAAAATCCCAAACTGCAGAGACCAAGAAAGTTTCCATCTCATTCACAAATGGAAGGAATTCTGCTGGAATGGGAAGTAAAGAAACTACTGTAAACAAAAGCAGCACAAAAGGTCCCGACCCCACATTAGGACCAGGGCCTGTTTTCAAGGTATTTTCTGCCCCACAACAAAATGGGGAGTTTCAATTCATTGTAGGCTTAAAATATTTGAAAAGGTTAGCAAAAAAAAAGAAAAGTTCAAGATGGTCACACTGGGCACAGTGATACCATCCCTACAGTCAGGAGATTGATTGGGGTCACTTGATCTGATTGACGCATATTTCCACATCTCAGTCAGACCCGACTACAACAAATATCTCAGGCTCATGCCGGCAACTGCCAGTATCAAGTTGCTTCCCTCTGCTTTGGCCTCACCTTAGCACAAAGGCTATTTACAAAGTGCCTTGCATGGTGACAGCTCACCTAAGAAAACAAGGTGTGGTGGTTTTTCCCTACCTAGATGACTGGCTAATCTCATGGAAAACAGAACAAGAGGCAAGGTGTTCCATACAGCAGATTAGGAGCACCTTAGATGGCCTCGGATTCCTAATAAATTTACAGAAATATTGGACAGAAGTAGTGCAGGTGCTGGACTTCATAGGTACAGAACTGAAAACCTTGCAGGATAAGGCTTTCTTCTCAAAGGAAAGGGTTTCAAACCTGATTGCCAGTACAGAATCCTTCACACTGGGCCAACCAAGGCCTGCAAGGGTTGCTCTACAGCTACTGGGCCACATGGTCTTATCCACAGCTGTGGTGCCATGGGTCCGATGAGGGACAAAAAAACAAGGTGCTGCATCAGTGTGTGGTCTGACAACAAAACAAAATGGTAATATTAAATGCATGCTGAAAATTAAAAATAGAGGTAGAATCGATGTTTCAATCATAAGTCTTCTTTAGGAATTATCTGAAAGAGAAAAAAAAATGTTGCTTTTGCTTTTTTCTTTTTTATGTAATTCCTGAAGAAGACCTATGGTTGAAATGTGGATGAGGGACATTCAGTACCACCTAAGAGAGCACTGGTCCCAAAGGTCAGACTCACTGTCCAAGATGATGCCAGTCACAAAGACTTTTGTGTAAATGCTAGAGTGATGGAAGGAGGAAAGCAACCTCAAATAGGGCATTCTCTTCCTCCAGCATGCCCCAACAAGAGTTCTTACAACAGATGCTTCACTCCTATGATGTTGTGCCCAGCAGGAGGATCTCACAGTAAGTGGCATCTGGGGCCCACGAGGAGTCTCAAGAGCACATACATTTTCTCAAGCTCAGGGCAGTACTGCTCTGCAATTCAATCTTTTTCCTCCAAGTTACATGGTCAGTTTGTCCAAATGTGGACCGACAATACTAAAACAATGTACTACATAAACAAGTAGGGAGGAAGAATTCCCTAACACTGTGCACAGAAGCTATGAGGATCTGGGATCTGGCATATTCTCTGGACACAAAGATTTCTGCAGTACATCTGCCAGGCAAGGATAATGTGCTTGGAGAGTTCCTAAGCAGATTCAGTCAGTGAAATCATGAATGGACCTTGAACTAGCAAGTGCTGACTTCAATCTTTAGAAGATGAGGTACTCCAGAAATAGATCTGTTTGCCTCTTGTGTGAAAAATCAGCTCCCAAAGTCTTTTTACAGGCTAAAAGCTAGGGGCAAAGTCTCAGTGGATGCCCTAGCTCTAGACCGGACAGGAAGGTTCCCTTATGCCTCCCCACTATTCCCACTCATACAGATAGTGCTCATAAAGCTCAGAAGAGAGCCAGGAACAATTATCCTGATAGTCCCAGACAGAGCCACACAGGATGAGTACTCAATGCTTCTGACTCTGTCCAGTAGGATTACAATCAGCCTGCTACTTGCTATGCTTACATGTACTGGGAATCAATTTTTGTAATCAGTTCACTTCATTCAGATTGTAATCCTTTTCAGTTTCCATGTCGTTGGATTGATGCGAATGAACTGAACTGATTTTAAGGTGACTAATTTCCCACTGCATGTAAACACACAAAAACTGAATATTTTTAACCTGGTTGCCTTCCTTTTGGAGCAGTCACAACAGGAAAAATAGCAAAATCAATTCCCAATCAGGTTTACATGTACAAGGCAACCGGGTTCAATATAATCAATGCACTTGAACCACTGCACTTGAATCTGGTCCAAACTGAAACAGGGACCCAACTCATAATGTGTTTGCATGATCCTCCAAATGAAGAAATACACTGCACCTCCTCTGACAGATTCAAACTAAAGAGTCAGCAGGTTGTATTTCAGTTTGCCTTGTTTTATTTCACTGAAACTGGAGTCTGAATTTGATTCCAGTGTGCATCCAAATGAGGCAACTGAGATACAACCTGCTGACTCTTTAGTTTGAATCTGTCAAAGAAGGGGCTGAGCATTTCCAGAAAACCAGCAACAAGGGCAACATACTCCTCTAAGTGGAAGAGATTCTCATACTGGTGTGCCTCCAGGAAGAAAATCCCAACCAGACAGGAATGCCTACAGTTCTGGACTGCCTGGTACACTAATAGCCTTTTGGTCTGAGACCTTTAACCTCGAAAGTACACCTGACAGCTGTGTCAGCCTACACATCAGTAGGCAAAGACAAGTCCTTGGCCTCACAACCTGTTTTCAAAAGTTTCTTTAATGGCCTAAATCATCTGTATCCCCTTGTAAGGAACCCAGTTCCTCAATGAACTTAAATATCTGTCTTACCCAGATGATGGAGGTTTCTTTTGACCCTACAGCTGCAGCTGATTTAGAATGTCACATGGAAAAAAGTTTTCCTGATTGCCGCCATGACATCTGCTATGAGAGTAAGCAAATTGCAAGCCCTCTGTATAAATTTTTCACAGGGATAAGGTAGTTCTTAGGACCAATAGGAAGTTCATACAAAAGGTGGTGTCAGAGTTCCACCTAAACCAATCAGTTACCCTTCCTGTACTCAGTCCGGAACATTCCAGTACAGTTGAGGAACAATTGCACTGTATGGGTTTAAAAAGGGCACTCGGTCACTACGTGAACTGAAAAAGGGATGTCAAGTCCCAGAACACGTAGCCTTTTGTTAACTATGGGGAGGTTAGCAAAGGTAAGCCAACAGCTAAGAAAACTATCTGTCTTTGGATAGTCTCCTGCATACAGTTTTATTATGAGGTACCCACCCAGAGGCCTCTGAGCACATTCCACAAGGGGAATCTCTGCCTCTGCAGCAGCTACATTGGCAGCCCTCCCCCAAAGAAATACATAAAGTAGCTACCTGGAAAACAGTACACAACTTCAGAAAGCACTACTAATTGGACACACAGTCCAGGATTGATGCCAGTTATGGAACTACTATCTTGCAGAACCATGTCTTCCTAAATAGGTTATAGACCCATCCTCCCAAGGTACTGCTAGTGAGTCTACAATTTTGTAAGGCATTTCATTGATTGATTCCTGTTGTTTGAAGAACAAATTACTCACTGCAGCAATGTTTCTTCTCAGGATCCATCAAGGAGCCTTACCAACTTTGTTCCTGACCCTGCCTCTAGGGGTGTTCAGAAAAAAATTCTTCCAGAAGAATTTCGGCGAAAGTCATATTTTTGCTTTTGCGAAAGTTCAGAAATCATTTTGCAAACTTTCATGGAAATTCCACTGAAAACTGCAGAATAAATGTAAAAAATGCAGGTTAATGTATTAAACTGCAGGGAAAAAAAACTCCACAGAACTGATCACTGTCAATGTTCAGTTCTGTGGCTTATGTATTAAACTGTGGAAAAAGAAAATCAGCAGAAGTAATGCAAACTGCGGATAATTATATGATACAGCGAAATGCTAAGCAAGAGACCTTATTTCCGTATGTCACATGTAAAGTCTGCAGTTCATAATTAAATGTTGCAGTACTAGGAGGAAATCTGCAGTTATCTGGTGAAAGTTTGGAATTCTGCCACAGGTGAAAGAGCGGAAAATTCGGCAAAATGTTTGAAATTTCACATAACTTCCATGACGGCGGAAATCCGCACTGTCGACCACCTAACCTTGGGCTCTCACTTATTGATTTTCAGAGTGGACCCCTGTATCAGCTTTCCAGGTAGACTACCCCAGTCCAACCCTGTGGTGTGGAAGCAGCATAGAAACATAGACAATAGTGGCAGAAAAAGACCATCCAATCAGCCCGTAATACCTTATCTTACCCCAAGACCTGTTGGCTATAAAGGTTTTTTGCCTATACGAACCACCCCCATGTTCCCTGCCTTACTTCCCCTTACTCCCATGATAAACTACTAAGTCCTTTATCCTGCCCAGCTATGCTTGAAACCATTAAAGGTTTTTGCACCCATCACCTCAGTCAGCAGTGTCCAGCAGACTGTTACACAGCAAGCACCAAGCTAGTACATATTAACATTTGTTGCCTTATGACTGTGTTTGGTGAATTTTCTTGCTAGATTAAAAAAATAATGCTGATGCTGTTGCTGTAGCTGAGACCGGACTTATACCAAAAATCCAGCATTCTGTTCTGTATCTGCATTTGATGGATGTTAACTTGGTTGAGAAGCTAGACAGGGAAAACATGGAGGTGGGTGCTACTCTAGGTATCCAAGGGTCATGATCACCTTTTTGGTACTAAGCTTGATATAACTATTAATTCTAAAAAAGTGCAAATTTCTTGCTATAAATGTATTACTTGGTGGGGTTAAGTATTTGAAATAGGATGTGGATGATTTATTGAATGATATGAACAACTAAATAGAAATTATAAAAAAAAAAGAATCTTGTGGATTTTAATGTTAATTCTATTAGTTGTACCAATAGGGAAATACAGAATAAGGTGAATAAATTACAGTCCTGATGATAAATGATCCCATTAGGAGGAATTATAATACTGGCACCAGTATTCTCCTAGATTGGATTCTAGTTACTAAACTGGATAGAATCAGGGGAATATTGGTGCTTCTCATACTATGAGTGCTCATTCCACTGTTTCCCGTATTTGGTCTAAAACGGTTACAAAGAGATTATCAATTCAAATTTGTTTAATGCTTTACCTATTTTTGCAAAGGGAAAAGTCAACATTTTCAAATAAGCTACAAATGGTACTGATTGGTATTATATAGACCTGATGACACGTATTATTTTGGTATTTGTTTTAAAAAGGCATTTTAAAAAATGTGTGAATAATTTATACCTTTGCAGAAGGTTCATTTGAGCAACAATTCTCAGATGTGGATATCATCTAAAATACATAGTTTAATGAGGGAGAGATAGGGAGAGAGAGAGAGAGAGAGAGAGAGAGAGAGAGAGAGATGGAGAGAGGTCCTTTTTGCAAAAATACCAAGAAATTAGGAATGCCTGTATGCTGCAGGTTCAGCAGGGGAGAACTAGTACACCAGCACAGTGAAAATGCTATCACCTGTGATGCTGATGACCCAATTTTGGGAAGAAGCATGAGTCACTGGATGGCCAGCTGGGGGAGAAAGAGGATCAAGCTTCTCAGAGGATGCACTCCTCCTCAAGGAGGCTGGGACAACAGACCCTGCTGTGCTACTGCAACCTAGGTGGCCACAGATAGTGGTGCAAACTAGAGCTGTGGATTGTGGGGAGGGAGGACAATGAGAAGCATGAAATTGAGTCATCACACACATGTGCATATGTGCATCCCTGGGCCCATGTCCTATCCTACGGGAAGGGAAACAAGAGGCAGGAAATATCCCCAGACACAGCAGTGTGATGTTGCCTCCACACCACATTATGCATCACCAACCACACTATAACTCTATTTAAAAAACCTGCACCCCACCCCAGAAGGACCCACCTTGGGGGGCAAGTGGGAGTGGACCAGGTGGTGGAGGAAAGTCCTGGAGAAGGCAGATGAAGAGGTTTGGTGTGGAGGGTCTGGCCAATGTGGACCACCTGGGTGATCAGGAGACAAAGTACACTAAATTAAAAAACATGGAACGGCAAGGGCAAGCAACATTTTTCATACCAAACAAAATAGCACTTTAAATAAACTTCTGTGCCAATATTAACAAATCAGTTCACCCAAAAATAAAAGTACTGTAGTGCTTAATTCCCTACATTTACATGGACAAAGGTTTACTCATCCCATTTCAGTGGCTGAACATTGCTATGCTTATGCTATCTCAGTAGCTACACAAACTACAACCTCTGTTCCTCCTTACAGTCCTATTGATATTTAAAAGTAAACATCCAGACTATCTAGACACCACTTTTTCGTTGTTTAGTTCTTATTTATAGATTTTACGTACGTACATAAAATGAGATTTACATAGAGGACACCTTCCGATGCTTACACAAGGACAAATTCATGTCATTATTACAGTACAAGTAAGTGCTTAAATGTGATTCTGATAAAGAAGGGTAAAACCAGTTTCATAATATTTGAGTAAGTATGAGCAATGCTGTCAAGGAAACATGGCATATACAGTAAATGACTGATAAGAGATAACAGTACTATGAAAAAACAAAAACAATGTAAGAAACATCTAAGGATACTGTGATGTGTAAATTCAGTTAATGGAGCATATTAAACAGAATGCTGGGGGCCCCAAATATTGGCTAACCACAGAAAGTCGATATACTCAACTGTATTATCGAGTACATATTCACACTAGTGTAACAGTTTGCCACTGAGTGGAAGAAAGGCTGCAAAACCAAAAAAAATAAATAAATAATCAGAGTCGGATAGGGAGGAGAGTAATCTTGGAAAAGAGTGGGATACAAGGCAGTCAATTACAGTGCCATTGGAAAAGGAAGGGACCATGTCACTGCAACCAGCCACAAGCATGGATGCTGTCCCAAACTTTAAAAGTCAGGTCCAACAGGTTTCTCCCTCAGCACTCACAATGAGAATGCGCAGTATGGATGGTGGCGCACATGAAAAAGTAAGCTCAGAAAAACAGTATATTTGGGCACTGACACCAGCCATTTAAAGAAGACTCCTCCAGATGAAATTACTGTAAAACCAGTTAATAAATATTGGCTGACACCAAAGGTCAGAAAAGACGTGTTTCAGGTCTCACCTTGGCTTTTGAGAAAGGGTCAAGGTTAGACCTGAAACGTGTCAAGCGTCTTTTCTGACCTTTTGTGTCAGGCAATATTTATTATGGAATAAAACTGGTTTCACAGTCATTTTATCTGGAGCAGTTGTCTTTATATGGCTGGTGTCAGTGGCCGAATATACTGTTTTTCTGAGGTTTCTCCCTCAGTCTGAACATGACAAGTCACTGCTGAGCAGAAGAGAATCTGCAGATTTAAGTGATTATTTAAAAAAAAAAAAACTAAAAGGGAAAAAAAAAACCTCAAAATGTGCTGATTTGTTGTCGGGTTGCATCTGTCTTTTCTTTGAAATGTACAGGGTGAGATAGGGAGAAAAGTGGCCTTGGAAGAGGGTTGTTTGAGGGCGGGATACAATGCAGTTGGTTCCAGTGCCAATGGAAAAGGAAGGACCATGTTACTGCAGCCACCCACTAGCATAGCTGCAGTCTTGAACTTTAAAAGGTGGGTCTGACAGTTTTCTCCATCAGTCAGTAGCATAACAGGCCACTGCCAAGAAGAAGAGAAGCTGCAGACTTAAGTAATCTTTAAAAAAAAAAAATTGAGAAGAAAAAACACTCAGAATGTGCTGATTTGTTGTGAGAATACATTTATCTTTCCACAGGTACAGGGTGGGATAGGGAGGAGGATGGCCTTGGGAGAGGGTGGGTTGAGGAGGGGAAACACAAAAACTGACTCTGGCACCACTGTTAAGTGAAGGGACCATGCGGCTGTAGCCAGCCACAGAATGGCTGTTGTCTCAAACTTTAAAAGTCAGGTCAAGCAGGTTTCTCCCTCAGTAAGGAGCATAACAGGCTATCACTGAGCAGAAGCAATGCTTCAGTGTTAGGAATCTTTTAAAAAAAAACACATTTTTTTAAACAAAACTGGGAACACAAACTACTCATAATGAGCTGATTTGTTATGGGGGTGCATTTATCTTTTCCTCTACAGGTACAGGGTGGGATATGGAGGCTGGAGACCTTGAAAGAGGGCAAGTTGAGCATGGGCTACAAGGCAGTTGGCTCCAGTGTCAACAGAAAAGGAAGGGACCACATGACTACAGCCATTTACTAGCATGGCTACAGTCTCTTATAAGTTTCCCATCAGGCCAAGTGATCACAAGTGGAGCAACCTTGAAACATGAGTGCCACGAAGAAGAAGTGTAGCTTATGACTTGGAGAAGTCCATAGGACTTCTGTAGGGTACCATAGGTCCACAGGGGACCCTGTCCAACAGGAGCCTGGAAAGTACAGTGGGATAGAACAGGGTGGGGGGTCTAGAGATACTGCTAGGCTATACAATCTCAAACTACATAGGTCTGCAGAGGCAGGTGGGGTGAGCATTGAGCTTTATTAAACTTTTTAACAGGAAATACAACTCTGCAAATACTAAACAAGCATAACAAATAACAGAACCACAGCAGTTAACATAATGAAAGAAAAACACACAAACAATAAAATAACAAGAACAATAGCAGTGAATACAATCTCTAAGTGGACAAAAAACAAAGAAAACAAAAAGCACCAAACTCCAACATACTCTATACACTATAAACTAACACCACCACCCAACCCTCTAAAGACCATACAAAACCCTGCCAGAGGAAGACAAACAATGAAGAAAGGCACAGTCACACATTCCCCATAGCGCAGCTTCATCTTAAGACTACCCCTATTCCACAAGGAAAACTATATAACCAAGAAAATAATCAAACTATCCATCTCTCACCAAAAAGGAATAAAGAGAACTCCAGTGAGACCTATAAGTATGGAGGACATAGTGAGCATAAGTTATGGACTGTCTGCGATTAGGGCATTTGGCATTTCCATGACCCATTCAGTGAGGGACAGAGGTGAAGAGTCCATCCAAGGACAATGTATAAGCAGTTTGGCCACAGTCAATATCAGAGCCACACAAGTTTTTTCTTTTCCTGGGGTGAGCATTTTGGGACTGCTCCCTCTTTGGGGTATGCCTACAGAAGCTGGTTGGGTAAGTGTTTTGGGACTACTACTTATCTAAGATAGGCTTGCAGAGGAAGGTCAGGTGAGTGTTTTGTGGCTGCTGTGTAATTGGGGTAGGCCTGGGGAGGTAGGTTTGAGGTAGTGTGACTACTCCCTTTCTGGGGAAGGCCTGTAGAGGCATGTTGGGAGAGTTTCTTGGATGTCTCCCTATTAGGGATCCTAAAGGAAGAGCAAAGGTGTTATTGCTATCCATTAAGAGATAGGAGTGAAGTAAAAGAAAAATAATGCTACGGCAGGAGGCAGGAAGGGGCGTGTTGTAGATGGTGTGGATCAGTAGTGCAGAAGTGTTTCTGGGAATAATGTGGGAGGCAGAGAGGTTGCCAGGTGTGTAGGAAGCTAGGAGTTTTTATGGCTGAGGAGCAGATAATAAAGAAGGAAATGGGAATATTGACAGGGTTATATAAGATCTAGGCAGGATAAGAGTGAGGAATAAGGAGTAGGGGAAGGGCAGGAGTTTGGGGGTCCAGATGCCATGGGATCCACTATCCCAGAGGGACAGGAAGCCTCTGGAGACAGGATGGAGGACAGTGGGGGAAGAGAGGAAGAGTTCAGCAGGGGGGGAGAGGTGCACCTAAGATGGTACCAATAAGGAATCGATTACAACTTCTGAGCACTCCAAAGAATAGGGTTGACATAGGTTGGACACATATGATGAGGGGCAGCTGGTCTGTAGAGGGGGTTAAAGGGAGAATGCAGTGGGATCAGAGGAGAAAAGGGGATGAGGTAAGGAAAACAAGAGTAGAAGGGGGCTATCCTTGGGGGGTATGTAGGATGGTGAAGTGGAGAGACATGGAGAATAGAGTACAACTGAAGCTTGGAAGGCAGGGGGAGTAGGTGAAAAGGGGAGGGGGATGAAAAGCAAACAGCAGTTGAAGAGAAGGAGGGTGGGGGTAGCATTAAGCGAGGCAGTAGGGGGCTGGATCAGCAAAAGGTATTTCCAGCAGGAAGAGGGGTGAGGGATGAGAAGGGTACCAGTAGAGGCATGGTTCTGGGGGATTCAATAGTGAAGGGGTAGGAAGGGCAATAAGGAGGGGAGAACAGCAACATAGGAGAGTGATGTGCATCCCAGAAATAACAGCAGGACACATACACCCACAGGAGGATGCACTCACACAGGGGAAGTGTGTAAGCAACACATGAAAGTTCACCTAGGTACAAATAACCTAGCTGGATGTGTTATAGAGACAGTGCAGGACAGATTCAGAGTGGTGGGGCAGATTTTTAGGGGAAGGCTAAGTTGGTAGCCTTCTCAGAAGTGTTGCCAATGACTAGCACCAGCACAGCTAGGAAGCACAGGATTGAAGAGTTTCATCACTGGTTGAGGAATGGTTTATCGAATAGTTATTTAGATACAAGTGAACTAGGAGGGAACCTAGGATAATAAAACCCTCTTATGCTCCTGATAGGTTGCATCTAAGCAGGAGGAGAACCAGGCTACTCAGTGAAAGGACTGGGGAATATATTAGCAATGCTCTTAATTTAAACTGAAGGGGGGGGCAGAAAGGGTCACAGTACCCAGGGTTTCCCACAGGAGGGGCAGCCAGTACCTCCAGGTAGGAAACACAAAGTAGTCAGTACAGGGAGATAGTGGGGAGGATAGAAGGGGGTTTGGGTGAGGTTTTCCTGAGTAGGAGGTGATTGGCACCACCAAGTAAAAAGTATGGGGAAGGGGGAGGTAATGGAGAGACTGGCAGGAATATAAGGGGGCTAGAGGGAAGGGAAAGCAAGGGGAAAGACTACCACCATTCTACCACAAAAAAGATGAACCAGTGCCACAAGGGAGGCTATGGTGAGGGGGGCATAGCTGAGCACAGGATAAGAAAAGACAGGGTAAGGAAGGTGCTCATGTCCCTAAAGGTGAACAAGTCCCTGAGTCTGGATGGCATGCACGCAACAGTGCTGAGAGAACTGGTGACAGAGTGGGCAGGTTGCTGCTAGACCTGTTCAACAGTTGTTTAGATAGTGGAGTGGTACCACAGGAGTGGAAAACCACACATGTGGTACCATAGCACAAGACTGGGACTAGTTATGACCCTGGGAACTTCATGCTGCTCAGTCTGACCTCCATTGTGGGTAAACTGATGGAGACCATTCTGAAGGAAAGGCTAGTTGGGTTCCTCAAAGCAAATGGGCTACAGGAGGAGAGACAGCATGGCTTCAAGTCAGAGAGGCCCTGTCAGACTAAACTGATCAACTTCTTTGACTGAATAATAAAGGGGACAGACAAGGGCCAGGAGGCTGACATTCTATATTTGGATTTTGGCAAGGCCTTTGACTCAGTACCCCACAAGAGGCTGATCAGAAAGATGGAGGACTAGGGCGGGGAGCAAACTGAACATGTGGTTGGTGAACTGGCTAAGCGGTAGTACTCAGAAGATGCTGGTGGTGGGGAACTCTCAGGTATAAGGTAAGTTACCAGTGGGGTCCCACAGGAGTAAGTGCTCAGTCCACTATTTTTCAATGTGCTCATTAATGACTTTGGGTACAGCATTAAAGTGAAGATTTGCCTCTTTGTGGATGACACCAAGCTCTGCGGGAAGGAGGACACAGATGAAAGGGTGCAGGATCTAAAAGAGGCTCTAGCAACTCTGGAGATGTGGCCTGGAATCTGGCAGCTGGGGTTCAGTGCATATAGAAAGAAAGAACCTAAGGGATAAGTACAGTTTAGGGGGGATCAAAGTCATTGTATAAAAGGAAGAAAAGGATTTGGGGATAGCCATTACAGTGACCTAAAGCAGCTCCAGGGCATGCAGTGTGTAAAAGCAGCAGCCAGGGCTGACAAAGTGCTGGGTTCTAATGCTAGAGGGTTCATGAGCAGAAGGGAGGAAGCCTTCCAAACACTGTACAGATCCTTGGTATGGACTCATCTGGAAAGCAATGTGCAATACTGGAGTCCATGGCTGAGAAAGGATATCAACCAGCTCAAAGCACTGCTAAGGAGGGCAACAAAGATGGTTCAGGGACCACAGGACATGGCATATGAGGACAGACAGAGAGAACTCAATATGTACTCATTTGAGGAGAGGAGGGAGAGGGAGGAAATGATGGAAAACTTCAAGTACCTGAAAGGTATAAACAAGACCACAAATGGGACCTGTTACAAAATTGCAGGGGGATGTTCAAGAAGGAGGTAGTCTTTATAAACAGAAGACAGAGGTAAGTTCAATTAAGAGTGGAACAGTGTGAAGGGGAGAGTTAAGGTTGGCAGGGAAGGTGGTGAGGCCCATGGTAAACTATTTATCAGTGGTTCTACAATCAAGCAGACTAGATAGACTGAAAGGCCTTCTTCTGATGACTAAGTCATATGTTCTTGTGTAGACTACATGAAGAAACTGATAAATTTAAAATGTAACATTATGGGGTAAAGACTGCCAGTATATTAAGCATACACAGAGGTAGAGTCTATTGCCACATGGCACCCAGAATCATGCTGATACAGTATCAGTTGGCAACAAAATACATCATTTTTAATGGACATTTTGCTACCTCAAACAATTTGTTATTGAGAAATGAGAGTCAGAACCAAATTACTCATCTTCCAAGTGGTAGTTCCAGATACTGTAAGTGCACTACACATTTTTCAACAACAAAACTAAATGCATTAATGCAGTACATAATAGCACTGAAAATTTTGACCTATACTTTTTTATTCTATTTTAGATTGCCCCTTATCTGCTGACTTGTATGATACTCTTCTTTCCCCCATTCTGGTCTGCTTTAGCACTTTTTTCACATTTGAAATAATGAAAGGAAAGCTCCTTTAATTTGGCTCGAACCACGTTTTCATTAGTATTCTCAGATGTTTTTGACACTCATCCCTTATGATCAGGGAGCAGTGTCTGCTGCATGCTACTTCATTATAATCACAACAAAAGTAATCTTAAACAGTGGGAGCAGGATTTTCAAAGCATAGCACGAGGCTTGTATCCAGCCCTGCACCACGGCACTTAAATTCTGGCAGTGTGCCAAACCCTTTGCCACAACTGCACCCAATTTTGTAATCTCAGGAGCAGATGTGACAGTTTCCATGAATTATGGCAGCTTGCCCCAAATATCTGGTGCAAGTTCTGTAAAAACTGCCCCCAGGATTGCTGCAAATTATACAGGGAAAATTTGGTCTAACTTGCGGCAATTGCTGCACGGGATACAATATCCGATTAGATCTCCACAAGCCCCATGCACCGTATTGTCTGTGTACTGTGGCAGCAATTTAAGGCTTCCAAAAAAAGAGACTACTCATTAAAACCTGGTCTGAGACATATTAAAAGGAGTGCTCTTTTTATTATTACATTTGTAAGGAAAAAGTGGTAAAGCAGACTCAAAATGTAGAAAAAGGGTATCAAAGCCAGGAGGTGGAAATCTAAAATAAATGAAAAAGTATAGGTCAACATTTTCGCCACTATCACACACTGCTCCTTTAATGTCCCAGACTGAAATGAAAGGCAATACCTGCAGTGTTTCCTAAGCGAAATCTATCTTGCCTCTGTGTACTTAAAGTGTATACATGACATCGGTGTCACTTCCACTTTCCTAAGGGGAGGTAACTCATGGTTCGGTGTCACTGACTGATGGGTGAAAATCTCATTGCAGTTCCTCTTCTTATTCCAGTTACCTGCCCTCTGTTCCAGCTTCTTAAACAGTTTGTCTCCATTCTGTGACTTGGATAAATAAGCAACAAGGCATGACAAGGTGTGTGTTATTATGGGATAATGGCACTCCTCAGAATAATAATCCAAAGAAAATTACTCCATGGTTTAAACTGAGACAGCTGGGATTCTGAGAAATTTATGGAAAATTTCCAAAAAGCATTTCAGGAACAGAGCTGCCATTCCAACTAAATTAATTCTGCTTCCAGATGACTCTCTGGATAGATTACAGAATCCTCTGCCAGTAGTTCTCATAGCTGCATCACATATTTGTTGAGCTTTGTCTCTCAGAGCCAGCTGTGTATGCATTACCAAGATCATTCTCAGAGCATAGGAGATGGTATTGGTTTTCAAGTGATTCACTCTAGAAGCTCAGTACACAAACCTAGGCAGTTCTGGAGTGTCCCTGTGAAGCAGCCATGGATGACAGTCATAAACAGGCATTTGTCAATGCCGAAAGTTTGTCATGTGCACTACTGTCATGGGGGGTGGGGTCCGAGTCGGTGTTGGCAAATTTCAACACGATTCATAACTTGATTGGGTTTTTTATATTTTTACACCACATTTTCAACATATTTTATCTTATTATGCCACCTCATGAAGAAAGAGTACATTTTCAACTCCTGTCCCAAAGGTACTTTCACATTGTGGCTGTGAAATCACCTTTCGGGATGCAAAAAAAACACATTTTGCCCAGGATCTGGAAAATGGCAGCTGTCACATTCATGAGGTACAGTAAAGATATGGCTATGATGAAAATTTGGGGTCAAAATATTGAAAAAATACCAAAGGTACTAGCCTGCATTTGTTAATTCAAGTGCATACTCATAACTTTGCTGTTTGTCAATATTTTCACACCGAATTTTCAACATAGCATTCTTATGACCCCACCTCATGAAAAGTGCCAGTGGCATTTGGTTCACTCATCCCAAAAGATGATTTTGTAGAGCCAACATGCCATTCTGTGCCACAAGTGTGAAAACATGTTTCAGGCAGGATATGAAAAATGACAGCTATACCTTTCATAAGGAGGTGTGAAATAATGGCAATGATGAAAATCTGGAATGAAAATATTAAAAACTGGCAAAGTTAGGAGCATGAGTAGAAACTGCATGACACACGCTTGTAACAGTCATTGTTTGGAATGTTTTCACCAGATTTGCAAAATGGGCTTTTTGGGACCCCACTTCATGACCAGTGGCATTGTCATTTCATTAATCAGTCCCAAAAGGTGATTCCACACAGGGACCATGAAATCACCTTCCAGGACTGAGTAATCAAATGACAGTGACAGTGTTCAGGAGGTGAGGTCCCAAGAACCCCATGTTAAAAATCTGCAGCCAAAATTCCTAAAAATGGCTGAGATATCAACCTAAGTTGATCCCCCCCACCACTGATTCCCATTATACGGCTTACCTTGAAATCTTCACTCTGCCAGTTGGCTTTGAAGAGTGAGGATGCATCCCGGTCCACAGAAGATCATTGCTCCTGACCTCCAGAGGTAAGTATGGGTAAGGGGGGGTGCAGAGAGGTGGGTGCACAGTGGGAGGGTCAGGATGGGGAAGGGGGCGGGGAGACAATGATGGACTGTTTTCTTTTTCCAGGTTTAAAGAAATAAAGACACTTACAGGAGAAAGAATGTAAGCATTTCTGGAAACTGGGAGTGTGCTCCCCAGTGTCTGTGGGGACAGGGAACAGAGGATACGAGGAAGACAGCAGTAGTACGAGGAAAAGAAAGGGATTTACTGTGTGTGGGGGGATGGGGGGCCTTGAACAGAATGAGGGTGTGGGAAGGATAGCAGCAGTAGAAGGAAGTGGGAGGAAGTGATTTGCTGGTGGGGGGGCTTGAACGGGAATGCAGGGAGGACAGGAGCAGTGGGCAGGCTCAGCTCATTCACACTATAAGTGTTATGGCAGTGTGAACGCACAACCAGGAAGTCAATGTAATGCAGGTCTTTATACATCAAAGGACTGAACCCTGCCACTATTGGTTTGGCTCTGTCCTTTGAAAAGTTTGCCAACTCCACCCCAAGAACAGAACATGAGTCATCGCCAGCCTACCTACTGATTCACCTGCCACTGACCTGCCCCTTGGAACTGAGCTCTCCAGTGGACGCACCCCCCTCACACTCCTGTATAGCAACTCTCATTTCAACATGTTCGTCTGCACTTACGTGCACAACAAACTCAAAAAGGAAGTCAGATCCTTTAGTTTGAAGCCCTACAGCAAGTCAACTACTTGAAGATTGCATTCCCTCAGTGCATTCTCTATATGTTTTAACCACAGCTTTAAATGTGTATTGTCCATCACTAGGTTGTTCAATGAAACCACGGCTCACTCACATGGTCATGGGGTGTCACCACTGTCTGTGAGAGGCCAGTGATGGACTGTTCCACAGTAACTATTTTGCTAGCAAAATAATCAAGCTTTCTCCCAATGTTTTGTACAGGCGTGCACAGTAGAGAGTAGTTTAACTCTGTACTTTTAGTACTTTCTGAAGCCTCCAGTGGTGGCTGGCTTCCCGGAGCCTACTTCAGTTTGAAGAATTTGGTTGCTGATATCTGAAAGGCAGTTTCCTGCAGTTGTCTCATCCTTAAAAAAGTTTGTGAAGCACATACAGAAATTTATAAAACTAGTTTCTCTGTTAAAGTAGGAAAGTTTCAGTTAATATATTCAGTGTAAAATCAATAGCCGATAGCAGGAGTTCACTCAGAAGTGCAAATGGTTAGTTTCGCTACAGACCTCCTTTCTTTTCTATTTTAGGAAAATTACATTGAAAGAAGGACTAAAATATCTGAAACATTAACTTGTATAGATAGCCTTAATTTTAAATTAATAAAAGTGGCACACAATGACTTAACTTATCCTACCACTAATTTTCTTAACTTGTCCTTAATAACCCAGGATACACTATACTTTTTTTGTAGTAATACATTTTTATCAGACTAAATGAAGAATTTTTACACAGGTTTTTGAGACCTGTCTGGTTCCTTCATCAGGTGCAAAGAAAACTAACCAGCATTTCAGAATATATACAAGAGTTTGTGTGTCCTAGATGGCTTAACAAAGGGGAGGCTGTAAAGGAAGCAATTTAAAGGGAAACTACCAGCTTTTTTAATAATTTCCAGTGTCTCCACAATGTAGGTCACCTCCACTCTTCTTGCAAACTACTCTGCTCACAAAATGTAAAACTGCCAATAGAGCTGCTTGAAACTGACAGGTATCCTTTATCTCTCGCAAAAATACATTTGTGTCAGTTTGACCTGAATACCTAGTGCCAATGCTCCTCCATGTCTATGATGTGATATGGCACTGGAGCTGCCAGATGCACTCATTCACAAATAAGTTTGTATTTGTTTGAAGCATATGAATAAAATGTGCCTTCTGTTTTAAAACTTTTGACAGTGCTCAGAAAAGTTATGCTGATTTCAAAATGAGCACTCTAACCATTATAAATCTGCACCTGAAAAATAAAAGCCAGGATTCTGAGCATGCACAGTAGTGTGAGGCTACTGCACATACCGTATATCTTTGATTTAAAACCGCTCTTGAATATACACCGCACTCTATCTAAAGCTGCATCATTAAACACATACATTGAACACAAGCCACCCTCTAATATAAACTGCTATCGTAAAATCATTTTTTTTAAAGAAACACTTCTTGTTCAAGCATCACCACCAAAATACTATAAAAGACCCATAACTGTGTTGTTACCTTGTGTACCAGTAAGCCTTCTCCTCCAGACTTTATGTGGACTTTACATGGAAGCACGGCAAACACACCAAGCATGCTGTCATCCTCTCCGGTCAATTGATCTCGCAGAAATGTCCTCTCCATACTCTCAGGCAAATATTTTCCTTTTAGGAGACCCCATAAACCCCAATACTGATACTGACGAATGCCACTACACCACACCGATATGCTCTGTGAACAGTTCGGTCACATGTGGTGACGTGTAGTCCGTGTGACCTAGCAACATATTACAGTAGTACATAATAACAATCAGGGTAAACAATGACAGCAAGAGCAATTAACAACATAAGGTGATTAGAGCATCAATGTCAGATACAGTGCATAAAAAGACATATAGTAACAAAATAGACTAGGGTACATGTCGCAGGCCAACAGTAGGGTGAAGCAGATTAGCATTTGCAATGACCAAGGGCGTGAAGGTGAGAAAATAGCAAGTTTTTAAATTCCCGGTGTGAGGCAGAATTTTTAACCTGAAGGGGGAGTCAGTTCCAGAACTTAGGAGCAAAGTGAGAGATGCCTGTTTGCCCATATTAGTTGCTCAAGGTCTGGTAGACAGCATTGGGACAGAGGTGGACCTGAGGGTATGGGTTTGGGTGGCAGGAGTCAGCAGGTTAGCTAGATAGTAAGGGCTAGGGGGTCTGGACAGTGAGTCAATAAAGCACCCCAGGGAGTAGGCCGGTAGATCCTTAGGTGACAGCCAATTTAGACCAGAGTAGAGGAGACAGTGATGAGTAAGGTGAGGGGCAGTTAAGGAGAATCTGCAGATGTTGTTATAGATGGTGTCCCATCTGCTAAGTATAGAAGAGTTGGCAGCGTAGATGAGGGGAAAAGCATATTGGAGCTGGGGTAAAAGGATTCCCCTTGCTACTGATAATCTGGCAGAAGGTATGAGGGAGTGGTGAACTCAATAGGCGCCACCAATTTTTGCATTGACAGCACGACAAACCGTGTTGATATGTAATGACAGGTCAAGGGATGGATCAAGAGTGACCCCCAGATATTTGAAGGACGCTGTGTTGGTGATGGGAGAACCATCTAGGCAGTGAACCAAGAGCCTGGAGGCAGTGGAGGGCAGTTTTTTTGAGGAACTGAATAGCATGGCATGCGTTTTGTCCTGGTTAAGGTTTTGATGGCTGTTCGAGAGCCAGAGTTGAAGGACTTGGAAATCATTTGAGAGGGTGGAGTTGATGTCCTCTATCGATTTAGACCCTGAGTAGAGGACAAGGTCGTCAGTGTACATTAGAGTGCAGCTGTGTAGGGAAAGAATGGGAATATCATTTAAGGAAGAGGGAGAAAAGGAGAGGTCCGAGAGTGGACCCCTGTGGGACTCTCTGGGAGATTTTTATGGGGGAGGAAAGGGCCTTGTTAAAAGCTACCACCTGAGTGCGACTGTCCAGATAACTGTGGAACCAAGATAGAGTTGAGTCAGATGCTCCTACGGATTGGAGCTTATTAAGCATGAGAGGGTGATGAACTATGTCAAAAGCTTTGGACAGGTCTATGAAGACAGCACCAGTGAGTAGGCCGTGGTCCATGTTACTTTTGATGTCGCTGGTTAGTTGTGTCAGGGCTGTAGTGGTTCTGCGTCTAGGCCTAAAACCATGTTGGCAGGGGGGTTTGGAGTTTAAACTTGGCAAGGTGTTCAGCGAGCTGGCGGTGGACTATTTTTTCAAGTTTACTGAGAGTGGGTAGGAGAGAGATGGGGCGGTAGTTGGACATAAGTTTGACATCACCCTTTTTGTGAATAGGGATAGTTCTGGATGTTTTCCAAGTAGATGGGACAGTGGACATAAGGATCGAGAGGTTGAAAAGCCCAGTGGCAGGTCTGACCAGCCATGGTGCCAACTGCCTTAGTATACCAGGATGGATGCCATTGGGCCCCTGGCCCCCACGTGACGGATGGGTGTTAAGTGGCTTGTGTACTTCTCGGTATGTTGTTGGAGCCAGCACTAGGGAGGGTGGTGTAAGAGGCAAGAAAGGGGCAGGGGGACAGTAGCATACATGTGATATCTCCCTCTTTATGCAGGAGACTCCTGTTTTTTTTGACTGAGCTCCCTTCCTCCCTCCTGGGAAACAAAATCTCCTGCTTAAGTAAAATTCTGTCCAAAATACCCATCTTTTTTGGGCAGATAAAGACACATAAAAATTAAATCAGTGATGCACAATGTAGCTGATAACTTTGTATAACTAGTTGTTTAATCTTTTTAGTGCTTATTCTTGACAAAATGAAATGCATTACATTTTTGTAATGACTTTTTTCTTATGTTTTTGACGCCATTTAAGGACAAACACACAATGTTACGGCATCTCCCTACTAGCAGGCCAATCTCCCTCCTAATTTGACCCAAATCTCCCTCTTAAGCAAGTTGGATATATCACATGTATGCAGTAGGCTTGGGGCATAGCCTGGGTTGCACAAGGTGGCATGGAAAATAGGAAATTGAAGGCATTGGCTATAGTACTCAGGTCGTTGCAGTGAACGCCTAGAATGTTCATGTCAGTTGGAATCTGCTGCTTGTCATTGCCAAGAATTTCCTTTAGTTGGGACCAGTACTTTTGAGGGTTTTGGAATCCAGGTTTTCATTTTTAGGTGCCAAAGGGAAACAATCTAATGGCACTTTGTGCGATTTGGTAATCCAAGAGAAGGGGGCATTTGCTCTGTCAATTCCTTTATGACTATAATTCTGTAACACAACTGTATTATGTATATAGAATAATACATGGGTGGGTATGCATAATGAAAATTTTATACACACCTAAGGTGTGTGATATTACATAAACCCGGAGAGCGAAGCTCGGGGGGTTTATAAAAGCATCCCACACCTAGTGTGTGTATAAAATTTGAGTTTTGACACATACCCATGTGTTATTTTATATAACTGCTGCACTCCACTTTTTTTCCTTGAAAAGTAATGGGTGTCTGTTTATTAAATACGAGTAAAAAGAGAATAGTTTCCTGCATAATAAAAATGTCTATTTCTGGAATAAATCATGGGTATATGTAAGTTAACTCATTTTGTTTTGGTAAACTGTTAACAATTTAGACTTTTAATGACAGAAACGGCATGAGTGGAGCAGAGCACTGAAATATAACACTGCTGGACATTTTAAAATCACAAAAGAAAATATAGAGCTGTTAGCAGCATTTTATTGTGGAAATTGATTTTACAGCAGTTATTTGATTTTGAAAGAAGGTATTAATTTCATTGCCTAAAGAAAACAAAACTGGGGTTCCATGACAGCCTGGTGGCTTGCAGGAAGATTGCAATATCTTTACAGGGAGCGAGAGGGAGAGATGGAGGGAGAGAGAGAGAGATGGAGAGAGAGAGAGAGAGAGAGAGGAGGAGGAGGAGAGAGAGAGAGAGAGAGAGAGAGAGAGAAGAGTAGGGACACATCAGTAGGGGTCTTTTTTTTCTTTAGGAGATCATTCTGTTGAGAAGTGAGTGTAATTATGAGGGTTTTTTCACTACCACAAAAGGCTGACTGTGTGCACAAGGTTAACAGTGACTTGTGGGATTCGTATAGAGAAACCCAGCATGTGTTTGCAGTTAAAACCAGCTGGTTATAATGGCAAATTATAACTGGATTTTTCTATGGGAAAAACAGAGCTCACTTATTGTTACATATTTAAGGACCAAAAAGAGCTTATCATGGCTGTGAGAAAACTAAGCACAGATAACAAGCTGACAGAGTAAGCCACAAGTTTTGCCCTCTGTGGGTACAGTACTGTTCATTTATATAAAATATTTTGAAAGTGTTCTGGAATTCTTATCCATTACAGTCTTACAATTTGTATTTATTGTATCAATAATAATACAAAGAACTGTAATTTTCAAATCTGCACAGATAATTGGTTAGAAAATGAATCAAGAAAAGCTTCTGACAGCCCACAAACAATGGATCTGTTTAATAATCTGTCCTGTTTGGCAAACATGGGGATACTGTATTGCAGACAGCAGTACATCTGCTGCAAGAGGGTACAGAGCACTTTACTGTACCACATAGACATGAATTGACTTTCCTAACCTTAGGAAATGGTTGACTTCAGCTCAAATATTACTCATTGTATCATTCATAGGAGCATGAGGAAATGTTAATGGAAGGGCTTTAAGCCAGAGGTTCAATGGCCAGAGCAACTATGTCACTCCCCCATCAGGCTTATAAGGTCACTCTTCCTGTGCCTCTCCAGGAATAATTTCTCATTTTGGCTGGAGGCGCCGCTCTTCCTCCTCTATCCCAGCCGAACGCAGTACAGATCCTGAATGGGACATTTCTGAGACAGTCTCACTGCAGTGTGTTCGGTTCTTTTTGTTTACCTAATTTTCCCCTCATTGCCTGACTAAACGATTTGTCTCATTTAACCCTTGTCCCAAATCTTCCCCTTGCACCTTTACACTGGAAATACCATTTTCATTTTCCACAACAGAACCTACTCTGCTATCTGTATACAGGTTATCCCCCTTATTCATAGCATGCAATACCTTTATTGCAGAGGTCATCATGCTACTGTCACTCTCCATCTGCTCGGTTTCTACATTCAGGTTCTCACTGTCCTGCTAACCATGTGCTGCTTCTGACTGGCACTGCATCAAACTCCAATCAGGGTCAGGGTTCCACTGTCCATCTGGGCCCTGTATCCACTCCTGACAAAGCTTTTTCAAGCAACCAGTTCTCATCTCTTGGTTCTGGTGTAGCAACATGACATGTCAGTTTAATATGTTCTGCAGCTGACTGGAGACTGGACTGAGTTTTCTCACTACCAGGATATTCAGAGAGTGTAACTGCAACTGTCCTGTGCCAACAGCTCATCCAAAACCTGGAGTATCTCATCTTGAACCTTACTAGGTAATCTTTTGGCTTAAAAAATGCTCTTCTTGGACTCCTTGTCCCCAGTCACTTTCCTTCCCAGCACCAAAACTTCTGGGTTGTGCTCTCTGCAGCTTGCAGTGTACTTCACTCAGTCAGTAGCTGATATATCTTTCCCACTCTATCATTGGGGCTGCATGTGAAATTAAATTTCCCTCCCAGACCTACTGGGGCATCACCATGACAACTGAAATTGCTTTCAGTCTAATCCCGGACGATGGGGACACAGATGCAAACCAACAGATACTGAGCTTAAAAAATCTATTTATCGGGAGGAACAATGTAGATTCTCTAGAGAAAAGCTATTTTCTTCTGGCAAAACTTTGTGTGGATTCTATGCTGAACTTCACAGTACAGCAAGGTTGGGAATGCAACATACTTATTTCTACTTAGAGTCTGTTTTAGGTTAGTTTATTCTTTCTCGATTGTTTTAGTTTCTTTCAACATTGTAACAGGTGGTGTTGTCAATATGGATGGGTGTAATTTCTTGTATCTGCTTTATATCTGCTGTACATCTCTTGTATTTATTTATTTTATTTTTCGGTTTTCACATTTCTTTTAAACAAAAAGTCCCTACTCTTTTTCCAGACATGTCATGGAATCTTACAAGTCCAATGGGCCAATTACCAGAACCGTCACATGAGACCTCAGTTTACTTTTTCATCCAAAACGTGGCATCTCTGACAGCATAGTGTCCTCCACATACCATGCTATAACTAGAGTAATGGTACGAGAATTAAAAAAAAAATAGTGTCTCTTTGCTCAATGCGAGTTTTTTGTAGAAGCAAATGGTCTCCCCCTTATTCCTGGCAGGGTTATGCAGTTCATGTGCTGCTTCATCAGTGAAGTCCGCATCATTTGAGGAACATCCTTGTTCAGCCTCTGTTATGTTTGCAGTACGAGTTGCCAAAACTCAGTCAGGTGACCTGTGTCTGCTCCTGTTCCTCATGGGCTCTGGTCTTTCTGCAATGTCACCCAGCCCCTCCTCCAGCTTTGCTATTGCCCCTAGCTAACATGTTGCCCCTTGCTGGGGGCCAGCTGGATTTCTCCGTCATCGTTTGTCATTCATTTCCTGTCTTTGCTGCTGCCTCATGGTTCTCCTGTTGCATCGCTCAATCAGTCTCCTTCTCTTCACCTCCTCTGTTATGACCCATGCATTTCTTTGGGTTTTATCCCTATCCTGCCATCACATTCCCTACTCATATCTTTCTATTTCTCCCATGTATGTCCAGGTTCATGAGTCCGGTTCTCCTTCCCTCATTCTGACCTCATAGTTCATCTGTTTCCTTCACTCATCCCTTATACCTCTCATCAAATCCTATGCTTTCTCACTGAACCGTTGATCTTCGGCAGTTCTCACCCCATACCAGCCATCAAGGATTCACTTCACTCCTTCACCGTACCTCATCCATTTGTACCTCGGGATTAGGTTCTCATTGGCTCCACTGTTTACATAACTTCCTTGAATTCCCTCATCTTTGACCAACATGCCATATTGTTGTATATCTGATCTGTTACCCCATCTCATTGAACCGCAGCCCTCCTGCTGCATTCATCAAGTTCCTGACTCCAGTAGTCATTCACTCATCCTTATCTCCTGGTTCATCTATTTACATAGCTTACTTGAGCATTATCTATGGCTGACTCTGTCTAGCCTGCAATCGACATCTCTTTAGGCATACCTATCGTGAATCAATCAATCAATCAATCAATCAATCAAATCTTTATTTATTCAGGTGAATCATATGCTACATCATTGTCCCACGGCCCCTCTTGCCACATTTATCAGGTTCATGACTCTGGTTATCATCCAGTCATCTCTACCTCATAGTTTATCTAGTCACATCACTTCATTGAGCATACCTCTTATCGAATCATGCTACCTCATCAACGCATTGCTCCCCTAGTTATTATCACCATCAGTCTTCTTATGCCCGGTATACCTATCATCGCATCCTATGCCATACCCTGTGGTTCCACGCATGCCTCATTGGTCTCAGGATCTCCTTCCTTGCATTGGGGATTTCCTGCCCTTCCATTGTTTTCCTGATTCCTAGTTTCCCTTATTCCTGGTGTCCTTCTCCGTCTAGCCTCCATTACTTCTCGACATCCTCACTCCTCTACAGGTCCACGATACCTCGCCTCGACCTGCTCATCTATTTCCATCGATCTATCATCATCCATCCCATTGACTCCTATGCTCCTGGATTTCCCTCCATTGTTGTCCTTTGTCCTTTCCTACCTCACTTTCACTGTGACAGCCTCTAAGGCTTCCCTCCATTTTCATCCATAGTCCATTTCCTACCTCACCTCACTTGTTCCAACCTCCAAGGCTTCTCTCTGACATGATCTTATTAGCTTCTGAGTCTCCCTCTTCACTTCATTCAACCTCATGTGGGTCTATTCCATTGCATCAACCGCTATCCCTCCTTGAACAGCTGCCCATGGCTGGTATCTCTGGCTCATCCAACCTCTACCTGGGTCTTCTCTGTCACATTGACTTTTGAGCATAACCCTCTACAGTCCATGCTACCTTGACATTGACCTGTTCTCCACTGACAACATGCCTTCCTGTCCATTGACCTTTCACTGGGGGCCGATAGGCTGCTCTCCATCATTGTTCAAGGTTCATCCTCTCTTGCTTTGAACATCTAGTTCCAGACATCGCCCACATCCCTTGACAGCTGTTCTTCGTAAGACCGATTCTCTTCATGCTGCCTCACCTTGTCCTGCTCATCTAATTGCATCGCTCCATAAGTTTACCTCTCATCAACTCCTCTACTCCAGAAATTTCATCAGTTGTTGTCCTTCATCCTGTCAGACCTTGTTTTTTACCATTCCAACCTCCAAGGATTCACTCCATTGTTGTCCTTCATCTATTTCGCTCCTGTCAATCACTCAGGCATGCCTCCCAGTGAGTCTATCCATCTCCTTGGATGTTGCGCTACTCCATCGACCTGCTGCTCTCCTGCAGCAATCCTCTCCAGCTCTATGTTCTGGACTGATCGACTCATATGTTGCTTCCCTCTGTCTGACCTCAGGGTCTCATTGTTCCTATTACATGATCATGCCTGCCTTATTGGCCTCAGAGTCTACTTCCTCACATCAAATCAATCAAGCATCTCTCATTGGGTCTTGCGCTACCTCATTGACTGGCTGCACTTCTGTGGCATTCATCATCATCATCATCAGTCTTCATTCTCCACTGGCATGCCTTTTTGCCCTCTGAGTCTCCTTCCTCCCATCAATTAATCAGGCATCTCTATCCTTGGGTGTTGTGCTTCCTCATCACCCTGCTGCATTCCTGATCATCATCATCAGTCTTCATCATCCTCGGTCTTCTCGTGGGAATATCTGGATAGCCCTCGCCCATATCACCTCTACATAGATCTTCTTCTCATTTAATGCACCCCGCTGCCTCAACTCCACCTACTCCCCCAAACTTCTCATGCCTGCCCTGGGATCTCCCTTAGTCATCTAATGGCCTGCTCCTCCAACTGTCATGCAGGTCTGTTGCGTCACATCACCTACTCAGGATCCAGCTCCTTGACACGGCTTGACCTTTGCTCTGGGATGTGCCTTCCTGTCCCGATGCCCTTTGCTCTGGGCTGGCTGGTTGTTCTCCACCATTGTTCAAGTTCATTTCCTCTCTCCTCTTCCTCAGTCTTCTCCTATTGACCTGCTGCACTCCTGTGGTGTTCATCATCATCGTTCTGCATCATCCTCAATCTTCTCATGAGAGCATCTGGATACCTCTGGCTCCTCTGATTTCTACATGGATCTCCTCCTTCCCATTGGCTACTTGGGCATACCCCTCTCTGGTTCCTGCTGCCTCATATTCCTTCTTCGAGCCATGCTTTCTTTTTGTGTTGTTTCCCTATCCCATCATCATATTCCTTATTCATATGCTTCTCTTTAATGACATACATCCTCAAATCAAATGTTATCAGCCTGGAGGGAAGGTGCCTAGGCCTTGGATCTCCATAGGTTTCCTTCTTAAAGGGTTTTTTCCCTCTCCTGCGTGCCAATGGTCATAATATTAATTAGAGTTAGTGCTTCCTTAGGTTAATTAGTTAGGTTCCACTGTTGGATGGAGGTGGATGGTGGCCCTGGCTTTCCCTTCTCTCCTTAGGAAGTCTGCCCTTAATCATCTTCTCAGAATTCATTCATTCATAATGCTCGCCTCTTCGATGTTCAACACCCAGTTGGGTATTCTTTTTGGGCTTCTTCCTAAGCTACCTTTAGCTGATGCAATCATTCCCGCAGCACCTGTAAAGGAGGGGGACTTCCTCTGGGGTTCCTTGTGTCGTACCACTACAGGGTGGTACATCACATGGATAGAGAGGTGGAAAGCCACAAAGTAAATCATTAAGTCACACAAGCATCATCTCATCTCACCTAGTTGTGTAAGCACAATTGAATAAATGAAGATTTATTTTTATTTACAATTTTTGACTAGGAAAGGCACACTGAACAATGATCTCTTTTTTATAGTGTGTCCTGCAGGGTGGACATATAGATCTGTTTTATTAGTGAGGGAAGGTTGACCATAACACCTAGTGAAACATTCCTACTCTTCTTCAGTACAGTAAGTACTATGGGATCTTTACCTTCCACCTGGTCACTGACCAGAGATGGTCATAAGGGACCGTGGTTTGTCAACAAGCAAGCCCCTTCAATGCTGATTTTGTTATCTCAAGCTTCTTGCTATCTTCTCTATCCCTCTCTTTGCTAATTTAAGGAACATACTATATGCAAGTCTGTCATGAACCTATTTATAAAGTATGTGTTGTCTGTAGTTCCTAGAAACATAGAAACAAATTTTGGCAGCAGAAAAGAACCTTTATGAACATTCATCATGCCCCTTGTCCCTGCCCATGCCATCAAAACTGAACCTAGTTGGTCATAGATGTCACTCCCTCCCCTATAGTGCTACCTGATATGCCCTTGTACCTATCCCATGCATGGTTGAAGCTCCCTACAGTCTTTGCCCCCACTACCTCCTCTGGTAGGCTATTCCAGTTATCCATAACCATTTCCAAGAAGAAGTATTTCTGCACAGCTCTCCAAAACTTCACCTCTCTTAGCTTCATTGCATGCCCACCTGTTCTAGTGCCTTCTTTTCTCTGAAATTGACACTCCACTTGCACCTTGTTCACTCCTGTGAGGTACTTGTAGGTTTCAATCATATGCCCTCTTGCTCTTTTCTCTTGCAGGGAGTACATGCTGAGTTTCTGCTACCTTTCCTCATATGGCTTCCCGTGCAACCCCTTCACCATTGTGGTTGCCCTTCTTTGTACTGTCTACACCCTTTCAATGTCCTTGCAGAGGTGTAACCTCCAGAACTGGACACATTACTGCAGGTGTAGCCTCACCAGTGAGAGATACAACAGCAGTACCACCTCTGTCCTCCTGCAAGAAATCTCACTCCTAATGCACTCCAGCATCCTACTAGCCTTTCCCACCTTTTGTCACACTGCCCAGCTACCTTGACATCATCAGATATGATGGCCCCATGGTCTCTTTATTGCTTGGTGACTCTAATCTCCACTGTTCCCATCTTATACACAACCCCTGGGTTCTGCAGCCTAAGTGCATTAGCTTGCACTTTTTGGCATTGAAACTCAGCTGTCACCCCAGACCATTCCTTTAGTTTCCTCAGATCCCATTGCATTCTTTTCACCCCATCTTGAGTGTAAACCCTGTTGCAGATTTTTGTATAATCTGCAGAGACAAACCTTGCCCGTAAGCTCCTCTGCAATGTTGCTTATGAAGCAATTGAAGAGAGCTGATCCCAGCACCAAACCCTGTGGCACCCCACTAGTCAATCTCCTGTTGCCTGAGTGACTACCATTTAACAGTACCCATTACCTCCTATCCCTTAGCCCGCTTAATACCCAGCCTGTCACTTTCTCCCCAACCCCAGGTTGTTTAGTTTCTTAACTAGCCTCCTAATAACTAGGACTGCCCTTGTTAAGACAGCTGTGGCTTTGCATTTGTGGAGTCTTCCTAACATCTCAAATAATTTGCTGGTTTGCACAGACAACACATATAAATCATTATCTAACAGACTACGGGAAGCATGCAAGTGTTTCAAGGACCATAACTAAGGAAGATGCATCTACCATTTTGAATATGAATACTCTGAAAATGAAATAAAGGGGCATCTCCAGTAGATCATCAGAGGGTAATGGAAGGGGACAAGACATTTCTTAGGTGCATAAATGAAAAGAGGAAGACTAGGGGAGTGATTGTGAGGATAAGAAGGCCAGGGGAGGGCTGTGTAGAGGAGGATCAGAAAAAAAAGAAGATATCCTAAATAAATATTTTTGTTCAGTATTCACAGAGAAAGGGGAAGGGGGTGGGCCACATAAAAGCAACAGGGGCACTGACTTGGGGGAGGTAGACACAAGTCTGAAGTGTGATCTTGGTCCTCTGTTTAAAACTGAAATACTACCTTACCCTATGCTTGTTTTAGCTAAGGACACCATTCTGCCACTTAGTGTAGGTGTCTTACACACAAATTGCAGACACAATGTTTATCTTTTGCAATAACTCTTCTATAATATGTATCCTGGGCTGCCTGTTTCTGTGAATGGGCATGCATGCACATTCTCACCATGCAGGGTACACAGACGTGGTGGCATGGTTGTTGTAGCCCAGACCAGAAATTGGGAGCCATGGCAGGAGTTATTCATAAACACTATACTTTTACTGAATGTGGAAGCTAGTGCCAAGTATGTGGGTGGGTTGTGTGGGGGCTGCAATTGTAAGTGCCTAGGATTGGACACTATAGCTATAGCCCAGAGCCATGGGCTCTCTCTGTCTGATAATCGTTCATGCTCTCACCAGGTGGTGACAGAATGAATGTCACCAACAGAGACAGACTGTGACAATATTTCTTCAAGATGCCATTGTGGTTCAGGGTACTGGGGAGTATATAAAATTTGAAAAATTAGAATTCATTGTACTGGTTATTCCAGCCTTTACTGATACAGGGCTAGATCTGGTGGTAAGGGACCTAATTATCTAAAGTCGGGGTACAGGGTACAGATTCCCTTTAAGCAATTTGTAGGTGATGACTTTATCTATTACCAGTTCTTCACTGTGGAGCCTGATTGACATGACTAAACAACAGGGGTAATCAAATTTTGTGGAATCTGATCTATTTGAATCTGTCAGATTATCAGAAATTCTGATTCTAGTCTTGACTCAAATTTCAAAAAGGCATCAGAATCAAGATTGGAGCTTGGAATCAGAATTTCCAGTTTCGCATCTGACTTCTGCTGTCCTCAGTTACACCAACTAAGCAGAAAAACTATGGCTCCCCAGGTTCTTCCTTTCCATACATCACTTAAAGCATGAGGGGTTGTGCCAGGCAGTTAAGTATTGGTCTAGCAGGGCTTTGGGTCTAAGTCAGCCTTCTACAGCACTCCATGGGCCAGACTCCATACAGCAACATTTGTCCTCCTGTGATCGTCCATGTCCAGTTCACTCCAATGTTGTCTAGCTGTGAGAGGAACTGAGCCCCATCCTGACTGAACCCAAACTGCACCTGCAATGTGCCACACATGTTCCCACTGGCCATTTGCCTATACTACTGTTGCACTTGCTCCCCCATGCCTGCCTGTCCATTTGCCAGCTGGTCAGTGGCTCACTAGTCATCAGCATTCACTTTTGCTGCACTGAGCCTGACAACACCAGCATTGACCAGCCATCACTTAACCTGACCATCTGATACCACAATCAAGTCCAGAATAGAGCCACATTTTACATTCCTGGGTGGCCATCACACTGCCCCTGTGAGACCTGGATAACAGGAGAGGTGGCCAATCACAACAAAACCCCTTGAAACCACCAGATGATTACTCAGCAAGTATATTACCTTTTGTAGTTTTTCTCAGGGTTTTGTTCTGGTTGAGCTGACCACCACTCCTTTTTGTTTTCCAGGTCACACAGAGAAGGAAAAGGGACAGTGATGGCCAGGCTTAGACTCAGGAGTGGAATGGGACAGCAGTTCACCTACTGCCTACAGTGGCACTGGAGATGGGTTGGACATGGAACAGGTTGGGATGATCTGTGCAGAGTGACCAGTCTGGCTAGGGAAGAGGTTGACTGGCTAGTGGCCACTTCTAGCAGCAGCTATGGCACTTTTGCTAATCACCTGCTGCCTCCACTCTGGCACTGAGGTGAGGAATTGGAAGTCTGCCTGCCCAAAGAGGGACTGGTCTGATAGGAAGGAGGTTTCTGCACTTGCTGGATATTTCTGGCTGGTGGCTTACTAGCTTTTTCTTTTGAGAGACTGAATTTGGGCTTTGCTCAGATGCGAGTGTGCATGCTGCAGACTGTGTTGCCAGTCAAGATTAATCCTCAGGCTGCAGGAAGATTTAGAATATATAGGACATGTTTACGTGTTGGCAGTATAGTAAGGGTTAATAGGAACAGTCCAGGTCTGGGAAGGGATCATTCAGTTGCTGGGGGTGGGAGGGCAAGAAAGAAGATGATGTGGCTGTCCAATCATGCCCTGTCCATTAGTGACTGTTTCCCATCTCCAGAGAACCAGCAAATTGGACCATTCCTTGCCCTACAGTCTGTCTGCTGAAGCCCTGACCTATTGCACAGAGAAGAGGACTAGTCAAGGCCTTGCCATGTAAGAGACAAGTCTCTTGAGAGTTTTTTTTTCCAGGAAGGAATAGGTTTAAATAAATGTTGGATGTCTGATAAAAAATCAGATATGGATTCTGCTTCTGACCATTTTTCAGGTTTAAGATTTTTAACCTTGAATACTGAAATCCTTAAATCTGAAAAAAAAAACCTAAATCTAATAAAATCTGATTCTGAAAATCAGCTTCTGAGCATCGGCACTTGAAAGGAGCAGGGAAATCCTAGCCTGCCCCCCAAAAATCAAGGTACTAAGTGAGGTAGACACCAACATAGAGATGTCAATAGGGAGAAGCGCTGGGGTAAATGGAGAAAGTGGCAAACGCAATAAGGACAGGGATGGGGCAAAAAGGGGTAAGGACATCAAGAAATGGAGGGTAATGAGTACCAACACCCATAGTCTGCACAACAAGCTCCCTGAACTGGTGGCCTTGATGGACGAGGGATGCCTGGATATCGTAGTAGTCACAGAAACATGGTACACAGAGAGCCATGACTGGGATGTTAACATACCAGGGTACACAACCTACAGGAGAGACAGGGAGGGCAGAAGGGGGGAGTAGCTCTCTATGTAAGGGAAAGGATAAAAGCAACTGAACAAAAGAGTAAACAGGGAGGAGAGGAGGCACTGTGGGTCACCTTAGAGACTGAAATTGGCACCACAATCTGCACAGGGGTTGTATACAGACCCCCATGTCAGAGGGAGGGAATGGACAAGGATTTGATAGAAAGCATACTTAGGATGGCAGAGAAAGGTGAGATACTGTTGATGGGGGACCTTAATATGCCAGATGTTAACTGGAACACCTTTGCTGCAGCCACATCCAAAAGCAAGGCCATTCTTGATGCCCTTCAGGTGGCATGCCTCAGACAGCTAGTTTTGGAACCTACTCATGAGGGAGCAATCTTAGACCTTGTACTCTCAAATGGGGACAGTGAGAGGATCTCAGATCTAGAAGTGGGTAGCCATTTGGGAACAAGTGACCACCAAACAGTGTGGTTCATGATAAACTCAGCTACAGAGTCAAGCCACACAAAAGTGAGGGTTCTGGACTTCAGGAGGGCCGACTTTGGCAAGATGGGAGAGTGCCTTAGAAAAGCACTAGCAAACAGGCTAGAAGGAGGGGTGGACCAACAATGGGGAAATATCAAAACTGCCATCATAGAAGCAACAAGCCTTTGTGTGAAGCAAATAAACAAATCAAAATGAAGAAAACGCCACTATGGTTCTCAAAAGAAGTGGCGGTGAAGGTTAGGGAGAAAAAGATAGCATTTGGAAATATAAGGAAACACAGAATGAGCAGGACGGAGAACTGTACCAGTTAAGGCAGAAGGAAGCAGGGAGGGTAGTCAGAATATCAAAGGCACAAACTGAGGAAAAGATAGCCAACTCGGTTAAGAAGGGGGATAAAACCTTTTATAGGTATATCAGGGAGCTTAGAAAGACAAAGGGAGGGATAGTGACGCTGAATAGAATGGATGGTGGGTGGGCGGAGAGTGACAGTGAAAAAGCAGGGATACTGAATGAATACTTCTGTTCGGTATTCACAAAAAAGGAAGTGGGGGAGGTGCCTAATCCAATTAACAGAAGCACTCTGGAGAGGGGGGTCGATCCCAGTCCTTTCACAGAAGAAAGGGTTCTAAAAGAATTCCTGAAACTGAAGGTGGACAAAACAATGGGGCCAGATGGAATTCACCCCAGAATTCTGAAAGAATTAAGCAGAGAACTAGTGACACCACTGACTACCCTTTATAACAAATCATGGGAGGATGGTGTGGTACCTGAGGACTGGAAGAAAGCTGATGTGATTCCCCTTCACAAAAGTGGGAGCAAGACAGAGGCAGGAAACTACAGACCTGTCAGTTTGACCTCTGTAGTAGGGAAAGTGATGGAATCACTTCTGAAGGAAAGAATTGTCAAGTACCTAGAGGCCAGTGGGGCACAGGACCCAAGGCAGCATGGGTTCACATCAGGAAGGTCATGTCAGATGAATCTAATTGATTTCTTTGACTGGGTGACCAAAGTAGTAGACCAGGGAGGGGCTATTTACATGGCCTACCTAGACTTTAGCAAGACATTTGACACATTCCCACACAAAAGATTAGTAGTCAAATTAACCAGCCTTGGAGTGGGTCCCAGGGTGGTAGCCTGGGTAAAACACTGGCTGAGCAACAGGACACAGAAGGTAATAGTAAATGGAGTCCACTCTGAAGAAAGAGGGGTCGCTAGTGGGGTACTGCAGGGTTCAGTACTGGGTCCAGTCCTTTCTAATGTCTTTATAAGTGACATTGCAGAGGGACTGGAAGGAAAAGTATGCCTCTTTGCAGATGACACAAAGATCTGCAACAGGGTTGATACACAAGGAGGCGTGGAAAGGATGAGAATGGACTTGTCAAGGTTGGAGGAATGGTCAGAAGTATGGCAGCTTGGATTCAATGCAAAGAAGTGCAAAGTAATGCACCTGGGAAACAAAAACCCAGGGGAAGATTACACAATGGGGGAGGTAGTAACAACAACAAAAATGGAAAAGGACCTGGGGGTAATCATATCATATGACCTTAAGGTTGGCAAGCAATGTGAGAAGGTGGTAGGGAGGGCTGGGGGGATACTGGGATGTATAGGGAGAGGCATCATAAGCAGAAAACAGGAAGTTGTTATCCCCCTGTACAGACAGTTGGTGAGACCCCATCTGGAGTACTGCATCCAGTTCTAGAGGCCCCATCTCCACAAGGACATAGACAGGATTGAGGCAGTTCAGAGGATGGTAACTAAAATGGTGCAGGGTCTGCGAGAGAAGACATACGAGGAGAGGTTAAAGGAGCTTAATATGTATACCCTTGAGGAAAGGAGGGAGAGGGGGGACATGATTGAAATGTTTAAGTACCTCAGTGGAATCAACAAAGTCCAAGAGGGTAGCATCTTTCAGAAAAAGAGATGTGCAAGAACAAGGGGACACAATTTGAAGATAGAGGGGGGACGGCTCAGGGGCAATGTGAGGAAGTATTTTTTCACAGAGAGGGTGGTGGACACATTGAACAGCCTTCCTGAGGAGGTTGTGGGGTCTAAAACTGTGGGACAATTCAAGAATATATGGGACAGTCATAACGCAGTTTTTGTGGGGGGTAGGAAAAAATAGGCTGTTGGTTAAATAGGATCTGCAGCTTATCCTCTAGGTAGGGAAATGGGCAGACTAGGTGGGCCAAGTGGTCCCTATCTGCCATCAAAGTCTATCTTTCTATACATGCACAAAGAATTTATTGTGCATCTTGAAAGGGTCAAATGGGAGTCTGAAGCACATCCCACTCAGAAGGGTAAAAACTGACATGCAGCTGAGCTGAAACAGAAGAAACTGTTGGTTTGTGCCAAAGGCCAGCAGCATCAATCCATCATATATATAGTGCACACTAAACTAACTACTGTCCAAGAAAAGGTAATTCATTCCAAGAAAACTACTTCAGCCAGCTGTTTCTTTCAGGTGCACACATATGCCAGATGTTAAGGTAACTAGGGTTTATATCCTCTTGCAAATGCTATTAAATATGATATTCAAATTCTAAGGCAATGCAGTTTATAGTCCCCACTCAAGAAGTCTGTCTGTGATAGGTGTCAGCGTGTATACAGCGACCCGTAACATTAAGTTGGTTTGGAATGCTCTCCTTTATCATGCCTGTAGGTAGGGTTTTATGTCACTACATTTACCATAGAAACAAAAGCATAG
This sequence comes from Neoceratodus forsteri, assembly GCA_016271365.2. Lineage (NCBI taxonomy): Eukaryota > Metazoa > Chordata > Ceratodontiformes > Ceratodontidae > Neoceratodus > Neoceratodus forsteri. Next base: position 1,384,195,392 of record CM057455.1, read on the forward strand.
ACCCTTCTCAGCAGAAAAAGGCCCTGCAGCCCATTCAGTTTGCCAAGCCCTTGTTGCTGGTAAAGGCCCTAATGGCCCGTCTCTCCTCTTTTCCCCTTCCCCCTTTGCTGATGTCCTTTCGAGTCCCACATGTCTATGTTGCCCATGTTTAAATCCCATCCCTGATTTCGCACAATTCATCCTTTAGTAGTCTGTTCTTCACATCCACCTTAAGCTTAATTTTTATTACGTCTGTAAAACATGATAGTGTTATAAATTCCAAAAGCATGACATTCATATACTGACAAAAAACCCAACCACCAAAACATGACTAAAGTGAAAAGCCTTTACTTAACATGATAACAAGGAGCGCAGCTACAGCAGGAAGTGCATAACATGCTAGAGCATTAAGCGCTTACTGACCTAAAGTTCCATCAGTGTCATCCAGGCTTCTGCAGAAGTGAGAACATCCTTGGGCATTTACAATATATAGACAAAAGTAATACATAATCATGACATTAAAATAAATAATTCATTCTAGTTCTTTAATACTAAGACACCTTGGTAATTGAAAGGCGCCTTATAAATAAAATTATTATTATTATTATTATTACTAGATCGCCAGAAGGCAAGAACGACCATTTCAGTATTAATCAGTACATCAATACAAGAGTACAGTATGCTGTAAATCTCATTTACTTTCTCTGAGATCTGAGAGAAATGCATTTTAATTTTGCAGCTTACAGTATATTTGTAATGAACTTACTATATACAATAAAACTGAGTTTTAAAAAAGTACAAGGGCTAACATAAAAACTGTTTAAAAAAAACAGTTCAGGAGTCACAAAATCCTGGCATCCAAAATCCATCTGAAATCCAAACAAGAAAATATGCCATGATAGAAAGCCATTCTCCACACAGCCATGACCCCTATAGTAGGAACAGGCATATGTTAAAAACATGAGTAAACTTAACTACACAACAAGGGTAATGAAAAGTGCAACAGAAAAATGAAACTGTGAAAGTAAGAGGGAAGAAAGGAAGACTAAGAAAAAGGAAAAGGGAAAGGGGAAATTGTTTAACCAGGAAAAGCACACTAAGTCGAATTTTATTTTTAGGTGCGTCCTGGGAGCAAAAGGAAGTTAAGTGACTTGCTCATCACACAGTATGCAAGTGGGGGCTGTGGGATTGGATTGAAACCCAGGTCTCCGGGTTTACAGCTCAGTGCCCTAAACTGCAGCACTACACTGCCTCCAAAGAAAGAATAGAAGTGAGGAAGGTACGTGGGGGTGGGAGAGGTGTAAAGAAATAAAAGATAACAATACAGCAGGGATCACAACTACAGTATGCAGCTTCATTAAATACAATTAATTTGGGCTGAGAATTAGTTACAACGTCATGCTACACTCAAATATAAATCACTGTAGCAAATATTGGAGGGGGGCTGTGACGGGGTGTTCCCTACACCTGTCAACCCCCACAGTGCAGGTCTTAGCTAGAGACAAGGGGGATTTCAGCCAGATACTGCATGTTTTAGGGTTGGCCCTCCAAGATGCCCACACAAGATGTACCCTTTCACCCCGGAAAACTTGCTAATGAGCACCACTGAGCCCCATTTAAAGTGACCAGAAAAGAGAATGAAGAGGGCTGGAATTACAAGACTCTAGGCTGGATTTAGCAGCACTGTTCTGCAAGAGGCTTTTGTTAAGCTGACTGTAAACTATTTTTGTTTGGCTGAATTAAAGTTATTTTATTTTGTACTTAAACTGGTGTCACTGTACTGCTGTCTGGGAGAGTTCCCCTGAAAAACCACACAGTCTGCTACTCTCCCACAGGGGCTAAGTAAGAAGAGGCAACAAGTTGAAACAGTCATTAAGACCAGGCCAATTTCATGCTCCAAGGGTTAAAATCCAAAATTACTCTTTCTTGCTGAGTTTATTCTCATAGTCACAGCCTGTTCTGTTCCTCAACACATCTTCTATGACCATGCCTTGTACCCCATGTTCTGCTTTGTTTGAAGCATTCCTGTTATGTCATCCCCTGGCATATTCCATGTCCCCACTTCAGCCGCATTACCTAAACTGTGTAGGGCCTTGTGAGTTAACAAGCAGATCTTATAAGCACTCATAAAACAATTCACAGAAGCAGGACAATATGTTAAGGCACATAAAATCTCTATTCACCTCCTCCATTGTCTCCAGCCTAGTTTCCCCAAAGGGCAGAAAGAGTCCACTCTTCACAGCCGATACCTGCTTTTCTGAACTAACCAATAATACATCTGACGTTCCTGGATTAAGGAACTGGCCGACTGAACACCATCTATACCCTGATCTCCATACACCAGTTTAAACAAATCATGGGAAGGCCCCAATCAGGAGAAAAAAGACAGATAGGGTATCATCTGTCTAGCTGTGAAACTCTAGGCTGCATCATCGAAGGATCTCACCCAGCAGAAGCAAATACACCACAAATATGGGTGAGAACACATAATCCTAAAGTACACCACTGTCCAAGGCAACCACTACCTGTCTTGACAAACGATAACAACTGATGTCACCCTTTTCAAGAGGTGCATTGTTGCTCTTTAGGTTAGAGATGGTGTCCCTCTCTTCACAACTAAAATTCTAATCTCTTACATTGTTTTTAATCTTGAAACATTTGTCAGGTCCCGTTGATGGGCTTTAATGGCTGATGTCCAAGGAGAGCAAACTGTGGATGTAGGCCAGTGCTCCCAAGCTTATAGGACAGTTTCCCTGAATTACACAGCAATTTTCATGCATTTTCATGTAGATTACATTATTTCTTATGAAAGCTGAATTGTTTAGTTTTCCCACATAACCAATGAAAATGTATGGGAACTCTTTTCCTGTAAATGGCTTAATTTCCTTGTAAAATACAGGAATCGCTACCTGTAGATCTGGAAGCCCTGGTCTAGGCTTAAAACTTATTCTAGAATTCACTTCTGAAGACATGTCATTTGCCAACTGTACTGGTACTGTGTAGATTGCCAGTGTGCAACTGCAATGTGCACCTTCAGGCTCAGGTTTTTAGCTAAGTTGTACAGATTTACAATGGTGTCAGATTTGTCAACAGTAGCTGTAGAGACAAAAAATAGTCCTCTGATTAAAAAGCACTGCTCTGTAGTCATTGATAGTAAGGAGGAAATATTTATTACTTTTAGAAGTTGTACTCCTTGATCCTTCCATTGGCTGCTGCATGATAAATCTCTTCTCCCCCTCCCATCATTTGCCTCTGACTCTGGAATGACTCTGGAACCTCAGAATCCTGTTGCTTGTCTAAAACTGAGCAATAATCCCTCCACTTCAGAGTCTCTCTGGGCAGTGTTATATTCCTGAACACTTGTATTGTTACTTTTCAGACTGGCATGAAGCTGATATTGTGCAGATGAGCCATCCTATTTGGGTACTTTTTTGGGAAAGGCTTTAAGCCTGAGGTTCAAGAGTAACAAATGTCACACCCCCATCAGGCCTTAAAAGGCCACTCTTCCTGAACTATTCCAGGATTCATTCTTTGTTGCAGCCAGAGGTGCTGCCCCTTCAATCCTTGTTCTCCTGTCATGTCTGTAATGTTCTTGTTTTTGCCTCCAGCTGCTATCCTGTTGGGGTTTCTTCCCCATCCCCCACTCATTCGGTTGTGTTTCCTGCTGCTTGTCCCTTGCCTTCATTATCTTCACTCCTCTGGCCTTCCGCCCCACATTTTCCATGCTGCCCTGCTGCTTCTCTGCCCCTGTCTGCTCCTACCTCCTGCTTGTTATCTCTCTGTCCCCAGTGTCCCGCCAGTGTGCTTCCATTTCTCTTCCCCCTCATTTTCTGCCATCCTTCATGTCTCCTGACTCACCTCCCTGTAGTCCTTCTTTCGTTTCTTCATTCCTTTTGGGCTTTCTACCCCTTTCATGTCCCTGCATTTCTTTGTCTCCTATCTCTTCTTTGAGCTATTGCTCTTTCTCCACTCATCCTATTGGATTTTTGGCTGCCATCATTGCTCTTTGCAGCTCTCACTCTGGGGTGTTTTCAATTTCTGCCGCATTCTGCAGCAAGCTACACTGCTCAGTTTTCACCTGAGATTGGATTGGATGCTCTGCTTCAGTGGTCCCTATCTCTTATCTGCTCCTCTCTACCTGGCACATTGGGTTTCCCCTCTTCAGGGGCCAACATGTTCATCGAAGCTTAGCTTTTTCACAGGGGTGCATAGTCCCCTTACACCTCCTCTGGCTGCAGCACTTTCCTGTGTCTACCACAGGTGCTCAGTCCTTCCCTGCTGCTCCTATAGCATGGCCATTCATCACCCTTTTGAACACTTATCTTGTTTGGCCCTGGCTAGGATTGTGCCCTTCTCAGCATTTGCTTTCTTGCCATCATAGTCATCTGTTCGGACACCTCAGTGCTCTGCCAGCCCATTCACCCCTCCCTATTCAATTAAATTTGCATTCTGTGTTCAGTGAGCACAGATTGATATAGTGTATTAGGCCATTTTAGCTCCTTTAGGTCTCTGCAATGGTGGTCTCTAATGTGAGTGCCCAGGGCTGAGTGGCCAATTATGTTATGAGGGCTATGTTCTTCAAGAGCTTGTCTGTGGAACTTTGGGTCTTCCTGCACAGTCATCCAGACAATCTGAATCGACCCTATGCTACCTGTGTAGCCATCTCGGGCTTTGCTCTTCTCACCTTTCATGAGCTCAGACCCCATTCTCCTGCCTCACTCGTCTGCTCCATCTGGCCTTGGTTACATCATTTGCACTTTCTTTATTTTGTCCTGCCTGTGCTTCCCCTTCATGGGTGCATTTTGTCTCCCCTCTGGACATGCTTGCCAATGGTGGGTGCTCACCCTCCTCCATACATTCCCTCTGCCCTCCCATCCTCTTCTTCCTCTGACTTCTGCTTTCTTTTTGGGGGCTTCCTTATCCTGTCATCTCGCTATACCACCATACCCTACTTATTGAAATCACCTATTATTGCCTCTTGCAAATCACCCTGCTTACTCATCTCCTCCTCTGACCCTATTCCCTCGTCCTAGTCTAACCCATTCAGATGTTCTCCTGGTACTACCTACCTCACCATCGGATGCCAGCTTCACCCAGCCACTCTCACTCTTACCTTCATGCAATTCTATCCAGTCCTAATTTGGCTGTCAATGGTCTTGGCAAGCATGCACTCCAACAGTTACCAATAATGGTAGCTTCCTTATGACATGAGTCTGGTTCTCCTTCACTCAGTCCAACCTCAGGGTCTACTTATTCACATTGATTAATCAAGCATACCTCTAGTTGAGTCTTATGCTACCTCATCAATCTGCTCTCCACTCAGAGAAATGCCTTCCATGTCTACTACTCCTTGGCTTGGGGCTAGCCTGTAGCCGATGGTCTCACTCTGCTCCCATCAAGTCTGCATCTTGAGCATGGGAAGCTCAGAGCGGGGTCCTTCTCCCTGGTCCATAGCGTGAATGTCTTTACTCTAGGTAGACCTTCAGTCATCTCTCATCTTGGTGACACCTCTGGATGTAGATATGATGACTTCCAGCTGTGAGGGGTGGGGCTCTTATCACTAGAGTCCTTGTGGCTCCCTGAGTGGGTTTGGAGGCACCATCTATGCTATTCTCCACCAGCATTGCCTCTGGTTCATCTGCTCTGTTTTGTAGACTTGCATAGGCCAGCTGAGTGCCTCAGCAGTCATCTCTCTCCTCTCTTGTGTTTGAGCATCTAGTTGCAGAGATGTCTCTTGCAACCCTCAACAGCTGTCCAGTTAGAAGGACAGAGCAAGAGCTTCCTCTAAATTGGAATATTTTCCTGCTCCCTCGATCTCAACTCTAATTTGCAGTAGCTGAGCCATCACTAATCAAAACATCCTTCAGCTTGGAGGGAAGGTTACCTAGGCCTTGGATCACCAGAGATTTCCTTCTCAAAGGGGGTTTTCCTTTCCTCCATGCCAATGGTCATACTATTAGAGAGGGTTAGTGCTTCCATAGGTTTCCGTAGCTAGGTTCCACTGTTGGATGGAGTCGGGTGGTGGCCTCGGCTGCTCCATCTCTCCTTAGGAGTTTGCCCTTCTGCATCTTGTCAGCTTTCATTTTATTCCTTGTTCTCATCCTATCTTATTCTTCTCTTTTCCTTTCCATCTACTTCTATCTCTTTTCTTTTCAGTCTCTATGTATTCTGATTTCTCGCCTATTCGATGCTCGACACCTTTTTGAGTATTCTTTTTGGGCTTCTTCCAAAGCTACCTTTAGCCAACAGAATTATTCCCACTGCACCCATTGTGGGGAACCCTCCTTTAGGGTTCCTTGCGTCATACCCCTACAGGATAGTATATCCTACAGATAGAGAGGTGAACAGTCACAGTGTATCAAAGTCACACAAGCATGCATCTCATCCAGTTGTATAAGCACAATTGAATGGGAAGGCTTTAATTCTGAGATTCAAAGAGCAGAGCAACAAATATCCCTCCCCCATCAGGCCTTAAAAGGCCACTCATCCTGGACTGTTCCAGGATTCGATCTTCGTTGACCCACCATCCACCCCTCCTCCAGCAGCAGCTCTTTTCTCTTTCCCGTGGACTTCTTCCTAAGCTACCTTTAGCCCATGGAATTATTCCCACAGCACCTATGGGGTGGGACCCTCCTCTAGGGTTCTTTGCATCATACCCATACAGGGTGATATATCCCATGGACAGTGAGGTGAACAGCCACAATGTATCAAAGTCACACAAGCATACATCTCATCCAGTTGTGTAAACAGAATTGAACCATTTAAAACCCATTGTTTGCTCCTTGTCATTTCTGTTCCACAATTTATTTTGTTTGAGTGCACAAGTTTTCTTACTGAATTTGATAATGTTTTAATTAAAAATAGAACTGAAATGTTCCAATTCAAGTGGACCACTGTGTACTTGTTTGGTGGTTTCATTTTCTTTTAATTTGGCTACCACTTCAGATTGTATTTGTTGTGAGTCTTCCAAAATAAGCTGCATCAGATGAAGGGCTGGACAACAAGGAAACTAAAAACTAGAGCAGGGGAACAACTTAGGGTAATAAAAGGGGGACCTGGAATTAGCCATGGCAAGATGTGTTTGGGATGTTAAAAACACAGCAGAATGTAGAACATATGGTATAAACTATGGGCATAAAAATGGTGTGGATGAACAACAGCGATGATGACTATGAGAACAAACCAAGCAGGAGAGGATCCATTTTAATTTATGCCCTTGGAATATTAAATTTGCCTGGTCTAAATAATCATTTAGAATTTCTGCCTTTTCTTTCCTAGCCCCCTCCCCCATTATGTGTAACAGTTGTTTATATTTGAATGTAGCACAATGGAACTGCTACTCAGTCCATATTTACTATATCAAATAGAGCTGCATATTACAGTTGTGGTCTGTGCTGCATCTGTATGTTTATGTTTTATTTCTTTACCCTCCCTCACTCTCCCCATGGTTCTTCCACCCTCCCATTCTTTTCTTCCCTTTCCATATCTCCTCACCCCTCTGTCATCTGTTTTTTGTATTCTGTCTAGTTTCTAATGACCCTTTTTACATAATTCAGATTAAACATGTTTTTAACATTGTATTCACGATTATTACTGTGAGTCAAAGCCTTCAGGATACTGGCTTTTTGTCACAGTATATCCTCCTGTTTGGATTTCTGTTAGCTAGTAGTGTTGTATGACTCCCGTATTGTTTCTAAATTGTTTTTATGTTAGCACTTGCATATTGGAATGAGCATTCTTGCACCCTGGTGGTCTGGTAGTAAAGAACAAGATTGAACTATTAATTTTGAAGTCATGAATAAGCATTACTTCTGTTTATAAACTGTGAAACTAAGAGGGGTTTCTCACTTCTGATGAAGACTTGATGATACAGATGAAATGTTAGGTCAGTGAGCACTTAACAGTGCTCTCGCTTCTTTTGTATGCACTTCTTGCTGTGTTCATATTCCTTGTTATGCACTTAAAGCTTTACGATTTAATCCTTTTGAAGTATTTGAGTTTTGTAATTAGTGAGTTTGCTGTTTCTTTCTTTACTGATTTGTAGGCTGCCTTGGCTGTGCACCATGATCCTTGGAGTGGTTTCCCTTTTTTGTAGTTTTACAAATTACTCTAGAAAGTACACTACAAGTACTGATTGCTGTAAAGGTAGAACCAAATTGTGATACACAGGAAGGGTATATGTACTGTGAGTAGTAAGCCATGTTAGGGTGGGCTTGTGTGGAAATCAATGTATGGCACAGGTCACCCAGGTTTACTGTGAGTGCCTCATACCTTCAGCTATTTGTGAGTGCATCAGTTCCCTGCCCACACTGAGGGGGCTTACTGCAACCATAAAACAGTCTTTTTCAGAAAATTTAAGAAAAAAGGCAGAATACTCTTACAAATTATTATTAATGATTTGAAATTTGTTCATGTTATGGTATTGCAATATGATTATAATGTATGGTAAGTGCCTAATAACCACCTTTATCAGCAGTCACACAGCTTTGTTATGCACTGTTTAGAATTTAAAAAGTTGTTAACCACACTTCAGAACTTCCAAACAGTGGCATGACAATAAAGAATGCACCAAAGTTCCATAATTCTCACACATAGAATGCAAACAGTGTTTTTTTGACCATACACTATAAAAGATGATGGCTGGGGATGGGGTGACAACCACACTGAAATCACCACTCGCGGTTGCTAGGGCTACAGTAATCCTCTTGAGCTGCGCTCTTGAGATTTACCACGTTGCCTTAGCAACCACTCGAGGTGATTACAGTGTGGTTATCACCCAATCCCCAGCCATTATCCTCTATTTTATGTTTTAATGTTTTTAGAATGTGTGCGTACATTGCCCTAGAGTTCTATAGAATTCTTTGAATATTACTGTTTGTACAGCTTAAATGAAGTGGTTTCTTTACACTACCAGTAGTATGTGGATGGATTGATGTATGGTTATTTGACATGTGTCACTCCATTACTGAGCATGATTTCTTAAGACAATTTTAAAAGCTCAGTTAAGGCCCTGTTCACATACAGTACCAGACTAGCTTAAAGGGAAGGAGTCAGGTGAGAACTAAGAGCCCCACACACAAGTGTGGGTCTGGTTCCAATTTGCACATTGTATCCAAAAACACTTTTTTTTTTATCTTACCGTTTACAGCAGTTTAGTAGACTGCAACAGACTTTTTCTGTTGACTTACAAGATGACATTTTCTGGAACAACAAATCTCAGATTCCCTGCAGCTGACATCAGAGGAGAGCTGAAGTAATAGGGGATTCAATAACCTGTAGTACATGTTGGAGCTTTTATGACCTCTGATCAGATGTTTGCCTGTCCCACTGTTCTCCCTGGGACTGTACTGAGCCCAGGGAGACAGCAGGACCAGCAAATAAAAGATAAAAGCTTATTAAAATTCTAACATGCACTACAGGCTAGTTACTGTCCCATTACTGCAGCCATCCTCTGATGTCAGCTGCAGGAGATTCTGAGATTTGTGGTTACAGAAAATGTCAGCTTGCAAGTCAACAGAAGCTGGCTCATGCAATCTACTATACTGCAGTAAACAATAAGTAAAAAAAAAGTGTTTTTGCATAAGTGTAAATTGGGACCAGACCCACACTTGGGTGTGGGGCTTGTAGTGCTGACTGTTCTCCTTTATACATAATTTGCACATAGCCAGCCTAATACTGCACCATTTCCTTATTTAACTCCATGAACAAGGGTTAGCAGGTGGCATATCCATCTTGGATGTAGCCTTACATGAGCTGGGAGCTCCACACAAAGGAGAGGGCTGTCCAGTAAGGAGCATGGTCACACACCAGACTACCAATCAGAATCCCAGATCAGCCACAGTTAGATCCCCTACTCCACTTGGGCTGGGGACAGTTGGATATGGCAGTGCAGAACCAGGTTAATTTATAAAGAATAGATTTGTACAGGGTGCCGACTGCCCTCCATCAGCCCTACATGTCATGGAAGAGGGTTGAGAACAGGTATTTGTGGGGTTGATTTGGTCCTTTGAATGATCTGGGGGCATCACACAGAGGAAAGGGTGGCCAGTCTTGGAGCATGACCACCCGTCTGACTTCCAGTCAGAAACTGAGGTCAGCACAGAACTAGATCTCCTATTGCTTGTTTAGTTTTGGTTCCTGATTAATTAACCAAATTGAGGCAGTCCAGAGAAGGGCAACCAAAATGGTGCAGGGACTGCATCAGAAGACATATGAGGACAGATTAACGGAGCTCAATATGTATACCCTTGAGCAAAGGAGGGAGAGAGGTGATATGATCGAGACATTTAAACACCTTAAGGGCATAAACAAGGTGAAAGAGTCTAACATGTTTAAATATAAGAAAAATAGCAGGACAAGAGGACACAGCATGAGATTAGAGGGAGGCCGATTAAGGGGGAATGTGAGGAAATTCTTTTTCACAGAAAGGGTGGTAGATGCATGGAATGGCTTACCACAAGAAGTGGTGGCTATGAATACAGTGCAGGGCTTCAAACAGGCATGGGATAGGCATAAGGGAGCAATACAAATGACTATGAATAGATAGGTCACTGACAGAGCAAAGGCCGATGGCACATTTATAAGGTAGAAAAAGAAATGGGCAGACTGGATGGGCCTTGCGGTCCTTATCTGACGTCAACTTCTATGTTTCTATGTTTCTATTGCACTTGAGCTAGTGAGTGTTGAACATGGCAGTTTATTTATGGCCAGGATTAGTGTGCCCTCTTCTGTGTTCGCTATTTTATTAGAGAAAAAAAACAAAAAACAAGTAATATTTATAGAGAGTCCACTACCCCCTTTCAGCCCTCCATGTCGTAGAATAAAGAAAGGAACAGGTATGTTAGGGTATCTGTTGGGGCCCCTACTCCTCTTATTTTGGGGCAGTAGTGGGTTTGTAGCTATTGTGGAATTGTCCCTTGGTACAGTTAACTTACCTTCCTGAGTGACAAACTACAGCTGTATCTGACATTCGATAATGCATAAGGGTTCAAAGTCAAGTCAGCGAATGCAAAATCATGACTAGCAACACAGCGACTGCAATACAGGAAGGAACAAAGGTCGACCAGGATACACAGTGATCGCCAAACAGTGACAGCATGTTTCTTCAGGGGGCTTTGCTCCCCCCACACCCCCCTTACTTTAGATATCTAACTCGGTGGAGGGGGCATAACTTGGGGAGGGGGAGAAACACACTGTTACTATTCCGTAATCACTATGTATCCCAGTCACCCTTTGTTCCTCGCTATCTTGCAGTCACTGTGTTCCTAGTAACAATTTTGCATTCACTGACTTGACAGGATACCATGCATAAGTGGACCCTGCCTGTCATAAAACAACCCAAGACACCCTGGTTGGCTTTCTGTTTTGCATTCTTCATCAACACTGTCACCAACATGGTCATAATACACTCAGGCTTCTCCCTTTTCATCCCACCAAAGACTCTTGCTACATGCAATACAAGGTCAGGGTCTTTTTCACATAGTACAAGGCCTCCTGGACACAAGGCCCCTCCCCATCCACCTGTCACTTCAGGTATACCTTACCCCTTCTCTGCATCCAACACAGATTTTACTTTTATGTTGGTACTTGCTTTCTGAGGCAGATCACTGGAATAACCAGTAAAAAAGATTATCTGTGCTTATGAAAACAAACATTGCACAGACACTTATAAAATATTTAATATTTCTACAACATTTGCAAGATACAGAGGAAACAAATAGGGAATACAAACATACTAGGACAATCAAAATAAACAGATTTTGACAACTGAAGCACAAATATAAAAACATTAACAGAACTGATACAATTCTAAATTCTTACCCTAATATCTTTGAATAACAGTTTTCTTCTCGAAGTCAAAAGCCTTTTTTGATTCTGTTGGATTTGTCTCTCATCTGTGACTCCATCAGTGTCCACTTTGTGATCTTTTGTATCCAGAAAATTTGTCATCTTAATTCCCCTCTGAAATACATCAGGACACTGTCATTTAGCTCAACAAATCTGGACAGCCTTCTGAATGATCTGTACTCCTCTAACTGGGCTCCTCTTGTCCACTGTTCAGACACTGATGCTGCCATCTCCCACTTCACTTCTGTTTTAATGCCTTCCTGGGACAGGAACATTCCCTGAGGAGAACTTGTGTTTGTGGTGTCCACCTACTGTGGATCACTTCTGAACTCACCTCCTTGCTTAGGGCTTGTTACTCAGCCTACTCCCCCCCACTAGTCCTCAGGGCCTCCCAAGGACTGACTGAGATATTGTCAGTTGCAGAATGCCAGCACCCTCTTAGACAAGCAAATGCTACTAATTACTTTGCCTCCAACCTACAGAACAATCTTAATTCTCCAAATAAGTTCTCGAGGATTATTAACTCTATTTTCATCCCCATTCCATGTATCCACACCTACCTTCAAGCTTTCTTTCTTTCTTTCTTTCTTTCTTTCTACGTGGTATGACCAACTGAGACCAAAAGTCCCTTTTTCAGGGGTTGCCCAGAATTAATTACAGATATAACAGAATAGTACAAAGGGGAAAGCACACTAAAACAATGTGTGCAAAGTGAACAAATACATAACAAACACAGGTTTTTAAGTATACAATAAAGACAACTTTACAGTAGAGGGTTAAGGCACAAAGTAAGACAAGGCAAGTGGTACATTTTCTTGAGCAATAATTGGAGGACATTTACAGTGAGAGCAAGCACCTTATTATAAAGGGTAAATCATTCAGCATTGGGGACAAGTGTACTGGGCTAATCTGGAAAAGGGGCAATCATCAGTAGCAGGAGCAGAGGCAACTCTCAAGTAAGTATGTTTTTAGCCTATTTCTAAAGCAGGAAAGAGTATTCGCAAACTCTAGGACCTCTAGGAGAACATTCCAAAGGGAAGGAGCCTTCTCAAAGTAGTATTTATTTAGTTATTTAGTTTTTGATTACCGGGTAAGTGGTCTAGACAATGAAATTGCCTATTATCAGGCACAACCCGGGAGAGTTACAGACATGGGCAAAACACACTACAGTGGAGGCAGGTACATAATGCAGATTTAGGTCAAACACATTACAATAGAAACAGACATATAATACCTGAAATCAGGAGATTAGGCTTAAGTTAGGCATTTCAGTGACACAGGGTAAACAAATACAGATTCGAGGAGATCAGCTATATGTATAAGCCAGATGGTGCAAAGTAAATAGTATAGTATTCCAGACAGTTTCACAGTGCTAGACCTCACATCTATCATTATAGTCTAATAAGTTAAGCTGCCTAAAAGGAAAGCACAATAGGTGGGCAAAATGAGAAGTGCCTAATTAGGTAGAAAGGAAGCAGTATAGCACAGTGGGTTAAGGCTCTGAGCTGCGGATCTGGAGACCTGGGTTTGAATCCCACATTATACTGTCTGTGTGATCCTGAGCAAGACATTTAACTTTCTCGTGCTCCCAAGTCACACCTGTAAACAAGCTTTCAGCTTAGTGTGTCTCTCCTGGTTACACAAACAAACAAACAAACAAAAAAAAGGTTATGGAGGGACAGGCTAAGGAAGCCAAGCTAGGTGTGTGCCCCAAGGGTTTGGTCACACGTGCATCTGTCAGAGACCAGAAGGTAGGCATGGAGCTCATTCTTAAATGTCAGGTGAGATTTGGAGTGTCTGACAGTTAATGGCAGAGAGTTTTGTAGCTTTGGGGCAGACACCGCAAATGCTTGTTCACCCATCTTAGTGGTCCATTTGAGTGTACCAAGGAGTGACTTTTCTGTAGATCTCATTGGGTAACTCTGATGTGCAGAGTTCATTAAGCTTGCCAGAGTCACTAGTGTTCCATTTCTGATGATACTGTCAATTGTGCATCTCATGGTATAGATACTGTATGAGACAAGAGAGACCCAGCCCAGATAGGAGTAAAGTAAGCAGCGGTGTGTGCACCTAGGTACTGATAATGCAAAGCGGCATATGCTATTATAGCAAATGCAGTGTCAGTGGCTCAGTAGGTAGCACGCTTGCCTCTGAGGCCGGGAGATCAGAGGGCTGTGGGTTCAGTTCCCACATCTGGCACTTGGGTTAATATCCCAGTACTGACACTGTAGTGCAGCATGAGAGGGGTGCTGCACTTCTGAGGTGCCGTCTTTCGGATGAGACGTTAAACCGATGTCCCATCTGCCTGGATTGGTGGTAGTTCAGGTGGATGTTAAAGATCCCATGGCATTTATCGAAAAGAGTAGGGGAATTTCCCTGGTGTCCTGGCCAAATTTCCCTCATTCACTAAAAATACCACCAACAGCTTAATCTGGTTCAAAGTTAGTTGGCATTCATCGGTACCCCCCTCCCCCGGGTCGTGCCTGAAAATAGGCAGGATTTGTCTAGTGCACTTACCCAGTCAACAAAAACTAAATAAATAAAAAAAATAAAAATAAAGTGTCCCACTTTTGCAATAGTCCTTTGTTTGCATCTTTATAAGAAGTGATGCCATAGGTCAGACTTTGTTGAAGCACCCCCTGCGTGATCTCTAATTTCGCCATTGAGTTTAGAGATGCTCTGACTTTGTAGGCCAGCCCCAGTTTATATTAACCGCTTTGCATGTATTTGTGATATGTAGACTGAAATTCAGTGAGGGGTCGAGAGTTATACCCAGGTACTTGAAAGTGTCCACCATTTCCAGCAGCATACCATCTGAGCCATGGATTGCTAGGGTTGCAGAACTGTATTTGGCCCTAGGTGCAGATCCAAACAGCATTGACAGTTTTTTCTGGAATTCAATAGCAGTTTGTTTTGAACTAGTCAAGTATGTAGACAGGCAAAGTTAGACTCAAGTGTGGAGTTAATAGTGGCAATGTTCTTGGCACTGGTGTATAATACCATGTCATCTACATACAGGATGGTGGAGGTTGTGCTAGACATTTGTGGCAAACCATTCCCAAACAGTGACAAGAGCAGTGGGCCGATTATTGATCCTTGTTGTACCCCAATGCTGGTAGGAGATAAATCAGATTTGCATTTGTCAGTTTGTACAAATTGCATCCGTCCAGAGAGGTAACTGAAGAGCCATGTAGTGGAGCCTTGACAAAAGCAGAGAGAGGCCAGTGTATTTAGTAGGAAAGTGAGATTTACCAGGTCAAACACTTTTGTTAAGTCCACAGAAACTGTTCCTGTGTATAATCCTTTACCCATGAGTTACCCCCCCGTCACCTGGGGTTACTAGAATCCCAGTAAGACCTAGTGGTAGGCAGGGAAGGCAACTTGTGAAACTCTAGTTAAATGGATTTCACACTGTCTCATTCTGTTCTCAGTCTCAACTGAGACTGAGGGATGACATCATAATAGAACTTTCATAGCTGCATGAGCCACACTGGAATCTTGCAGTTGGAGGTTAGAGTAGAACATTGGGGAATTTGAAGTGAGTCTGTGTGCAGTCTGAGTGAGAGACTGTAGTGCAGCAGAGTGTGTGCAGACTCTCAGAGCTTTAAGCTCTGTTTTAGAGCTACTTTAGGAAGGTGTGTGTTTCCACCTGAAGAGGAACACAGGAACTGGTAATTGAAGTAGTGGAGACTGCTTTCAATGGTTCAGTAGCCCCATCCCTGAGGGGTTGGGGGAAGATGTTTACCTGTTTTCCAGGGGCAACCCTCCTGGGTCCGGCTAAGTGAAAGAAGCTGCCTGTTCAAGTTGTGATGAGGCACCAGAAGCTTTGACAGGAAGATTCCTTGTGGAGGAAATGCCTGTGGGACACCTGCAACCAAAGGGTGAGTTCGCTCTGAAAAACGGCCAAGTGTTTTCATCTGAACAGAAGGAAACTAAAGGGACTGTTACTGTGGGGTCAGAAAAAGACAGCCAAGTACAGTTGGAAAGTTGGGATTGGACTGTTTAATCTGTGGGAGATCTAGAGTAATGGACAATGCCACTTATTTCAAGTATGTTCAAGTCCAGCAGAAAGAGTTGAAGGAAATTGGGGATTGGACTGCTTAATTCCATGGGGGGTCTAGAGTAATGGACAATGCCACTTAAAAGTATGTTCAAGTCCAGCACAAATGTGAAGCAAGACAAGTAGATGGAATGTGAAATACATTTAGCAAGAATCTACATTGCAAAATTTTACAGGATGAGGTCTTTACTGTCCAGAGAGATGGCCTGGTGTAAACTGTGGAAGCAAGAGGTAGGAGACTCCCTATCAGTAGTAACCAAATTCACCTCTATGGGTTTGATCTGAGACACCTTTTGCTTTCTCTCAGGTACTTGGCCAGTGCCTGAGGAAAGTGCCCAGATGTGGGATTGAAAGAAAGATTCCCGGATGGATCCGTGGTGGTCTTGGGTTGTTTAGGGAGCCACCAGAAAATGTTTCCATGAAGTACGGAAGGTGTACAAGTGGATGGCAAGGGAGCCGAGCCAAGGAAAACCCAGAACAGTGTACAAGTTCGGGCTGTGTAACCCAAAGCAGGAGTGTAGCCAGAAATTTCCATTTTGTATACAATCTCCAACAGTTACACCCCCCCAATTAAAAAATGTACACATCCATTCCAAATGGCACCCCTTCCAGACAAGACAGATTGTTGTCAGATGATTCCTGTACTCTCTAAAGAGGTTATACATGTATCGGACCCTCCTCAGTGGCTTACACTAACCCAAATACTACAGATTAGAATGATAATATTAACAGAGTGGCTTATGGTTTGTGACAGGCACTCAACAAAACTGTACACAAATGTGTACAGTGAGTATGCCTGTCCACACCCTTGACCCAAAGCAGCGTGCAAGTCCGGGCTGTGTGCCCAGTGGGTTCAGAGCCTGAGGGCTAAAGTGTTGAGGAAGTGTTCTGGTCTCTTTTAATCTGCATTACCAGGAGTGTAGCCCCATGGGGGTCCTTCTATGCTTTGTCTGTTTCTATACTTTAGAATCCCACTTCTGGTATCGGACATTACAGTTATTGCTTCCTGTGTTCGGGGTTACTTGGGTGCCCCTGTGCAGAGTAGCCAAACCTAGCCTTTGTGCCGAGTGACCTATTCCTCCTCGAACCCAGCCCACCTGGTTTTGCTGTCAGATACAAATGGTAGACTGGGTAGGGGTTACACGTGGATAGTTTGACATCATTTGTGAGTTTGATGAGTGCTGTAGTTGTGCTATGTCCTTTCCTAAAACCATGTTGAGTAGAGGTGAGTAGGTTGTTTTGCCGTATGTAGTCCGTGACCTGGGCAGCTACTATTTTTTCAACCATTTTATTTAGTGTAGATAATAGTGCAATTGGGCAATAGCTGTTCATGTCCTTTTTGTCCCCTTTCTTGTGGATGGGGACAACTTGAGCTACCTTCCAGATTGATAGTACATCCAGCATACTGAGTGATAGGTTGTAGATCCTGGCGACTGGTGCAGTTATGACGGAGGCCATTAGTATAAGAAACCTTGGTAGTATGCCATCCAATCCTGCTGATCCTTGTGCGAGTAGTTTCCTCAAGCATTTCAGTACATCTGACATAGTGACCTGCTTAAAATTAAGTGAGGTGGTGGCCGAGGCTGAGGAATCAAGTGGAGAGACAGAGGGCTGGCTGGTCATCCTCTCATATTTAGAAACATCTGAGAAGTGGACGTTTAGGGCATTTGCAATGGTGTTAGTGTTGTTGCAGTGTGTTCCATTTAAAGTAACGTCAGTTATCATCAAGCATCCACCTTGTCCCATGAAAGTCTTAATATGGTTCCAAAAACTACGGGCGTCTTTGGCCGATTTCTTTAGTAGCTTAAGTGAGTATGCCCTTTTCGCTGCATGAATTTCCTTCTTGCATGTATTCCTCTGTCTACAATATTCATCCCAGTTGACTTGTTGGCCATATTTCATTGCAGCAGCCCAGCCTTGCATCTCATGCTGGCAAGGAGATCACTATGCACCCATCTCATGACAGTACCTCATACCCTCCTTCTTTTCATGGGTAGGTGTCTATTTTGTATTTCCTGTATGGTGGTTATGAGGAAGGTTAGTGCAATTTCAACATCATCAGCCTGGCAATTTCGGGACTAATTGGTGTGGCAGAGGTCTGCATGAATCCTGCTGATATTAATTTGGGAAAAGTCACGAAACTGAATGACTTTTGGGGGAGGCTTCAGAGTGTTGATCCTAGCTGCATCCAGCAATTTTCTGCTAGAGATGCAGAGAAACCTTCTTGAGGGTTTGGGGACTAGAAGGCCAGCTAGACTAGGTGGGGTATATACAGACATTAGTTTATACACCAGACATAATAGTGGGTACTGTAGTCTTCCATCAAACGTGGGGCAGTGTAATGAGGTATGCACATCAAAATGATGTTTCATGGGGGGGGTGCCAGTGTAAAGCGACCTATTTTATGGTATAGGGCTTCATGCCTATTAGACTCAGATTTCCTGAGAGACTGCACAACAGGGGAACCATATAAAAGTTTAGGGATTAGGACCCTATCTGATATTCCTTTCCTGGAGTCTGACGTTAGGAAGCCATTCAGTCTATATAGAAGCCCGAGTTTGAGTTGAATGGTATGGGAAACTTGACCCACATGAGAATTGAGGGTTAAATCAAGGTCAGTACACAGCCCATGGTTCTTAAAGGAGAACAAAATTTAAAATGTACAAAAAATATGTTGTACACAGTGTTTTTTTTGGGGGAGCAACTTGCCCCATTTATACCCCCCTCCTGTACACCCTCAGTGCTCCACTCCTTCAGGCATTGCTCATGCCCCTCCTAAGTCTGCTACCATGGTGTCTGTCCCTTGGAGTTATCAGTTACTCCTTACCTTCCCCTCTATTACTTTTGTGGAGCACCTGCACAGCGGAGATCTGCCTGTGGGTCCTGGACCTGGATGGCTGTTGGAGCGGCCGTCATCTAGGCTCACTGAGGCTTCTTCCATTTTCTCTGGATCCCTATCCCAGCCCCCTGGGATGCTGGCACAAGGATGTACATCCAGAGAGGGGACATGCAGATGCATGCCTCTTCCCAATGCCTGACAGTGTCCCCCCTCCCCAACTCCAATGAACGAAGTCGCCAGAACCCTGGAGAGCCCGTGCTTCCACCGGCTCTCCCGGGATGTGGGTGCACAATGTACCCCTGGTATCCCTCCCCAGAGGGAGGACAGCATCCATTGGGATGCTCAATCCTCCCTCTCCCCACCAACCCCCACTGACCTGAGTCCGTTCCTGAACCCGGGTCACGAGTGCAGCGTGAGGTGTGGCATCCAGCACCTCTACCCTCGGCGCTACCGGGCTGGCTCCATACAGAGTGTTTTGATGATGAGTGATGTTGTGGAATTCAGGTGATCATACATTTGCTGTGGCAACATCTACCCTGTTGAACTCCTTGCCTGGTCATCTGCTGGAAGCACTCTCAGTGGAAACCTTTAAAAAGGGCTTGAAGAATTTCTTGTTTAATCAGGTGTTTAATTTTAATTAAAAAGGGGCAAATTGAATGCTGATATATTTTGTAACGATAGATAATTTTTATCTTTGTTGTTGTTCACCCTATTGGATATGTATTTTAATTGTTTTCAATTTTATGTGTAGCGCTCCGAGTCTCCGTAATGGGGTGCTATACAAATAAAGTATCTATCTATCTATCTATCTATCTATCTATCTATCTATCTATCTATCTATCTGTTTATCTTGGTTTGTAGATGTACTCCTAGTAAGTCCTTATCTTTATTTGCTGAAAGGATTTTTTTCTAAAGGTGCTTGCTGGTTTTATGCCCCTGGGGATCTCCATATTAGCATTTCTACATAGATACATAGACAGTGTCGGCAGATAAGGTCCTACAGCCCACCCAGTATGCCCATTTGAACTTGTAAGTTTACTTTATGTTTTCCTAGAAGTCTGTTGCCCCTTAACCCTGACTGCCAGAATTCCTTTATGCCTATCCCGTGCACTCTTAAATCCTGTGATTGTTTCAGCCCCCACCACTTCCTCTGTCAAGGTGTTCCACTTGTCCACCACTCGTTCTGTGAAGCAATTCTTCCTCACGTTTACTCGGAATCGTCCTCCCTCCAACTTCATCCCATGCCCTCTAGTCCTGGAGCATCTTTTTCACTTAAAAATAGTGTATTCCTGCACCCTGTTTCTCCCTGTAAAATACTTGTATGTCTCTATCACATCCCCTCTCTCCCTCCTATCCTCCTGGGAGTACATATTCAATTCCTTCAACCTGTCCTCATAGGACTTGTGATGCAATCAATGTATCATCTTTGATGCCCTCCTCTGAACCTTCTCTTCCCTGTCTATGTCCTTATGTAGGTAAGGTCTCCAGAACTGTACACTGTACTCCAGGTGGGGCCTCACTAGTGTTTTGTATAGTGGAATTATGACCTCCCTTTTCCTGCTGGTGATGCCCCAGCCTATGCATACCAGCATACTATTTGCTTTACCTGCTGCCTTGTCACACTCTTTCCCTACCTCGAGGTCATCAGAGATGATAACCCCAACATCCTTTTCCTGCTTGGTGCATGCTGTATCCTCACCCCCCAACTGATATATTGTGCCTGGGTTTTTGTGCCCCATATGCATTATCTTGCACTTCTTTGCATTGAATTTCAACTGCCAAACCCCTGACCATTCTTGAAGTTTCTGCAGGTCCCTTCTCATTCTGTCTACACCCTCTGGTATGTCTACTCTGTTACAGTGCATTATGTCATCAGCGAACAGGGAAATTCTGCCTTCTAGGTCCAGTGCAATGTAACTGATGAAGATGTTGAATAGGACCAGTCCCAGCACTGATCCCTGTGGTACCCCACTGGTCACTCTTCCCTCTGTGGAGGGACAGCCATTTACCACCACCCTCTGTGTCCTGCCGCCCAGCCAGTTACCTACCCACTGCCTTGTTCCTACAATGCCTCCTGTCTCATGTGACAGTGATGTGTCCTGGATCATTACATCAACAACAGCTGTGTTTGTTTTTCTCAAATTTATAGTAGTAGAGCTGTTATGTTAATTAACCCTCCTTGTCCAGGGAGTTCTAATGAAGGTTACATTTACACATGGCACATACCTGAGCCTGGGATAGTTGAGTGGACTATTCTGTAAGAAAACAGCTAAAGTCTTCACTAATTATAGCATTTGTGACCTTTGGTGATTTCTGTGTTTTCTTAATGGTTACGTGTAGTTTGATAAAAATGAAAGGCTTTAAAAACAAAACATTCCCTTCTGCTGACTAGACCTAGACACATACCTAGAAAACAGAATGTTTGGATTAGGCAGTTATTTAGTTGAAGTCGGAATATTAGGCCCTTAACAGTAGATGCTGCTGCAGCAGTTATTACTTTCTGAATCAATGGTCCTGGATGCATCACAGTCACATGGGCAGGAGGCATTGTAGGAACAAAAAAGGCCAATAGAAATGCTAATATAGACACCCCCAGGAGCCATAAAACTGGCAGGCAAATTTAGAAAAAAATCCTTTTGGCAAATAAAGGAAAGGCCTTACTAGGAATACACCTACAAATTAAAACATCCTACACAACATATTTGTTTGCAAATTTTGACTTTAGTTCACTTTTACTTGCATCCACCACCTCAATTTGATTTCCTAAGGAGGTTGCTAGGGGGAGCAATAGCCGTCTATCAGGACCAAGGTGTTTGGGTCCAAATAGGATGGCCTTTTTTTTTTGCTAACAGCCAACCTGGTAGAGGTGATCCAGTTTCAAGGGACACAAAGTCACCTGACAATTGGGCATTAAGAGCCATTGCCTCAGGAGAACTCCTATAAAGACAATTATTTTAAGTAATCTGAACCTACCAAAGCAACTGCTGCTTTCAACATGCACTTTATCACCTGTTCCATCTTTACTCCTCCTGAGTCTACCTCTGCCTTCCCTGCTGCTCCTCTGTCCCTCTCAACTACCTTTGCTTTCTCTACAGTCACTGCATCTGATGTTCTGTCTGCCTCTTCTTGCTTAATCCTTCCAGAGGTCATAGTCCTGATGATCCTGATGCTAAGCTTCTGCACCTTTCCACTCCTGCCATTGATGCCCTTTCTCTCCACTTCTGAATTTCTTCTTTCAGCTTTTTCTGATCCTGTCTGATGGAAATTTGCTTAAGTCCCCTCTCATCACACTTGCACCCCTGGGAAATACCACTCTATTTCCCTCCTGTCCTGTCTTCCAAAGCGAAACTGCTAGAAAAGCTGCTTTTATCCCAGCTTGCCAATGATCTTGACACCTTCTACTTTCTATTCCCCTTTCAGTCTGACTTCTGCCTAGCTTTTTCCACAGTCCCCTTCCTTCTATGTGTTCAGTGATTCCATCCTAAAGAAGATCAATTGAGGTCATATATTGGCCACCATCTTTACTGACATGGCTAATGCATTCAGCACTGTAGGCCATCCCTTACTCCTAGACAAGTTGAAAACAGTGGGGCTCTTGGACATTGCCCTTGATTGTTTCCACTCCTACCTCTCTGGGTGGAGCTTATTAGTCCAAGTTGGGGAATCCTTCTAGACTCCTCCTCTTCCTATCAACTTTGGTGTGCCCCAAGGCTCTATCATGTGTCCAGTCCTCTTCTTAATTTTCTTAAATAATCTCCACTTCAGCTGGTGTCTCAGCTAATACACATTTGTATGCTGACAACAGAGTTTTTTCTGCCACCAGAACCTCTATCTCATTGCTTTACCAGTCCCTACAGCATGACATTTTTAACAGCCAGCACAAGTTATTTGCTAATCAGCTGTCCCTTAATGCCAAAAAACAGAGTCAGCACGCTATTTGCCATTCACCAGTGACTCAATAGGCTTAGCCCGAATCCTGCCTTCAAAACCCTCAATGGCACCCCACTTGAGACAGTCCCTTGTTTAAAATATGTTGGTCTGTGGCTAGACAGTCATCTTGACTTCTCATTCCATATGATGCAGTCATCAAAACATTATGACCCAAACTTCATGCCCTCTACAGGAAAAAGTCTTCCTTCCACCCTGGTCTGGTGCAAGATCATTCTCAAAATGATTCTCCCACTGTTTGACTGCACGGATGTGTCCTAAGGTGGTGTCCCCCAATTTACTTCAGCCAAACTAGAGCCTATCTTCCACTGTTTCTGCCATTTTGCTTCTGGTTCTCCCCCTTACTCACCACTGCTCTCTGTACTATTTCCTTTCACCTCCTTACCTTTGTGGTATCTATTCCATTGTGTTTCCCTTCTCACTGAATACTGATTTTCATCCCCCCCCCCCCACATCTTTGACCTGGTCTTTCCCTCAGCTCTGTCTACTTATTTCCACACTCTTCAACTCTCATTCCATCATTATTTTCCATTGCTCAATATCAACTGATCAGGCCTCTTTCTCAGCTTGGCTGTCCCCAATCTGGAACTCTCAACCCTTTTCTTTGACACTAGCCCCATCTCACCTGTCATTTGCATTGCTTCTGTAGGCCCACTTCTTTTCTAACTCCTGTCCTTCCCAATCTGGCTCCTGATTTAGCCTGTTGTCTTCATCTAGTGCTAGCCAATTAGCCATTGTGTTGAAATTTTACTGTATATATGACTTGTCTCACCACTGTTGTCAATGGTGGTGTTCTGCTACCATGTTTGCATTGTATATACCGTCATGAATTTGCAATCTAAACTGCTTGTAACTATTATCTCACCATTTCCCTGTCCCCAGGTAGTACCTGGAAAGGAGCTCCAGCTCAGTGCACCTTTCTTGATTACAAATTTTCAAATAAATGACAAATGAATCATATGACTCAAAACTCTAAGCTCATGTCAAGTATAGGAAAACCCCAGATTCCAAGGCCTGGCACAACCCATTTCCCTTAGCTCAGCCATACCACTGTGACCCTAGAATGTTCTGGAGAAAGCTATCAAACCCAGTCTCCCTAAATCTATCTAAGGTTGACATGTTGCAGAACAGCCATTTATGTTTACATTGTCTGATTGCTTTTCAAGCTGACTAGTCTCCTATTTTAAGAGCTTGCCCAAAGCAGAGCAGGAAGTCTATCATTAGTTTTGGTTCCCTAGTCTGTTCACTTTTACACCAGCATCAGAGCCTCTCCCTTTTTTCTGTCAATGACCCCCAACTGAGGATAACAATCCTACCATTCTAAAATTGGCCGCATGCAATCTTACTGTTTGCGTTCTAAGTAGAGGTAGCCCTTTCTCTTTAGAAAAATAGGTTTCCAGCTAGCCCAACTGAGGAAACCATAGAAACATAGAAATTGTCAGCAGATAAGGACCAGTAGGCCCATCCAGTCTGCCTGTAAGTCCTGTACTTGATTACAGCTTTTGACTGTCCCCCACTTAACCTCTGTGGTTCCCGTACTGTGAATGTATAACAGAACATTTTTTATATGTACTGTTCTGGAAAAGAGCATGCACCAGAAGAGTATATAGCTGTGGTGGGATCATGCATGTCATGGTGGGACTCTGAACCAGTGGATAGCCTCTCACAGTGGTATACAGACTTTTATATATGTTGCACTTAGGGGTCAGAACCCTAATGAATATTAAACTTTAAATGCATTTGTAATTTTACACTTGTTTTGAAATGACTGAGAAAAGAAATTAATTCTAGTGTTTTGTTCTTAGACTTCAATCAGAAAGTTCTTTAGTAAAATATGACTTCTCTAAAGTCACATTTACTTAAATGCTGTTCTAATCTCTTCATTGGAATTGATAGAAGCATAGAAACATAGACAGTAACTACAGAAAATGACCACTGGTCCATCCAGTCTGCCCATAAACCCTAACAACCCAGGACCTATTATCCATAAAGAGTTCTAACCGACAGTATCCACCTCATGTTCCCCATGCTACTGCTACCATCTGGAGCAACCACTAAGCCCTTTACTCTGTCCCAGCCCTCACTCAGTTTTAGCTCTCATCACATCAGCTAGCAGACTGTTCTACTGCTCCACCACCCTTTCTGTAAAACAACATTTTTCACCTCCCCATTGAACTTTCCCCTCTCAGTTTCCACTCGTGCCACCATGCTCATGATCCATTACTTACGCTGAACAGTTATTTGCAGTTTACCTTGTTTATTCCTTTCAGGAACTTGAAGGTCTCTATTGTACATCCCCTTTCTCATCTGGCTTCCAGTGAGTACATGTTCAGTGTCTTGAGCTATTCCTCATAAGATCTGCTTTGAATCATTTTGGTCACCATACATTGCAGTATCTCCAGCTTGTTCTAATTTTTCCATAGGTGAGGACTGCAGAACTGGGCACCGTACTGTAGGTGGGGCATCACCAGTGATCTATACAGAGGTAGTAGTGGCTCCTGCCTTCTGCTGTCAGTACTCCTTCCTATACACCCCAGCATCCTGTTTGCCTTACTGTGGCCTTTCTACACTAGTTTGACTATTTTAGGGAGTCCCTGATGATGACCCCTTGGTCTCTATCACCAGAGGTCATGCCCAGCTTTTCCTCTCCATTTAGTAATCTGACCTGGGATTCTTATTCTCTGTGTGCATCATGTACATATCTTGCACTTTTTGGCATTGAATATCAAGTGCCAAACCTTTGACCAACTCTCTAGACTTTGCAGGTCACTCTGCATCTCCCTAATCCCCTCAATGCTGTCTACCCTGCCACAGAGCTTAGTTTCATCCGTGAAGAGACACATTTTACCCTGGATTCATTCTCACGTGACACTGATGAACATATTGAAAAGGACTAGAACCAGTACCGAACCTTGTGGCACCCCACTGTTGACTTCCTTCTTTTCTGATCTGACTCTATTAGCCACAACCCTCTGCTGTCTCTCTACAACCACTGTCTTGTTGGTTAATTGCTTTGTTTTTCATATTACTGCATTGTCTGCACCTGTACACTTTTAAGCTTGTTATTCTGATTGCACTTTATTGTGACTGTGAAATATGTGTGTGTAATATATTTTCTTTGTCCCATGTCCCTTTCCCCTGGGTCAAACCTGGAAAAGAGCTTCACCTCAGTGTGCCTCTCCTGATCACCAATATTCAAATAAATAAATAAATACAATTTCAACCAGTATCACCCAGATCCTGTAGCTTCTTCAGCAACCTTCTGTGAGGCACAGATTTGAAAACCTTGCTGAATTCAAAGTAGAGTAAATTCACAGCATGGCCCTTATCCACTTCCTTCACCACCTAGTTAAAGAATATTATCAGGCTGGTCTGACAAAACCTACCTCAACAACACCCATGCTGTTTACTATACTGGAATCCACTGCTTTCCAGGTAGCTGAAAAGGTCCTCTTTGAAAGAGTGGTGGATGTCTGGTACAGTCTGCAAGCAGAGGAGATGGGGCAAAAACAGTGGTAAGGTTCAAGAATGTATGGGATAGATACAAGGGAATCTCAGTGGAAAAGAAGGGGAGGGGAGAAAGAGCCAGATGTCAAGTAGGGTCTGTGATGACACTGTAGGTAGGGGAAAAAAGGTGGGCTAGGCAGTCATTCTCTGCCATCAAATTCTATGTTTCTGTGTTTGACTAGTGCCTCAATCACTTTATCCATAAGAGAGGTAAGACTGACCTGTACTTACCTGTTTGCTCCTTGTCCCACCTCCCAAACGATGAGGGCATAAGTTCGCTACCCTCTAGTCTTTTGGCTCCATCCCTATCTGAATTTAGCTTTTGAAGAGCCCTACCAGGGTTTCAGTTAGTTCTGTGGCTAATTCCTTGAGCACCATCACATGCATCCCATTTGGCCTTGGGGCCTAATCTATCTTTAGGACTGCTAGCCCTTTCTGAACCATTTCACTGGTAAATACTTGCTGCCTCATCTCAGGCATCCCCTTTACAGCTGCCTTCATACCACTCTCTGGCAGACAACCTACAGTATGTTTTCCCTTGTGAAAACAGAGAACAGTTAGTCATTAACAACAGCAGCTTTCTGCCCATCCTTCTCATTTGCCCTGCCCCCTCTGAGAGCCTAACAATTCCACTTCTCTTCTTTCTTTTTTCCCTAATTTATCTAAAGAACTGCATTTCTCCTTCCTTGGCCCCCTCTGCAATACACTGCTCTGTGTTTGCCTTTGCTTCTCTGACAACCCTCTTGGGTTCCACTGTTCTCATTTGGTACTCTCCTCATTCTTCATTTCCTTGTTGTTCGTTGTACCTGGTGAGGGCTTCCTTTTGGGCTGTTATTTCATTTCATTTCATTTTTATATGATACTGAAAGGTCTGTGGGCTAAAAACCCATTTTCGCAGATGTCCAGTTTACACATAAATTAACATAGATACAAAACAAAGTGACAATGTGAACAGATACAATAAACTAGCAATGGGATTACACATTTTAAGTGAAACATTTACAAACAGAACTGATGAGCATATTGTTTCAAAGGGCTATCTTAAAAAGAACTAACTTTTTGTGACTGGCAATACTGCTTGGTAGTCCATTATATAACTTAGCAGAAAAATGAAAAGAGCTTTGGGCAAACACAGTATGGAAATAAGAAATCTGAAAACAATTCTTACTTTGCAATTGTGTATAGTCTAGTTTAGAAATCTTAGGGAACAAACATAGAATACTTTTTGGAAGTAAACTCAGTTGGATTTTGTGAAGAAATATCAAAGACCTGAAATTAAAATGCCCTGCCAAGGAAAGACAATTAAAATATTTATAAAAGGAACAGTGATGTGTTAATCTAGGTTGCCCAGTCGCAAAACATATTACCGAATGATAGGTCACCTGAAGTTCTGATAGTATCCTATCAGTGATGTATGAGTAGACTATAGAGCCATAGTCAATAATAGAAAGTATAAACTATGTGTTAATAAATACTTGGTAACAACTGTAAGATTGCTTCTTATACGATATAAAAATCCTAATCTTTTATGTAATCTGCTAATCAGATCTATAACATGAAATTCATATGTAAGATGAGCATTTAATGATAACCCAAGATATTTTAACACCCTGATTTGCTCTATGGAATTGCCTTGTGTTATCAGAAATAGTAGTTTCAGATGTGATTGATCTCCTGGGATGAGAAAAAAAACATAAACTTTGTTTTAGCAGAATTTAACATTAGTTTATGTTATCAAACCATTAGTACAATATACTAAAATCAGATTGTAATTTTTTTTGCAGATGTATTAAGCTAGCACCCGAACAAAAAAGCTCTGCATCATCTGCATACAATATTAATTCAGTTTGTGTAAAATTGACAGATAAAGAATTAACTAAATGAGGAAGCAACAAAGGCCCAAGTATGGAGCCCTGAGGGACTCCACACCTTAACATAACCTGTCAAGAGAATATTCCATTAATTACCGTTTTCTGACTCCAATTGGACAAGTGATTACCAAGCCATGAGATTACCATATCAGATAGAGGAATATGTTATTGCTTCCCTGACCTTTCTGGAGAACCTTATTGGTGTCTTGTGCCTGTTTCTTTTGATTACTGTTTCCATGCAAGACTTTGTTACTTCAAGACTGGTCCCTTGATTGCCCATCTTTCTCCCATATTCCTGATGCTGTCCACTCCAACTAACTTTTCCTTGACCAGCTCCCTCATTCGGTTGAAGTCTACCCTTCTGAAATCTAGGACTTCAACCCTTGATTAGGTTTTACTTGTCCCAAGGGTCAGGTTGAACCAATATAGAGTTATGGTTGCTGGACCATAGTGGCCCCCACCCTCACTCCTCCTACCACTTCCAAGTTGGTGAGCACCGCACAGAGAATGGCAGCCTGCCTAGTGTGATCCTTAACAAGCTGCACCAGGAGGCACTCCTGCAATATATCCAGCAATTGTCAGAGTTGCATTTTTCAGAGGTGTGTCACCATCACATCCAATACAGCTCAAACTGCAGGGGGCTCAACAGTGACAGGCCAATAGTCAGTGAAGCTGATCATGACACTGTTCTACTGGTTGATGGGCAGAAACTTTGTGTAGTTGAAAGGAGTCAGACTTCCTATCATAAAGCTGCTGGATCTTTTCATCTGCATGACAGTGCCCAGCAAACAGCCGAGCGGTGTCATTATCAGATAATCCTGTATCATTCTGCCTTGCCCTGCCATTTTTCTTTATTCCCGCCTCTCCGTTCCTCTGCTCAAGGCCAACAACCACCCCCATTCTGCCCTGCTCTGCTGTTTGTTTTCTGTCCCACCAGCTCCATCCCTCTACTCTATACAATCCTCCAACTCTATTCTGCCCTGCAATTTTTCTTTGTTCCCTTTGTTCCATCCATCTGCTCAGTACCACATGCCAACCCCATTCTTCCCTTCTCTGCCATTTGTTTTCTATCCCATCTACTCCATCTCTATGCTTCATACCACCCTCCAACCCCATTCTGCCCTGGCCTGCAATTTTTCTTTTTTCCAATTCACTCTGTCATTCTGCTCACTACTACCTGACAACTCGGTTCTGCCTGCTCAGCCACTTTCCCTGTTCCCTCACTCCATCCCTCTGCTCAGTACCACCCTCTGACCCTAATCTGTCCTGCCCAGCTGTTTTTCTCTATTCCTCCCATTCCAACCCTCTTCTCAGTACCACGCTTCAACCCTATTCTGACCTACCCTGCCATTTGTCTTTTTTTTGTTTTTTTTACATATGAAATGCAGAAAACCATCCATGAATGCCTTTTGTAGCAAGCACCAACAAATTCCCCACCCCTAACTGACCCCCCAATTAGCACCTACCACCCCCCAAATCCCTCATTCACCTAAAAAGAATCCAGGGATGAAAATCCACTCTGTGAAGAAAAAAGATCTTTCCTCTTCAACACTGACTGGGAAGTGAAGAAATGAGGTAAGTGCAATTAATGTACTGTATATCGATCTGTTTTGAACTTTTATTCATAACTTTGACATTTTTATATATTTTTTTCACCAAATTTTCAACATGGCCTTTTTTGGGCCCTACCTCAAGAACAAGGTAGATTACATTTTTCAAATCTGACTCAAAAACTAATTTCACAATCACATCTCAAAATTACTTTTTGGGCAGGATTTCAAATATTTCACCTACCAAGTTCATGAAGTGGAATCATAAAAAGACTATGTTGAAAATGTGGGTTCAAAAGCTTGAAAAACCAGCAAAGTTATGAAGGTACATTGACATTTTTCAACATTTAATCATAAATTTAGTAATTTACAATATTTTGACCCAAACTTTTCAACGTATGGTAGCCATTCTTTCACACAACCTTGTGAATGTGACAAGTTTGTTTTTTTCAAATCTGTCCAGAAGGGTGATTTTGCAGTCCTTTAGCAAAATCACCTTTCCAGCAGAATCTGAAAAGAATTCACCTATTGGAATCATGAAGTGGAGCCATAAAAGATTACAGTATGTTGAAAATGTGGGGGTCAAAATCTTAAGAAAACTCCAGACTTATGAAGGTATACTGTAGCTCCATGTTGTGATGCCTACAAGAGTGGTTGATAGGGGTTGCTAAGGACACTGACACCTTTAATGTGCTGGTGTGCATTTCTATTGGTTGATTTTCTATGGCTTACTGTACATTTTTTTGTAATAACATGGCAGGACCTGTTAGCGACCAAGAGGGCAGGCAGTCCGACCATGGCTCAGATTTGTTGTCAGTGCTGTATGGATCAGGGCATTAATTTAACTGAGTGCCCATTTTATTTTTAAATTTATTTTTAAACTTTTTTTTTTGCAGTGGACCATGTGGAGTTAGCAAGTGTGCTGGCCAGAATTCAGCACAGTAGAAGAGACAGGAGTGACTGGAGGTAAAAAAAAGTACCACTGTTGTCAAGGTACTAAATAAAAAGGACACAATGCAGTAGCTATTGACTGTGGATATTATCAGAGTGGTATCCTTTTGAAAAAATAAGTAATGTTTTTAAGTTGTGGAGTGTTGAGTGTGGCTGAAGATCCTGGGTATGTGACTGTGTTAGCTGA
Source organism: Neoceratodus forsteri (assembly GCA_016271365.2). NCBI lineage: Eukaryota > Metazoa > Chordata > Ceratodontiformes > Ceratodontidae > Neoceratodus > Neoceratodus forsteri. The sequence goes on from CM057455.1 coordinate 1,384,226,131, forward strand.
ACAAGTAGGAGCAACCTCAGTTAATGCAGATGCTGATGGAGACTAAAACAGAGAAAAATGAAAGGTACAAATAATTAATACAGAGAGAGTTCTGCAAAAGAAACATGATTATAACAAATATGTATGCAGAAGAGAAAAGTGTTTAAGAAAGGGAAATAGTGAGCTGGGAAGTAATGGGTAGCTAGGATAAAGGAAAGTGTTAGTAAGTAGTACCGGTGGGTGGTGGACAGGTGGGGGGCAGTGGCCACCAGTATATGACAAACTAACCATATCTATAAATCAGTGATGATGAACTTACTATATGTATAAATCAGTGGTCTCAGATTTATAGATATAATTGCTCTGATAAATGGATTTATCAGCAGCCTGTTATGTCCTTCCCAGTTGTATAAATAAATGATAAGCAATGGAGACCTGTGTGATAAAGGATTATAATAACTGGTGACCCCTAATATCATCCCATTTTTGATACATGTGAAAAGTCATATCAACCTGCAAGTTGATATTGCAAAGTCGTATCAACCTGCGAGTTGATACGGCTTTCACTGTCTCACGCCGGGTTGTGTGTACCACTCTAAGGTATTTACCGACTCAGAAAATTGAACTGTTCACAGTTTTTTTTTTAAACTTTAAACAATGGAGAAGCCATTGAACCTTCACCTTGTCATCATAACAACCAGCACTCCATGGAGCCCATACAGAGGTTGAATCAGCAACGCAGGAAGCACGTAATGCTAAGCCTCTTAGCTTTGTTTACTTACTTAGCACCAGTTATTGTAAAAAATAACACATATGAAGGTGTGTGATCTGCAGTTTTTTTACACACCGTCAGTGTGGGACAATTTATAAACCTCTCGAGCTTTGCTCTTGAGGGTTATACATTATCACATACATTGAGTGTGTAAAAAAACTGCATATCACACACCTACATATGCATTATTCTCTTTATTCTATACAAGCACTGTTTGACCTCAGGTAACAGCAAGAATGGTGTAAACAGCACAAGAATAGATAAACCATTTATCACACAAGGTCCCTTCTGTGTATTTCATTCATGCAATCAGATAGGACCTTGTGTGATACATTTTGTTAGCTTAAAAAAAATTATAAATGTTTGAGGGTATATTTTGTGATCTAGTAGCATTTAGCATTCTCCCATCCCAATTGCCATACCTATTAACATGGATGCAGAGTCTGGACGACAAGCTCATGCTTCAATATGGCACTTCATTGATGCCACAGAATATCTGCAGAAATTACAAGTCACTGCTGCAGAAATTCTGTGGCAAATGTTTACCCTGCAGCAGAACTTGGTCCCAAAGTGCTGCAGAAAAATCAGGTCCTTGGTTATTGGGTAGAAACTGAAAGCTGTTCCATTTACATTTTATATGTCAGTGCTTACTCAGCTGTATCCCATGGAATCTGGACTCACATGTAAGGAATGTCACATTGCACCCATCCTAGACCCACCCAGGAACTATCACTGCTTCCCTGTTGCCTCCAGCCTGAGGTGAAGAGGCTGCTTACAGTAAGCAGCATGGAGTCTGTCCTAAACAGACAGTGCAGAGTAGGAGCTGACCATAACCAGGGAAAAAACATAATTTGAACAGCTAGCACGCTCCTCTGTTCATTCTCACCATACCTCCTCACTTCCAGCAGTATCCCAATAATACAGCATCATGGGCAATGGGAGACTGCTTCTTCTATTCCATTTTTCAGGGCAGGAAGTTGTACAGTACTAACAGGCTGGAGTTTGCATTTTTATCAGAAAGTTGAGTTCCAGTTTTGCTCTTTTTTCTCTTTTAATTTTTTTTTATTTTTTTTTGGCACTGCTGGGCTGGGTTGTTTGGTTCTACCAACCCCCATAGCCACTGCTGCTCTACGTGACTTCCTTCTTGGTATCAGGCTCATGGACATGGCTGGGATGAGGTAAGCGCTTGCTTAAGATCTGCATCTTTTTGCTAGACATATGCAACCAAACTGGTTAACCCAAATCCACTCCCCTGAACCTTCTGTCAGCAATGCCAGCAAGGGACAAACTATTGTCTTTTGCTGAGCAGCTGCCAAATGGACTGTCCAAATGTGCCACAACCAGACCAACTGGTTTGCACTCCTAATTTCCAAGTCCTGCTTTGACCTGGAATTATGTGTGTCCACACCATTGCAGTAGGGGGGTGGCTTCTTGTGGTCAACAGACACAGACTCAATTGGGTCAAGAATCTTGGGAGAGTTAGTGGATGTGGCTGCTGGTGCTGCAGGGCCAACTCTAAGGAGGGGACTGAAAATAAATAAAAACTACTGACAGTGGTCACTAAATCTGTCAGCCAGGCCAGCCCAGTCAGGAAGGACTCCATGAGTAACCTGCAACTTTCCTAAGAAGTGGAGCATGGCTATCTATGTCTATCAGCACCACAGTAAACAAAAGCAAGTAAACATTCAGCACTGACCAATGCTTGTTTAGTTTTTAAAGCCTAAGTAATAGACATATGAAAACAGGTGTAAAAATCAGTTCTGGGTTGGTTGTAATTCATAGTTTGAATTTTGTTTTGGCATATATGCTTCACAATACTTTTGCAATAGCCAGCATCCTCCACGAAAACCATTAGCTAGTTCTTTGTATGCGTGATAATCTAGCTAATCAGTGACTAAACTGGAAATGTTTAGGTGATGGAACTTTCACACCTAGATTTTTTGTGGTGGAACAGTCATTTCTAGGTGATGGAACTCTCCTATAGTAATCAGTGGAGAAAGAAAAAGAGGTGCAGGAATTCTCGTACAATTTTGCAAGGCATGGTGGAATGAAGTTCCTGTGGGATCCTGCCCAATTTAACCCCTAAACATATGGCCCCATGTGTTTAGGTCACAGCCTTCAGAGGTGCTACCACCAAGTGTAACTTCCACTTTCCCTCATCATATACAGTGCTGGAAGTCCCAGTACTGTCTTATAGACCATCAGCTCTCTCCTTCATTACCCTATTTCCCCCTCATCTCTCACCTTGTCAAACAATAGGGCAGCATCTTGGAGGGACTTCTTGCCACAGTCTGCCCAGAGATGGATGCTGAGTAGGAATAATCCATTACTAAGAGGGGTCAGACAAAGGCCACTAACATGTGTGCCAAGACCCAAAGTAAGATGTCCAGGTCCAAAAAAATGAGCTGGCTTAGTAGGGAGGTAGCAGAGAAAGTGAGTGAAGAGAGAGTGGCCTTTGACAGGTACAAGAAGACTAGACGAGGGGAGGATATGGAGGAGTACTCAAGGAAATCCAGAGAAGTGAGCAGAGCAGTCAGGGTGGCTAAAGCTTTAAGGGAGCTAAGGCTGGCTCAGGGGATCAGAGAGGAGGAAAATGATTTCTTCAGGTACATAAGAGAGAAGAGGTGCTGCAAGGATGAGATTGTCCAGATCAAGAGGGAATGGGGTTGTGCAGAAAAGGAAGAGGATCAGGCGGAGGCACTTAATGAGTTTTTCTGTTTGGTGTTCCCAAGAGAAAAGGATGGGCTGATACCACAAGGGAAAAGTGGGATGGGAATGGGAGGAGCAGAGGTAACAGATGGGGTACTCCAAGTAGATAGGTTCTAAAGAGCATTAAAGATCTGCGGGTGGACAAGGCCCTGAAACCAGATGGAGTGCATACAAAAGTCCTGAAATAGTAAGTGGAGGTCATTGCAGAACCACTGCTGGACCTGTTCAACACCTCACTGGAGACAGGGTGTGTGCTCCTGGACTGGAGGATGGCTCATGTGGTGCATCTTCACAAGAGTGGTCCTAGAGACGAGCCGGGTAACTATAGACCAGTCACCCTTACTTCCATTGTGGGGAAGTTAATAGAGACCATTCTAAAGGAGAGATTGGTAACCTTCCTGGATGATAATGGTCTCCAGGTTGAAAGGCAACATGGGTTTGTCTTGGGGAGATCCTGTCAGACCAGCCTAATTAACTTTTTTGATTAGGTCACAAGGGCGATGAACAGGGGCCATGCCATGGATGTCCTGTATCTGGACTTCAGCAAAGCCTTTGAATTGTGCCACATGGAAGGTTGCTGGGCAAACTGAGGAACTGGGGGCTGGGGAGAAACTAGTGGGGTGGGTCAGGAGCTGGCTGCAGAACAGACAGCAGAGGGTAATTGTAAGGGGGGATCCATACAAGCCAAGACCTGTGACCAGTGGGGTACCTCAGGACTCAGTGCTTAGTCTGGTGTTATTCAACATCTTTATCAGGGGCATAACAGAAGGTATCAAGAGTAAGATCTATTGTTAATATTTTTTTTTCATTGTACATTGTAGTATGTGTTTAACTATTATCCATTGAATACTGTTTTTATATGCATGTATGTCTTGTCATCATGGGTCACCAGTTTAAATGAGCTTGCTGAATGGTTTAACCACAACAAAAATGAAAAACAATATGAAATGAAAATGAAAAAATGAAAAAAATGAAGATCAGCCTGTTCACTGATGACACAAAGATCTGTGCGATAGTGGACAGTGAAGAAGGGAGGCAAGAGCTCAGGGAGGACCTGGAAAAACCCAGGCACTGGTCAGGTATATAGCAGTTGGGGTTTAACACTAAGAAGTGCAAGGTCATGCATCTTGGAGCCAGAAACCACAGGACAAGCTACTGGTTGGGGCAGTGCAGGTACTGTTTCTATTTTTGAGGATGAAAAGAACCTAGGGGTGGAAGTCACAGGGGACATGATGTTTTTGGCTCAGTGCTGTAGGGCAGCAGCAAGAGCCAACCAAATGCTGGGGTGCATATCCAGAGGAATCACCACTAGGAGGGAAGAAGTTATCATGCCACTGTACAGATCACTGTTGAGACCACACTTGGAGTACTGTGTGCAGTTTTGGTGCGCCTACTTAAAACAAGCATTTGTCAATGCTGAATGTTGGCATTGGTAGTGCAGGAGTTAGAGATGCGTAATAGGAGTGGCAGTGATGCATTGAACTGATGCCAACCCCACATCCACTCTGCAGAGACTGACAGGTGTTGGGGTGTGCCTTTGGGTCGTCAGCTATAACACTCATGCCATTTTACCTCACCCTACCCTGTAGACACTAACAAGTGTTGTGGTGTGCTTTGGATTCCTTGGGCATTATACTCACTCCATTCCATAAGGAAATACACAGAGGGGGTGCAGTATAGGAGAATGGTGTGAACTTTGTGGCTGAACACTCCAAGGCACACCTTGATGTCTGTCAGTGGCTGCAGGATGGGGGTGGAATGGTGGGAGCATTATAGCTGATGATCCCAAGTCACACCCCTGACACCTGTCAGTCTCTACAGGGTGTGGTGTAACAGTTGAAAACCCTAATGCTGTAGGTGTGTGTTGGTTTTTTCACTCCAAATTATCAATGTGGGCTTTTTATGACCCCACCTCATGAAGAGCGGCAGTATCAGTTTGTTAGCCGAAAGGTGATTTTGCACAGAGACTGTGACATTTGGCATCACAGGTATGTAAACACATTTTGGGCAGGATGTGAAAAATGACAACTATTGTTCATGAGGAGGTGTAAAAAAATAGCAACGTTGAAAATCTGGAGCGAAAATATGAAAAATTGGTGAAGTCATGAGCATGCATAGAAACTGCGCAATGCACGTCCGTACCCCAATTATTTTTAATATTTTCAAAGTAGGCATTTTGGGACCTCCCCTCATGAACAGTGACACTGTGATTTTCTGAATCTGTCTGAAAAGTTGATCTCCCACAGCGACCATGCCACTGTATGCCACAGGTGTGAAAACACATTTTGGGCAGGATGTGAAAAATGACAGCTGTACTGTTCATGAGGAGGTGCTAAAAAATGCCAGTGTTGAAAATCTGGCATGAAAATATTACAAATTTGCAAAGTTACAAGGGTACGTTGAAACTGCGCAACACATGCTTGTAACACAGTCTTTTTATGGACTTTCGTCACCAAATCTTCAACATAGGCATTTTAGGACCTCTGCTCATGAACAGTATTACTGTCATTTTGTCAAACTGTCCCGAAAACTGATTTCACACAGTGACCGCACTATTCTGCACCGGCTGTGCAAAAACACATTTTGGCCAGGATATGTAAAATGACGACTGTACTGTTCATAAGGAGGTGTGGGAAAATGGCAATGTCGAAAATCTGGAGTGAAAGTATTACAAATTCACAAAGTTACAAGTGTGCATGAAAACTGCACAACGCATGCTAGTAAAACAGCCATTTTTGGATTTTTGTCACCAAATTTGCAACATAGGCTTTTTGATAACCCCCTCATGAACAGTGGCACTGTCATTTCATTAATCAGTCCCGAAAGATGATTCCACGCAGTGATCGCGAAATCACCTTTTGGGACTGAATAATGCTATGACAGTGTCTGAATTCATAAGGATGGGTGCCAATAACCCCATGTTGATAATTTGGTGCCAAAAGTCCCAAAGATGGCCTAGATATGCATCAAAGTTGAAAAAAACTTATTTATGCCATTATACAGCTTACTGGCATTTCTTCAAGTTTGCGGTCAGCTTTAAAGAGTGCAGACATGTTCCCAGTCCACCCGAAGATCATCAGACCGGGCTCCAGAGGTAAGTATGGGGTGAGGGTGTGTGTGGGGAGGTGGGGTATGCAGAGCGTAGTGCGGGTTGAGAGAGGGAGCAGGACAGACTGCGAGGGACCATTTTCTGATTTACAGGTTTAAAAAAAAACATTGCTTGGCTTTTTTTTTACAGGGCATTTGGCATGCTGGGGTGGGCTCTCAGCATGCCACCTGAGTGTTTTGTGGGGTGCTGTAGCAGATGAGGGATTGGGCACTCCCATCAGCACATTCCAAGGTGAATGGGGGGACAAGAGCTGAGGGGGATTGGGCACCCCCTTTGGCACACAACAAATGGGGGGGGGTCATTATGCCGACAGGAAGTGAGCTCCCTGTCAGCAAATTAAACTGGGAAGGGGGGACTAAAGCTGATGGGGATTAAGCCCACCCGTCGGCAAAAAAAGACTGTTGGGGGATGCATGATGCCGAGGGGGATTGGGCATACACTCGGCACACATGAAATGGGAGGGAGGGAGCATTATGCCAACAGGGAGTGGGATCCCCCATCGGCAAATGAAGTGGGTGAGGGCATGCTGACAGGGGGATTGGGCACCCCTGAAGTCGGCGCTCTGCATGGCGACAGTCAGTGTTGGCATGTTTACTGAACTGCTTCACCAGGAAAGGCACATCGCTGCATGACGAGCTTGGCTCTCATTACAATAGACCTTTTCTTAGATCTGGTGGCCAGTTTACATGTTGCTGGTGTCAGTGCCTGAAGCTGCCTTATTGGGGAATGATGGATGCACCTACTGATGCATGTCCTGCAATCGCCCACAGTGGCCGCACCTCCAAATCTGCTCCTACTGCAATATGTTGGCTGGCATGCAAGCACGGGCCAACATAAAAAGGATGCAAGATTACTGGAGAAGATTCAGTGTAGGGCAACAAATATGATCCTAGGACTGGGGGATAAACCCTATGAGGAAAGACTGAGAGAGCTCAACATGTATTGCCTGGAAGATAGAAGGAAGAGGGGGGACATGATAGAGACTTTCAAATACTTAAAATTCATAAATAGGGTTAATATGGAGGGCTTGTTCAGCTTAAAGAGGAGGAGGGTGACAAGAGGACACAGTCTGAAATTGGAGAGGGGATTCAGGAAGGAAATAAGGAGACACTGTTTTACAGAAAGGGTAGTAGCAGGGTGGAATGGACTACTGGAAGAAGTGATCTTGCTGAAGACTGTGGGTGGTTTTAAAAGGGGGTTGGATAGGGTCAAAGGAAAGTTCAGTACAGAGAGGAGGCTAGAGAAGGTAAAGGTGGTAAGGATGACGAGGCGACTGGGTGGAGGGGAAGCTGCAGTATAGGTATACTGTGAGACGCACACTCAGGCAGACTTCATAGACCTTTCAGCCTTTTTCTGCCAGCATTTTTGTATGTTCGTATATTTTTAATAGGTTTAAGGAATCAGCATCATTCTTCCACTCAAATGTCTCTATTACGTGGATCTCTAACTCCTCTTTCTGTTCTTCTACCTTCCTCAGTCTGAACCCACCCCCTCTTTCACTTGACCTCCCCTCTCCTTCTCACCTCTGCTATCCTAAAATCATCCACAATGGTAGTTACAAAAAAGTTGACCCGGTATTGTTGTGTTATGTAGTTGTGGTAAAATGTATCACATTAGAAAGCAATAGTGGTAAATAAAATGCATTGAATAACGTGTTTTCTACTGCAACTGCATTATTCCACAATAAGTTTTTGCCACAGCTGTGTTATACTGCAATATTGGGTCAACATTTTTGTAACTACCGCTGTAACAGAAGTTATTCAGTCTCGGATGAACACAATTCTCCTGTGGCCCTCTTCTCCCACCCACTTTCTGGTCTCCTCCTCCTGTCTCCTCACCCTTGTCCCCTATATTATAGCTATTGCTAACAACTTGTTCCTTCAGGTTCTTTTCCTTAGTTACTCAAGCCAAAACTACTCCATTGTCATTGCCCCTCCTTAAAAATCTTTCCTTGATCCCAACACTTTCTTGAACTTCTATCTTATCTGCAAAATTCCCTTCCTGAGTAAGGGCCTTGAGAAAGTGACTTTTACTAATCTCTACACCCATCTTGCTGCTAACTGTATCCAGAACCCCTTCCAAGTTTCTACCTTATGTATAGTACTAAGATGGGCCTCCCCAGAGATGCTAATATCATTTTCTTGTCCTCCAATAATTGTCCCTTCTCTAATTACATCCATTTTTATCTAATTGATGCTTTTGCCAATGTAGACCATTCCACACTGCTCCACTGCCTACAATATTACTGTACAGTGTATAGTGAGGGTTTGTTCTGCTTGAATTTCCATGCCAGCAGAAATGTTTTTGTACCACAGTTCAAAGGCCATAGAATGCAGTTGCACCCTTTTGTTGTACAACAATGTTCCTGCTGATTGAAATCCTCATGCCAGCTGGTGTTTTACACAGTGCTGCTGTACACTCAGCAATCAGTTCAGATTTTTAACTGAAACTGCCAGAACATTCACTGCCACCATGGAGCACTGTGAAAACCCTTTTGTCATCACAAAAACACAAAAAAACACTAAGCACTATAAAAAAATACTCATTAGGCAACCACATGCTCAAGCAGCCTGTGCTACCACCTCAGGCTTCTGATTACATCAGACCTCTCGAGCTTCACTCTCAAGGTCTTATGTAATCAGAACCACTCTGTGGCAGCACAGGCTGGTGGTGCATTGTTACTCAACCAGTATTCTCTATGTTGTGACTTGTCCCCTCCTCTCTTGGTACTACTTCTACCTCTCTAATTATTTCTCCTTTGTATCTGGTGGTGGTTTCTCCCTCTCTTGCAACTCCTTTTGTTGTGGTGTGACCCAAGGTTCTTCACTTGATCCTCTTTAATTGATTTTCTTTCCTTGAAGCCCAATTTCACACTGTAATCTGGTTGATATATTACTTCTGTGCCAATGATAGCCAGCTGTACATCTCTTTTAAATTCACAAAACAATTGCTCCCTCTCTATCCAGTCCTGCAGATTGCTGCATGACAAAAGGGATTCATTGCAATTGAAAATACCTTGTTTTCTGCAGCAACTCTGCAGTAGGACTCTGCAGAATTAGGTTGCATTGTGGTGGGCTTCCCTGTACCTAGTTCTGCAGGATTGAGATTCTGTGATCTATTGGTTCCCAGTCTAGTGCTCTACCCACTAGAATACACTGCCTTTTAGTTAAAGGAAATGTATTTTAAGCCAGATGTTGACCTGGGTGAGATGGGGAAGACCCCTGTCTCACCCAGGTCAACATCTGGCTTAAAACTAATTTCCATTAACTAAAATGCAGTGTAGTCTAGTGGTTAGAACACTAGACTGAAAACTAAGAGATCACAGTATCTGACTCCTGCAGTACCAGATACAGAGAAGCCCACCAGTATACAACCCAATTCTGTAGAATTCTGCAGCAGAGTTATGGCAGGAAACAAGGCACAATCAATTAAGCAATAAGGCATGGCCAGGGGTTAGATTAACAGTATGTTATTCGCCCCCTAGGGGTGTAATGTGGCATGAGGTGCAGCCAAGTGCCATATTGCTGACTGTTAATCTAACTCCTGGGAGTGTCTTAATGCTATTATAAAAATGATTCCAAAAGAAATGTGTTAATAGTATACTTTTTGAATGTTTTCCTCATTTAGAGGGAGATTTTTAATAAAATAGTTCTTCCATCAACAGTTTAAGAATGCTGGTTCAAAATCAGATTGCATCATTCCACACATTCAGCAGTACTAGAGGATGGAATGCTGACAGGAAGAATCCATGTGCCATGGTGATCAGGCTGTACATGACAGCATAAAATGGATTAATGTAAGACTGTTGGAATCCTAACAGCCAATCAGATTGCAGCATTTCTGAGACCTTTTTTATGGCTGCATGGGTGGAGCCCTGCAGACATTTTGCATGTACAAAAGGGCTGACCTCATGTTTTCCATTGGTGGAAATGCCTGAAGGTGTAAATAATCTCCTCTGCCTGACCCTACCCAAAGAAGCAATCTGCCCCTGTTGTCCCTATGAACTGTAGCACTGCACTATTTCACAGTGGGCATTTTCTTAACATTTCTGCACCCCCCCTCTCCTTGCAAAGCAAGCAGATTGGGTATCCCTGCCATTTCTATCCCTTCCCCTTAACAATGGGCATTTTTTAAAACACATTTCTGCATAGCAAGCAGATTTGGCATCCCTGCCATTTCTTTTCTGTCCCATCCTGCCCCCCCCACCCAGAAAAGTGTCCCTGATCCCATTCCCCAGCTGTAAGAAGTTGCAATAGTCAATGCCCTTTCTTAGATGTGTCCAGTAAACTACTGACACAGCTCCACTCAAACTGTAGGAGCCTGGATTCACAGAAGGAAACATGTAACAACAACAAAAAAAATGGGCATTGAGTGACAGAGTGTCTCTTCAGAAAGCCATTTCCTCTGAAGCTTTCTTGGGTGTCTGCAGATACATGGGCATATTGATGTAACAAAGAGCTGCTGCTGCTGCACTGCATGCGTCCCAACTCTGCTGCTGGAATTTCTTTGGAGCACCTAGAAGGGGCATGCTGATTAATCCCCAGCTCAAATTTGCTGAGTTTGGGTGGAGAGGGGTAAGGCAACCGAGAGAATGGACTCTCACTCCCCATAGGAAGGAGAGAACAGAATCGCAGCAGAGTAAACAACTATGATAATAAGGCTGAACAAAAACTTAACTGACACTGCAGAACTCAAAAGCACAAAAACGAGAACTAATGCTGAACTACTAGCTTTAAACTCCAGGGTCAACGGCACAGAGGAAAATGTCAAAGCATACGAAAACCTGCTGCAATCTCAACAAAGTTTAAACCACCATCATCATGCCTGGATACAATACCTGCTTCAAAAGGTAGATGACATGAAGCACATGTGCCGATTAAACAGTGTGAGGATCATCAGGCTCCCACAGGGTGCAAAAGCAAGAGACGTGTTCATTTTTGGCAGCTTTCCTCCCACAAGAGCTTCATCTAACGCCAAGAAGCATGTTTCAGTAGAGCATGGGACAGCTATAAGGGGTTGATGAAAACTAAGCTAAGGATGGGGTCGAGACTGGTGGTGGCCAGGCTGATCTGAAAATTGAAGAACTCACAAAGTGTCTGCATTCACAAAGAACATGGATTCAGAAGCTCATTTTTTCAAGAATTATATTTTTTCAAAGAATATTTTGATTACAGCTTCTGCCAGTCACTAAAGTGCACCATACACCACCATGTCACCTCTGATGTAAAGCTTTATCAGGGGGTGAGTTCTAAGAGACCATCATGGAATTTTTATAGTTCTTTAGTGATGACATGTTGTGTGACATTAAATTCTGTTACTTAGTTACCAATTCGTAAACAAAAATAACATAGACAATAAATGTTATCATCCTTATCTGAGTAAACACTGGCATGATAGACTGCTGATCGCAATGCAGATATACTATTTCAGTTACATTCCGACATTTTCAAAAGTAAATCAACATGGTCATTTGATTATTTTAGTAGTTTGTTAGTTCAGTATAATTGCTCAAAATTCTCCTGTAACCACTAAGAAAAAATGTGATCACCCATTTTCCTTTTCCAGGCATGCATCTTCGGGGATCCACTATTAAATCAGGTAATGTCTTTTAATTTTATTTCTGGGTTTGAACAGCTTCATCCTAAACAGAAATAGAAAGGTATAATGAACAGGGTTCAGAACTCAGAAAGTAGCTTAACGACTATTAAGATAACTAATCAGGCCTCTTCTAAATAATCATAAATTTCACACCGTAATAAAACTAGAGCCTAAAAGAATATACAGGCTTGAAAAGGAGCAGGTGAAATCAGGAAGCCATAAAATTAAAAAGACGGCAGTCATCATGAATTTTGAGACGGCCACACTAATGTCAAAGTGGGGCGAAATTTTACCTCTTCACTGTGTAGACTAATGAACCTCAGATTTGAGAAATTCTCCTGTACTATCTTTATTAACTAAGTGATTTCAATATATTACCATTTCAAAATGCATTTTGAGCCAAAGGGATTTACAGACTTACAAAAGGTACAGGTGAAATCACAAAGTTCAATAGTTTCCTATGAAAAGAAGTAATTGCGGATTTTCCGATGGCCACACTTGAAACCCAGTTATGCGAAATGTTGCCTCCTTACTGTGAAAGCAAATGAACCACAAATTTGATTGCAAAATTCGCCTGCACCTTATTTTGTTTTAATTGGCATGCAATGTAGGTAAGACAAAGTAATGAGGAGCAAAGTAAGATGGGGAACGGGTGGGTTCCAGAAGGGTAGAGTAAAGCAACATACTGTAAGAACATCAGGATAGACTTAATGGACTAATATTGTTTTTCTGTCCTTAACCATCAATGTTTGTATGGTTTTATGAGTAATAATGTGTCACTTGTATAAGTCACATGCACTGTAATTGTGTACATTTAGCAGAAAACAGTAACACTGTTCCACAAGATGCTGTGCCCGGGCTTAAACAAACCAGCAAGGATACAAAAAATAAATAAATAAATAAAACAAATGCCTGTAACATGATTTAGCACACTGCTGAAGAAAATAGAAGTGAAACCAGTGGAGTCAGTTTGCCTGGTGCTGTTTGTTATTTTCAGATGCCCTGCCATATGCAGTAAGTGCAGATCCTTTATATCAATGTGTATACCACTGTTGCACTTTAATGTGCACATTAGCACTTTAATAAATATTGTGTGCTAAATCCTGTTGCAGGTGCTGATTATTAAAGGAATACTGCATGACAGGGTGTGTGTCATGCTGAGATAATGTCATGCCCTTAGTGGTGGGGAATGAGACTGCAGGCTGAGTGTGTCCCACACCCGAGAAATGACATTATTCTAGCACAAAACAAACCCTGAAGTGCATTATTCCCATTATACAATGGCTTCTTAAAAAAAAATGATGACGTTTACTAAAGGTAGATTTTTTTTGCAGTGTTTTGAAATTGTATGTATACTTAAAAAAAATAATGCTGATCTCTGCTCCACCCCCACATGTGTGTCCTCTCTTCCCTGTTTGTCTTGCTGGGTTTTCTTGAGTCTGCCTGCCCCCGAGTCTAAAGGTTGCAGTAACAGAAGAGGTTTGTGTGTTATTCTCCAAATACAGTTGCATCTGGTTTGTACAGGGAGAAGAAAGAAAATAAAGAAAATGGTCTGTGGTTTGAGTAGCTGAAGCACATCACTGAAGCTTGCACTCAGCTCAGTATGTTCAGGGTGTGCAAGGAGAGCTGAAGCTGGTGGCAATGATGGCTTTGTAGGAACTGCCTTCATTCACACTTGTTTCATTTTACTGCTGCATAGGCCAAGCCCTGCAGATGTTTTGCATGTACAAAAGGGCTGACATCATGTTTTCCATCCGTGGAACTGTCTGAAGGTGTAAATAATGTCCTCTGCCTGACCCTCCCCTGAGAAGCAATCTGCCCATGTTGTCCCTATGAACTGCAGCACTGCAGTATTTCACAGTGGGCATTTTCTTAACATTTCTGCATCCCCAACCCCTTGCATAGCAAGCAGATTGAGGATCCCTGCTGTTTCTGTCCCATCCCACCCCCACCCAGAACAGTGCCTCAGGTCCCATTCCCCAGCCGTGAGAAGTTGCCATAGTTGGTGCCCTTTCTTAGATGTATACAGTAAACTACTGCCACAGCTCCACTCAAACTGTCAGAACCTGGATTCATAGAATGAAACATGTAAAAACAAACAAAAAAAATGGGCATTAAGCGACAGAGTCTTTTTAGAAAGTCATTTCGTCTGAAGCTTTCTTGGGTGCCTGCAGATACATGGGCACACTGATGTACACAAAGAGCTGCTGCTGCACTGCATGCTTCCCTGCCCTGCTGCTGGAATGTCTTTGGGGCACCTAGAAGGAGTATGCTGATTAATCCCCAGCCCAAATTTGCTGAGTTTGGGCGGAGGGGTAGGCAACCAAGAGAACGGACTCTCACTCCCCATTTGCTATGTTTACATGTAGTGGAAATCAATTACTTTGTAATTAATTCTTTTCATTCAGATTGTAATCCTTTTTGGTTTACATGGCGTTGGACTGATGAGGGTGAACAACCATATTCAAAATCCTCAGTTGCTGTGTGTTTACATGAAATGGGAATCAGTCACCTTGTAATCAATTCAAACTGAGCTGATTACATGGTGACTGAGTCCCACTGCATGTAAACACACAGCAACTGATGATTTTGAATCTGGTTGCATTCCTTTTGCAGCAGTTTCAACAGTAAGTATAATAGAATCAATTCACGAATCAGGTTTACATGTACAAAGTAACCGGGTTCAAAAGAATTAATGCTTTTGAACCACTGCAGTTGAGGCCAGTTCCAATTGAAACAGGGACCCAACTCAGAATGGGTTTACATGAACTTCCAGTTGAGGAATACAGCATTGATTCCACTGAAATTGGAATTTGAACCCGGTTCCAGTGTGCATGTAAACAAGACTATAGACGAACTGGAGCAGATTTTTTTCCTATGCTCCTTGACCCAGATGCAGTTCACTAGAGGGCTGGAGGAGTGCAGACACAAGCGGCTGTGAGCTGCTAAAGAAAAGGATTTCAGCAATTCAGTGACAGAGTCTCTTTAGAAAGCTTAGGACGAAATGGGTGAGTTACTAGTGGTTGGTTTCCACTTTTGATTACTAAAATACACTGCTGTGGTAAAGCATCTATTGCAAGTGTGCTGTTTATTGTTTTAATAAATAAAGCACTACATCATTTCTTAAGCCGTTGGCTCAGTGCTGGTTCTTTTGTTTGGAGTCCTAAGAAGTGCAATATACCACATAAGTAAATATAGCTGAAGCATGAAGTTGTTAAGTACAGTGCAAAATCTGCAGCTAGCTGAATGCTCTATTGGGAGTCTGTGACATGTATTTTAAAACTCACTGCGCGCTAACTCCCAATAAAAAAAAAAAACATCGTCAAGCCCATAGTCATCTCAGCATAATGTACTGTACATATATATAAATGTGCATTTTACATTTTTTTTTTCAGTTAAATGTTTTATTGTTTCCAAGCATAAAACAAAACATACATTCTTTGTTACATATGCAGTAGATGTACATACAGGATCACTTGATGTTGACATACTGGATATGTCCATAATGTATCATTGTCCCTTCCTAGAGACCATACAGGCTGCATTAATAATTGTGTAATTGACAGCGTTTAAAGGATATATGCCTCTTTTATAATATCAAGTTCTAATATATAGACTGATGGCAATACCTTAATACACATCTATATGTAATGAATCCAGAAACAAAATGGAAAAAGGAAAAAGGAATACAGATGGAGTACACCCAAAGATATATACTGTGAGTACCTATGGTAGCTGGGTCCTGATGCACAATATAGAGAAGACAAAATAGATGCACCTACCTCACTTTTCCCATAACATGCAACCATTGGGAGGTATCACCACATAAATGACACTGCTTCATGGAATATAATAGTTACACCCTCTTATGGCCGCTTCATACACTGCTTCTGGAGGAAAGAAACCACAAAGTAAACATAGTGATATGAACATTATCTGTACCTACTGTGGAGTATGTCAACAGATATTAAACAGTATTCTACATATATACAGGTAAAGTGGGTATGCTAATTACCATTACTCAGACTACACAGTTAAGACTTGATAGATACTCACATACAAGTTTGACCTATATTAAACCTATAAAACAGAAATTACCACAATATGGGTAACTATATACACTAAATCCTACAAATATAAACAACATTGCACTTGACTGACATTATAGACCTATGTAACCATAAAATCACAGTAGAGTATTAAAGATAGCCTTAATTCAAACACTAAGTGGTGACAGATGAATATGAGGAGACTGATCAACCGATACCGGCTCTGGCTGACAAATATGCCATAAAGGGGGCCCAGCAGGAAGAAAACCATTCCATCTTCCCCATAGCCATATGTGTCCACCTATCCATCTCGTATACAGAGGAGAGCGAGGCCAGAATCACCTTAAGATTGGGCAGTGCAGTACTTTGCCAATTTTGTAAAATTAGTCGTTTAACCTGCATGCTAAATAAGAGTAACCACCTGAGTTCCTGGTATTTAAGGGGGGGAACCCCGCGCCATAGACCTAACAGCATAATAGAAGGGTCCGCTGGGACCTGACATTTAAGTATCGTACTGGCAACAAGTATCACTTCATCCCAAAGATCATGTATCTGGGGACATTGCCAAAGAATATGAAATAGATCCTCTCTGGCTGGAGACACCGCTAGCACATATCATGTGTAAGGATTTGCATTTTCTTTAATATAGCAGGTGTCCTATACCAATAATGTAAAATTTTATTATGTACAAGTCTACTCCTGGTGTCTTTATAAACTTTTAAACCAACCTGCCAGCACTGTTTCAACTGTGTCTCTGATATTTGTATATTTAGGACTTTTTCCCACTTTAACTTAGATTTTATATTGTTGGATGGTAGCGAGTCCCGCAGTACAGCATGTATCATAGTTGCAACTTTATTAGGTAGGCCAAGCCACCTTTCTAAGTGTGAATCACTGGTTGGAAGAGCTTTGCCCCGACTTAGGAGGGGCTTAAGACTATCACGCAATTGCAGGTATTTCCAAAAATCTGATTTACCCAGATTCCATCTGGATTGCAAGTTCTGGTACGTATCTACCACAAGGGAATTGAGGCCCAGCACATCCTTTAGAAATATAATCCCTTCCCTTGCCAGGATGGCCAAGCCACCATGGAGCCACCAAAATGTATGCTAGGGTTATTCCACAGGGGCACATATGTAAAGGTAAGAATTGAATGTTTTATTTTTGTTTGTAAAATCTTCCAATATCTGACTGAAGCCCCAATAGTGGGATGCAGTGTGTGCTCCTGATCCGAAGGGGGGGGGGAGCAGAGAAAAGAAACTGCTATGAGGCTGTTACTATACATCAGCTCGAGCCTTAACCACTGGGGAGAGTCAATATTATGGGGATGGAACCATTTCAATGTTTGTGCTCCTTGAAAAGCTATCTTGTAGCGTTCAATCCATGGAAGGTTCCATCCTCCCCGCAATGGATGGGTCCAGAGTTGATTTCTACTGAAACGAGGTCTGACTGGACCCCATATGAAGGAATCAATCATCGTATCTATTTTCTTGAACTAATAATTAGGGAGAAAAAGGGGGATATGAGCAAGCACATAGAAAAATCTCGGGGCAAGGGACATCTTAAAAGCCGCTATCTTACCTGCCATGGTTAGATGGAGCTTATTTATTCGCTCCATTTCAAGTTTACAACTGACCAGAAGGGGGCACAGGTTATTATCTCACCACTTCGTTAAGTTACTCCCAACCATGATTCCTAAATATTTGATCATATGCTGCAACCATTTAAGTCCAAACTGTGCCACCATATGAGATTTGCACTGCGTGTTTAGCAGGAGTATTTCGGTTTTGGATTGATTTATTTTTAACCCTGAAATGGATGAAAAGGTGTCCAGAATTTCTAGAAGGTGGGGTAGGGACTCGTTAACATCTCTTAGTAATACCAACAGATCATCAGCATACAGCAGGGAGGAGACAGAGTCCTGCCCCTTGCCAATACCAGTGATGTGTGTATTCTGTCTAATTGCAGCTGCTAGTGGTTCAATAGTGATGACAAACAGCAGAGGAGAAAGCGGGCACCCTTGACGTGTACCTCTGTATAAAGGAAATGGTTCAGAAAGAACCGAATTTGTAAGGAATTTTGTATTAGGAGATGTGTAAATGGAGGAGACAACCGCTCTAAAACTGGATCCAAACCCCATGTGATGTAGAACTTCCTGCAGGTAGTCCCATTCCACTGAGTCAAATGCCTTTTCAAAATCAATGGCAACAGCAGCAGAGGCCCTCAATGTATCCTGACTTGCTATGTGAATAAGGTTAATAAGTGTTCTAATATGGTCAGTGCTATATCTACCTTTTACAAAACCAACCTGTGACGGGTGAATCAGAGAAGGTAGAACCAGGGCCACTCTGTCCGCAAGCACTTTGGCAAAGACCTTGCTGTCAGAATTTATTAAGGATATGGGGCGATAACTAGCCGGATCATCAGGGGATTTACCTTTTTTTGGGATCACTGAGATGACAGCCTCCCTTAATGTAGGGGGTAGTATACCTTTATCCTTGGTCTCTTTAAAGACCTTACAGAGCAGGGGGGAAATCAGAGGGGCTAATAGCTGCAAAAAGTCCACAGGGAACCCGTCACTGCCATGGGCTTTCCCTGTTTTTAAAGCCTTCAAGGAAGCCACGACCTCTGCATGAGTTATGGGTTTTTCAAGGGCTGCAGCTTGTTCTGGAGCCAACTTTGACAATTTCACCATATCTAAAAATGATGATATATCAGAGCAGGGATTAGTTCTAGTCGACTTATATAATTGAGAATAAAATGCCTTCAAAATATCATTCACTTCCCTTGGGTTCGTTTTTACTACTCCTGTGGCTAGATCTTTTAGCCCCCCTATATATCTATTCCCTTGCTGTTTCCTCAGCTGATATGCCAACATTTTCCCACTTTTTTCACCCCCCCTCCCAGTATGTATGTTTTAATCTAGTAAGTGCCAAATCTGCAGCCCTGGAGAGAAGTTCGTTTAACCTGGTTCTTATCTCCAGAACTTTCCGACCCCATAGAGACTTGGAGGAGGGGTGGTGCTGAGCCTTAAAAGTTTTTTCAGCTTTAAGCAGGTCGTCCTCCAGTTGTACCCTTTCCCTTTCCCTGTTTTTCCTCCTGTAGGAGGCATATCCTATAATTTTCCCACGCATGGTGGCTTTAAAGGCCTCCCAGGTATTTTGGGCAGAAGTGTCCTCAACAGGGTTTTCTTTAAGAAAGTGTATAATCTCTGATTCAGCCCATTTTCTGAAATTAGGTTCATGTAGAAGTAACGGATCAAGTCTCCAAGAAGAAGATCTTCGAGATGAGGGGCCCCATGAAATAACTACCTGTACTGGGGCATGATCCAAGATTACCATGTGGAGAATATCTGAGTTACTAACTAGGCCTGTAAGAGTATGGGAAATAAGCCAGTAATCTAATCTGCTATAAGTAGCATGGACCCCAGAGTAATAGGTGTAGTCCCGGACAGAGGGGTGCACTAGGCGCCATATATCCACCAGTTGATACTCAGTGCTTAAGCGTTGAATGGTCAGGGCTCCCCTAGTGTGAGTTTCTTTGCTTAGGTCACTCCTATCCAGCAAGGGAACAAGTGTAAGATTAAATTCCCCCCCCCATAATAATGGGAATATCTTTTTCTATCATTGTGTCTAGTTTAGAGTTTAACTCTAAAAGAAAGAAGGGTCATCCACGTTGGGAGCATAAATGTTTACCACCAAAAGGCGGCCCTCGGAGGTGTCGAGCAAAGCTAATACCCATCATCCCTGAGAGTCTGTCTTCTTCTTAACCACCACCCAGGGGAGCAATTTGTGGAACAGGATTGCTACGCCTCTTTTCTTCGTGAGAGCACAGGAGTGCAGTTCCATACCCACCCAGTCCTTGACTAAGTATTTGCAGTCTTTTTCTGCAAGTTTAGTTTCTTGCACCAAGGCCACCTGAGTTTTAAGTCTCTTAAGGTGGAGAAAACCCGCTTCCTTTTGGAGGGGGAGTTTAACCTCTTACGCTCCAAGTTATAAAGGAGATATCACCCATTGGGACGGATATAACAAATTTTTATAGGGGGATATAAAGGGATAAACTCATTCAGACATCGTGTCGTTTCCTCAGGTCCAATCAGTAACCATACAAGCATAATACAGGGTGTACTAAAGATTAACACCACACATCTGTTTTGCAACTTTGTAGAAGTAATCTGAAAAATAACAATTTTTAACACACTGAAACTATTTACACATGGTGCGCACCAGTGCGCTTTGGAAATAAACGATGACTCGGGCCGAAGAGTCAAAGTCCTCTCAGGCCTCATCATTCCACCTACTGTGGGGAGGTGGTCTTGGGTGTTAACCTGGACTTATTGCCCATGAGTGTGACCCTTTCCTCAGGGGTCAAGTCGTTTAATGCAGCCCCATGTCCAGTTTCACTAACAGCTCATGGGTAGGCTTACCAAATAGAATGTTGACCCCATTACATACTTGCAATGCCCATGGGAGGGGGGAGGGGGGCCTCTGCTCAGGCCTTATCAGCATTCAAGTATAGTCTTACAGACTAACTGAGTAGCGGAGCAGACCCTCTCGCATGTCCTCCACAGGGCACAGAACTCTAGGGGTATTTATTACTATGAGGGCCATACCTGGGCTATCAGGATTAAAACCAAGTGTATAAGACATCATCTGGTGTCATAAAGGCCAAAATGACCAAATAGTCCATAAGGAGTGGTGTATCAAATGAGCTGCACAAATCACTGGCTTCTCCCACCCAATCCATTTCTCACCCCAAAACTATACAGAATACACACAGATACTTATCTAATATTAGCTCTGTGCATCCAGGGAAGGCAAACTTTCAATACTAAGTTCAGGCAAGCGTGCACATTGATCTGTTTTCACCACAGTTGTTCATAGGCAATTCCTGACTAGAGTCCTTAGGTGTATGTACCGCTGATACAGGATCATCAACTGGGTATTCGGCCTTCGAAGCCTCGTGAAGCATTTCCTCTTCAGGATAATCGTGAAAGTCATCCCGTAGAGTGGGGGTGAGTGGCGCAAATCTATTAGGGGAAAGGAATTGAGAGTCAAAATCCACCTCAGGGACCTTTGTGATTGACGATAGATCAGAGTCCTTTGCTGCACGATTGACTGGGTGAATTCTTTTGGGATGGATCCCAGTCTGTTGATGTTTCCGAGTGCGTGCTGGGAGTGGTGCACTCTGGCCTTGGAATTGGAACCCATTTGAGTGAGATGAAAGTGTACAGGTACCATCAAGTGGTTCATTGTTGCTGTGACTCATTCGCCGTGAAGTAGACTCCTTGAATAAGTCCATTGTCCTGAGTTCTCCACGCCTTTTATTTTTTAAGTGCTCAATTAGACTACTCGGGGTAGAGAATGATAAAGATGTACCATTCTCTTCAATCCGCATAATCACAGGATAACGAAGTGAGAATTTAATGCCCCTTTCATGCATGACACATCTGGCTTCAGAGTATTACTTCTGACGGGCTGCCAAGTCACGAGAGTAATCTTGAAAAATCATTATTTTATGCTCCCTCCAGTAAATAGCTCCCAGCTCCCGAGCACGAGATGTGACCCATTCCTTGTCAGCAAAATTTAGTATTCGTACCATAAGTGGTCGCAGCCTATCACCTAGCTTCGGTTTAGGGGCAAGAGTTCTATGCGCTCCCTCAATTGTGAAGCCAGGGGGAAGATTATGCTTTAGCATATCAGGGAAAATGTCATAAAGAAAATCGACAGGGTTGCTTTGTTCTACACCCTCCGGGAACCCTGACAGTCGTAGGTTATTTCACCTACTGCGGTTTTCTAGGTCGTCGACCTTAGCCTGCAGTGCTTGGATTGATCTCTCCTGAGCTCTCACTGTGGCAGAAAGTTCATCTATTGCATCAGCATTATCTTTAATTTTATGTTCGGTTATGTCTAGGCGGGAGTCCAACCTGTTGATCGCTGCTGTCGTATTGTTCGCAGCCAGTGTTACATCTGCCATTTGTTTGAGAAGCACTGTGAACATCTCTTGGGTATGCTGCACACTAGAAGCCGTGGCTTTTCCCGGCCCACTGCGTGTCGACATGGCCAGTTGTCACGGCAATTACTCCTCGATCCGTAGTGCGATTCAAAAGGTTTCACCATTTCCTGATTGCCCAGCCTTTCTGATTAAATTTCAAGCTGTTCAGATGTCTGGAACGGGTAAAAGACATGGAGCGTAACTCTGATACTACCCCCAGGATACAGAGCACTCACATTAGGCGTCCATCACGTCGGGAGCCAAACCACGCCCCCCCATTTTACATATTTAAAATACAAAAGACACACACAAAGGCCACTGCCAGTTATTTATAATTTATTTAAAAGTTAATTATAACAGAAAATCATTTACTATCTCCTTTAAAGTTGGTAGGAAATTAATTTACTAACATTTGTAACTGTTAGATAACTCAGAAGTAAAGGACAATGGTTTGAGTGTGCCTTCCTTTATTTTCAATGTTTACTGTGTATTTTGTTATGCTTTTTATGATATTTGAAATGACCATCGGCTTCACAGAAAGTTTTTCAATATCAAAGTCGAGTTCACTGTTTTAAAAGGCTGACATCACTAACTTCTATTCAGAAGGAAGATAACGTGTGCTGCAGCTGAAGTCTTCTGTTTCAAACAGCAACAGCATACAAATGCTAACGCCATCTCTACTAAACTGTTCTATCTTTTCTTGATTAGTAAACTTGCTCCGTATAAACAAATGCCTTCCCTGCAACTTCACTGCTAATATCCAGTTACTATGTGCATTTTAAATATATTCTCAGTGAGCTTTATCAATATTTTCACCGGAGTGGTGACTTGTCCTTAATTGAAAAGTATACTATTTTTCTTAATGGTCGTATGTTGAAAAACCATGTGAGGGAATGCCAGGCATAACTGCCATGTGTTTTTTAAACACTGGAACTGGCAAGTGATAAAGAGAAGTGAAAACTAAAAATGGAACTGTTGGTGGTAAAAGTCAGGAGAAGTCCAAGTGATTGCAGTTCAGCTGAAATACAAGTTGCTAGAATTGACCACAAAGACTCAATTTATGGGAGGACATTCATAAACATCTAAAGAATAACTACTGTTCCATTTTTACTTTTCACCTCTCTTTGTTACTTGCCAGTTCTAATGTTTAAAAACATGCATGGCAGTTACACCTACCGTTCTCTCAGACGATCGTTCAAATACAAAACGGTAAGAAAACGAGTATGCTTAATGGCTCATTCACACTGAAAAATCTGAGCTGTTTCAGGTGGCATACAGCAGCCAGGTCCTTGCCACTATTCCCGTATGACCCTAAGCATTTTATTGTTTTTGCATAGCGCAGTGGGATCACTTTGTTATTGGAGTTTTCCCCAGCTGTGTGAACTACTGGCAACTGCAACAACTTTACGATAAGTAGTTTTGGATTTCTTTTTCAATATAGTCCTAAAGGAAGATGTAATACATGGAATGTCAAACTGCAGAGACTAATCTCTGCTAGAACTGACATTGACTAGTAAGTGCAGGTCTGCAGGGTTATGCTGTGCCCCCCCACTCATCTGGGATCCTCTTGTAAACAAGATGATTAGTTTCAGTAAATTATTACAATCCTGCTGTGAGACAGGCAGGCAGACAAATACATAGATTTAGACTTTTCATCTCTAACTGTTGTTATTTTTTTAGGTTAAAAAGTTATCAATATTGTTTTAGTAAAGTTGACCAGCCACATTGACTTCCATGTTGTCCTCCACTCCTGCCACCAGAACACTCCTGAAAATTATAGAATAAAAATGTAGTGCACCTACATTGCTGAACAGTGCTGTCTCAACACTGCTCTGCAAAGTTTCAGAAATTGCTGAGGGCACACTTTGGATGTCACTGCTGGAAGCAATTAATGTGTGAACGAGGTATTTTTATTAATCTAAGCACAAGTCACTACTCCTGTGAAAATATTGATAAAACTCACTGAGAAAGTATTTAAAGTGCACATAGTAACTGGATAGTAGCAGTGAAGTTGCAGGGAAACATAGAAACATAGAAACATAGAAGTTGATGGCAGATAAGGACCGCAAGGCCCATCCAGTCTGCCCATTTCTTTTTCTACCTTATAAATGTGCCATCGGCCTTTGCTCTGTCAGTGGCCTATCTATTCATAGTCATTTATATTGCTCCATTATGCCTATCCCATGCCTGTTTGAAGCCCTGCACTGTATTCATAGCCACCACTTCTTGTGGTGGCATTCCATGCATCCACCACCCTTTCTGTGAAAAATAATTTCCACATTCCCCTTAATCGGCCTCCTCTAATCTCATGCTGTGTCCTCTTGTCCTGCTATTTTCTTATATTTAAACATGTTAGACTCTTTCACCTTGTTTATGCCCTTAAGGTGTTTGAATGCCTCGATCATATCACCTCTCTCCTCCTTTGCTCAAGGTATACATATTGAGCTCCATTAATCTGTCCTTATATGTCTTCTGATGCAGTCCCTGCACCATTTTGGTTAATGTCCTTGTGAAGGTGTGGCCTCCAATACTGCGCAGTACTCCAGATGGGGGCCTAACCAGTGTCTTGTACAGAGGGATTATTACCTCTCTTACGACTTGTGATACCCTACTAATACACCTAACACCCCTAGCCTTACCTACTGCTTTAGAGGTCTGCTTGGATGATTTTAGGTCATCAGTGTTGATGATGCCCAAGTCTCTTTCTTCCTTTGTGACTGCTACAACTCCTCCCAGCCTATAGGTGGCTTCAGGGTTTCTCTTCCCTATGTGCATGATTTTGCACTTCTTTGCATTAAACCAGTTGCCACTCTTCTGACCATTCTGCTAGTTTATCCAGATCTCTTCTCATTCTGCCCACCCCATCTGGATCATCTACTCTGTTGCAGATCTTGGTGTCATCTGCAAACAGACAAGCCTTACCCTCTAGTCCATCTGCAAGGTCACTAATGAAGATGTTGAAGGGACTGGCCCCAGGACTGATCCCTGAGGTACCCCACTTGTGACTTGCATCTGTTCTGACTGTATACCATTTACCACCACTCTCTGTTTTCTTCCGTCAACCAGTTTGCCACCCAGTTGACCAACTTCTGACCCACCCCGAGCCTACCCAGCTTATTTATCAATCTTCTATGTGGAACAGTGTCAAAAGCTTTGCTGAAGTCAAGGTAGGCGACATCAACTGCTCCCTCTTGGTCCACCACTCTGGTTACCCAGTCAAAGAAATCTATGAGATTAGTTTGACAGGACCTTCCTTTTGTAAACCCATGCTGTCTTGGATCCTGTGCCCCTATGGATTCCAGGTGTTGCACTATCCTTTCCTTAAGGACAGCCTCCATAATCTTGCCCACTACTGAGGTAAGACTGACTGGTCTGTAGTTCCCTGCCTCCTCCCTGCTACCACTCTTGTGGAGCGGGATCACATGAGCCCTTCTCCAGTCTTCTGGGACCTCTCCTGTGCTCAGAGACTCACTAAACAATTCTGCTAATGGCTCTGCTAGTTCCTCCTTTAGCTCCTTAAGTACCCTGGGATGTATGCCATCAGGTCCCATTGCCTTATCCAACCTGAGGCATAGCAAGCTCTTGTAGGACCCTTTCTTTTGTGAAGGGAGTAGTGCTCACCTCCCTCCCCTGCGTCCATGATGCTGAGCTGTGGACCCTGCCCTACCTTCTCTTCAGTAAATACTGAGCAAAAGTATCTATTTAGGATAGATGCCTTTACAGGGTCCTCCTCTCACATGCTCCCTTTTCTCCATTAAGCTACCATACCCCTCTGGACTTTCTCCTTTCACTAATGTATCTATAGAAAGTCTTGTCACCTTCTTTACTGTTCGTGCTAGTGTTTCCTCAGTTTGGGACTTTGCCTGCCTTACTGCCTTACCTGCTTCCCTTAGGGCAGTTTGGTATGCCTCCCTATCTTCATCCCGCTGTGTTCCCTTATATGTCCTGAAGGCCAGCCTTTTGGCTCTGACCTTTTCTGCTACTGTATTTGAGAACCAAAGTGGTTTCCTTCTTCTTTTGCACTTCCTTTTCTGTCTAACACAATGGGATGTTGCTTCAAGTATTGCATCCTTAATGCTTGCCCACTTTGCCTGTACCCCTCACCTGTGTTTCTTTTGCCAGGGCTAGCTTAACTCTGTTGGCCATCTTATCAAAGTCAGCTCCTCTGAAGTCCCATATTTTTGCCTTGGAATGGGATGATTTAGATGTAGTAGTCAAATTGAACCATACCATGTGATGGTCACTGGCCCCAGGTGACCTTCTACCTGAGATCTGTGATCCCTTCTTTGTTAGTCAGTACTAGATCTAGGATAGCCCTGTCTCTTGTGGGTTGCTGTACCAGTTGTTTGAGGCCCTCCCCTGCAGGCAATCCACTATGAGTCTAGTTCTGGCAGATGTTCCTGCTGGTATTGACCAATCTGTATCCGGCATGTTGAAGTCTCCCATTATCAGAACCTCCCCTTTAGCTGTCATGTTTTGTATATCTTCTAACAGTAATGTGTCTATGTCCTCCCTCTGGTCTGGGGGCCTGTAGACAACCCCAGTTCTTATGGCTGTCCCATTTCCTGTTTCCAGGGTGACCCACAGTTCTTCTGACTCCTTATGTGTATTCTGAATTTCTGTAGCTTTGATATTTTCATTAACATACAGGGCCACTCCTCCCCACCTTTTTGCACCTTGGTCTCTTCAGAACAATACATAGCCAGGTACTGAAGTCTCCCAAGTGTGGTTACTGGTAAACCACATCTCACTAATTGCTACTATGTCCAGTTTAGCCTCTGACATTATTGCCTGCAGGTCTGGGATCTTATTTCCCAGGCTGTGAGCATTTGTGTACATGATTTTCCATTGGCCAGATTTTGGTGTGTTAGTTGTTGGGTGAAGTTTGGCATTACCCCTGTGCGTCGTATCGGGAGACAAACCTTTTTTCTTACCTGGTGATGCAAATGAACGACAAACATGCTGAATTCCTGTTTGGCCACTAGCTGAGGGGGGAGGGGTGTTCTTCCCATTCGACGTATGGGTGCTGCACCCCTCTCCCCATTTGCTAGTTTAAATATTCTGCAAAGATGTCAAACTTCTGCCCCAATGCACTGACTCCCTCTTTAGTCAGATGCAGTCCATCAAATTTAAAGAACTTTCGCTCCCAGAACTGTTGCCAGTTCCCTACAAATCTGTGTCCTTTTTCCTGGCACCAGCCCTTGAGCCATGTGTTTAGGTCCCGTATCTCCCCTTCTCTGACCTTCCGTCCATCTGCTCCCCTCTCCCAGACTGGCAGGATCTCAGAGAAGGAGATGCCGGATGAAATAGATGATAGTATGTCACCCAGCCTAGTCAGGTGTTCCTTGGTCTCCACAACTGACCGGCTGGCGAGATCATTAGTCCCTATGTGTACTAGGACATCAATGTTTTCTCCTGCTTTGTGAACAATTTTAGCAATGCGGTCAGTGTCTCTCCATGCTGATGTACCTGGGAGAGATCTGACCATCACCCCTGGCTGGAGATGGTTATCAACTCCCCGAATCATGGAGTCCCCTATGATCAGAAGTTTTTTGGATTTCCTTTGTGCTTGTTTTGTTTTGGTTCCTGATTTGGGTGAGTTTTGTTGTGCTAGCTCCTGTGCCGCAGTGTCTTGCTCTGCAGTGTCTTCTGCCTCTTTGGGGAAGGTACTTGTTTATACGGAGCAAGTTTACTGATCAAGAAAAGATTGAACAGTTTAGTAAGGGTGACATTAGTCAACATTTGTATGCTGTTGCTGTCTGAAACAGAAGACTACAACTGCAGTGCACACGTTATCTTCCTGCTGAATAGGAGTTAGTGATAACAGCCTTTTAAAACAGTGAACTCGCTGATTCTGATATTGAAAAATGTTCTGTAAAGCTGATGGTGATTTCAAATATTATGAAAGCATAACAAAATGCACAGTAAGTACTGAAAATAAAGGAAAACACACACACAAACCACTGTCCTTTATTTCTGAACTATCTAACAGTTAAAAATGTTAGTAAATCCATTTCTTGTCACCTTTAATAAGCTCACTGAACCACTGCTTAAAGTACAGAATCAGTATTTTGCTTAGAAAACTGCTGATTTTATCTATTATTCTGATGTTAAGTCTTATAATTATATATCTTCACAAAATGTGCCTAAAAGATATTCTCACAAAATGGTGCTATAGATAGAAAGTCTAATTTAACTCCATGACTATTAGGATGTCTAAAGGGATTTTGGGTTACTCTCCCTGATGCCGGAGAAAAAGGCTTAGTATGAAGCTTTTTGGGTGTGCTTTTAAACTTTTTGCTGAAAGATATAAAACAGGGACAGGAACAAAAGGCTGCCCTGCATCTGGATAGCAGAGGAACTTTGATTGTGATTCTCTATGGTAAATATCTGGAGATTAGGAAGAGATAAAGACCCAGTTGGCCTGTATGGTCTAAAAGGAAATCTTACTAAGGTTTGTGATACAAACAGGGTGAGACAGTACAAAGTTCTAGTTTAGTGCAGTACTAATGGATACAGCTTGGATTTCAACAATTCATAGTTCTAGCTCCCTTTTTTTCATCCCCTGCTACTGTATTTTCACCATATAACTTTTTTTTCTCTTTTAAGAGGTCTGACAGTATTCTGACTCCTTGCCCATCAGATAAGTATCACTCTATATCTAACTAGTTCTATTCTTCCTATTTACTCCCTAAGAACTTCAGATCCTTTGTGACCCATTTCCTATATTTTATTTTACAGGTATGATAGACATTGTCCCTTTAAGTCCTACTTCTGGCTGCCTAATATCCAGGTAAGAGACTCTCTACATAATATCTATACTTTCTGGGTTCCTTTAACAATTTGCCCACGTGTGTGTGTGTGTGTGTGTGTCTGTCTGTCTTAAGAGTCTTCTGCATTTTATTGGTAGCTGAGAGTTTGTGGGTGGATGGGGGACAAATAGTGGTGCAGATCATACTGTCAACATATGGCTGTATGTGTATATATGGTGTTAAAGTCTCCATCATTTTAGTGACATCCCGGCATTTGTTGGCTGGTAGTGGGGAATGTACTATTCTATAGTCAGTATATGTATTTTTGGGAAGTGCCTACCTGGTGTCTGAGTAGTGAAGGTTTATATATTGTAGGGATACCATTCGGTCCTGAACATATTTGAAAGTGATCATGATTTAGAAATAATTATTTGAGATCCTGAATAGTTGGAAAGTCACAATAAGTATCAAATAATTATTTCTCAATCATGGAAACTTTAAAATATGTGTAGAACCAAAGGCTATCCATACTATACATAAATATATTGGCTCCATATAGCAGAATAAAATTCAGTAGTGTGACAAATCATGGGAGGTCACCAAGGTCATGGTGGCTAACATGCTCACAGTTTTTATATACACTATACACTAACATATGAGGAGATTGTGCCGTAAATAATTCTTAGTTGTTTCAGAGTGCAATGCTGTTAGGAAATGATCTTGTGTTACAGTGATATGCTGTGAAGTACCATACTAAATTGTGAAAATGTATTGCCTAGTCATGCATCCACAAATTCATTTGATAGGTGAGGAGTGTACTTGTCAGCATTATGCAGTTGGATGAATGTCCACATTTGGGGCACATAATCATTTTAAGATATGCAGCTGCAATCAGGAACTTAGTTTAATGTGCTCAAAAACTGGAATTGTGATGACTGGGATGCACTAAGCTGAAAATATTAGGATGCTGTTTGGTGACATGACATGGACAGGACAGTGCTCTATTTAAATCTATTGATCTGTTAAAAGAATGAGATACATACATCTTGTGAATACTTTTAATTAATTTATTTTGGAGACTGACAGTTTAGGAGTTGTACTTTTAAAATCTTTTAACTTCACCTCTTCTATTGTCTGCTGAACTGTCCTTAATGCGCACTTGTTTTTCAGGAAGTGTGATTAACACTGCATTCTCAATTGTCCTTAAAACATACTGTTTGATAAAAATATACAAAACACATGAAGCTGATGCTGTAATCAAATGGTTTTGAAAAGCAGTGTTATGCTAAACCAGCTGAGCTGTGCAATGCTGTTGCCTTCAAAATGTGAGCATGTTGTCTGCTTTGCAAAGTAAGGTAGTCATAGAAAATATTTCTGAGACATAGAGGATAATGTATGGCCCTCTATCGGTAACCGGTCAGTTAACTGTTGAGAGGTTGCCAGGGCAACCATGGAAACCTTGAGAGCGGAAGCTCAAGAGGTTTACATTGCCATGGCAACCTCGAGATGGTTAACAGTGCTGATAGAAGGACCATACATTATTTTTTATAGTGTATGGTCCCACGTAAAAAGTAAAACAGTTGCTTACTTTTTGAAAAATAGTCACCGCCGTGGCCATT
This sequence comes from Neoceratodus forsteri, assembly GCA_016271365.2. Taxonomy (NCBI): domain Eukaryota; kingdom Metazoa; phylum Chordata; order Ceratodontiformes; family Ceratodontidae; genus Neoceratodus; species Neoceratodus forsteri. The sequence continues at coordinate 1,384,256,712 of CM057455.1, forward strand.
CAGTCCTTCCCTAACTGCTGCATTCATCTGTGGGTTCTCCATTGAAAAAAAAAGCATGCACATGTGTGGACCAATTGCTGTTGTTAACCTATCGATGTGACGTAGCATCGATAGGTTAACAGCATTTCTACGTCACATCGATAGGTTAACAACCTTAGGAAATGATGATTTCCTAAGGTTAACAGTGTTCTACCACACATTATATGCAGTTTTTAACTGAAACATAAGATACAATGTTGTATCAAGTAATATTACATTGCCATGCCATCTCATCTTGACTCCCAGTGTAATCTGTATTTCACACTTCCTTGTTAAGTCAGTTTGGCTCAGCTTCAAAGATATCTAAATACTATGTTAGCCAGCTCAGCTGGCAATTATCTTGGAATTTATATGTTAGGATAACCCTGCGAAACAATTCTTTGTATTTAATTAAATTGGCTGTCTTCAAAGCACTGGACAATTTACTTGCAAAAACAAGCCAGTGGCTTTGGTGGCATGTCATTCCCACTACTGTGTTAGCAGCTTTGAACTGCCTGCAACAGTTTTTACACAAATAACAGTGTCATTATATGATGTCTCATCAGCTGAAGTAGACATGAGCCAGTGGAGAACCTTGAGATTTGGCAGACCAGACAAAATATATCAAAACCTATTTTAATAGAAAAATAAAGATGTAATACAGAAAGTCTGATTCTAGGTCTACTGTATGTACCATCCACAAAAAATGAGATATCAGTCTATGCCAGTCTGCAAAGTAATAGCTAGAAGGGCCGAGTGGAAGAGTTTGCAGGTAAAATAATATCTGCGGTGGTATATTTAAGTGAATAACTTCCACCATCTTCATGAAAGATAGACCTAAGTGTGACCAGCAATTCAAACTTCTGCCATCAAGGGCTTAGGGTTGCCACCTTCGAATGAGGCAAAAATCGGATCCTAAACTCCACCCCTAGCCCCACCCCTTTTCACAGCTCATCATGTGTTGCTCCTCCTCCAAAGCCATTTATTATATCAGTAAAAGACAACACCTGAAGCAGCAGTTTAACAAAAATGTTAGGATACTATACTGTTTCTGTTAACATTACTTTCCTAGGTTCTTTCCACTTATTTACTTGTGTATTTGTTTATTTATTTTGATTTAGTTTTTGTTGACTGGGTAAGTGCACTAGACAAATCCTGCCTATTTTCAGGCATGACCCAGGGGAGGGGAATACAGATGAATGCTAACTGACTTTGAACCAGATTAAGCTGTTGGTGGTATTTTTTAGTGAATGAGGGAAATTTGGCCAGGACATCACGGAAATTCCCCTACTCTTTTCAATAAGTGCCATGGGATCTTTAACATCCACCTGAACTACCACCAATCCAGGCAGATGGGACCTTGGTTTAATGTCTCATCCGAAAGACAGCACCTCAGAAGTGCAGCACCCCTCTCATGCTGCACTACAGTGTCAGTACTGGGATATTAACTGAAGTGCCAGATGTGGGAACTGAACCCACAGCCCTCTGATCTCCCGGCCTCAGAGGTGAGTGTGCTACCTACTGGGCCACTGACAATGGTTTACCAGATAAACATACAGAGATAAAATAAATCTCATTTACAGATATAATCTGAGGCGAGACAAGGGAAACACTGTAAATAGCATGCAATAGTATGCAGTGTATATAATGATATATAATAAAGAAAATGTTCCTTCAATGTGTACTTCATATCTTTTTGGGATTTCCATTTCCTTTTCATGTCCACAGTACTATTTCAAAGGCAAAGAAGTGACCAGACTTTTTCTTGAGGAAAAAAAACGTATTTAAAACATTTAAAAATGCCTAAATTCTGTTAGAGATGAAAATGTTTACCAGCAAATTAAAGTACAAGGCAACTTGTTCTGTTACTGTTACAAAAGGTGGGGGCAGCTTTGCTGCTATGCTAAGTACTAATGGTGTTAATGGTCATATTTTACACCTCCCAGGTTGACTACTTTCACAAACAAAGGGCTATATTGGCAAAGAACTTGTCTGTAACCTGGACATACAGCTGAAATGATAAATGATATGACAAAATCTGTTTCAAAAGTGTGTGAGCACTCAAAATGGTTCATAAACCTGACCAGCACTGAGAAAACACAGATTACCTGATAGGAACCCTGAAAACCTGATCACCAGATAAAAAACCTGACAGGTGGCAACCCTACAAGGGCTCATAGTTAAGCAATTGTAAGTGATCTGGATATTTTGTTAGATGTATACCAAGGTATTTCAAAAAGTTTTGATTCCATCAGATGTTAAATTAGTCTTTGATATGTCAAGGAGTGGTATAACTAAAAGCTAGTGCCTTTGTTTCATGCCCATTTAGATGGAAATTGTTACATCATCAAATTGGGTCAGAATTTCAGAGACTGTCAGAAGTGATTCTGCAGGGTCAGAAACAGTAAGCAAAAGATCATCTGCAAACAGGGCTGTCCTGTAGTCCCACCCTCATAAAGGAATTAATTGTAAGTTGGAAGAGCACTGATTATGAGAAGCAAATGTCTTTATATACAAAACAAGCAAAACTGGGAGAGAGGGCATCCTTGTCAGGTGCCTCTCCCTAAAACAAAAGGTTGTGAAATAGTCCCATTTATAGTGACAAATGTAGAGGGAGAATGATGAAGAGATTGTAACATGATAAGAAATTCTTAGGGGAAGCCAAATATTTTAAATGTGGCCCATTAAAAATGTCCATGACACATAGTCAAAGGCTTCTCTGCATCCAGGCTAGCTAGGACCAGGGGTATAAAATATTGTTGGACATAATCTAGACGTATAGTGGTAGCCACAGACATTGCCAGCTATTTCCAGATATTTCATGAAATTTCTGAAGAGTTTCTCTCTGCTGCTCCTACTGTGGAAATGCAGAAAATGGGTGATATTTCTGGAAATATCACAGAAATTTTGGGAAATAGCTGGCATTGTCTTTGGCTGCTACTGTAGTAATGTTCAGTAAACATTATCATGAGCTTTCTGTTTGCACACAAACCCTGCCTGGTCCTGGTCTAGCAAGGAGGGGAGAAGGTCCTCCAGATGTAAAGCCAAAATAGACATAAATAATTTAGAACCAGAAGTCTGCACCAGAAGACATATGAAGAAAGACTAAAGGAGCTTAATATGTATACCCTTGAAGAAAGGAGGGAGAGAGGGGACATGATAGAAACTTTCAAGTACCTCAAGGGAATCAACAAAGTCCAAGAGGGTGGCATCTTTCAGAAAAAGAGATGTGCAAGAACAAGGGGGTACAATTTGAAGATAGAGGGGACAGCTCAGAGGTAATGTGAGGAAGTATCTTTTCACAGAGTGGGTTGTGGATGCATGAAACAGCCTCCCTGAGGAGGTCATGGAGTCAAGAACAGTGGGGGAGTTCAAGAATGCATGGGACAGACATAAGGCAGTCCTAGTGGGGGTAAGAGGAAGTAAGCTGTTGGTTAATTAGGATCCGCAGCTTATCTGTTAGGTAGGAAAATGGGCAGACTAGGTGGGCCAAGCGGTTCTTATCTGCCATCAAATTCTATGTTTCTATGTAATTCAGTATAGAGATAGAATGGTATGAAGCTGGTGTAATGGGGTCCTTACCAGATTTAGGAAGGCCTGTTATAATGGCATATTGTCAGGAGGGTGGTGGAGTATCACCCTCTTGGAGAAAGCGATAGAGGTGGAGATGCAGCGGGGTTAAAGGGTACCAATAGAAGGAGTTTTATAAAATTCCAAGAGGAAACTGTCAATACCTGTGTATTTACCTGATTTGGCTGACCAAATACCATGAAGAACTTCATCTATACTTATATGGAAAGTGAGTGCCTGAGCCTGTTCAAAGTAGGGACCAGAGAACCTCTAAAGGTTCTGAGGTTCTAAAAGGTTCTGATAAGCAAGAAAAGGTTCAGATGCATATCTGAACCTTATCTGAACCTTTTATAACCTTTATGGTTTTATGGTAAGTGTATGTGAAAAAAATCATTTTAACAGCTTTTAATCAACACATCTATAGAAAAATCCAATTAAACCACTGTTTAGTAGTATGAAACAGCATGAGTAGTGACCTGAGATGAGGAGTGAATAATGTGACTGTGGATGTGCCTACTGGAGGATGGCGATGATTTGGCACAAAGGTAGGCAAGTCCCAGATCTCTATTTTTTAACTAGTATCCCGAGTCTGACTTTTTGTTGAAAAGAATATGTTTGACACCACTTTTGTTTAGCAACAGATCTTGGTATAGAATATGACAAGAAGCAACATGACAAAAAGAAAACAGAGCACAAGGCAGTCCAAACGTCACTGCTTCACTACTGCTACTACCACTACTATCAGGGCAAAAAAACAGAGCTAAGCAACATTTGTAAATTTTATTCAATCTGGTTAAGGTACATTTAGCTAAATGATCTCCTCAGAATGAGAAAGTGACTGTGTGAGAGATCAGGGACTTGTCTGTCACAGTTACTGCCAGTACAATCATGCCATGTACTGGCTGCATCTCCCACACCCCCAGAATTATGATGATATGCTCCAAAGATAGGTGAGTCCCAGATCTCTTTTTAAAACCAGTCTCCTGAGTCTGACTTTTTTGTAGAAGGGGACAATGTGTTTGTAATGTATGTCACCAATTATGTTCAGCAATGGCTCTCATTATAGAACACAACAGGTAGGGCATCCTGCAGAACGTGAGCACTAACAAACAGAAGCATTATACTGGACCAAGGCTTGTGAGTGATGTGACATGATAACCAGGTGTCCTGATTCATGATGAAACTGGAGATTAAAAAAATCCAGGGTTGCTGCAAAACAAAAAAGTTGAGGTGTTGTGATATGTGATGACCATGAACATGATTCGTCATGATGTGACATGAGTCATGAACTTGGCACTGGCAGCACTTCTCAGAGCACCAGAAACTAGATGGAAGTGAGCTTCCACAAACAGTTGTTATTGAAAATTTGAAATATATACGTCTAAACTTCCCTGAATTGCTACAATGTTTGCTCTGAGATTATATCTACTGGATACAGCTGGCTTGTGAGGGCAAAGATTTGAGTCCATCTGCTAGTAGGGCATCCTGCAGAACATGAACAGTAACAGAAGCATCGTACTGGACCAAGGCTCACGAATGATGTGACGTGATAACTGAGTATCCTGATTCATGGTGAAACTGAAGATTTAAAAAAAGAAACAGGGTTGCACTAAAAAAATAGTTTTTTTCTGTAATCATGAAGTGTGGATCAGATACTGTAGGTGTATTTTTATAGGATTTTTATGTCAGTACAATTAGAGGTAAACTTGGTTATGCTACATTTAGATACTTTCTTAGTAATGTCTCTTTTATAAGAACTGAACAAAACATAATATGTATTTAAAGAATGGATAGTTTCTTTGTAATGTCCCAAATGGGTCAACAAAAACTCAAGAGTTGTAATAATGCATGTTTTCTCTTTCTAAAGAAGACAACATTTAAGTGTTTTGTATCTCAGAGCTGAAGATACTGTTCCTACTGTAAGGTTTGCTTCTGCTGTGGTTTTGTACTAAAAGAAGCTCCCAGAAAAAGCAAATGTGAAAAATCATGACTGTGATGACCATGAGTGTGAAAATGATCTTGACCATGATGACCATGAACGTGATTCATCGTGAGGATGAAGAATTGTGTAACAGTGGCAGTGCTTCCCTAAGTTTCAGATATTGGATGTAACTGAACTTCTTTGTGACTGTGATGACCGTGAACATGATTTGTCATGAGGATAAGGAATTGTGTAATAGTGAAAGCACTTCCTGGAGCTTAAAATGCTAGATGGAACTGAGCTTCTTCATGACCATGATGACCGTGACCGTGAACGTGATTAGTCATGAGGATGAGGAATCATGTAACAGTGAAAGCGCTTCCCAGAGCTTCAAATACTGGATGGAACACAGCTTCCAGAAATAGTTACCAAATGTGAAATTCGTGACCATGATGATAGTGAAAGTGATTATATTTTATTTTTATTTTTAAGATCTCTGCATAGATAGAGATTCAGACTCAAGTCCTGAGAGATAATACTCCAGAGAAAAACAAAGAAGAAACTTAACCAAGTCCTTAAACAAAAGAAGGGAAAGCTGAAGGAAGAAGGAAAAATTTCAGGTTCCAATACTTACGTAAATGATAAATCAAAAATTCAGTTTTCTTCCCCCCTTCACCTCTGTGTATCACAATATCTCCTATTATAAACTTGACTTTGGAAGCCCCAAACATAAACCTCTCCCAAACACAAAAATAACTAATACTGGGGCAGATTCCATACTGGTTGTGGACAAAGAACAAAGGCCCCCAAAGTTACCAAACCAACTCACAGCCTGGAGCTCATTAAGTTGTCAAACAGTTCAAGCAAAATATTTTAGAACCAATCCTAATTACCAAAATGAGCAAATGAAGGGAACATATGGATTCAAATGGGGAGAATGACTCAGTTTGACAACTCCCAGAAGAAGAAGCTCCCACCCCACAGGGTGTTGATTCATCCTCTACTGAAACAGAAAATCATAATCAAAACAGAATGAAAAGAATACACACTGAGACTTGACTGGACAAGAACCAGAACCACCATCCTGGGCTAAAACCATTTTACAGGAATTGCAAACTGTAAAGGAGGAAAAATGGTTTCCAAAGAGAAACTGATCACAGAAATCAATAATATAAAAATATCTGTCAGCAATATGGAAGTGACTGTTAAAAAATGGACAGACTTAATGAAACAAAAAATATATTAATGTCATAGTAGAAGATGCAGTATTATTAAAAAGACAAACTGCGCAGCAAAACTTATTAATAAAACAACTTCAAGAAAAATTGATAGACACAGAAACCAGAGTTAGGAGAAAGAATATACACATGCTAGGAGTCCTTGAGACATGGGACCCACAAGCCTCCTTGAGACAAACAATGGATGAAGTAGTACCCACTCTCCTTGATGTTCTTAAAGAAACAATAAAAATGGACTACGGTAGAATTCACAGAGCTGTCAGACAAAGCCTGGAAGATCTCAATCTGCCTAGAGCAATTACAGTAAATTTTTTAAAAACAGATTACAGAAACACGGTGATGTTAAATGCATTCAGGAAGAAAACATTTAAGCTACAGGGAGCAACAATATCAATATATTAAGATCTGCCAAATGAAGTAGTCACTGAGAGGAAAAAATATGCTCACTTGAGAATTTTAATATGGAAAAATGGATACAAGTCAGCATTTTACCCAACACATACAGTAAACTGAAAGTTTTCATAAACAATAAGCAATGAGCTTATAGTATAGCAGAAGAAGCAGAGTAAGATTTAAAAGAAGCAATACCAGAAATGTTTAATCAGCATTAAAAAAGAAGAAGAAGAAGAAGAAACATTCTTGTTAGTGGATTTTTGTTTTGGGGGGGCCAAGAATGTTTGATGGAAATGTTTTTAGATTTCTGCACTGTGATGATTTTTTTCTTTTCCCTCCTCTCTCCCTCCCCCTCTCCTTCCTCCTATTATAAGTACTCCTCCCACACAAGAAGAAGGGTTCTTTTGACTTTGAGTGAGCGTCAGAACAAAGGCAACCTAGCACAGTCTCCTAAAGCATGCACATTGTAATGACTAGGATACAGCTGGGTAAGGGTAAAAATAACCAGCCATATGAAAAAATGCTATTATTTATTGGGCTATAATTGTTTACTTTATAAGGGATAAATATTTTTTTCAGAAAAAAGAGAAGGATTATACACTGTGTAAAAGGCTCATATTCTGTAAAAAGAAATTTCATTTGAGAGAAAAGGTTCTTGAAAGGTGGAGCAACATGAAAAGAATAATCTCAAATATATCAACCTAATAATGTTGACTGTCCCAGAATTGTCTTTTCTTCCATAAATGTGAATGGTTTAAATAATTCTAAAAAGAGAGAAGCAATACTTTTATATGCCAAACAAAATAATGCACAAATTCTGGCAATACAAGAAGCACATTTAGCAACTAAAGAGCATCTTAAAATAAAAAAGGGATGATCAATCAAGTATATTTTTCAAACTGCACCTCTAATAGTAGGATCATAGCAATACTCATTGCAAGAAATATTGATTTCAAACTTATTTATCAATGGAAGGACAATGAAGGGAGAATCATTCTAATAAAAGGGCTTCTATATGGAAAAGAAGTAGTAGTAGGACAACATGAAGACCCATTCATTGCATATAAAGAATTCCTAAACCCCATAACCAAAACCTTAATCAAACTCAATGTTTCTAACATCATAATAGGAGGTGACTTAAATGCCTTAATCAGTCCCAATAAAGATAAATCAACTAAACCATTGCTCCAAGGCATTAGACTAGCAAAAACCATTAAAGACTTCCTAAATCAATATAATTTATGTGATACCTAGAGAAAGAAACATTCAGACAAGATAAAATGTACTTACAAAGTCAGACATACAAATGTTCATTCCAGAATATACTACATATTAATAAATAAAGAATTGTTTAGTAGTACAGCAGAAACTGAAATTAAAGAAATTTCCTTATCAGACCACACTATGAAAATAAGTATGTAAAATCCCACATTTGACAGAAAAAGAATACCACAGCAGAGATTCAAAAATTCTCTTGTACAAGATAAGAATTTCATAGAATTGACTAAACAAAATATATTAAAAAAATTTGGGAATTTTATTAGAATAAAGAAACAAAAATAAATACAATTTTCAGGATGCTTTCAAAACTACCATTAGTGGAATCATAATATCATATACAACTGTGAAAAACAAACTCCAAAAAAAATCAAGGGAAGACAATTACATGTAGATCTAGAAATACAAGAATTACAATATAAATTGAGTAATCGAGATATGACAGATCTCCTAGATAAAAAAATCAGGAAAAAAGCTAATACAGAAAGTTAAAGGAACTATTCTAAAACTTAAAACTATACTTTATTACTACACTGACAAATCTGGTAAATTACCATGACAAATATAAGAGGTTTATGAAATAAAATAACTACAAAAGATGAGGACAGTTCAAATATCTTTGTGTCTTACTGTAAAACTAGTTATAATAAACAATATGGTAACCATCCTCAGTTAACTTAACAATATTTAAGTAAAGTCTATTGAAATCCATTACAAATATCATTAGAGAAATTCATTAAATTGGACATGATTGAAGTGGTAAGCTCTATGAAAAATAATTCCTCACCAGGTCCAGTCAGATATACATTGGAATTTTATAAAGCATTTTTAGGAGAACTTAGTCCTTAATTTTTGATCTCCACAGAAAATAAAGATATAGTGGTAGGTACTGTAGGCAGTTTAATTTATTGTTGATATGTTGAAAAAATCATTACAACATCACAGAAAAATAATATTAAATTATAACTCCAGCAGATACATGCATGATATATATCCAAGTACTTATTAGAAAACTAATTATATTTATCCAAGTTGATAGACTATTAGTTAATAGGATTTGAAAATTAGTTTCTTCATAAATATACTTTAAAAACACATTTGTAATAAAGGACCTTTAATATCAAAACATGACCCTTAAACAGTAGCCCAATATTATTGATATCTAAACACTCCTCTTAGATAAAAAGGCTTCAATTAAGGGGTTAGCTAATTCTATCAGGGTACACCCAGTTGTGCTATCAATCAATATTACCATAACACAAGCCATCTTCTGGCCAAATCTGAGAGCAGAATCAAGTCACAATAATTAGGTCCCATTTAGGGTACCTGGATATTCTGTAGAAATACTATGATACAAACACAATGAGAAGCCTCAGTAGCTAAACCCACATTTGAAAATCCTGTTTTGTCATTAATACCTTCCCCTTTTTGGTGAAATTCCAAGCTGCACCCTGCAACACATGCTGCCCTGTGCTCCTTTTGTCACTACGTATGGTAGGATTTATATGGCAACTACAATTAGAAATTATATGTAAGTTTTCCTAGACCATGGCTATTTCCATTTGTCCACACTTTTCTTTCCACATTCAGTCCTCAAGAACCTATTATAGGGGCTATTTGTGACTACCAATTCCCATCTGAGAGCAGAATCACACCACAATAATTAAGTCCCATTTAGTGCACCGAGACATCCTTCTGAAATACTATGTTACAAACAAAAAGGAGAGGCTCCATCACTGAACCCACATTTAGAGATCCTGTGTTGTCAATAACAACTACCCCATTTTGGTAAGACCCCAAGGTGCACCACGCAGTGCATGCTGCTCCATGCTCCTTTTGTCACCAGGTATAGGAGGATTTATATGGCAGCTACAATAAGGAATCATTTGTGGGTTTCCTATACCATGTATATTTCCATTTGTTTACATTTTTCTTTCTACATTCAAGCCTCAAGAAGCCATTATTGGGTCAGTTTGTGGCTATAGCCCAGTACAAGGCCTTTGACAGCTATCTGCAGGATCATACTGTTTAAGCATGCCCGTTAAGCATCCAGGATATTTCTCTAATCCTACCTTTCTTACTGCAATTTTACATTATTTTCAGCACTTTATGCATTTCATTCTAAAATTACCTTTTCAAGATTACATAAAAATAAAACTATTAAGCAGTGGTATAAAACCAAAAATTACAAATCATTCTAATACTGCATATAATAAATCAAATATCAGTTATCAATCAATCAATCAAATCTTTATTTATTCAGGCGATCATCATTGAGCAAGGCTCATTTACAAGATGGACCTGATAAGGTCAAGGTTCGAGTTGATGCACAGCAATTACATCACATACTTATGAGACAGTTATACATACAGAAGAAAGGAAGATGTTATTTATAACACAATAATATACAGAGAATTCACATGTTAAAGCTTAGCTAAGAGAAAGTTAAACTAACATCTACAATATGTACAATACATATATATCTCAATGAGGATCATGACAGTCACTCACATAATGAGTACAAGGATGCTGAAGGGAATATTGGGTGCCATATACTGGCGGTGTCTGACTGGAAGGAATGTGCCATATGTGATTGGAATATGGTTTTGTGAGATGACTATTCTATCTCTAGCGATAGCAGCTGCATTTCTGTGAAGAAGGCTGTACAGTGCTGCTTGAAGGATGTAAATGGAATGATAATGGACAGTTTAAGGGATTTTTGTAGGGTGTTCCATGCTATGGCTAGAGAATAGCTGATTGCTGCCCTCCCTATTTTGGTGTTGACTTTGGGCAATTTGAGCAGGATGATATTGTTGCTTCTTAGGGCATAGGAGCTAGGAGTGGTCAGGTTGAAGCAGTCCAGGATATAGCTTGGGAGTTTTTTTGATAAAGCTCTGTAGATCCATAGAGCTGCATTTCTGCTCCTCCTGACATGAAGGGAAACCCATCCAGTTGCGTCATAGAGAGAACAATGGTGAGTATTATATGGCAGGTCTGTAATGAACCTTATTGCTCTATGATATAAGGTATCCAACTTTTGAAGGTAGGGGTGGGGCAGTGACTATAGAGGAAGTCTGCATAGTCAATGACTGATAGAAAGATGGCCTGGACTAATCTCATCTTTGAATCTCTATTAAGGAAGGGTTTTAATCTGTAGAGGAGGCCAGCCTTAGGCGAAGCTTTTTCAGCAGTTGTTCTAGATGCTGAGTAAAGTCAAGTCTGTTGTCAATCCACACACCTAGGTATTTGAAATTTTCAACATAGTCCAGATTTTCTCCAAGTATAGTGCATAGCTGGGGGAGATTGATTGAAGAGGATGTGTTGGTGGAGTTTTGGGTTGTGAACATCATTGCTTTGGTTTTCTTTGCATTTAGCAGAAGCTTTTTCTCGAGAAGCTGATGTTGTAACAGGGAGAATTCTGCTTTATAGGATTTCATGAGCAACTTTAGGCGAAGGGTTGCTAACATACAGTACAGTGTCATCAGCAAAGAGATGTACTGAGGACTTGGTAAGGGTTGAATCAATTTTATTTATATAAATGGCAAAAAGGATAGGACCCAGAATAGAGCCTTGGGGGACTCCTCTTGACAGTGGTCTTAATGGGGATAGGTCACCTTCAGCTTTACCTGCTGTGATCTACCGAGAGGTAGCATCTGAACCACTTAAGGAGGATGGATCTAGGCCAATGGAGTGTAGGGATGAGAGTAGCAGTTCATGGTCCACAGTGTCAAATGCTTTGCTCAGGTCCAGGAATACTGCACAGACATTGTTCTTTTATCCAATTCAGTTTGCCAATCATTGGTGACCTTGGCTAATGCAGTGATAGTGCTATGTTTGGCCCTGAATCCAGATTGAGCTGGATTTAATAGATTAGCATTGTACAGATATTCTCTTAACTGAATACTCACTAATTTCTCCAGCATCTTGGATAACACAGGTAGGATGGAAATGGGCCTGTAGTTATTTAGATCCATAGGGTCCCCTGATTTTAAAAGGGGGACCACTTGGGCTGTCTTCCACAGTGTGGGAATAGAGCCAGGGTTTAGGGAAAGGTTAAAGAGGTGAGTTAGGGGGACTGCAAGCACATGACATGCAATCTTTAGAAAGAATGGGTCCAGAAGATCTGCTCCTGCACTTTTTTTGGTATCCAGATGCCATAATAGATCCTCAACTTGTTTCAACAGTATAGGTTTGAAGCTAAAGGAGGAGTCAACTCTTTGATAACCAGTATAGTGGGAGCTTAATTGATCCCTTAATAGGTTAGCTGGGGAGGAGTCAAAGGCAAGGCCAGCTGTTGTGAAGTGGTTGTTGAATGTATCCAGGATTTCCATTGTGCCAGTAATGGGGCCATAGTTACTGTGTAATTGGGTTGGAAGGGGGTTGTTAACATCCTGGCCCATCATACCCTTGATGGTGCCCCAAAATCTAGCAGTATTATGGTAGGAGGAGTCGAGCTCGGCCAGGTAGTAGGCAGTCTTTGCATCCCTAACTTTCCTGGTGCATTTATTCCTGGCTTTCCTAAAGATCATCCAGTCCATGATATTTTTAGTTTTTCTTGCTACTTTCCAAAGTTTATCTCTCTCCAACAGTGCAGCTTTGAGGTCAGCTGAAAACCAGCGGCAGGATTTGTTTTTTATTCGGATACTAGAGATTGGGGCATGGGTGTTAAGGGCATTTATTATAATGCTATTTAGCACCTGCTGAGCTTTTTCTACAGAATGTGCAAGATAGAACTTTTGCCAGTGTGGAGAGTAGGCTAGATCATGCAGATATCCTTCAATATTGGTGTTTTTCTTGGATCTCCTCATGAGGAATTTTGCAGGATCTGTTTTAATGCTGTTGGATTTTACCTCCGATGGGGCAGTGATCACTTATGTCGCATGGGAGCACTCCAGCATGTGTGAATAGATGTGGTTTATTCACTAGCATGATGTCAAGTAGAGTACTGTTACTACTATTCCTTGCATTTAATCTTTTGGTTCATTAATTAACTGTGTGAGCCCATAGGTGTCACAGAATGATACCAGAGGTGTAGCTGCCTGGGTGAGCCAGTTGAAATTCAGGTCCCCTATGATAATGACTTCTTCAGTACAGGACTTGACCAGGTTTCCCAGGTGGGATAAGAGCTTGTGTTCAGCAGAGGGGAGTCTGTAGCATTCAATTAAATGGAAAGCTGCTGTATTGGGGAGAGAGACTTTTAGAGATAGACACTCAAATTCCTTGGGCATAGATGTTGCAGCAGTACAGGATACAACTAGTGTTGAAAAATAAGCTCATGTTAAACAATGTTATAGCTCCAATGCACTCTGGAGTCTATTGATTATAAATCGGGTGTTCAAAACTCCAATAGATTAGGAGTCCATTAGTTTTAAACCAAGCCTTCAAGGCCCCAATGAGTCAGGAGTCCTTGGTTTAATATATGGAGAAATGGGCTTCATATGTATTTTAAGTTTTGAAAGAAGTAATATCCTATATTTAAAATCAGTAGTTTCCAGAATGGTAGAGTTGTGAAAGAATTAAATACAAATAAAGGGTTGCCAGACCTAACTTATTCCATTTGAAAAATAAATTTGTGTGTTCAAGAAAGTCTCCAGCATTTCATCTTTTATCGAGGAGTGAGGAACCTACAATACAAAATCTGAACACTCAAGCAACCCCCCTACGGACATTTTCCATTTAGCTCAAACAAAGTTCCAACTGGAGTTTCATTACTTCAGCCAGGGTCTTCTGCTACCAAGAATAAATCTCCTGAATTCTCCAGACTCGACTTCTCCAAAGGTCCCAAATGAACCCTAGTGTCGTCAATACCTTGAGCAGACTGCAATAAACATTTGCAGGCATTTCAATGCCACAAAAGTTCATTACAACTCCTGGCATGTTTGACCTCATCCTCACTGACCTTTAGATGACAGACGCCTGTGGCAGCTCGCCTCATTCTTTGAATGGAGCCGTTACTTGAAGAACAAATCGCCATAGCAGCTCCCTAAATGAGCTGAAAAACAGGGTTGCTAACAAAATAAATGCTGGCGGTGGCAGTCATCCCAGACATACTGCAGCTCCTCTGGTACCACAAAACTCACAGTTCATCAATGAAAGAAGAAATTCTGCATTTTCTTGCCACCAGAAAAGTAAATACAAGTGGCCCCTATCAAAACTAGTGCAACCGCAGGTGAGTTTTAAAACCAAAAAAATGACAACTCAGGAAATCAACAACTCAGGCAAATGCCAGTCAATGTTGTATCTCCACCAAAAAGATTTTCCTTGTCAGGAAACTACAGAAAGGGTTTGCTACTGTTAATCACCATTGCAAGTCAGGAACAGAAATAAGTCATGTTTCATTCATCAGATTCAGTACAAAATTAATTAAAAAAATTAGAAACTTTACAAATGCCTGACAACATGGAGCAGCTAGGAGTGGAACAGCCCTGCAGCAATCTTGCTGCTCTGCCTCTCTGACTGATACAATGGTAGCACATCAAGTCCCTGGCAGGCAGTACCATGACAGCAGAAACAGCATGGACAACACTGCGCAAGTCAACACCACACCATGGAAAACTGCCTGACAACAAAATATAACAGGTACATTTGCACATTTCACTGCAGTGTTGATCTATGGTGGCATGGTGTTGTAATAGCAAATCTACACTCACCACTGATCTGTGCCCATTTTCACTGGACACAGTGTTGACTTGCACGGTGTTGTGTGCACTGTTAAGAAAACATGCTATTGCATGCCATGACTTGACGTGGAGCCAGCTACAACCTATCCCAAAAATTATCAACCCATTGCCTTGCTCAACACCGACAATAAAATATTAAAAAACTAATAGCAATGAAAATTCAGGATCAAATTCCAGAAATAATACATGCAGACCAAAAAGGATTAATTAAAAATAGGAATATATTCAATGGTCTGGGTGATGTTCAGGCTGCCATCTCCTCAGTTCAAATATCAGATCCAGAAACCATTGCAATTCCCTTGGATGCAACTTAGGTTTTTGATTTGTTAAATTGGCATTTTAAGTTTAAAACATTGGTAAAATACAGATTTCCTAATTTTATGCTAACAGCGTTTAAAGATCTCTACAAAAACCCAAAGGCTTAATTTAAAATCAAGCAATATAGATCTTAACTATTACAAATGACAAATGGAGTAAGACAAGGATTCCCCTGTCTCTGATATCTTTTTATATTAAGTTTAGAACCTTTATTAAACCATATTTGAGCTAATGATGCAATAACGAGTATAAAAAAATCCACTACTAAAGTAAAATTAAACATTTACGCAGATGATATTTTGGTGTCTTTGACCAATCCCAAAAAAGCTTTCCCATTTCTTATGGCTGAATTTTATAACTTTTCAGAAATATCCGGATACCAGCTGAACAAATCCAAATCTGTCATATTACCTACCAACAACATACAATCAGATGCCAAAGAACTTTTAAAAGAAATGAAGTATGAATAATTTATCAGATACTAGGTATATCATATTACTAATTCTGTAAGGAAAGCTGTAGAAATCTATTTATCAGTTTTCTCAAAATGAATAAATACCTTTATAGATTCAGGGCAAAACAAATCATTATATTCGGGGGAAGCATAGAAGCCTTAAAAATTATGATTATGCAACACTTGATGTATCTATTTCAAGTTATTCAAGGTGAAATTCCATTATTATGGTTAGAACACATGCACAAATCCATTAAAAAATGTTTGTGGTGAGGTGGAGTTTCAAGACTTGCATGGGAAAAATTGGTGCTAATTTGTAAGGAGGGAGTATGGGATGCCCAGATCTTATACAATATTATTGGGCAACCAACTTAATGTAAATAATTTATTGGTCTGATCCTTCTAACACAACAATTTATATACTGGCTTTATGTAAGTCTCAAATCCAACACATTTTAAGTCAGGAAAACTCTAAATTGAAACTCCAGAACTTATTAGTTTCTACCTATGGGGCTTGGGTTAATGGCCAGATTGGATGAATGTAGAGGTCCGTTTCTGCCCTCAGATTTCTATGTTTCTATTAGTATGTCCAGGAATATTTTCACATATTAAAAATCCAATAATTAACTCCTTATATAAAATTAACCCAAAAATAAAAATTTCCACAAAATAATGCCAACATCTTATTAAGCATACTTTGGAATACAAAAATAAGGAATAGCAACAGACACGTTTCACTAGCAAAAGATCTGAAGATAATTTAATCAAATGAAGAGAGTTTATTGAAAATAATGAGTAAATAACATGTGAATTATTTAAGAGAAGGTGTTTACAATACCACATTAAAAATCCCAGAATAAAGTACATAATGTTAAAAAGCATTTTCAATAAGCATATTAAGCCCAAACTAATTACAAATACAAATGTATCCTATCTAGATATTACAGAAATAATACAATCAGAATTAAAACACAACACGAGTACAGTGGCATGAACTTTTTTAATAAGACCTTGAGAGCAAAAAAGAAATATAATGCATTTAAACCCCAAAACAGTTGGGAGAAAGAGTTAAAAACAAAGATAAATCATCACAAATGGAAACAAATGTGGGTTAATGCCAATAAGCTATACACCTATGCTAAAAATAAATCCATTCAGTTTAAAATAGCGGATCAGGCATACATAACCCCAAATAAAGTTGTGTATATATTAAACATAAATAAAATTGAATGTTGGCATAATTGTTTATCGGAATCTAAAATTGACCATTATCATTTATTGTGGGAATGTAAAGAAATATTGCAATTGTGGAAATATGTACAAACAGAATTAAATACATTCTTAAACAAAAAAATGATCTGTTAACCACTATTTTTATACTGAATGACTTTGAAGGATTGGAATAACAACTTAAGGAACAAAAAATAATGGTGTTAGCCACAATGACAACAAAAAGAATGATCCCGGCTGAATGGAACTTCGCCAAACTACCAAAATTTAATTTGTCTAAATGGAACCAAAATTTTAAACAAACTAAAATATTGGAAAGACTGATGTATCATATCACCGATAAAGTAGATACTTTTGACAGAACTTGAAACTTCATCTTTAGCATGCTTTCTCAGCTATTGCAATTATAATCTGTGAAATCTGTAAAATGAAGTTTATTCCTGTACTGAAGAAAGAACATAGGTAATATCAACAACATTACATGAATATAGCTGTAACCATTAAATATTAAATTTGAGAGGGTGGGAGTGGGTGGGGTGTAAATGTTTATTTACAAGATGTCATTTGATGATATATGGTACTGTTACTGTATTAATAATTTGCTCAATAAAAATATAATTGAAAAAATAAAGAAAAGGGCAGATATGTACTGTAAATGGCAGCAGTGCCTTCACAGCCATCTAAAATGAAATAAGCCCCCAATAATGAAGGCTCACATCAAAGCAGCCAGAACAGCCTTGTGAATAAATAGAAATACATTGTAGCTAGCCTTCAATGCTTGTTCATGGCCATGTAAATAAAACAGGCATTATGGCTTCAGAACAGTATAGGGGCAAACACTGCACAAAACAGGGTAATAAAAAGGGGGGAGTATTGTCTATCAAACAAAATGAATAGATGCCTGAATTGCCCAAAGCCTTAAAAACTAATCTCCAACCTCCACTACAACAGAAACATAACTGTTATAAAAGGGTTTTATTGTACCAGATGTTATTATGGTCAGCAAAATACAGGGTTCAGTAGTTAAACAAATGGAATCATCTCACTGTATACAAGAAAGGGGGAAAATCACTGCCGTGTAAAATAGCATGTACTAATTTCATAAGATAAAGTCAAGAACTCCCGGGAGGGTAAAAACAAAGTCTGATAAAGTGATAGACTGGAGGGAAGGGGATGAGGAGCCCAGGAGATACATAGTGAATATAACCACTAATTGTAGTCCATTAAAAAGAAATCCAAGCGAACCTGAAGTGTCACCCATCACATACTAAGTGACCTGTAGGTAAGATGAAATAATGATAAATGTTATAACGGATATAAGATGATATATATCTATTAGGAAACTGTTGTTGATCTTTTTCTCTTCTGTATGTATAACTTGATTTTGGATGTTACAATCAATAAAGAGAGTTTAAAGAAAAAAAGAAATGGCAAACATTCAGTAGCTACACAGGCTCAACAGAGAAGCCTATAAAAGTGCACAAAATGGATTCAAAATAAACTACATCTAGACTGTTTAAGAAAACATATGGAGTAATCTGTGATTCAGCTGGTAAATAGGTCATCAGAGCAAAGAAGATGAAAAGGACCAAAAGAAAATAATATACTGACCAACCTGGGTTTGACTGTAGATAATATAGAATCATAAATAAATCCATAGTAAAGACTGTCAGGGAGTTTCCTTGTTGTGCAAAGACTGGGGTAAGGCTTTGATTTCATTTAATGCCTACTCTGTGTGTCTCTTTTTACTGTGTGGGGAGGGTTTAGTTCAGGAGTCAAGTGCAAAGCCATTTCCCCAAGAATCTGTTTGATCTGTTGGTTCCTCCAGAATGATGTACTTTCTCTAACACAGCTCCTGTGCTACCACCTCTGGGTTGTCAAAGGTTCTAGCAGCATCTGAAAAGAAAATACATATATGAGCTGGAAAGGGGGTTGTAAATTTTATATTGGGAGTTTTTAGAAGTCACAATACTGGGGCATACACTTTACACTTGGCTAACAGTGCGGAAGAATAATGAATGTCAAAATATATTCAATGTCCCTAACATGTAACAACCCCCTTTTGCCAGGCTTTTATCAATAGTGCATGTTTCACAGCACAGCTATAAAAACAGAGAACAAGGGAGTGGGGGCGCAAGGTAGATTCAGAGGGCTTGGGTAGTAAGTCTCGGTATGCTCTTTCCAGGTGCAAAGGACATAGTCTGCCACATCCAAAATTGATGGTATAGAGCTTTGGAGAGCCAGTTGCCCCCTTCTGCTCCCTCTGGTGCACCATAGATGCAAGTCTTGTTTCTCCATGTGCAGTTCTCTAAGTCCTCACAGCAGTCTACAATGCTCTGATGCTCCTGCATTAATTTTAATATAACCTGCTTCATGCGATCTACCCGAGTTTCTGTGTTCATGGCATGTTTTTCCAGGTCACACACTTTAGTTTCTAAATCTACTACTGTATCCTTTAACTCAGCATGCATTGTCTGAATTTGAGCTTTGAACTCTTGGAGGTCATCCAAGACTGGCATTCACTGACAGTGCTGAGTCTGCTGAACTGGTAGCCACCATGTAGCCCATATTACTCACCCACTGAGACATGGCCAAAAGGGAAAAGGTAGAGATCATAGAATGGCTGCTGTTTTTTCATTACCTGCCTCCTCCCATCAGTAATGTACAGTAAACTTCTAATCTAAGTTTTGTTTTTCAAAATAATGCTAACATAGACACCAAACTGGAAGCTATTTTTATCGATAAGGACAGGGGTCCATTCCTACTTCTCCATACTGGGCAGCAATGTCACAGGAAGTCCTCAAATGTATTTGTTTTCAATCATTTTAAAGTATTGAACTTGGAAGGAGTTTTCAATCAACCGTAAGGGTTCACTTTTTTCTTTCCTTTATCTGACAAATGATTGCATGCTTGTTTGATTGATTCATAGAAACATAGAAACATAGAAGTTGACAGCAGATAAGGACCGCAAAGCCCATCCAGTCTGCCCATTTCTTTTTCTACCTTATAAATGTGCCATCGGCCTTTGCTCTGTCAGTGGCCTATCTATTCATACTCATTTGTATTGCTCCCTTATGCCTATCCCATGCCTGTTTGAAGCCCTGCACTGTATTCATAGCCACTACTTCTTGAGTAGGCCATTCCGTGCATCCACCACCCTTTCTGTGAAAATAATTTCCTCCATTCCTTAATTGGCCCCCCTCTAATCTCATGCTGTGTCCTCTTGTCCTGCTATTTTTCTTATATTTAAACATGTTAGACGCTTTCACCTTGTTAATGCCCTTAGGTGTTTGAATGCCTCGATCATATCACCTCTCTCCTCTTTGCTCAAGGGTATACATATTGAGCTCTGTTAATCTGTCCTCATATGTCTTCTGATGCAGTCCCTGCACCATTTTGGTTTCCCTTCTCTGGACTGCCTCAATTTGGTTAATGTCCTTGTGAAGGTGTGGCCTCCAATACTGCACTCAGTACTCCAGATGGGGCTTAACCAGTGTCTTGTAAAGAGGGATTATTACCTCCCTCTTACGACTTGTGATACCCCTACTAATGCACCCTAACACCCCCTAGCCTTACCTACTGCTTTAGAGGTCTGCTTGGATGATTTCGGGTCATCAGTGATGATGATGCCCAAGTCTCTTTCTTCCTTTGTGACTGCTAGCAACTCCCCTCCCAGCCTATAGGTGGCTTCAGGGTTTCTCTTCCCTATGTGCATGATCTTGCACTTCTTTGCATTAAATCCCAGTTGCCACTCTTCTGACCATTTTGCTAGTTTATCCAGATCTCTTCTCATTCTGCCCACCCCATCTGGATCATCTACTCTGTTGCAGATCTTGGTGTCATCTGCAAACAGACAAGCCTTACCCTCTAGTCCATCTGCAAGGTCACTAATGAAGATGTTGAAGAGGACTGGCCCCAGGACTGATCCCTGAGGTACTCCACTTGTGACTTGCATCTCTTCTGACTGTATACCATTTACCACCACTCTCTGTTTTCTGCCTGTCAACCAGTTTGCCACCCAGTTGACCAACTTCTGACCCACCCCAAGCCTACCCAGCTTATTTATCAATCTTCCATGTGGAACAGTGTCAAAAGCTTTGCTGAAGTCAAGGTAGGCTACATCAACTGCTCCCCTTGGTCCACCACTCTGATTACCCAGTCAAAGAAATCTATGAGATTAGTTTGACAGGACCTTCCTTTGTAAACCCATGCTGTCTTGGATCCTGTGCCCTATGGATTCCAGGTGTTGCACTATCCTTTCCTTAAGGAGTGCCTCCATAATCTGCCCACTACTGAGGTAAGACTGACTGGTCTGTAGTTCCCTGCCTCCTCCCTGCTACCACTTTTGTGGAGCAGGATCACATGAGCCCTTCTCCAGTCTTCTGGGACCTCTCCTGTGCTCAGAGACTCACTAAACAGTTCTGCTAATGGCTCTGCTATTTCCACCCTTAGCTCCTTAAGTACCCTGGGATGTATGCCATCAGGTCCCATTGCCTTCACCCTGAGCTTAGCAAGCTCTTGTAGGACACTTTCTTTTGTGAAGGGAGTAGTGCTCACCTTCCTCCCCCCTGTGTCCATGGTGCTGAGCTGTGGGCCCTGCCCTACCTTCTCTTCAGTAAATACTGAGCAAAAGTATCTATTTAGGATAGATGTTTTTACAGGGTCCTCCTCCTTCTCACATGCTACCTTTTCTCCATTATCATTCAATCAATCAAATCAATCAATCAATCAAATCTTTGTCCAGGTGAACATCGTTGAGCAAGGCTCATTTGCAAGATGGACCTGGTAAGGTCAAGGTTCAATTTACATGAAATATAGCATTCAGAGTATGCACAACTTTGAGAAGACAGAAGTGAGAGTAATACAACAAATCCTAGAAATATGACAATCGGAATATACACAATTTTGAGAAGACAGAAATGAAACAATATATCAAATACAGAACACATAAATTGATATGTTAGAAAAACAAGGATATAATACATATATACACGATTCATGAGGTAGCCAGATTGCTAAAATAGGTAATGGGAGACACTTTAATACTGTCACATTTTGATGAAGGGATGAAAGTATCAGAGAATTCCTTAGAAAAATTATTAAACTAAGATGACAGGATGTATTGATAGCCTGAAGATGTGACTCCAAAGGAGGGTTCATGGCTGGTGGAGTTGGCAGCATGTATACCTGAAGTAATGGTCAGGGGTAGGGAACAGGGTGGGGGGGAATCATAAGAGTTGGTGCAATAAGGGGATCTAGAGTAGGTCTGGGGGAAGAGGAGAGGGTTAGGCTGGAGAGGTAGGAGCTGAGAGTGTTAAAGGATTAAAATATTAAGGGTATAGAGAAATGATTAAGGCACTGGTTTGTGAACTATGAGGTAACTTCACAAAGGGTGCTAGTAAGCTTGTCCTATCTATCTATAAATGGAAGGTTAATCTAGTGTTGATGGAAGCAGTTACATTTTCTTTGAAAATCCTATTATATAGATATTTGAAGAGCTGTAATAGATATAATCTTCTTCACTTTCAATGTCTTCTGCATTGTGTTCCATAGAGTGGATAACACATAGCTAACTGCATATCTGCCATGTCGGGAGTGGAATTTAGGCACCTTGAGGGTAATGAGGTTCAGACTTCTTAATGCATAACTACTTGATGTGGCTTGTAGAAAACAGTCAGAGATATATTTTGGAAGCTGCTGCGATATTGCTTTGTAGGTCCATAGTATTGCATTTCTAGCTCTTCTAGATTGAAGCAAAGTCCATCCCACTGCAGAGTATAGAAGGCAGTGGTGAGTGCTGTAAGGTAGGTCTGTGATGAACCTCAAGACTCTGTGATATAGTGTATCTATTTTGTTCAGACATACAGTAGGGCAGCTACTATATAAGAAGTCAGCATAATCTAGTACTGAGAGGAAAGTGGCCTGGACCATCTTCTTTTTTGAATCACTTGTAAGGAAGTGCTTTATTCTGTAGTAAAGTCCAAGTCTTTGTCTGAGTTTTTTTAGCAGTTCTTCCAAATGGTCTAGGTAGTCTAACCTATTATCTAGCCATACCCCCAGATATTTGAATTTTGTGACATAATCAGGGTTTTCACCAAGGGCAGTGGATAATTTAGGAAGGTCGAAAGGGATAGAGTATCCTGTCTGCACCTGAGGGGAGAAAAACATTGCCTTGTTTTTTTTTTGCATTCAATAGTAGTTTCTTTCCTAGCAGTTGATGTTGCAGCAGGTCGAATTCTGCTTGTAATTCTTTGCAGACTGTTACAGGAGAAGAGTGACTGATGTACAGTACTGTATCATCAGCAAACAGGTGTACAGTGGCTTTGGTAAGATTTAAGTCGATGTTGTTGATATATATTGCAAATAGGATAGGGCCAAGGATAGATCCTTGTGGTACTCCTCTTTGAAGTGGTCTGAGTGGGGATATATCTCCTTCTGCCTTTACCTGCTGAGTTCTTCCTGAAAGATAATTATTAAACCATCTAATGGATTTGGTGTCAAGTCCAACTGACCTCAGTGATGAGAGGAGTAGGTCGTGGTCAACCGTATCAAAGGCCTTACTTAGATCTAAGAAAACAGCACATACACAATTTTTTTGTCCAATTCAAGTTGCTGAGTCATTGGTGACTTTTGCAAGAGCTGTAATGGTACTGTGTTTTGCTCTGAAACCAGATTGCGCTGGGTTTAGAAGATTGTTAGCTTCTAGGTATTCCCTTAACTGGTGTCACAATTTTTTCAAGTAATTTGGACAATACGGAAGAATGGAAATTGGTCTGTAGTTATTGAGGTCTGTGAGGATCCCGGTTTCAGTAGTGGAATAACTTGAGCGGTTTTCCAGATTGTGGGATATCTCCTGACTGTAGTGAGAGGTTGAACAGATGTGTCACTGGTACTGCTAAAACATGTATGGCAATTTTTATGAAGTAGGGGTCAAGGGAGTCAGAACCTGCACTTTTTTTTGTATCTAACTGTAAGATTAGCTCTTCAACTTGCTTCAGCGTGGCTGGTGTGAAGGAGAAAGTGGAGCCGGTCACTCTTGCGTCAGAGTTATTAATCCCTAGTTGCAATCTCAGTAGGTTGGCTGGAGAGGAGTCAAATGCTAGCCCAGCAGTAGTAAAGTGATTATTAAAGGCTTCCAGGACTTCTATTCTGTCAATGATGGTTCTATTTCCACTATGTAATTTTTCTGGAAGTAGGTTGCTTGTGACATGGCCAGTTATATCTTTTATAGTGTTCCAAAATTTGGCAGGGTTGTGGTATGATAAGTCTAGTTCAGCCATGTAATATGCAGCTTTTGTGTCTCGCACTTTCTTGGTGCAGAGATTCCTAGCTTTTCTGAACTGCTCCCAGTCAGTGGCTAACTTAGTTTTTCGAGCCTTCTTCCAAATCTTGTCCCTGTTGAGCAGGGTGGATTTAAGATCTGAATTGAACCAACGACAGGTTTTATTTTTGATACGTAGTTTAGAAACTGGTGCATGGGTGTTTAGAGCACTTGTGATGATATCATTTAAAATACCATGTGCAATCTCCGTTGTGTTCACTAAATAGAACTCTTGCCATCTTGTGGAGTGTTTGATATCATCCAGGTATGCACTGATGTTGAATTTCTTTTTCGATCTCCTCAGCATGAATTTTGTAGGGGATGAAGGCTTACATGCTGTCCTAATTGCTGCAATAGTACAATGATCACTGATGTCATTGAACAGTACTCCAATGTGTGAGAAGAGGTGGGGTTTACTCACTAATAGTACGTCCAATAGCGTATTGTTTTTAGGGTTCTTTTTGTTTACTCTAGTAGGTTCATTTATAAGCTGTGTAAGCCCATGCATGTCACAGAATGATGTTAGTGGTGCAGCTGCCTTAGAAAGCCAGTTTAGGTTTAAGTCGCCTATGATTATGGTTTCTTCATTCCCTTCTGAGATCAAGTCACCCAAATAGGATAGAATCTTAAGGCCAGCTGAGGGAGGTCTGTAATAGCCGATCAATTGTAGCGAGGTAGTGTTGGAGAGAGCTATTCTGAGGGATAGGCACTCGAATTCTTTTGCCATAGAAGAAGAGTCAAGACAAGTTGCAGATAGGTTGGCCTTTACATAGATTACTACCCCACCTCCTCTTGTATGTCTATCAGCTCTGAATGTTTGATAGTCAAGTTAATGTCTCTGTCAGCTGTGTCAGGCCTAAGCCATGACTCAGACACTACCAAATGTCAGGTAGTGTATGGCTAGCAGCTTGGAGCAATGTGATTTTTTAGTAGACTACATACATTAATATGTAGAAGGCTTAGCCCTTTAATCTTTACTAATTCTGATGGTGCAGAGATAGTCCCAGGTGGCCCAGGGTTAAGTTCCACGTTCCCTGAACAGATTAGTAATAGCAGTAGTAATTTCATAATTGCCGCCAGAGATAGGGTATAGGATCTTGTAGATGCATTTTTTATTGGTTTTTTTTTTTTTTTATTTTGTTGGAATCTTAAATGCCATCCGGGTTCGGTCCTTTGGCATCTTGTAATAGAAAAGATTAATACTTTAACTGAAATAAGTGTGGAATGTATTTCTGTATACAGTTGGTGACAGTCACCAAACAGGTATACAGCCGACTGTGTCCCTCCATAGTAGCTGTTAAGTGTGTAAGATCGTATTAGTGGGATGTCATAGAAACATATCCAGTCTCTTGGGACTGCTATGTAATTGCAGCAGGAGAAGAACGATATCGTATCACTTTGCATTGTATCCTGTGGATGACTGCATCTTTTACTGAATTCCAGTACTATGAGTAATACAAAAAGGCACAAGGAAAGTTCCCCATTATGAGGTGACCAGAGGTTCTATAAGAATATCATGTGAGATACTGAGTAATTGCTTATTCCGTTGGCGGTGATGCTAAGTGGTTGCTCAGACTAAGTGTCAGCAATATAGACAGTGTGAAGGGTAATAGTGATCCACTATATGTGATCAGCAAGGGATGTGTGGCAGGCTATAGGTCAGCAAGGCGTAGGCGTGGTTTTAGATTGTTGGCGGAAAGTGACTACTAATAAAGTCCACAAGGGGAAGGGGGGTGGGCTAAAAGTTGCGGCTTTGCCGTACCTTTGAAGGAGGGTCTCTCCGGCTCTATGGAGCTCAGCGCCGGCTGGAGGTGCCGCCCGCCCGCTGGCGGCATCTGGTCTCAGCGCTCAGATAGGGGCGCTCAGCGAGGGTCTTCCTCTGGGGAGACAAGAGAGAGCGCAGCTTGACTTTAACTCTTTTTTGACTCTGGCATAAGCAGAGCAGCAGGGGGGCCAGAAATTAGCAACTGAAAGGCCAGGGAGGGGGCTAAGGCGCCGAAGCGTCTGGCTACCAACAAATTAGGCACAGGAAGGCTGTAATCACTTCATCCCAAATCACACCTGACACAGTTTTCCCCACCCCACAATTACAGTGTTCAGCTCTTTTTCTGTAGGTTTAAACAATCAGTGCCCCAACAAACGTTTCCAAATAAAAAAACAGAATTTTTAGCAGAGAAGAAGCCAGGAGCAACGGGGACCAATCGAACAAAGCCTCGGAAGGCGCTCGCTTTCCGACTGGTTGCGGCTTTGCCGTACCTTTGAAGGAGGGTCTCTCCGGCTCTATGGAGCTCGGCGCTAAGCAATACCCCCTCTGGACTTTCTCCTTTCACTAATCTATCTATAGAAAGTCTTGTCACCTTCTTTACTGTTCGTGCTAGTGTTTCCTCAGTTTGGGACTTTGCCTGCCTTACTGCCTTCCTGCTTCCCTTAGGGCAGTTTGGTGTACCTCTATCTTCATCCCACTGTGTTCCCTTATATTTCCTGAAGGCCAGCCTTTTGGCTCTGACCTTTTCTGCTACTGTATTTGAGAACCAAAGTGGTTCCTTCTTCTTTGCACTTCCTTTTCTGTCTAACACAATGGGATGTTGCTTCAAGTATTGCATCCTTAATGCTTGCCCACTTTGCCTGTACCCCTCACCTGTGTTTCTTTTTGCCAGGGCTAGCTTAACTCTGTTGGCCATCTTATCAAAGTCAGCCCCTCTGAAGTTCCATATTTTTGCCTTGGAATGGGATGATTTAGATGTAGTAGCCAAATTGAACCATACCATTTGATGGTCACTGGCCCCCAGGTGACCTTCTACCTGGAGATCTGTGATCCCTTCCCTGTTAGTCAGTACTAGATCTAGGATAGCTCTGTCTCTTGCGGGTTGTTGTACCAGTTGTTTGAGGCCCTCCCCCTGCAGGGAATCCACCATGTGTCTAGTTCTGGCAGATGTTCCTGCTGGTATTGACCAATCTCTATCTGGCATGTTGAAGTCTCCCATTATCAGAACCTCCCCTTTAGCTGTCATGTTTTGTATATCTTCTAACAGTAATGTGTCTATGTTCTCCCCCTGGTCTGGGGCCCGTAGACAACCCCGGTTCTTATGGCTGTCCCATTTCCTGTTTCCAGGGTGATCCACAGTTCTTCTGGCTCCTTATGTGTATTCTGAATTTCTGTAGTTTTGATATTTTCATTGACATACAGGGCCACTCCTCCCTAGGATTCAGTTGTTTATTTAGATTTTCTTGGCCAGATAAGCACACTAGATAATTTCAGTGCCTTTTTTCAGGTACAACCTGGGAGTTACATAGTAAAAGCAATGTGATAATCATCAAAGAGAGTTAAAATGATCTTCTGTTTGCTGATCCTCCAAGAATGTATGTGCTTGAGTTTCCTTAGCACTGATCAGTATGGGCTATTGGGGAGAAAGGGGTCCACGAGATTCCAGGGAATCTTTCTGCCATGTGTTGCATGGCTATTAGGGAGAAGGATGAGCAACCCTTGCGTAGTGCTAAATGCAAGGTTTCTACAGTGTTTAACAGTGCTACAATGGCTACAGAGGGACCACCACCCCAGAACAAAATCCTTCCTCATCTAACCACACTCCCTGTCACTTGATCACCCTTACTGGCCTAGTATTAGTTACCCTCCACAATCAACCACACTCCATGCCACTTGACTACGCATTAGGGCCAGAGACCTATGCCCTCTCCACTGCCAATCTCTCTCCTTCAGCAGGACCTGCCTACATCTGAGGTGACAACCCTTTCTATAGCTCAACCATACCATCCCCAGCACCTCACCGGCCAACCACTCTAACTACTAATGATCCACCACTCCAGATCATGCTCCCTCCCCATCCAACCACACTCCCTGTGGTGTCTTTAGGGAGCCCATGGGGAATGATGGTGTTGAGGGGATGAGGTGTTCAGTTTGACAGTGGAAAAAGTTGTTAAGTGGTATGGAGAAGGATGTGTCTGGTGGGTCAGGAAGGGCAGTGTCTGGGGAGGGAGGTGTCTGGAGGATCAGATAGAAATGTCCAGGGGGGCTTAGGAGGGACTGAGGATGTTGGGGGAACTGTTTAGAGACCATGGTGATTTGGGGGACTGTGAAGAGAGCAAGGGTGTTGTGGGGACTGTGGAGGATGGGAAGGGGCATGGAGGAAGGGGGTAGTTAGTGTCAGGGGCATGGAGTGAGAGGGTAGTGTCAGGGACTATGGAGGGAGGGGTGGGTAATGTTGGGGGCTGTAGATATTGCCAAGGACTGTGGAAAGAGGGGTCACTGTTAGAGGCAGAGAAGAGAGGTGGGACTAGAGTTGAGGGGACATGGAGGGAGCAGAACCAGTGTTGGGGGCAGTGGAAGGAGGTGGGGCTAGTATCTGGAAATTCAGAAGGAGAGGTAGCTTTTGTCAGGGCTAAGGAGGGAGGGTGCTAGTGCCTGAAGTTGTGTGTGTGTGTATGGGGAGGCAGTTATCTGGACCAACTTAGAGTGGTGTGTGTGTGTGTGTGTGTGTGTGTGTGTGTGTGTGTGCATGTGTGTGTGTATCAGGGGTCTAAGTGGTGGTGTCTAGGGTGACCATGCAGGGACGGTATGTGTCAAGGGTCTTAGTCTCAAATGACCATAGAGAGAGGGGGTGTCAGGAACCCATTTAGTGGGGGGTGTGCAAGGTTGTGGAGGAAGGGTGTGTCAGTGGTTGGGAAGCGAGTTTGGGGCTATAGTTGTTGGGGGTGTTTGGGGCAGTGGAGTGGGAGGGTTGAGTGTGGGAGGCCATAGAGGAAGGGTGTTCTGTGGGCTCCAAATGGAGGGGATGTCCAGGGTTACTAGGCTGTGGGGGGCTAGAGGAACAGGCAATGCAAGTTCGGTTTCAGACCAGCCCACAGCACTACTACAGCCCTAGCTTCAGTTACAAATGACTGGCTCCTTGCAATGGATAAGAAACAAGTCAGAAGAGCTGTCTTCCTGGATCCCAGTAAAGCTCTTGACACAGTCGATCACGCTTTACTCCTTGACGCACTACACTGACATGTCATCTCTGACCCTGCGCTGTCATGGTTCAACAGCTACATGACAAATAGACTACAGTAAGTGAAAGTGGATATCTCCCTCTCCCCGCTCCTTCCTCCTATGAAAGAAGTACCACAAGGCTCGATCCTCAGACCTCTCCTGTTTATGTAATATATCAATACCATTGGAAATAACATCAACAAAGCAAAATGATACCTGTTCTCAGACAACACAGTGATATATATATATATATCCAGCCCATCTATAGCTAAAACCTACATGGAACTCCAGTCCAAATTTGATCTCCAGCTCTGCCTTGCACAGTTCAAACATCTATTAAATGCAAAAAAAAAAGAAAAAAGTCATGTACTTCTATTCCAACCATCAGACTACTATACAAAGTGAGTTCATATCCCCACCCCCCCCATAAAGACACTCTTTGAAGACAATCTCGAGGTAGTTAACAAATTTAGACACCTAGGTTGTGATTTAGATCAACACTTAGCGTTCTCTGCCCATATCGCCTCCCTTGCAAAAAAACTTCAGCAAAGAGTTGGCTTCTTCTACAGGAACAAATCCCTTTTTGCCACTAAAGCCAGGCTACGATTGGTCCAGACAACTTTCATCCCACTCCTCGACTATACTGGCATTCTATAGAGTCAATGTTCAGACTCCCTGTTACACCAATTAAATACACTCTACCATAAAGTGATAGGATTAATTTCAAAGGCCCACCATTGCACACATCACTGTGACCTATATGCCTCCTTGGGTTGAACTTCCTTATCTACTAGACGGTTCATCCACTTTCACACCTGGCTCTACAAAGCCCTTCTGTTAACCCCTACCCCCATTATATCTAATCTCTTTAGGCATACAACCTGGTTATATCTCTTATGTAGTAACTCTTACATTATATTAGATGTCCCTAGCACCTGCTCCCTCTTCAGAGGAATGGTTATAAGCCATGATCTCCCAGCTACTTGGAACAAAGCCCAGCCTAGCCTCAAACTGCAAAACCTAATCCCCCTGAGCAGCTTCAAAAAACTAATCGATAGCAAATTATGTGACTGCTGTGTATGCCACTGGCCAGTTGTCAAGCACCTCACTTTTTCCTTAAATAAGTGGCAATCTCTTTCATCTCAAGCTTTCCTTCCAATACCCACCTTTACCCACCTATACCTTCCCCACTTCTCTCATCCCTCCCAGCATCACTATCAACCATCTTGACCTTGCCTTCCTACCTACCTATATATCTCTCTCCGTACACCATTCTCCCTGACTCACCTACCCCCAGCTCTACTTGACCACTCTCTCTGATGTCACCCTCAAGTATTCTTCCTGACTTTGCTTTCCTACCTTCCCCTGACTCCATGATGTAATCCTTAATATTAAAAAGTGTATCTGACTGCTCAATGTTTTACCATGTATTATTATGTATTACCAGTCTTATGAATTGCAAAGTTCTAACTTGAATAGAGTACTATTGTAAATATTTTCTCTTCTCTTGGGTGTTTTCTCCTTGTATTTTTCTTCTTTATATATATTGTATATCACCTATATTGTAGATGTCTTATGTATACTAATTGTCTATTCAGGACCTCCTTGTAGATGAGCCTGCTCATTGGTGGGTTTTTCCTGCCAATAAACTTGAACTTGATCTTGGGCTAGAAGGTCGTGAGTTCTAGTTCCACATTGGGATAGTGTTCATACCTTAAATGCTGGCACCAGAGTGCAGTACTGGGGGGGTGCTGTCCTGTTGGAATGCGCCATCCTTTGGATGAAACACTAAACTGGGGTCCCTTCTACAAGTCCCTGGTGCTGTCTTTGTGGGTGCCCAGGGAGAAGTAAAAGAACGTAAGGCACTTTTCGCAAGAGCAGGGGAATTTTATGGACAAAATATCATAATACAGGAACATCATACAATATCACACAAATCAAGATATGGGGCAGGAATAAGAGAGGTCCGCTGCAAGCTGCATCAATGGCAGCTTGCAGTGACGTGCCTTACACCCCAGCCTGTGCACCCTATTTAGGATCCTAGCAGGTGCAGCATTCTGCATCCTGCAACTTGCGGTAGCTGCATATGGTAGGGCGCAGCACCGGGAATGCCACAGGCCGCAGGACAGCAGTTGTGATGGGAGAGGGCCACCATGACACCCCCATGCCCAACTCCAAGGCCTTATATGGTATGGGTGCCAGCCCCAGCCCCCTTGCCATGGACCCCCCCCAGAACATGGACCCTGACCTGCCCTGGTGGCCCAGTGGTCCCCCACCCACCCAACACACACACCCAGTGGGTGCATTGGCGACTGGCTCTGGTGGTGAGGGAGGGCTGTGCCAGTCACCGCCGGGGTATTGGAGTGTGTGGGGGGCTCTCACTGTGGGGTGGGGGCCACTAGATTACTAGGGGATTCCCGGGATGGTGGGGGATCATGCCCCAGAGCATGGGGGCTCACAATGTGTATGTGTGGGGTCTGGGCATTGGGGACATCCCACACATCCTGCCTGGCATGGTGCATGCCATGCCTGGGACCTGGAGCCCATGGGGAGTCCATAACCCACAGAGGTTGTGGGGCTGGGGTACAGTGGCTACCTCCAGTGAACAGCAAAGACCAGTTAGACCACCTTTTTGTTGGCATAATTGGATGTTTGCTGGTGGTTGTCTCTGAATCCCATCAGTGGGTGTAGTGGCCACCCTACCTGAATAGGGTGCAAATGCTGCCAGAAACCCCCTTCCGCCATGTCGAAAGGGGGTTTCAGGTTCATAGGTGCTGTTGGGTGCAGGCAGCCTGCTGCATGTCGCAAGCTGCCTATGTGAATCCCACGGGGACACAACGCAGGATGCAAGTGTGACTTACACCTGATTTTCCAATGCAAGTTGCCTTGCGTCCTGCATTGGCTTCTCTGAATCCGGCCCACAGAGTCATAGCATTAATAAGCATAATATAAGTAAGCAAAAAAAACAGAGGAGAAAACCATCATCAGGAAGGTGTTTCACCTAAATGACATATATTTCTATACAATAATGTCTTCTATATCCATAGTTCAATATCTTGTTTTATATGTCTTTAAATCCTTCCCCTAATATTAGACAAAAAACATAAACAATTTTGCCACTAGGTTTGAAACTTTGTCCTGGAGAGTTTTATTTCTTCCACCTTATAACTATGTAGTAGACTGCTGGTAACTAGTAACATAAGTAGAGCAGCTGTGTGCTCCTTCTGCCGTAACAGTAGTGTACATCGGGCCTGCCACATGTAAAACCTACCTAAGGCAAAAATCACCCTAAGTGTACTAGGATGAAATTTCTTCTTCCTAGAAGGGAATAATCCTAGGATTACCATACCATAGGTGATAGGGTATAAAGCATCCTCTCCCCATGGACTGGATTCACAAAAGGCAACTCAGGATGCAAGGCAACTTGTGTCAGAAAAAATGGTGCAAGTAGCACTTGCGTCCTGAGTTGCAGCATAGTGGGGTTCACAAAAGCAGCCGGTGACATGCTGCAGGCTTCCTGCACCCAAGTGGTCTAATGCACCTGAAACCCCCTTGTGACATAGCATAAAGGGGTTTATGGCAGCAGTTGCACCCTATTTACTAAAGGTGGCTGCTACGCTCCACATCAGGATTCAGAAATAACCCCTGGTGGACATCTGTCAAAGGCCACTTATGCCAGGTATGAGGTGGTGTAAGTGGTCTTTGCCATCCACAAGGAGTTGCCACTGTGCCCCAGTGCTACAGCCTCTGTGGGCTACAGCCCCCCAACAGCCCCAGTTCCCAGTTATGGCACCCATTGTGCCTAGATGGGTGTCTGAAACACCCTCATTTGCCCAGAGCCCCCACACATGTCCAGAGTTGCCCAAATGCCCACTTCTCTCCCACATGCTCTGGAGCAAGATCCCACCTCCATGGCAGGTCCAATATGGTCCTGCTACTCTAGTGGCCACCCCACCTCCCAGCAGTGCCAACACACCCTACTCCTCCCCACCCCACCTGGCTGGCAACTGGCACAGCTCACCTCTCACCACCATGGCCATCCATCGACTGAGCTTTGCTGGGATCGCGTAGATTAAGCATAGGTGCTATGTAAATGACAGCCACTGTCATTCACAGAGAGCATATGATTACTGCACGCACTCCTGGCAAAGCTCAGTCAGTGACTGGCAATGGTGTTGAGAGGTGGGCTGTGCCAGTCGTCGACTTGCCCTCTGGGTGTGTGTGTGTGGGGGGCTGGCACCACTGGGGGGTTGGGGGACCACTGGGCCACTAGGGCAGTTAAGGGTGTTTGGAGAGGTATTCATGTCAAGGGTGATCGGAGCTGGGGCCCACACCATACAGGGCTCGGGGGCAGGCATGGGGTACTACGGCTCCTGTCAGCTGATGCTTCTTCTGCTATCCCATCCTATAACTGCAACATACCTGGGAGCTCGCGCCGTCTCTGCTTCCATAAGCTCCGCAGGTCACAGGACGCAGGCTCCTGGACCCTGCTCATTTCTGCATCAGGCGCAGGGTCCAAGATGCAGGGGCCATTGCCGCAAGCTGCCATTGTCACAGCCTGTGACAAACATTTGTGAATCTGGCTGCATGTGTCTAAAGATAAGCCCAAGAAGGCATGGGAGAAAGGACATTCAAAGTAAAAATGAGTTATTGTTTATATCTGTGATGGTCATGAGGAGTGGGGGCACATTCTCTCTTCCACTGGCTTATGTTTATGCGTGTTGCCTATACCAAGGTGACCATGGCAAGAGAGAAAACAGATGTCCCAGTATTTCACAGGGATCCTTGTGTCTGTTAAGTGCAAAAACACATTATGCAAATTCTCCTCAGTGCAACCAAATAGTTGGGGGGCCACATAGTACCACTCCCATAAAATTTCAGCATACAATTTTTTCCATGTAGTAAGAATGATAAATTCTGTGGTTAATTCCCATTGTCTCATTTTAGTAAAGGTTGGTTTAAGGAAGGAAGGTAGGTTAAACTTTTAAGGGTAGAGAGGAACCAAGTAGGGCTCTTCGTTCCATTTCTCTTTAATTGTTGTAATCCAGGTGGCCAGCATCAAGAACCAAACTGGAAATGCCCCTTTTAAAATTTGGGAAATATTATATTTTATAAACAAACTGTGGAAGAAAACAACAGGGTGTAGCATTCTAATCCCTCCAAAGCAGTTATCATGATATAACACACTCTGCTTAATTGGGTTGAGCCTACTGCCCCAAAACCCCTGGAAGAAAGTATTCATAACTTTTGTTTCCAGGGTGAATGAGAGAGGAAAAATATATGCCACATGTGAAAATAAAAGTGGTAAAACCAAGGCTTTTAAAGGTACATCCTCTTTCTCTTTGAGATGGTGTGTTGTTTCCATGTGGCTATCACACTCACGGCTTTATTAATAGAGTGATTCCAATTTAGAGAGATGTTGTCCTGGCTGCAAAAAAAAGGTCCAAAATCTTTATTGGTACAGTAGTTCTGAGTCCTGAATATTCGCCACCTTTGGGGGACGGTTACTAGCAGTGCAGAAGTCCATGTACAGGGCTCTACCTTTAGAAATGTTGAGCCTTGACCCTGATGGAAGTTCAAACTGTGATATCACAGGTGTCAATACCGTTTCCATAATATCTGAAGTCATGAATATGCAGATATTGTCAGCATAAGCACTTACTACTGGTGCTTCAATCCCATCTAAGAACTTTAGTCTAGGGATAGTGCTAGCCTGTAGTCTCCTTAGCAAGGGGTCAATCTGAAAGGTGTAAAGTATGGGTCTTAATGGACACTCCTGTCTGACTCTTTTAGTTGCAAAAAGAGCAGTTCCTGGGATAAAATTTATGTATGGCAGCACCCAGGCCTGTTGGTATAAGAGTTGTTACCAGTGTATGAATTTTCTGGGCATGTGATATGTTTCCAGTACCTGGTAAAGGTATGCATGGTCCCCACAGTCCAAGGCCTTCTTCTGGTACAGTGATATTACTAGACCAGAAGATTCACGGCATGCCCCTTCAGAGACTATATCCTGTATCATAACCAGGTTATGAAACAAAGACTGCCTTGCTATTGCACAGGTCTGAGCTGGAGATATTAAATTTGGGGCTACTAGCGCTAAACGCTTCAGAAATATAGTTGCCAAGATTTTATAGTCTACATTTAAGAGACTTATAGGCCTCCAATTCTGAAGATTGTTCCTGCCTCTTTTTTTGAATAATAGGGTCAACAGAGAGTGAGCCATACCATGCAGGAGCCGTGTTTCCTGTAATATAACGCTAAACTCTATGGCCAAAACCAGAGTTTTGTAAAACTCCACAGTTAGACCATCCAACCCAGGTAATGTCTTCATTCTTAGGCCTGCAATAGCCTCCTTAGTTTCTCCCAAAGTAATATGGGAAGTTAATCTTACCTGCAGATCCAAAGGGATGTCAAGTATATTTAAATCATCAAGCAAGTCATCCAGCTGTGTTGCAGATGATGGGGAGCCAAACATGTCTTAAAGATAGGCTTGCGCAATGTCCTGGACATGTTTTGGGTTGTCTTGCACCTGATCAGAGGTTTTATTATAGACAGAGTCCATCCTAGTAGAGTGTACTCTATCTTCACAGACTTAAAAATGTCTGCAACAGGTTTTTGGCCTTCAGTGCCATATTTGGCTTCCATTTTTAAGGATTCTGCCCTATTATATTGATATGCAGACATTTTTGCTTTTATCTTATCAATGTCGGCCAAGTTATTAATACCTAAAGAATAGGCACCAGAGATCAACTTAAACAGCTTTTTCCTTAGCTGTAAATATCTGAAATATGCAGATGTTTATGTGATATGAGCCCATTTCTTAAAAGATGTTTGTAACTCCTTTTTAAAATCAGACCACCAGTCTGTCACAGAGTCACAAGCTTCAATGACAGACACATGTGCTCTGATAAATTTGCAGCATTGATGTACTAATACAAGGTCCTGTAGTAATGTGCTGTTCAACTTCTCTGAGGTTTAGATTTTGAAGCAGCCATGGGTAAATTACATTGAATAAAAACCGTCACATGGTCTGAGGTCTCACAAGGGGTAGTCAGTGCCTGGGAGACCTGCAATTGTTTTGATAGAAAAATGTAGTCTATACTAGTTGCCAAATGGCCTCTAACATATGTTTTGACTCTTATATGAATTTTCTCATAGAAACCATTCACTAGCCCTGCAGAGCTGATGATGGAATTTAGCTTTTTTCTGAGAGAGCCCTCCAATTGTTTTTTGGGGGAGGCTACAATTGAAGTCACCTGCAAAAATAAGAGAATGGGCAGTGTGTAAAAAAGGTTGTATTGTACAAAAAAGAGCAGATCATGCTGCAATTCCCTCAGGGGCATATATATTAATCAATCAGAAGGAAACTGTAGCAAATGAATCATCCAACATTAGCGCCCTGCCCAGATAAATTTCTACAATCTTGTGAACCTTAAAATCAAAACCCCCAAAAAGAATGCCCACACCATCACATAAATAAGTTCCTTGAGATCAATATGAAACCCCTAACTCCCATCCTTCTTTTACCGAGCCGATTTCATAAAGTTTTGAGGCGTGTGTCTTGAAGGAAAATAATATTCTCCAGAAGCCCTTTTAAATATTACAGGGTCGTTATACTTTTCTTTTATGACTTGATAGTGCATACGTTCAAAGTCACAAAAGACAGAAGCTGCCCCCCCCCAGATACATGAGAAGGAAAACAAAAAAAGAGAAAGGAGGAAACTACTGAGTCTGTTTAGCTACTCATTTGTATCTTTTGAGGCACTTCTAAGTTTCCTTTGAGGAGCAGTGTCTCCCCCTTCTTTTTGAGAATCTGAAGAGACGTCCGTTCTAGAAGATGCAAAGGAGGAAGTGTCAGAGGCCTCCCCCTCGTCCTCAGTATCACCCCAATTTCTTTTTTTGGATAGTGCAGAGAATCTATTTCTTATGGTTATGGATTTTTATAGGGAAAATTTCCCTGCTTTCTGTAATAGGGTGTGGGATAAGTGACAATGCCAGAGACAAAATATTCAGTTTGGTACTCACACTAACTTCATGTGGCCCATTCATTCAAAAATAAATTAAATTCAGGCTCCTCTTGAGCTTTTAATTTCCAAAACTTAAAGTAAGAAGCTTCTTATTTAAAATAAACAAACAAAAAAAAACAAAGTAAATAACTCAGTATAGCAACAGAGCTTCAGTATCCCCACACGGAATACTGCCACAGAGTGGTGTCTACAAACAGATAGAACCACTGTCATCTGTGTAATCTGCCTATCTGTCTGTTTCTCTGTCATTTCTCTTTATATAATGCTGAGAGAATGACATCATCAGTCACATGATCCGGCCCTAACAATAATACATGAAATAAACCTATTATAATACAAAAATATGGGGTGCCACACAGAAATATACTTTTATTCTTACAATAATAATTTAGAACATAATATATCATACTCAAAAGACTATTGGCAAAATAGTATTTGGCAGTGAATATGAAAGGGCTAATTATGTTCTATGTTACCTCCTACTTTCTGTGACCTCATATGCTGTTGGGACTATAAGACTAGCCCACTAGAGGGCCGCTGGACTTTAAGAAACAGTCAAGCACAAAGAAAGCAAAAGGATCAGTCCCTCAGTATGTTTAAGTTTTCAATTACACCAAAACATAGTTCTATCACATGACTTTTGTAAAAGGGGTACGTCCTTTAAACCCTGATTCATTTATTTATTTTATTTCTCTATGTGTTTTGGAATAAAAACAAGTAAAATAAAGTAAAAAAGAAGCTCCGTACACATGGACTTCATCCAGGAGTCTACTATTATTATGGGATACCCAACCTTAAATTATGGGCTGTTCATTTTGCCACAAGAGGAAAACTTAGCCTAATAAGGTTGAATTGTTTTAATTTTTAGCCTTCTCTTCTCTTAAAAAGAGGAACAGTACAAGTCCAAGTTTTCCCTTTTTTAAAACTTGCAACCCAATTGTTTCCTTCTAATGAGAAGACTGACAGAAGGTCAAAAGTAAATATTTGACTTACTGGCAGAAAAAGAGCAGTTTGAGAGGCACCAGAGCCGTTTCTTGTTCCTTTTAAATATAAAAGGAAAAAAACAAGAATCACTCTGGTTTTCCTACTGCTGCACAATATTTAAAGAAAATCAGACTGCCTGCATTTTTTCTTTTAGCCCGAAGGTGTGGTAGCACTTTCATTTCATTTTTTTTTTCAAACCGCAAACCGGAGAATCTTTTCATTCCTCTAAATGCCACGGAGGATAGGAAACTTCATTTCTTCTACAAATAACCTTAGTTCTTAGAGGAACTAAGAATTTAAACACATATATCTAATTATTTATGTTAGGGGAAGGGGGTGAAATCTTGTATAGTGCACAATCCTAATACTGGGGAAAAGGTGAGATGGACTGCTGTCGTGGACTACGCTCATATTTTATTTTTAACAAAGGCTAGCCTGCATTAAGGAACTATGTTTTCCAATGAACTCATCATGTTTATCTATAGGAAGATAAAATAATCTGCCTACATTAGATTTACACAAAGGAATTACATACCCTAATTCATAGAGTTAGGCACCCAAACCACTTTCCACTATATGAACAAAGGAAAAATTAGAGAAGAAGAGATATCATGATGGGAGGCCACCCCAGAATGATATAAAAGAGGAAAGGGATAGTCAGGAACAGAATTACTAGTGCAGTAAATTTTTATAAATGGAAAGGAGAAAAGAAACAGAAAATGCCCATGCAATGGGGTGGGGGGGTGTTGCTTATACTAGCACATTCCTCCAAGGTTAAGAAAAAAACAAATCTTCAAATGTGGTTTTAAGACAACCTACCCAAACACATGGGTAGGATGGAGCTTCCGCCCACCCTCACCTGGAAGCTTCACCCCAGGGCACAATTACAAAAAACAGTACCTAATTGTATGGAACTACTTTATTCCATACTTCATTTCATATCAACATAAAATTGCCCTGGGGTGTCTTTTTACTCTATCCACTGGCTCCATGTCTGGAGAGGTAATCAGCATTAACATGTGTTCTTCCAGCCCTGTGTTTTACTTTGAACTTATAAGGTTGTAGGGCTAGGTACCACCTCATTGCCAGTTATTTTTG
Source organism: Neoceratodus forsteri (assembly GCA_016271365.2). Lineage (NCBI taxonomy): Eukaryota > Metazoa > Chordata > Ceratodontiformes > Ceratodontidae > Neoceratodus > Neoceratodus forsteri. The sequence continues at coordinate 1,384,296,229 of CM057455.1, forward strand.
TCTTTCATCTAGGATAGGAAAAACAAAGGATTATGATCCGTGACAAGGGTAAAGGGTGCTCCCCACAAATAGAACTAAAGGGATTCTATTGCCCACTTTGTGGCTAGACATTCCTCTTCTATTGTAGAATATTTTCTTTCCCTATCATATAATTTCCATGAAATATACATCACTGGGTGTTCTTCCCCATCAATGGTCTGAGTTAATACAGCCCCTAGACCTGTACCAGATGCGTCAGTAAAAACCTCAAAGGGATGTGAGAAATCTGGGCTCCATAATACCAGAGCAAAGCATAATGCAGCTTTAACATTAATAAAAGCTTGCTCACACTCAGGTGTCTAATGTACCTGATTTCCATATTTCTTTTTTGTTAACTCAGTAAGGGGTGTGGCCATTGTTGCAAAATTGGGAATAAATTTTCAATAGTAACCCGTAAGCCCTAAGAAGGAATGTACCTGTTTCTTGGTTTGGGGAACTGGACATTTTGCAACTGGTTCTACTTTAGTAATCTTGGGTTTTATTAGGCCATTTCCTAAAATAAAACAGAGATATCAGGTCACCTGCATGGCCAGGGTACACTTTGCAGGGTTAATGGTCATTCCTGCTTGATGAAGGGACTTAATAACTGCCCACAAGTGCTTCAAATGGAGCTCCCAATTTAAACTAAATATAACTATATCATCCAGGTATGCAGCACTGAACTCAGTATGAGGTGCTAATACCTGATCCATGTATCTTCGGAAGGTCACTGGGGCTCCATGGAGTCCAAAAGGCATAGTTTTAAATTGGTAGCATCCCACTGAGGTGCTAAATGCAGTCTTTTTCTTGGCATCTTTAGCTAATGGAATATGCCAATATCCCTTTATTAAGTCCAGTGTGGAGATATATTTTGCATTTCCAATTCTATCAATAATATCATCCACACGAGGCATTGGATAGGCATAAAATTGGGAGACCTGATTAAGCTCTTGGAAGTCTAAGCATAACCTTATACCTCCCTCCTTTTTTGGAACAATCACCACTGGAGACCCCCAAGGGCTTTGCGAAGGTTCAGCGATGTTTAAATCCTTCATTCTCTGGATTTCCTTTTGAACATCCCCTTTACTCCTTTCTGGAAGCCTGTGTGGTTTCTTACGTATGGGACCAGCTGTGGTTATTATTTGGTGCTCTACTCCCTTAGCTATCCCCAGCTTACTAATTAAAGGAAGTTTCATATTCCTTTACTAATGCTTGTATCTCACCTGTTTGTTTGTAGATTAAATCTGGATTTATTTTTATCTCACCTATCCTTTTAATGTCTTCCAGACATTGATATGCCAAATCCATATCAGTCAGTTCTGTATCAGGTAATACTAACATCTGTATTTTGGTCTCACATTCTTCATGCCACTTTTTTAACAGATTGGCATGGTAGATTTTCTTTTTTTCTCTTCTCTTTGGGGTGGCAATCTCATAGGTTACAGGGCCTTTCTGTCTAAGCATCCTATAAGGGCCTCGCCATTTCATAAACAGCTTGTGGGTTGAAGTCAGGAGTAGCAGTAATACTTGTTCCCCTGGCTGGAAACACTTATGACTGTCAGTCCCTTTATCATAATGGCCTTTTTGCACTTCTTGAGCTGTGACTCCCAACTCATGTGCTTTATTGGCATATGAAACCAACCTCTGTCATAATTGCTTCATGTACTGGGCTATTCCTGGAGACTTTAGGTCTTTTTCCTCCTCCCAGCATTTCGTTATTATGTCTAGGATCCCTCTAGGGTTTCTCCCATACAGAAGTGAGAAGGGGGAATACCTAGTTGATGCCTGTGGTACTTCCCTATACACAAATAATAGATAGAGAAGGTACCGATCCCACTCTTTTCCCTCTTCCTGGATGGATTTTTTAATCATTCTTTTCAAGGTTTGGTTAAAACGTTCAACCAACCCATCGGTCTGTGGTTGGTATGGTGAAGTCCTTAATGCTGCTATTCCCAAGAGGCGATACAATTCTCTTAATAGCTCTGCATTAAAGTTAGTCCCTCGGTCGGCTACAATCTCTTTGGGAATGCCTACCTGGCTAAACAATTTCACTAACTCTTCTGCTATGTGTGGTGTGGTGACTGAGTGCATAGGGATAGCTTCTGGGTATTTTGTAGCATAGTTACAAATCATCAAGATATATTTGTTTCCCTTATTACTTTTATCTAAGGGACCCACAATATCCATCCCTATCCTTTCAAAAGGAGTTGTAACCGGGGAAGAGGTTGTAAAGGAACCATGTCCTTCTTTTTTTGGGCAACCTTTTGACATTCAGGGAAAGCTTGACAATATCTGGCTATGTCTTCATGAATAACTGGCCAAAAGAATCTATGTAAAACTCTGGCTGTTGTCCAGTCCCTTCCAGTATGACCTGCCCAAGGGCTATCATGACCTAAAGACAATATATCTGGCCTGTAACATTGTGGTACAATAAGTTGTTCCACTATCTCTCATGTTTTAGGGTCTTCACATATTCTATATAACAATTTATTTAATAGTTGCACTGAAGGTATACCTGTTGTTATTTCTTGTCCTAGCTATTGAAAAAAAGGTTTAAGTGTAACATCATTTTGCTGCTGTTCTTTCATATCACTTTTAACAAACATCAGGTTACCCTTTTTAGTTAACCCATACTTTCTTTGTTTCCACTGCTCTTGTGTTTTTTTCCACTTTTTCTAGTCTTCCCTTGTTTCCCATATACTTCCCCATCAAAAGGAAATACTTCTCCCAGTGATAATTCCCTTTAACTCTTGGCTCTAGTGGTTATGGCTGTCATATTCCCCTTTGTATTACTTATCAAGAAAGAAAACTCTGTGAAGTCATGTTCCAAAACTGCTGGGACAGGTAAGTAGGGTACTAGCCCTGCTGAAACTAAGGATGTGATCCCATTAACATGTATGGGTAACCTCACTGTAGGGTATTGGTGTCTATCCCCATGAACACAGACTACATTAATAGCAGGTCCCCTAGTTTCTTTCTCTAATAGGAATTCTCTTCTTATCAGGGTATTTTTACTACCTGTATCAATTAACCCCAACACTTTCTGTCCTTGGACCTGAACTATTGAAGTAGGGTAGGTAGAATTTAACAAAGCTAAATGGGCCCCATCCCTTTTTTACTAGCACGCTTTCCTTTTACCCTTCCCTTTTTTAGGAGGTTTGACCACTTCCATGGGTATTTCCAATACAGGGTTAGGAGACATAGGGTCAGCAACATGCACAAATTCCATCAGCCCTTGGTTATCCACCATGTTGGAGAAGGGAGAGGGTCACCTTTCTTCTGATACTGAGGAGTGGATGGTAGAAGGGTAGGACTGCTTGCTTCTGGGCTAGAAATGATAGTTTATGCAATACTGTCCAAAGAAGTGGCTACTGTAGTATTACTTGGTTACTTGGTTACTTGGTATTGAAGACAAAAGAAGGCCAAGGCCCATCGATATTGTCCCCCACATAGTGGGATATTGTTTCCCAAGATAATTTCAACAAAGGAACCAGTTAGCCAATTGATTTTTAAAGATAGTTATGTTCGAACAGTCCACTACGTTTTGTGGTAGTTTATTCCACAATTTAGACACCCTAATAGAAAAAAAGTTTTGTCTTTTATTTGTTCTTGCCCTTCTGATATTTAACTGTTTATTGTGTAATCTTGATACAGTCTTCCTTGTTGCATAAGAAATGCCACATGAATCCATTAAGGCAAGGGACTTTATAATGTTAAACAGCTGAAGGAGATCACCTCTTTCCCTTCTTTGTTTGAGTGCATTGTCCTGTACAATGGCAGGAGAGGGGGTTCTCTGCTGATAGGGCAGTCTGAGCCTGTGCTTCTGTCATATTCTGTGCCTGGTCTTTGGTCGCCCAGTCTAGCCTATTGTGTCTTGCCCAGGGGCATTGCCTGTACGAATGGCAGTTTTTGTCATATAAATTGCAATGAGAGGGGTTGGGGCAGTTATAGCTGGTTTGACCATAATCGAGACATAAGTTGCATCAGGGTTTGTCACACACATTGCTCGGATATGCCACATTTGTGGCATATGTGGGGCTGACCTGGGTAAAAACACAGGCCACGATCTCTAACTATATAAAAACTCTCTGGCAGGTGAGAAATACCTTTGTCTGAATGTTTCAATTGGACTTTAACTTTCCAGACCTCTGTTCACACTATGTCTTCGTCCAAGATTGGTTTGGGCCTCTCTAAGATATCACATTGCTGTTTCAGCCAGTATTGTACCTCTGCAATACTGACCCCCTCATTCTGAATAATAAAGTAATAGTCTTCACAGTGGGTTTTGTTAAAAGGATGAGGAAAAAAAGGGCCCACAGAACAGTATCTTTAACCAGGGGGTATTTCTGCCAAAACTATTCTAAAGTAGCCACATTTTTAAACCTGATGTCATAGAAAACTTCTCCCTTCACATGTATCAGTGCAAATAAATCTTGAGGCTGTATGCCCATCATTTCTTTCAGCATAGTGTGTAACGTTACTCTTCTATTTGGAGTCACCAGCATATCCCCACTGTATTTAAGCCTCACCACATTTCTGCTTTGTGCTGGCTCCCCCACCTGCTGAAATAAATCAGCTAATCGAAAAGGCCTAGAGGAGACCTGCAGTCGATCAGGTTGCGCATTATTATTACCAGTGTCCCCTGTCTCCACTATATCAGATGCAGTGTTTACAGAGGCTGTCTCCGCAGGGGGTACAATATAATTTTCAGAATGTTCCAACTAATTTTGTTCCACAAAAGATGCTGTTGTTGGCCGCAACTTAGACATACTTCCTTGTTCAGCACATTGCTGAAAAGTACTTGTCTGTGTGGTAGAAGGATGACCCCAGGGCTGTTGCTCCTGAATTTTGTCCTCCTGCTTTCTGTGCAGTCCTGTATTACCATGAGCCGCCGTTCCCATAATTTCTAGAGTGGTTACTGGCCATGTGATTTCCAGCCATCTTTCAACTGCTGCCTTTCCCAGCCTGCCTCCTCTAGAGCTTTAGCAACACTCCAAACTGGCTCTTGCTGAGCGCTCAGCACCTCGTGACCCTTGTGAAGCCCCAAGGTTGTTCTTGATGGTTTTCCAGCTGCCAACACTTGTGAGGAAGCAGTCGCACTAGATCCTGCAGCTTCCTCCACTGGCATCAGCACCTCCCAAGAGCTGTGCATCATAGCTCTCGAGGACTCGTTCTGTGTTTCGCCATCCACCACCTTTTTCTCTGTATCCTCCTGTAGGAGTTTTACCAGAAAGGAATGGTGCGTTTTCATTGCAGAGCATAGCAAGCACTCTGCATCAGTCTCAGGAGACCCTACTAACTGTCCAGAATTGCTGTCATCCACCATGGCAACCACTACATTTTCCATACCTTCAGCAGACAGTCTTGGGTGCTCAACTGAAATCCTACCTGCGCATGATTGCAAGTGCGGTTCAGCATGCAAATTACCACTAGAGATTTTCTTCTCAGTATTTTCAGATTCCACAGTAAGCTGTGAAGATGGGCAGTCTGTATTCCCACCTCCTCCATCTCCCTCCTTCTAACTGTTGGCCATCTTGCAACAGCTGACAAGGGTTCCCCCTACTGGCAAGAGTAGGGGATTATTTTATAGAAAACACATTATCAAAACATAAGGGTACATAAATCATAAAGCATAAATCATATTTCAGAGATCAAAAAGGATACAGTCACACAAAAACTTCACCCCATATATATAGCATTTAAATTCAATAACATTACCTCACTGATATTGCTAAACTTATTTATATTTTATGAAAAAGGAGAGACCTCTTCACCACATACTGACTTTTAATGTGGGGGCATAGCTTAATTTATATTCGTAAATTTCAATTAAGGCATTTTCACATAAGACTTTGTATATATCATATAATATCAACTTTTGTTGCATTACCTACTGGCATCTGGCATGCCATAAGTAAAATTTTAAGCATGCAAAAAGAACATGCAAAGTACTAGAATCAAATACCTGTGAAGCTTGAGGATACAAGCCTAATGCAAAAATTCATGATTTATCAATGCTAACCAGGGGAACCTCCATACATGAGCCAAGTATTTCCACAAACCACTAGAACACTCACAGGAAATTAAAAAATGTTTTATGTTTTCCTCGGGGGCTAAACATGATGGGCATGAGCACACTCTTTCTTCTACTGTCTTGTGTTTATTATTCCCTCTGATATTGTCTGCCATATGAGCAAAGCCATAATGTTTCCCCTATTCAAAAGCTGTAATACCGTGTGGCTGTCCTTAGCAGGACAGTGTTTAAAAACTGGGTTCATAGGGAGTTGTCCATTCATTGCAGTTGAGTAGAGCTAAGGGCAATTAAGGTTCCTGGCATTATCTTTAGTTATGTTACTTTTCTTTAATTTTTGAACTGTGTGCTTTATGCTGGGAGGGAATTTAATATATTTGATTCTTTAGGTGGCATGGCCTCCATGATGTAAAAAACAGTCACAGTTAATCAAAATCCATTTCCTGGTTAAGGTCTCACCCTGTCTGATATCTAGTTTAAAGGTTTGGGACCAAAAAAGTACATCGAAAAAGGTCACCAGGTCTATCATATCTAAGCCACCTTTTTCTTTATCTAAATACATATACTTTCTCGTTATGGGGTTGAGTCGGCTCCCTAAAGCATCTGAAAAAACACACTGTAGTTGTTTCCATATGAAGGGATAGGAAAAATCATGCCAGTATATAATTATTATGGGATTAGAATTTTTTTAATAATAGCAACTCATCTTAATTTGGACAGTTTCCAACTGTTCCATCTACGTACCTTTATTTCACAACATGCTAAGGCTTTTTCCCACTTAAAACTACCCATATCCACACCCAAAAAATATAAACCTAATATTTTAGTTGTTTCTTTCACCAAGGTTGTTCCTACTAAAGAGGAATTTCTATCATGTTTCAACCCCAAACCAAACCTTGTACATTTGTCAAGATTTAGTTTGGCACCCGAAACCCTCATAAAAGTATGAATTTCTTTTAACATTTCCATAATGCTGTCTGTGTTTTGTGCAAGCTGCACCACTGTTATCCCTTTAATAGATCTATTTTGAACCAAACAATGAATCAGAGGGTTTAATGAAAAAATATGCAATAAGGTGCTTAGGGGACATCCCTGCCTGACCCATGCTGTAATTTTCAATTCTTGGCCTATTGCCCCTGAAATAATTGGGCAAGAAGTGCCTGAGGAATAAAGCATCTGAAGCCAGTCAATGAATGATTGTGGCATCCATAATGGAGTAATGTCTGAAATAAAAAATTGTGATTGACTCGATCAAAAGCTTTGCTTAAGTCTAATGCAACTAAAAACCATGAATGACTATGTCGATTATGAAAGGAAATTATTTCATGTAACAAAATTAGAGCCTGTTGTATCTTCCTAACTGGTAGTCCACAAAATTGGGTATGATATATAAATGTAATAGTATATTTCTTTAATCATGAATTCAAAATAATAGATACAATTTTGAAATCTGCATTTAATAAGCTATAAGGCCTCCATTTTGTAATGAGGGTTCTATCTCCAGATTGAAAAAGAAATATAGCTAAACCTATGGTAAAAAAATGTGGGAATCAGGCATTGCTGTAAAAAAGAAGTATATACTTGTTTTAAACTTGGCGACAATTCTTTCTGAAATGCTTTATATAAATCAAATGGTAAACCATCCACCCCTGGTGAGGATCCTGTTTTGGTAGATTGAATGGCAATAAGAATTCCTTTACTGTAATATCTCATATCAGCTCCTGTGCCAGCTGCTGATCTTTCATTATGTTTGTTAAGGATAGCTACTGGAAAACTTCACGTTTGATCAGGTTGGTCTATACTCTGAAATGACTATAAATGGCTAGCTACAATTTTATATCATTTTGCAGGGTCAGAGGTCAAGTTCCCATCTTCACCCTGCAATTCCTGGAAGGTAGTTGCTTCCCTTTTAGTTTTTTACATCTCGAAATGGTCTCATTGGGGGGTTTTCTGTGACCCATATAATAAATTTGTTTTAACTGTTTGTGCCCTGTCATATTGGTATTTTTGTAATTCCCTTTTTAAAGTCTTAATTTGATCCAAAATATTGTTTTTTGATGAATAAGCTATGGACATCAGACGCTGTAGTTGAGATCGTAATTTAAGATAGTGCAAAAAGGCTTTGGGGGCTTTTGTTTCCCCTGTTTATGGAAATATTCTCTCAAATATTGTTTCGTGTCTGCCCATCAGTCTTCTGTATCCTCGTATAAATCAAAAACTGAAGCTCTGGCCTGGAGAAGCCCTTTAATGGAATTTTGTACCATTTTATCAGTTAAAACTGATGAGTTCAGTTTCCACCTGTTATTTTTGCTTTGTGTAGAAAATGAGTCAGAAAAGGTCCCTACTAATAATAAATGATCTAAGAATTCAACTGGGAGTATAGAAAAGATGATTTTTTTGTGATGTATGCTAGTAAATAAATAGTCAATAGTGGATGTCCCCTTCCCTCTCTGATAAGTAAATTTAGGGCAGTGTTTTGAATAGACTGCACAGTTAATCAGATCAGCAGTTGTAACACATTTTAATAACATGTGGGAATCACAGTACATTTTTGTCCTGGTATTAGTTTGTAATCAGGGATTCTTAAGGCTACAATTAAAGTCACCACCTAGATAAAGGATCCTAGTGGTCACTAGAAAGGGTTGTATGGTTTCTAGTAACTTGCATCTTTCAGCTTTAGACTGAGGGGAGTAGACATTGCAATACCACGACTGCACATCAGCGACTGCCGCAATAGTAACCTGTAAATATTGGCAAATTGCCAAAAAGGCGATCACTAGCTGCCACTGATAGCAATAATAGCGACTACTACCAAATGCAATAGGATGAGTGACTAATACCAACACCCTGTGTGACTGATAGGAGGAGCTACTTACTACAACCAAATGTGACTGATAGGAGGATAAACAATGATAAACAATGCTAGCTGAAGCTCTGTTGTTAGATCTCTACCTCCTGCAATGCCTCCTGCGTATGGTCACATTCATTTAAAATGACTATACCCCTTCCCCCATTTGCCGCTTTAAAAATAAAGTCAAATTGTTTTTTTTAGTTTATCTAGAGCTAGACGTTCTTTCCTAGTAAAGTTGTTGGGAAAATGGTACTTAGTACGCCCACTGTCATGTTGTCAGGGAACTCTGTGCTGCTACTGACAATCTCTGTTGACACACAATATTAGCCCTGTCTGGGAGAGAGAGAAGTGGCACTGCACTGTGACAGAATCCAAACATGACCCCTGGCTGTCCTATAAGGAGATGTCAGAAGCAAGTCACCCATGAGGGAAATGTAGACATCGTACCAAGTGAGTGTGACGATATTAGCAGGAAGGCTCAGAGTAATAGTCTGGTGATACCGTCTGGACACCGGCACCACTGTTGGGGAGATCACAGCAATGTGGGGTGTACTGTGGATTCTGGCAGATGGCATCAAGATGAGACACAGGGATGTCATAACATATGGACCACTCTCTGTAATGGGAGTATGATTCTAACAACTGGCACAATGTGTACGGGGGAGCAGTGAAGGAAACAGGAAGTGGAGAGGACAAAAAAAACTGGTATAGTTTTGGTAAGATGACTATAAGCAATGAGCACTATTATTACATTGGTGTGATTCTGTTTAGGCGTTGTTATGTTTGCTCACTATTCAGTCGGTCGCTGAATAAACTTCACGATTATGTCGGTCGCAATTTTAAAGTCACTATGTTAACATGGAACCAAACCTACTGGACTGTAAATCCAAAATTATATCAAGGATGAGGAGTCTCCCTGGGGAAAGGTCGATAAGTTTTGTCAATGTAAACTTATATCCTGTAAATAAAATCCCTACCCATCAGAACGGTCTAAACCAAATGATCAAAAAGAGAGCCTCCAGTACAATTTGATTTAAAACAGTTGAATCTGTGCTTCAGACCACATCCAAATTTCTTGCTGAAATTAGACATTAAAATTATAATCCTGTAGTGTTTGGAAAATCATTTGGTGTCTTTTATGATTTAATAAGCTACAGATTTATGGAGGAAACAATATGCATTCCAGAGTTCTATACAGAGAAAAGACAAAACTATTTTTTCCTTTTCTTCTTCTTTCCTGCATATTTATTGATTTATTTATTGAATTTTGATGACATTTATATTCAGAACTTTTAGCAGGTTTAGATGAGACCGAATTAGTCTCAGTATCATCTCCGCCCATGTCCTTGTCCCCCCCCCCCAAGTTCTGGTTTTTGAGCACTGAAAAGGGGTTTTCAGCAATAATGTTAATTGATCCTGTAGTAGATGAACTGCTCCATGTGATCCTACCCCTGGTAACTGGGGTTGTCCAAGGTTGTAGAGGTTGTGCAGTACCAGTATCATTAAGAGTGTCAGTGTAGCAAGCAGGAGTTAGTAAGGCCTCAGGTACTGGCTCTTGTTTAGGAATCCCTGGATGATTTTCAGTATGAATGGTCAGAGCCATAGCTATGGGGTTCCCTGGGGGAATCTCCTCATTCTTGTTATCTCCTATATCCGAATCTTGGACTTCTGCATCCTGATGTTCTGATTCTTGAGGGGGGGTCATGAGCTGCCTGTTGAGGTCTTGTCCTCTCTATTCCTAGAAGCCCAAGGGCATTTGTGAAAGAGATGTTCAGATATGTTGCAAAGTGTACATCTGGTGAGATTTGTACACTGCATACTTATATGACCCACTTCCCAGCAAATCCCACACCGTGGTTTGTCACAGACGTAGGATAAATGACTAGGGATGTAAGTTTGTCATAGCAGTCATACATGTCATTGATTCCATGACATTTGATCTTTATTCAGCACTTCCATGACTTTCACTAGTGTCATCAGAATGTAGCAATGATGACAGTGCCACAACATTTATTACTGTTTACTAATGATTTCATGAACAAACAATGAGTCATTCAAACCTCATCCATGACAAACTTACATCCCTATAAATTAGTTCTTGAACTACACTTACAGCAGGCCTTAGGTTGGCCTGCATAGAAGCAGACACTTCAGTCTCTTCCTAAAAAGAAACAACTGGGTATATGGGTGATTCCATCCATAGTTTGGTGCAGTTTGACTTTATATTTTCACCCCCCATCCAGAAATTTTCGGCATGCAAAATGGCTTTCAGGATACTTACAATTGTCATCATTGTTGTAACCACCAGGTGATGTCATCCACATACACTCCTTTGTTTCTAAACATTATAATCATGAATTTGGTAAGAGGTTTGGTAAGGGGGATAACCAAAAAAGATGTCCAAAGGGGTAAAAATTTGACCTGGTTATAATGCATCCAAAAGAGTTCCAAAAGATGCTGAGAATGAAAGCTCACTTCATAATTGTCTTCCCCTGAATTTTTTATAAATGCAAACACCTCTGCTGGTGTGAAATTCAAGTATTCCTTTAACAATTTTTTTCCCAAAGTGATATCTGTCCGGGCAAGTGTCAAGGCCACCTTTATAACTTATGCATACAGCATTACGCCTTGCAGCAGCCTCTGTTTTGTTAAAGAAGTCAGAATATTTTTGACGATTTCCTTGTGAGTCATTACCCTGCCTGTAGTCTGGCTTATCATAATTCTCTTTCATCTCCTTTCCTTCATCATCAGTAATAGGAGTAGTTTGTAAAGGGACATCCTGAACAGGCTGGCTGTCTGACAGTTCTGTAGTTATAATAATGTTTTGTTTATTTAGAGGGAGTTGTATAGAACAACTAGGTTTGAAAGGCGTGGTTAAATCAGACTCTTCAGAAGTGGTGTTTGGCCTCCATTCAGGCTATCCTGGGAAAGTGGGGTAGGGCCCCAGTCTGGGTCCGGATACCATTGACCAGAATCAGCCTGTTTCCACCCAGACCCTCCTAGGACAGGTCCAGGCAACCACTCTGTATTTAGATCAGTGCCCTGAGTAGTAGAATCCCTCCCTGAAGCTCTGTTTGGGATGCTTATTGTTACTCCAGAAGGGTTATGCGTTATCTGCCTCTTTCCTTTTGTAATGCCCATAGCTATCTGTCTTTTGAATTGCATTTGACAGTCCCATTTTTGTTGCTGCCCTTCTTTAATTTTCTTTTGTACCCCATCGCTCTTCATCATGTTGAAGTGTCAGTGGTTCAGTAGGTAGCACTCTCACCTCTGAGGCCGGGGGATCAGAGGGCTGTGGGTTCAGTTCCCACATCTGGCACTTGGGTTAATATCCCTGTACTGACACTGTAGTGCAGCATGAGAGGGGTGCTGCACTTCTGAGGTGCCGTCTTTCGGATGAGACGTTAAACCGAGGTCCCATCTGCTTGGATTGGTGGTAGTTCAGGTGGATGTTAAAGATCCCATGGCACTTATCGAAAAGAGTAGGGGAATTTCCCCGGTGTCCTGGCCAAATTTCCCTCATTCACTAAAAATACCACCAACAGCTTAATCTGGTTCAAGATCAGTTGGCATTCATCTGTATCCCCTTCCCCCGGGTCGTGCCTGAAAATAGGCAGGATATGTCTAGTGCACTTACCTGGTCAACAAAAACTAAATAAAAATAAATAAATGTTAAGTAAAGCAGTTTGTTTTAGTTCAAGTTCAGTCCCCAAATCATCTCAGCCGTTTTGTGCTGAAGCTGGCCCTGGGCTTTAGGCATGTCAAAAATATTCACCCCCCCAGGTACTGCTAGTCACGTTCCCTTTAGGACCACCAGTATCCAAATTCTCAAAGGGTAGCATTGTACCCATTTTTCCTTGTGAAGTGCTGCAACCAGCAGCCAAAGAATCACTGGCATGTGAGTGTGCAGTACCTGGCTATCTGCCAGGTCCTGACAGCATATTGGAATCCCAGGGTTTACCTGACACATCAAGAAGCTGTCTTTTAGAAGCTTTAAAGGTAAAAACAGTAGCCTTAGCTAGATCGTTAGCATGAATCTGAAACTGTGTTTTACCTTCTGCTTCCATGCTGCCTGTGATCGATTCCTGCTCCAGATACAATTGTCCAAATGTTGACAGTGGCACTGCTGCCCGCGCTCCATCTGTAGTAAAAGAAGTTATAACCAAGGTGATTTTGTTACGTTTTAGGATATATTTTTGCTCCTCTTCCTTTAGGAGCTCTTATAATGATTCCATTGCTGATATCTCAAAGACAGCTGCACTCTGCTTAACGGACTTCTTGGATGTCTTCCTGTTAGAAAAAAATAAGCCACCTGTGTCTGAGATTCATCCTCATTTCTTTCCTCAAAATTTGCAGTTTCCAGCGAAATACTGGCATCATAAAAAACTTTGGCCTCTGAAGGATTAAGAGCAGGGGAGGATGCCTACTCCCCAACTCCTTCCACATACATCTCCATTGATAGTGCAAGCGAAGTGGCCATCCTTCAATGGTGAAGGATCCCACTGCAGGTGAGTAGGGGACTTCCCCCTGCGTCCTGGCCAACATTCCCCTTCCCATAAAACTGGTTCATGCAGTTATCCAAGGCTGTGTGTAGGTGTTGATCTGTGAAATGGCTGCCACTACACATTCAGTCACATCACTACTAGTCTAGCATTGCTTATAAAGTGCTTTTGGATGCAGTGTGTATGAAAAACACTATACAAATGCTGATACTTCTTCAAAAAATGAAACATGAATGGATACGCTTATAAACTTTTATTGAAGCAAAATAGGTTTTTGACTTTGCTGCAATTAAAATTAATAGGCATAGTTATGCTTGTTTCATTTTGAGTGATCCCCTCTAGTGCTGCCTGCTTGTTTTTTTTTTTATTTGTCTTTACTTGGGATGACTGCCCCTGGCTAGTGCTGACACCTCTATCGAGGACCCACTGCATCTTCTTGTTTGCATATGCCATTAAACACTTTGGTTGGTGTGCCTCTGGGTCCATTTGCAATATTTCTTGGGGTCAGGAGGATAAACTTACTATCTCTAGCAGCTCCTTCACCTGTCATCGAAAGTGCTTCAGTAGCCTGAGAATGGACCACCTGTGTGTTTCCACTGGCTTTGATCTTCAGTTCAGGAGAGGGCTGGGGAAACAGAATACCCATGCAAATTTTGACAACATAGAAATACTGCTGTGATGCTCAAACTGTTCCATGCCCCTGATCTGCAGTTTTGGGGGCAGGAGAGAAGTACAATGACAGTAAAGGATTTTTGGAGCAAGACAAAATCAGAGCTGTCACAAAACCAAATGCATTCTAGTGATAACCCTCTCAGGAGCAGCACAGTTTTGCCAACCACAATATGGCACTGCACTGTATGTGCCTGCCAAGAAGGTGTTGCAGTTTTTGTCTTAGTATTCTACTTCTGTGTCTGTTACACTGCATTGTATCCTGGTGGTCTCCACTGTACTTGTTATGTAAACTTGGGCAAGTCACCTAATTTCCCAGTGCTTTAGTCCGCCCAACTAAATGAAATGGGTAGAAGTAGGACTGCTTTAAGAATGAAATGTTCTGTCACAGCTGGGCTATTCTTAGTAAATAAATGTTATAATATGTGTTCAAGGCTGCAGTGCCCCTCTAAGGAAATAGAAGGTCCTGGAACTAAAACTCCTCTACATTCATCTTCATTCTTGCTTCTGACCTCACCTTAGCCTCTTCAGTCTGCCACCTTAGTGTCAAACTGAGCTTTTCTTCCCCCTCTCCCCACATACCATATATCTGCAAAACCACTTCCTTAATTTCTCACAAAAATTACCCGTAGCCACAACTTTCTGGACCGCTCTCCTGCTTCATGCCATAGTTATGCCATTTTCTTACCTCAGCTATTGCAACTACTGATTCTATGGTCTTCCCAAATCTTAGTATTCAAGACCAGTGTCAGAATGACCCCTTTATGAACTGTGGGAGCTATGGGAGCCCATGAGGTTCATATCAGATTCCCCATCCCTTTAAAAGACAACAGCAGTGATGTAAGAGCTACCCAGGCAAACCTCAGAGCCCTGGCAAGCTCTCCTTTAATACCAGCACTGTTCAAGACCCCAAACTGCCACCACCTACCTGCTTGCTCATAGCAAAAAAATATAATTGCAATACCACCATTCTCAGTTACATGCACTGGCTGCCTTTTTTCTTCTAGATTCAGTTCTAAATCACCTTGCTTGTTTTCAAGATTGTTAATAGGCTTACTTCCACCCATGTCACTGAGCTGATCTAATCTACCCTTCCAACACTCTTCTAATGTTGGCTTCATTCCTGTCTCATCTCCCAACCTTCTACTGTTGATGGTAGAGCCTTTTCTTCTACTGCCCCCTTACATCTAGAACAGCCATCTCTCTTCACTAACCACCTCACTTTCCCTCTTCAGTTCCTTACTAAAATGGATTTTGTCTCCCCTGCCTATACTGTACTTACAGTACCAGGGTTTACCTCTATTATCACCATTTTGTCTCCATTTTGGTTTATTTTGTGGTCATTACTGCCTGCTACTCCAGCTGCACTAGCTGCACTTGCTACTTTGGCCTACCAGGTACCTGATACTGTACCTACTATAAACAGTCTCTCTGCTGTATGTATTGTAATCTATTGTCCTACAGTGGATACTATACTGGATATTTAGATGGAAGAAGGCAGAAAGCCCATCAAGTCCATCCTCAGCTACTCAGTGGCAATATCTTTCAGTTGCAGCTTCTGACATATATTTGTCTAACATCTATTGGAATACAGTAAGTATACCCAAAGTCACAACGTCCACAGACAGAGGCTCCACATTCCTACCACCCTCTGTATGAGAAAAGCTTCCTACCATCTTTTTAAAATGCTTAATGTTTTGTTGTAATTTAACTCACTCATTAGATCTTAATCTAAAATCACTCCATAAACATCAAGAAGATCCCCCTCAGTCTCCATCTTTCCAGTGTGCGTGTGTGTATTTCCAGATTGTCGATGTTATCCTTACGTGATATTTTGTTTCTTTGTTTGTTTTAACTTGGGAATTATTTTAGCGGCTTTATGCTGGACCATTTCAAGAATATCTATAGCCTTTCTTCAATAAGGATTCCATCCTGGTGAGCTATACTACTTAAGTGGCTGCACAAATTATTTATATAGGGGCATTATAACTTATTCTCATTTTTTGATGAATGCTCTATCAATACAGTAAACTATCATGTTCATCTTCCCAGTGGTTTGCCTGCATTGGTTGCATTTCTTGAAGATATTGCTAATAATAACTCTCAGGTACTGTTCAGATCCAACTGATGGCAATTTTACCTCATTGAAACAATATTCCTCACTAGAGTTATTTGCCCCTAGTGCATGATGATACGTTTGTCTTCACTGAACCACATTTTGGGCTCGATGTTCAAAGAGCCAATAGATCACTGCAAGTTGCAGCGATCTAGGACTGTGACAAACTCTGGGTGTGTCAGAGAGCCTGTGCCTGATTTTATAAAAAGCAGGGTCCCAGCATCAGCATCTGTGGATTTTCTGCAAGCCACAATCTGTGCCAAACAGAAGGCGTACCTACAGGAATTGCAGCAGGGATCACCCACCCCACTGCCCAGCACAACAAATGAGTGACAAGAATAGTGGGGGTGGTGAAAAAACTGCTTGCCAGAGGGTCCAGGGCATACAGGGCATAGACGGTGGCAGCGGGGGTGTTGGGGGGATAGTTGGGCATTGGTGGACTGATGTAGCACCCAGTGGGGTGCCTTAGCATTGTACTACATTAGTTCATTTATAGTATACATATCATTTCTGGTGATCCAGCAGACCCTCCCACCCCCCAACATCTCCCACAAATAGTACTACATCTTTCCTGATGGCCTAGTGGAACCCCTCCCCTTCCTTGCTGTCCCCCATTAAGTAATATAACTCCATCACTAGTGATGTAGAGGACCCCCCTCCCTTCCCATAATTACCCACTTATATTATGATATAACTATCCCTGTTGGTCTAGTGGACCCCCAGCGCCCCCCATCTCCCCAGGTAGTGTGCCACTACCCCACTCCCAACCATTCCAAACTGGAGCTGGCCACCAGCAAAGCTCTCTTCTCACTACCATGGCTGGCCTACTGAGCATGCAATGACCGCATACCGTATACAGTACATGTTCATTGAATGACAGCTGCTGTCATTCAGTGAGTGTGTATTGTATATAGAATGTGCTCATTGCTAGCTCAGTCAGTGGCCAGCTGTGGTGGTGAGAGGAGGGATTTGCTGGTCGCTAGCTCCAATTCAGGATAGGGAAGAGTGGGGTGGTGGCACACTACCTGGGGGGGTGGGGGATCCACTAGACCACCAGGGACAGTTATATCATAATATATGGGGATTGACCACAGGAAGGGAGGGGGATCTGCTTTACCATCAAGAATGGAGTTATATTACATAATGGGAGAGTTGGGGAAAGAGTGTGTCCAGTAGACAACCAAGGAAGATGTAGTACTATTTCTTGGGGATGTCGGGGGTGGGGGGTTCGGTAGACAACCAGGGATGATATGTATACTATACATGGACTAATGCTATACAATTTGAAGGCACCCCACTGGGTGCCACATCAGTCCACCAATGTGCAGCTGTCCCCCCAGCACCCCCACTGCCATCTCCAGTGCCACATATGCATCCCATAGCACAGTATTAGACCCCTTCCCACTGACATAAGCTACTTAGGCTGCCTCCTGGATGGTCTAAGTGGAGCCCCTTGCTGCATCCACAGTGGGGTTTGCAAACTTCCAAACAAGGGGATGTTGCAGCCCCACCATGCCCCTTTGTGACCAGGTCCAGGTACTGTAGGCACAAGGTGGTGCAGGGACACTTCAGGGCAAGGGGATCCAGGTGGATTGCAGCCCCCGATAGAAAATTGGGATTAGTGCAGACTGTGATACAAGGAGCAACTTACATCACTCTAGATTTATGCAAGCTCCTTGCATCACTCTTGGGGCTTTGAAAATTGAGCTCTTTGTTTTTAATCACCTAAATATTAATGTACTTTAAATCATTTTTGAGTCTTAAATAATTTGACAATATTTCTATAGCTCCTCCTATCTTTGCATCACCAGCCAATTTGTTTCCCCAACTCTTGACGTTTATTGCAATATCTGATACCAAGAGGGTAAATAATGAGGGTTCTAGGACTGAGCTGTGAGCAACACCGCTAGTTGATTCTCCTTCTTCTGACAGCTTACTGTTAATTCATTCTCACTGTGTTCAACATGATAGTCAGTTGTGTTCCACATTACAATCTGTATATTTATACCAACATTTTTCATTTTATTAATGTGTTTTAAATTTTATAATCACTGTATTTTGTATTCTCTATTTCCTGGTTGGGAAGTTACCCCCAAAAAAATAAAAAGCATTTCTAGGTACACATACTGTCTACAAAAACATGGCAAAATTATTTGCATTTCATTGCATTGTAAATATATACGGAAGGGACTGCAACTGACACAGTCTTCCCCTTTGTTAAATACAGATCTAATGTGCATGACTATGCAGTTGATCCAATTCCCTAAATTGAGTATGTATGGCATCAATCTATATGTGACTCTAGCATTGTTTTACCTATTTTGTTTAGCGGGAGGGGTAAACCCTAGCTTTATCTTAATTTTTCTCTAAAAAAATAATTTGTTTTATAATTCCAGCACCTATTCGGAATAGAAGGTCTGCTTGAGATTTGAAAAGAAAAAACAAAGAAAATAATGAAGCATAAATAGTCGTCCACAAATATGATACACAAGGTAAGACAGAAAGGCATAAATGGAAACTGAATATCTTAACAAGACATAAAACAGGACTCATTTTTCAACTAGTAAACATCCTCTTAAATGGGATGCAGCTGACAGAATGCAAAAACAGACAAATAGAATTCCCAAATCTCATATATAATACAATAAGAAACAGATTGAAGTTCTACACCAGGGCCATCAGTCTAGTCTTTAGGGGGATTTATGGAATGTTTTATGTTTCTGGATGTCCTCATAAAGCAGACAAACTTAATATGTGTTTGAATTAGAGTTATATGCTACTCCTGAATCTAGAAAATGGGGATTTACTACAGAAGCTGTACACACTAAAGGGGATGAAAGATTATGCTCTCATCGGCTGCTGTAAAAGCTCCCAGGGATATGGATATGTCTAACAGTATTCTAACAGTAAATATTATATTGGTTATGAAGTGACTGTCTTTTACGTAAATATGCAGTGCTACAAGTGGGTGAAATAGGCTGGAATGTCAGGACAGAGCTGTGCAATCCCACACAGCAACAACAAAGAGTACTGTGGATTAAATTGGTCTAGTAAAATGAAAATACATGCTGTACAGACAAGTTAAACTCTAATTACCCTGCTGGGCCAGCATTACAAATTGCACAAGATCATGAAATACAGTTCACTGTGAATTTATGACTAAGTGGGCTTATTTATTGTTGATTTTGTGGCAGGATACTGACTTTTAAAACCTACAGTATATTAATTTCTGGAAGAATGATCTGAAGCATATATTCTGATGGTAGATAAAGACTCACCATTCTTTCTAGTTTGTCCAACTTTTTACATCTAGAAACTGTGTACAAACTATCATCAGACTAGAGTTTTTGAAACTATTCCCATGTGCATATCCCAGTCTAAAAACAGTCACTGATTTGAGTTCTGCCACCAGGTTTGGTAGACCATTCCAAGCATCCATCACTCTCATTGTGAAAAAGCTATTTCCCAGCATTTCTTTTGCACCCATCCCACCGACTTCCATCTGTGCTCCATGGTTATGTAAGGACATGACAGAACATGGGTTTACTTGACAATCAATCCATGCCTAGGGAAGGGGGATCGGGGCACAAGGCTGCAGGCTGAGTGCCTCCAACCACCAAGGTGTGGATTAATTCTCAAGTTAACCTATGCTCTGGAGTAGGTTAATTCACTTGTAACATGGCTAACAAAAAAGGGTTTGGGAGAGTGGCACACAATGACTGACAGATACTCTGTGCAGAGCTGCAAGGAGGGACGTGGCTACATTGTTAGCCATGTTACACAAAGGGTTTGGGAGAGCAGTACACAATGACTGACAGATACAGTGTGCAGAGCTAATGTGGAACAAGGGTACTGAAATGAAACATAGACACACTGCTGAGATGCTGAAATAGTATGTCCATGCTGCTCCCTGTGTGCCTGTGTCTCCTTGTCTGTTTCTTTCTCTTGCTTGACTCTCTGCTAACTGTGGCTCATCAGCTAGCTGCTGCCAGCATTCCTGATGACCCCATTTGCAGTCAACACAGACACTTTTGAAAATGACAGTGGTAACAGAGAGAGAGAGAGACAGAGACACGCACACTAACAGTGATGCACACAGGGGACAATTATGCTGTGGGGTGCATGCTACTCCCTGTGTGTCTGTGTCTTGGTGTCTCTCTCTCTCTCTCTCTCTCTCGCTTGACTCTCTACCACCTGAAGCTCATCAACTCTGGACCACAGCTATAGCATCACTTCCTCTGACCTGCACCTCCATGCAAGGGCTCCGTGCATCTGGCAGATATCCTTGGTAGGGAGGAACAGTGGGAGGTGAAGTGCACTGATTTCTGTAGCCTACTGCTGAAAATCCGAAGCACATTCCCGATATTCCTTCTGGCAGCACGGGGCATCCACTCTGGAGAGCAACCATGGATTGCTTCTCAGAGCTGTGGATTACTTGAGAATTAATCCATGGTCAGGTGATGTGTTACAATGAATCAGAGGTGACAGTTTGCAAGTGCCATATTACAATATTTTTTCATTCCATGTGAATAGTTCCATCCAGTCTACCCTGTTGATACCCTCAGGAAGTTGTAGATCTTAATCATGTCCCCCCTTTCATTTTTAGCCATGAGAGACTGCAGAGTTATGTTCTCCTTGTCTGTCTTCCACTGCTGCACCTGTTTAATTTGTATAGATATCCTCAGAACCCTCTCAAAGCACTTCCTTACCATCCTGCGATGGAGACTCCAGAACTAGATGCAGTACTTCAGTTGTGGTCTCACAATATACCTATGCGGGGGTAGTCTAACCTTCTTCCTTCTACTGGTCAATGCCTACCAGTACATCCCTTAATTCTTCCTGCCTACCATATGCCTTGTTACATTGGTCTGAAGATTCATGGTCTTTGCTGATATGAGGTCTCTTTCCTCATTAGTCCCTCATTCCCCCCATTTAATTATCAGTTCCAGTGGTTTCCCACCAATATGCATTGGGGAGGCAGTGTAGTGTAGTCGATAAGATCACTGAGCTGCAAACCCGAAGACCTGGGTTTCAATCCCACAGCCAGCATTTGTGTACTATGTGACCACATGCAAATCACATAACTTCCCTGTGCTCACACGATGCACCTTGAAATGGGCTTTGGCTCAGTGTACCTTTCCTGGCCAACAATTGTAAAATAAATAAATAGATACATACATAATGTTACATTGCTTGACATTAAATGTAAGTTGCAACACCTTAAACCACTTCTGTAGACTCTCAAGATCCCTTTTCATGTCCCTTATTCCTTCTTCAGTGGCCACCCTCACAGAAATCTTGGTGTCATCAGCAAGAAGATAAATATTGCCCTGCATAGGGCTGGCCCACTGGAGCAACAGTTGGATTTCCACTTGCAAAGCCAGCGAACCAGATTCGTGAATGAGCCTGGGTCATCGGAAGAGAAGGATTGAGCATCCCCTGGGCTGCTCTCCTTCTCCGGGGGGTGGGGGGTTCCTGCACTCAATGTGGGAGTGATACCTAGTGATGGCTGGGTGTATCACCCCAAGCACCTGCACATTGTCAAGGGGCACTGGGGTGGGACAGATGCTGGCATCATTGCACGTCTCCGCCCCAGCCTATAGGGATAAAAATCCCTCTGTTGACTTGTCTATGATGCCCTGATGCCCTGCCCCTGAGACTTGATCAGTTGCCTGAGTGAGGGCTCCCCCAGCCAGATATGGTCCCAGGGCATCGGTCCCTCCTACGGTGCTATGCCTCACCTCCTGGGGGGTAAGCCAGGCGTGACCAGGGGAGAGCGAGGGGCTTTTTAGGTGGTGGAGACTAGGGGGCATCATGACAAGGGCTGAGATTAGATGCACGATGGAGGGGAAAAAGTAAAGTAAATAAAAAAGATAAAAAATATTGCCCTGCATACTCACTGTTATGTCAGATTTGCTGTTGAAGAAAACTGGCCCCAGAACAAATCCCTGTAGCTCCTAATGGTGGGAGAACTTTACCATTGATAATGTCATTTTGGCATTGAGCAGTGGCCCATAAATTCAGTTTGCTTTGAGGATTTGGCCACACCAATTGACTGTCAATGCAATAGTGACATGAGGTAAAGAAGACTACAAACAGAGAGGCAAGAAAACCTCAAAGTTAGAAATACAGTAATGAGGAAACATAGATTTTGTCAGCAGAAAAGGACCATTAGACCAATCCAGTCTGCCCCTTTTCCTTGCCTGTTCTGTCACCAATAACCCTAGTTCATCATAGGTGTCACTCCCACCCCCCAGTACTCTACCTAATGTGCCCCTGTGCCTATCCCACACATGCTTGAAGCTCCCCACAGTGTTTTCCCCCACTACCCCCTCTGGCAGGCTGTTCCAGTCATCCACCACCCTTTCCATGAAGAAGTATTGCACACATCTCTCCTAAACATATCACATCTTAGCTTCATTGTATGCATCCTTGTTCCAGTGCCTTCCTTTCTCTGAAAGAGACCATCCACAAGCACATTATTCTTTCATGTGAGGTACTTGTAGGTTTCAGTCATATCCCTTCTTTCTCTCCTTTCTTCCAGGGAGGACATGTTGAGTTTCTGCAGCCTTTTCTAGTATGGCTTCTTATGCAAACCCCTTACCATTTTGGTTGCTGTCCTCTGTAATGCTGCCATACTTTCAATGTCCATGCGGAGGTGCCTCCTACAGAACTGTACACATTATTCCAAATGGGGCCTCACCAGTGAGTGATAGAATGGCATCCCACCACCTCCCACCTCCTGCTAGAAATCCCTCATCCAATGCACCCTAGCATCCTGCTAGCCTTTCTTACTGATTTGTCACATTGCCCAGCTACCTTGAAGTTATCGGATATGATGACCCCTAAGTCTCTTTCTTGCCTGGTAACTATAAGCTTCTCTCCTCCCATATTATACACAGCCCCTGTGTTCTGCAGCCCTATGCATAATCTTGCACTTTTTGATATTGAAACCCAGTTGCCACCCCCTAGACCATTCCTCTAGTTTTCTCATACTCCTTTGCATTTTCTCCACCCCTTCCTCAGTGTCAACCCCATTGCAGACTTTTGTATTATCTGCAAAGAGACACAACTTACCCTCAAGCCCCTCTGCAATGTCACTTCTGAAGACATTGAAGATGACCAGTCCCAGCACCAAATCCTGTGGCACCCCACTAGTCACTCTCCTATTGTCTCCTATCCCTTAACCAGTTTGATACACAACTTGTCACTTTCACCCCACCCCAGGCTGTTTAGTTTCTTAACATGCCTCCTGTGTTGCACTGTGTCAAAATCCTTACAGAAGTCCAGATAGGCCACATTCACTTCTCTTCCTTGGTCCACCGCACAGGTAACCCAGTCAAAGAAATCTGTGAGATAAGTCTGATATGACCTCCCTCCTGTGAAACCATTCTGGTGGTGGTCCTGCATCCTTTTTGCCTCCATGTGCTCTACAAGCCTCTCCTTTAGTAAAAGTGACAAACATGTTTCTGCCTGATTTTAAACCTGGGACTTTTCACATTTGAGGAAAACATGATAACTGCTACACTACAAAAATAGAAGATTTAGTTAGCAATCAATGTGATCTACTGTAGCTTACTTGTAGCAGGTGCTGTTGGCATGCATCTGTTGGGGATTACTGTTTTGTGGTGTGACAGAACCTGAAAATCCCATTAAGATCAATGCAGTTTAGAGTCAGCTATAGTACTGGTCACTATTCATCCCTGACTTCAAGGCATATATGCCCCTATAGTGTTTGTTTAACTTCCACACCAAATTATTGTGTTCTCTCTGGAGTCTGGCCACACTGATTTCCTCATTTAAGCAATAATCCATGACAGAATGTGGTTTATGCTGGGACTTACTCACACCTGGTGTGGTTTGGTCACAAGGCCATAGGCTGAGTGACTAAATCCACACCAGAAGTGGGTAAATCCCAGCATAACCCAGATCTTGGAATGGATTATTGTGATTATACAATATCTTCTAAATAAAGGATTAAAAAATGTAAAGCTTACATTTATTGATTTTAAATACTTTTTCATAAATTTTAGTTGTTAACAGTCCCCACCACTTATAACGGGCACATTTGTCAAAGCTTAATTTGCCCGTTATAGGCGGTGGACGGTTTATCATTTGATGGAAAAAAAAAACAACAATGAGACCACTCTGCAGTTAACCCATGGCAAGTAGATTAAACAGCAAGTCAGAACGCTTGATACATGGCATCAAAATACGGCACAGCAAACAATGGTAATTAAATAACAAAGTACGAAAAGTAAGGTAAACAGCAAGACACACGGCAAACAGAAAGTTAGCTAAACAGCAAAGGATAGAGCATGATACAGTACACGGCATCAACAGGGCAGCAGAAGTAAAGTTCAGTACATTACATTATGTCTTGGTAGCTGGTGATTTTAGCCTGCACGGCCTCCTTCTTGCCATTTTAGTAGCTGACTGTGAACCCCGGCTGGGCAAAATTACCAGGTGCTGCTGTATGGCACTTCACTCAGACTCAAAGCATTGCATTTTGCACCTCTAAACACCAGTGATTACTCAGGCACTGAAACGAGTGCTACATTAAGTATGTGCTAATTAGTGCTCTTTGACATGAACAAGTGCCAAGAGGTGCTAGAACTGCATTGATGCACTTGCTGAGCTGCCCGGAATAGGCGGCGTGTAATGATCATTATATGCAGCGGGATTAACATTGTCTCAATAGTAACTGGCATATGGATTCAACTTTCTGCCCATTTTAGCCGATCACCCGCATTAAGCATGGGCGCTATACAGTAAGTAGAGTCATTTGTATCTTTCCTCCCATTATTAAATGGCCATGTGTTGCTAGGTAAACTATGTTTGAATTACAGAGAGTTGGGTGAGCTGTGAGCAGCTGCCGGCATTCAGTGACAGAGAGAATGTGGTGTGAGTGGCTCTTTATTAATCACAAAGTTTGTGTTAAGGTCTGACATTTTTTTTTTGTCACTCTTTTCTGGTATGAGCCTGATTGTGGCTTTCTGGTCTTCGGCAGAAGCTGAAGAGCAACTGTAAAGATGCCATTTTTTTGTTTACATTTTCTGCAGGTCAGAGTGAATTCACCTGTTAGTTTTAGTTTAGATTTTTTTGAAGAGGCTGACTTTTTCCATGATTTACACTGGGATTTACTCATGGATAAAAGACCCAGTTAGCAAATCAGTTTTCTTCTTTTTTTGGCACCATTATATAATATGTATTATACAATGGCAAGAAAGAATCCTGGCTTCTGATTGGTCAGCTAGCCATCACAGCAGAGCTGTTATCCTGTTATAATATCCCTGCTGATCCACTTGATGATGATGACAGTGATTCTTTGCATCTTCTCTTAAGAAACAAAAATATTTTTAAACACTAAAAAACATTCTTTAAAATTATTTGTTTTCTGTATAAAACAATAAGCCATTGTATAATAGGAATAATGCCCTCCAAGGTGGGTGTTATGCTGGGATAACATCACATCTCGGGTGTTGGATGCCCTCGGCCAGTGGCCTTGGGCTCAACCACCCAAGGGGGGGATGTTATCCAAGCATAAAACCCATCCTGTTGGGCATTATTCCTTTAATAATGCCCCCACCCAAAAAAATAGCACCGTCATCAGCTTTTGCATATACTGCAGTGTTAGCAAGATATATGCTTGCACTAAGAGCCAGAGCCAGAGGTAATCTCCCTAGAAGTTCACTGCATTATACAGCAACAGTTACATTTATATATTAGGGTTTGATAAGCACTTCTATGTTAAACCCACATTTTGTTACCTAATTAACATTGCCCTTGTTCAACCAATGTAAAAGAAATTTGGAAAGCACAGTCTCTGTGCCAGGATCTCTTGATCCTATAAATTGCATGTAGATCAATTCAGGGCAGGCAAAGTTACACAGGTACAAAAAATGCAAAGGTTTCAATTTTTGAACATTTTAAGACTTTTTTAGCCACTTGATAACTAAAAAAAATAGGAGGCTTTAAAACCTAAAACTTTTGGGTTTGATAGATGTTGGTCCAAAGTGGTACACCTGCTGATCTTGGTACCAGGAGCAAGAAGATTACAAATAATATTATGCCTCTTGGTTCCCAAATAAATTTAGTGAGGAAACATGAAGGTGTAAGAATTTGGAGTCTATCATTCCCCTCACTTAGTTCCTCCCCAAGAAAGGAGTATGTAAATCTTGATGTTAGTGAACACCCAATATTGAAAACAATTAGAATATTAGAAAATGAAAACTACACTTCTCAACAATGTGATATTGATATACTTGCCACTAATCAAGACAAAAGACCTGAGAATTAAGCTAGCTAATTAAAAGGCAAGCCAGGTTGTCCCAGGCCCCTCCCAGAAATCAAGGTAGGAAACCTGGGGATGAGGAAGGGAAGGGGCCAGTGACATCACAAGGCAGGGGTGGGGACAAGGGTGGGCATCATAAGACAAGGAGCCCAGGGGTCTGGGGATTGGCCAGGGGGAGGGGCCAGTAGGGGTCCTGATTGGGGTCCTAATGGGTTATTTAAGGGCAGCTCACAGGTAGCTAGGCCTCTTTTGCTGGAATTTTTTACAGTTTTAGCACATTCATTGGTGAACAAGATAAGGCACAATCTGTTTAACTAGGCCACTACAGGCCATGTGGTGGTAGCATAGCTAGGCCCAGTGGAAACTGCATGATTTTTAAAAGGGTCAGCCATGCAGATACAAGATTGGTTTTAAGAAGTAAGTTAGCAACTGCTGTGGTTTTGTTGCTTTAAAGAATTGTTTGTCAGTATTTGTGTGAGAAAGAATGTAGCAACTGCTGTGGTTTTGTTGCTTAAGCCAGCTAGAAGCTAGAGCATGGCCTGACTGTGGGCTATAGTGGCCAGTTTAAATACAGAATGGAATTTTTGTGGTTTAAGGTATTTATTTCTAAGATTTGTTTTAAAAAAGATACACTGTAAGATTAGTCACTGCTTGCTAGCTGTTGTTAAAAAAACAAAGACGACTTAAGAATTTATGGTTTGCAGATTAATATGTTAAAACAGGCATTGCAGACAGACAAATTACAGGCTGGTTTGGTGAGAGGTTTTTGTCTTGGCCTGCTGGCCACATGGCTGACTGCATGGAATTTAAGGCCTAATACTGTGGTTCAGGCAGCCAGCAGAGTCCTTTCAAATTTCAAAGATTTGCAAAAAGAAAAGATATGCTAGAAGACTGACCACCTTGCTAACTGTTGTTAAAAAAAAAAAAAAAAAAAGTGATTTAAGAATTTATGTTTTGCTGATTAATAGGTTAAGCAGGCATTGAGACAGACAAATTACAAGTGGGTTTGCTGAGTGGTTTTGTCTTGCCTGGTGGAGACTAGAAAGTAAATTATTTAAAGGGTTAATAAAGATAAGAGAATATAGACTTTGGGGCCTGCTGACCACATGGCATGCCAGGTCCAGTAAATTATGTATGGCATTTGACTGGCTTTAAAAATTGGGCTTAATAAGAATAATGTTAATTTTCAGCATTTTAAAAGATTTGCAATAACAGGCATTTAAAAAAAAAAGAAAATTTGTGGATATTTAGGATGAGCAGTTAGGGACTGGGGAAGAATATTCAAGCTTGTAGTGACTTAGTTGGTTACTGCTGGTTGAAAAATGGAGCATTCCTTTTTCACAGAGTTTGGGAAGGCATTCTTGGTATGCTGAATGCTAGCGTTTTAAATGGAATGGTGTTTTAGTAGCATTTACACTTTAAAAAGGCGCTCTTAGTATGCATTTGCTTGGCATTTTGCATTGAAGCTGAGCAGTGGGATTGTTTGTAGAGGGTGATACTGTTTTAGGATGGGATATTAGTGTGGTGATGCTAGTGTGGGGACAGTCAGTGAAGCATGTCTCACCTGGTTTATGTTTTGAATACAGCCGCAGGATTTATTTTGGAATTTGTAGCGGCTCCCTCTTGTTATTTCTCTACCTGCCTGTGGTTCCACTGGAAGATGAGCAAGTGGGATGATGGGGCCATGGGCCTCTCTCATGCCTGTCAAGAGCTTCAGTACCAGTTTTAATCAGGCCAGCACAAGGATAGATGTCCTAGTGCCTGGGGGAGGTTCAGATCAAATCTGTGTCACATGCAGGTAGCTTGCGAGCTCTGGTCCCCCTGAGCTGTGGGTTTTAGGCACCGGTCACATGGAAAGGCCCTGGGCTAGTGGTCTAGGCTCTGTGCACCATGGGGAAAACTTTGGGGGGCTGATCATCAGTTGTGGACAACCCCCAGTATGGGGCAAGCCTGGCTATGGCCAGAGGCATAGCACAGGGTGAGTAGTGGACAACCTTCAGTGTGAGGCAAGCCTGACTGCAGCCAGAGGCATAATGCTGGGGTGGGCTGGCAGATAGAGGACCGGTAGGACCATGGTTTGACATGTTCTCTTATTTCTGCCCATAGTAATTTTACAGAGATGCCATCCAAGGAAAAAAATAGATGACCAGCAAGAGGATGATGGGGGTGGCTGCTAAACTGATGGAACAGATGTCAGAGCTCATGGTGGTGACAAAATAGAAAGATTAGGAGGAGGCACAGTGGAAATGGAAGGAGTGGGATGAAAGGGCGGGGAAAGGGCAAACAGCCAAGAAGCCCTGGGGATCGAGGGCCAACCCTGAACCAGCAACAGTTCCACTACCAGAGCTGAAGATGGATAATGGAAGCCCAGATGGGGGTAAGGATGTGGTGGATGTCACCAAAGATGGCAACCTCAAGGAGTACTTGGAGGTGCTGCTGGGGGACATGGGGAGGCAGGGATAAACAAAATGGAGAAAGTGTTCGAAGACATATGAGGAAAGAAGGGGGGTTGGGGATGGGGGCACAAGTTGGGGGCCAGAAATACAATGGATCTTCGGGACTCACATTGGGTGACCATGTATCAGCTTCACTGAAGGTGGAAATGGAAAGGAGAGTTCATGGACATATTCAGATTGGTGGATGAGGATACTGCCAAGCAGTATGAGCAGAAGGAGTCAATGGAAAAGTTTGACAATGCCATGGAGCTTGCAGTGGTGGACCACAAGGCTGAAGAGACAAAATGAAAAGGGAAAACCTTTGATAATTGGCAAGCAGGTTTCACAGTATATAGTGCCATAGTCCTGGAAAAGAGGTTGGAACTGGCCATCCCACTACTGGCCTACATGGCGACCATCAGGGATGCATACAAGGCCAAATTGAGTTTCAGATGGTTCAAATACAATGAGGCCTTTCTAGAGACACATGGCAGCAAGGGGAGACTTGAGGTGGGACAGTACCCATTCCAAGTTATGAGTGAAGACCATGTCCATATCAGGCCAGGGGACTCCAACCAGGGGGACACTGAGAGACGGACCACACTGGCCACAGGTGCAAAAACCTGTTGGGGGTTCAACAAGGCATCCAGCAACTGGGTGCACTGTAATTTCAAGCACGTTTGCTCCAGATGTAGGGGAGTGCACCTCTTGATAACTTGAAGACAAGGGGAGGAGAGGGGAGGTCAGGGAAGCGGCCATCAACAGGACATCCCCTTTCAAGGGAGTGGGGGTGGCTTCAACAGAGGTAGGGGGCATAACTGGGGAGGCCTAAGGGCCACTTACAGTTATTAGACAGGAGCAGGAAAGAGGGAGGTGGTGGTATTCGCTGGCCCGCACTCCCTTTGTACAGGAGGTGGTGGAGGTGTGGACCCAGGAGTACCCAGACAGGAAGGCGGGTGAGAGCCACTGAGTGGGTTTCAGGGTAGGTTTCCTGCTGAGTTTCCATGGGCCATGAAAAGAGGATGTCGGCCAAGAATCTGGAGTCAGTCAGAAGAAAGGAATGGGTGGTCAGGGAAAAGATAGAAAAAGAGATAAGGGTGGGGTGGGTGGAAGGGCCACTAGAAGTGCCACTGTGCCCTGAATTCTGGGTATCCTCCTTGGTGGTGGTCCCCAAGAAGCAGACAGGTGAATACAGGCTGATTCACCATTTGTCATGCCCAGAAGGGCAATCGGTGAATGACGGCATTCCAGATCACCTACGAGCAGTATCCTATGCCTCATTAGATCAGTTGGAAGAGCTGGTCAGAGCAATAAAGGAAGCCTGGTTGGCAAAAACATACATTGTATTTATTTAGTTTTTGTTTACCGGGTAAGTACACTAGACAAGTTTTATGCCTATTTTCAGGAACGACCCGGGAGAGTACAAAAGGGTACAACAGGTACATTGATACAGTAATTGGTTCAGACGAATACATTCAGGTACAAAAACAGGAGAAAAGACAATTTTTACAGTTTTTACATTTACATGAAAGGTACACCCAGATACAGTGCTGTGGCAAGGTATAAGTTAGAGATAAATTCAATGACCAACAGGGCTGGTGAGGATTATGAGCATAGTAACATCATAGCGTCAGTCAAGCAAGGGAGGGGGAATTTGGATGAGGACATAGCGCAAGAGTGGTGACGCCAGAGCAGGAGAGAAGAAGTCGGCACCAGTGGACACCGGGAGGCTAAGGAGGCTTAGGACATTCATAGCAAGAAGCCACCTTAAGATGATCCTAACAGGGAGGTCCGAAACTTGTGAGAGGAGGCAGTATGGACTCTTTCTGGGAAAGGAGTTCCAGAGCCTGGGGCCATGGACAGCAAAACCCAGTCCCCATGTTGGTGCGGAAGTAGGTACACTTAGTAGGCCAGGGCCTTGGGATCTGCAGTAGGGGAGAGGTCAGCAGGAGCAAGAACCGGCCAGTTCCAGAGGGTGTCGAGCGGGCATTTACTCACGAGGCACCCAGTGCTAAAGTTAAGGTGATTGAGCGGGGATAGCCAGCCAAGCTTCTGGTGAGAGCCTCGCAGTGATGGGTGAGGCGGGGTGGCCAGGGCAAAACAACAGATGTTGTTGTACGTTGTGCTCCACTTGCTTAGGAGGGTCTTAGAAGTATAAGCAAATATGAGGGAGTCAGAGCTGAGGAGGAGGAAGTAGTACTCCTGGAAAGAGCTAAGCGAGCCACTGGAGTGAGGCTGTACCTGAGCCCTGTAGGCCATCCCAGTTTGGCGGTTTACCCCACTGCAGGCATTATGGATATGACTACAAGGTCCAATTAGGGATCAAGCGTCACTCCAAGATATTTGAGGAGGTCACGGTAGGGAGAGGGAGCCATCTTCGTAGTTGATATGTAGGGAGTTGAAGAGGCTCAGATTTTGGCAGAGGAACCGAAGAGCATAGCCTGGGTTTTGTTTTGATCTAGGACCAATTTATGGTTGGAGAGCCATGCCTGGATGTTCCAGAGGTCTTCAGATAAGTGGACGGTTTAGTGTGGCTGTATCACAGAGTGGGCCAGGAGAACCAGGTCATCCGTATACATGATGACACGGCAGCTGGAGACCACATCAGGAGATTGTTGATGAACAGGGAAAAGAGTAGGGGACCCAGCACGGAGCCCTGAGGGACACCAGAGGTGACAGGCCGGGGGCAGAGGACTTTATTGAATTTAGTTAGTTGTTTTCTGCCATATAGGTAGTCAGAGACCCAGTTTAGGACGGTGGGGGACAAACCAAGGGACCTCATCTGCAGGGCAAGCAGGTCATGGTCAACCAGGTCAACGCTTTGGATAAGTCAATAGATACCGCACCTGAGAGTTTTCCCTGATCCATAGCAGCTCTGATGCTGGAAGAGGCTGAGATGAGAGCCGTGGAAGTGCTGTGCCCTTTATGAAAGCCGTGTTGGGCCGGGGTCAGCAGACCATGGGAGTGGATATACTCCGAGATTTGTTTGGCGACCACCTTTTCCAGGAGCTTGCTGACAGCAGAGAGGATAGCTATGGGACGGTAGTTGTCCAGGATTTTGGGGTCGCCCTGCTTAGGGACAGAATCTGTGTTCCAGCTGTTGCCAGTCAGCCTGGCTGACTGGGACATGCTAGGGTTCCAGTTCAAAGGGTACTTATACATTGACAAGGCTATGCCCATGGGCTGCTAGGTGGCCTGCTCAACTTTTGAGACTTTCAGCTCATGGGTCCAGTGGGTGTTTGGGGGAGAAATATGGCCACAAAAGGGTCATGCACTACCTGGATGACTTTCTGATCATTGGGGGGAGCCATGTGGAGATGCAGGGTGTGGGGGCTGGCCTGGTGGCACTGAGAGTTGAGGCACTGGACGTCACACCTCGTGCTGCACCAGTGACCCAGGTTCGGGAATAAGATTGGGAGCAAGAGGTTGGCAGGGGAATGGGTTGAAGATCAGTGCCCTTGTAGTGCTCTCCTTCCTTATAAGGAAGGGTGGGTTGTCCCGGCATGCCAGTGACCCCCAGTGGAGACCAGGGGCACTGCAGCATACCAAGCAAGCACATAGCTAGCATGGCCAATGCCGGCAGGGTTGCAATGCATCAGTGCGTCAATGTGCTCCATGCAAGTTGGGGTTGGGGTTCACTAGAAAAATGGAAAAACCCAGTCTGCTGGGGTAGGCGATGGCACCTGCCCCCATCCCCAATGCCGAGTCCATCCTACCTAGCCTTCCAGGTTCCTTCATCTGGGTCCTCTGCCATGTTGGGGTCTGTCTCTAGGAGTGCCCAAAGAGGATGGGCGGCCCCACCCCGGAGGGGTTAAGTCTGGGGTACTGACAGTGGGTAGAGGAGGAGGAAAAAGGAGGCACAGATGGAGGACTTCAGGCAGGGGAGTATCAGGCAGGATGCCTGAGAGAGGCCCCCCTGACCGTGACCAGAGGAAAAAAGAGTTAAAAAAAAAAGAGATGTAGGGCATGTTGAGAGACTTCATGGTGATGTGAGAATGGATTGGTATCCCATTGGCACAGGGGAAGACTGAGGGGCCTGCATGTAAGCTGGAGTTCCTGGAGATCGAGGTGGACGTGGAACAAGATTGTTTCCGGCTGCCGGGTAACAAAGTAGCCAGGGTGTGGGGACTACTGGTACAAGTAATAGGGAGGTAGAGGGTGCCACTGGTACAGGTGTAGCAGCTGCTGGGTCATTTTAATTTTGCATGCAAGGCAATCAGCCCGGAGAGGGCATTTATGAGAAGGATTGGGAGGGTGACCGGGAAGATGAAGAAGCCACACCACTGGGTGGACCTCTCAAAGGATGTTCGAGAGGACCTCAAGGTTTGGGAGGAATTTCTGGACCTGTATAATGAGGTAACATTTTGGCAGGTGGAATGGGAGTGCAACATGGACCAAGAGCTATACACTGATACCTCAGGGGTGCTCAGGATGGGAGCATATTTTAAAGGGGAATGGATGGTGGAGACCTGGCCAAGCCAATGGGGGGAGAAAGGCCTCTTGAGAGACATCACTTTTTGGGAAATATTCCCAGTTTGGGCAGCTATGGAGGTTTGGGGAGAGCAGATGAGGGGAAAATGGATCATGCTGTGGTGTGACAATAAAGGGGTGGTGGAGGTCATCAACAGGCAGGGCAGGAACACACAGGCAGTGGGCCAAGTAATGAGGAGGTTGGCACTGTTGGGGCTGAAACTGAATGTGTAATTCAATGTGCAGCATATTCCAGGGATCAAGAACGAATTTGCTGACAGTCTTTCCTGCCTACAGCTCGACAGGTTCCGTGGTCTGGTGCCACAAGCAGCTGCACACTGGACCAGGGTCCCGGACCAGATGTGGGAGATTGGAGGTCCACTGCAAGGGTGCTGTACCGGGGCTGCTGGGCAACCAGGACCCTGAATGTGTACGAAGGGGCTTGGGCCAGCTTCCTGGAGTTCAGAGCCAGACAGGGGTGGGACAGGGCAAAACTGGTCTGGCACAAGCAGGTCAAGAGGTTTGTGGTAGAAAAATTGGAATCAGGGATGGTGCATGCCACAATAGTGGTACAATTAACGGGAGTGAGCTGGGTATGCCTGGTGTTGGGAGGTCTAAACCTCACTTTCAGATTCTTGATGATATTGGGAATGCAAGTAATCACAGACACGTTGCATTAGAGTAATAAACAAGTTTATTACTACCAAAGGGATAAATCACAGTTGCCCTAAGCAGTTCTTAACAATACAAACCAGGAGCCAGTGCTAAGTGTTCCGTACACCTTGAGGTTTCTCTGTGTCTCTTGGGGTCTCTCAGGTCTCCGAGGTGTAAGGCTTGTGCATTACATTATATACCTATGATAATTACTATGGTTACCAAAAGATAGAAACATTTCTAGTTACAGAGATGAGCCCTATTGGCTAAATTAGAGGTGGCTCCATGGTCCAAGATAACATTATACAATTCTGTAAAGTCATCAGTTTGAGAACAAAAGAGTTCTTATACAAAGTCTTACATAACTCAGTGTAGTGGTACAAATCACCGAAAGGTGGCAATGCCGTCTTACATATTATAATAACTCCAAGGACACAGATGTCCTGGCATCTTACAAGTAAGAAATACACAGAAAATACAAAGCAGAATATATGTATTAGCAAGCAAAGTGTATTACAACAATATGCATTCATATCTTGACATCTACTCTTGTACGGTAGATGCCCTTAGCCCTATATGTTAGTATAACATATACCTAAGTGCTAGCTGTCTACGGTGTATTTCTGAGGGTACCAATTAGGGTGCTGAGACCTCGTGTAACATTTTGCCCCCTTGTTGCCTCTGAGGGCAACACAGGCAGATGTCTCGGGAAAGGACAGGACCAGTGGTCGTTTACAAACCCGA
The DNA here is from genome assembly GCA_016271365.2 of Neoceratodus forsteri. Lineage (NCBI taxonomy): Eukaryota > Metazoa > Chordata > Ceratodontiformes > Ceratodontidae > Neoceratodus > Neoceratodus forsteri. The sequence goes on from CM057455.1 coordinate 1,384,331,013, forward strand.
CGCTTGAGCTTTGTAAAGGAACTCGAGCTGCTCACGGTGTTGGCGCAGTGTGTGCTGTAGGCAGCAGAGCATAATAATCAAAATGAAAATTAAAAATGCTTGTATAATAACAAAACCTTTAAAAATAATCTCTAACCAGGTGTTAGTTAATGCATTATTCATATCTCCATCGTTGATCAAGGCTAGAACAGCTTCATTGGCTTTGGTCATATTCTTGCTGATGTGGATGAAGTGTGTTTCTTTCCTGTCTAAAAGTGATTTTAATGTAAGTGTGAGTGGGTCTATGTGCACATTAAAGTATGGCAAATATTCTGACAGTGTGGGCAGATAATCAGGGTTACCATCAATAATGTCTGCATCAAGAAGGGGGACAGGGGTTATAACAGTATGTCCGATAACAGTCTTCTGGTGGGGGACAAAACAGAAATTGGGGTAATCAATAGCACATGTAACAGATCCATATGTGTAAGACTTGTAATTCATGACCACGTAGTACTCGCCATCGGAGTTATACTGTGATCACACAGTAGGCAGTCTCCACTTTTGCAACTGGACAGGGCAGGTGTAGGTCATCTCCGAAATCCATGTTGACAGGCAATGAACCTCCTCACGATAGGATTGGTAGAGCTTATCTGGAGCCAGAGTTGAGTCAAAGGAGTCTGTGCCATTCGCAGTGATGTCATTATCCATGGTGAAAGTCCAATCAATGCTGTCTGGAGAGTAACCACAAACAGGTTGAATAACATCAAATACATCACATCGGCACAGGTAAATATATTGCTTTTTCACACAGCAGTCCGTGTGCGGAGCCACCCAGGCATCCAGGAAAGGATGGTAAACCAGTATAGGTGGTAGATACAGGTGTTCTCTGTAGATGTCTTCATCCAAATGCCTAATCGAATGTACCAGTGCAAGCTTGTCAAACAAAGCTGTAGTGGGATCAAAGCGTGGTAAAGAGACAGTGAAGGAAACAAACAAGGTATCTGTTATGGAACACTTCTTAGCAGTGAAACAAGGACCAGTATTAGGGTGTCTGATCACAAACCCCAAATTCCTAGCTGTAGAAAGAGGAATAGTTAAAGTCTGTTGCATACACATGGAAACACAGCTAGTGGTTTTACACTGCAGACAATACCATTTGGAGATGCATTTATCATATATAATGTCAGGTATTCTTCCAGATTCTAGATCATGGAAGAGGTTATTGATGGTAGTGATAATGTATGATCCATAAGCAGAGCATAGTATCTCTCTAGCAATGTATTGTTTATCTGCTTCTTTATTGTTCTGTTGTATGAGTGCGTTGATCTTATCTTTAGAATCAGTGAATGCCTTAGCAATGTCATGCATGTTGTATACAGTGTATCTTTCTTCCTGACTAAGGCCATCCACACCATGCAATAATGGGGGTAGTATATTGTTGACCAAACCAGCAGAGAATTTGGCAGAATGACTTTTGATAGCAGCAATGTCTGCTTTGTTCCAGATAGACATAGCCGTACCAAACAGGCCTGTGACAGTACCTGTTGCACCTGTGACATCAGAACTGTCAACTTCATGTGTTTTACGTTTATGAGTTAGATTATCAGGAGAGGGCTTCCTCCTGAAGTTGCCTCTATGTTCAGTAGAGTGGACCCCGGGAATAGGGTCTTGTGTAAGAATCTGAACTGCAGCTAAACTATCAAGCAATAATGTACTATGAAATGCTGATGTGTTAGTATTGTGACACATACCAAACTCTTTCATATTCCAGTAAGTAAGATTAAACAAAACAGGTATCTGCACAAACTGTAAGTTATTAATCAAAGAACCTGGGAGGACAGTGGCTGTTAGACCACTATGGGGACCAGGGGTATGCTCTGGATATTCCAAAAGCTGCTTGTCAGTAGGTGGTAACACAGAGAGGTACATGGCTGCAGAAGCCATCTGGTGTATAGAACATTTTCAAGCAGAATCTCTGGACAAAGAATTACAGTATGAAGGATCAATTAAGGCAGTTATGTTGCACAAACCAGAATGTCTTAATGCAGTTTGTAACAAGGACAGTGAACCATTTGGGGATAATTTAGCATTGGGCCAACCTTGGAAAGTTCCTTTGGAGAGTTTGGCCACAGGGAGAATTTGTCCTTGTGATGTGGTTTGCCACTCAATTTAAAGGGTAGATTTATCAGAAGCAACAACCAAGGTAGTGAGGTAAGCATCGGAACCTTCCTGGACAGTGATCATACTATCTGGTATATTGATGGATACTCCCTCTGGAGGAGGTGCTGGAGGATCGAGGTGTTGAGGTGGTCCGCATCTGTGCCTTGGATGCAGGGGATAACTCCTGCGAGGAGGAGATAATGGAACAGGATAGCCATCTTGTCAGTGTATCTGAAAAGGAAGATCAAAGATTAGTATGTTAGTACTATTCTGCCCAATGGGGTGAGGAAAAGTAATTTAAGCTCCTTTATACAATTTCAGCTGGTTTGTATGTAACCATTTGTCAGTCAACTTGTTGTGGAGGAGTCTAACTTGATAGACTGCCGGACTGAGCTTGTTGACAATGGGGTATGGACCTTCCCACTTGTTGGAGAAGAAGTGGGTGGGATGTGCAAATCGAAGCACCATTACCTGATCTCCAACCTGCCAATCCACTTCTTGTGCATGTTTGTCAAACTATTTTGGATTGCTGCTGGGCCTTGCCCATGCAGTTGGCAGCATACAAGTGTGTGTGTATGAAGTCTTTTCTGAGTTTTTCCACATATCGGTCCACAGGCACACAGTCTGCAGTGGGGGTATGCAGGTCAAACAACAGGTGTTCAGGTAATCTCATCTGTCTGCCAGTCATCACCTCAAAGGGTGTAAGCTGAGTGGTGGCTGAGGGTGTACCCCTGATTGCCATAATGAGTAATGGAAATTGGGAATCCCAGGTTTTGGGATTGTCCTCAATGAATTTGGAAAGCATTTGCTTAATCCATCTGCTGGCTTTCTCTACTTGACCTGAGGATTGAGGGTGGTAAGGTATGTGGAACTTCTGTTGAACTCCAAGGAGTTCAAGGGATTCTTTCATCAACTCACCTGTAAAACTGGTTCCTTTGTCAGAGTCTACCTTGAGGGGTAGACCCCACCTGGAGAAAATCTGTTCCACCAGGATTTTGGCAGTAGTTTTCGCTGTACATGTCTTAGTGGGGGAAGCTTCTGCCCACTTAGAGAAGAGGTCAGTTACCACAAGAGCATACTTATTATTTCTGCTGGTGTTGGTCAGAGGACCAATGAAATCAATTTGTATGGCATGCCAAGGGCCAGAATGTCATTGTGGTAGGAGTTTGGCATTTCATTTGGTAGGAATGGGGTTGTTTTGCACACAAATGAGACAGTTGTCTATGTATTGTTTAACATCTCTGGTGATACCAGGCCACCAGGCGATGGTCTTGAGTCGTTGGAGGGTATTTTCTGCTCCCTGGTGTCCACCAGTAGGGGTGTCATGCACTTGGTGCAAAAATTCAGATCTTAAATGTCTGGGGACCACCCACAACTTAGTGGTGGAGTCATCTGGTTGGAACCAGATGAGCTTGTCATCTGGTGACAAGTGTAACTTACCTTCATGTCTCCGATAAGGGTTATGTGTGGGAAGTTTCTCTTCAGTACCTTTGTCAAGGAATCTGAACACCTCTTTAAGTTCGGTGTCGAAATGTTGGGCTGCTGAGAGGTCCAAGTGGGAAAAAGGTTCAGGTTTCCTCCTGAGTGCTGCAATGTGTACAGCTGCATTAGCCTCTGGATGGTCCATCATCCAGATGTCCCCCCCTCAGGCCCTTTCCTTAGCAAGGGTGTCTGCTATGTCATTGAAGGCATGCTAGGGGTCATGGAGAGAGTGGGCTTTGACTTTGTGTGTATAGAGTTTGTGTGCAAATTTTTGTGCCAGTGAATGTATGTATATTACCAATTACTTGTACTTCACTGGGCTGCCATCAGAGGAGAGGAAGGAGTTCTGCCAGAAGAGAAGAAATTCTGTAAGAGAACAACAAACCCAGTTAGAGTCTATAAAGATGATGGTATCCTCAGTTCCATGCTGGATGAACTAGAGGGCACAGGCCACCGCTGCCATCTCTGCATATTGTGATGATGCTACACTACAGTGCTTAGATATTTTGAAAGTGTTCCCATAAGGGTAGATCACTAGAAAATGCCCATCCCTGCAATTTGTTCTCCCTGATAGTAGGATGCTGAACCATCAGTAAAGATACGACACAAAGAAGTGTTGCCATGTATTTGTGTCGCAGCTGGGAGGAAAGGACCTGGATCCGGAAGATCAGGTGACTGTAGTGTACAGTCATGTGGTTCTCCCTGGAAAAGGAGGCCATGATCTAACATAGATGGAACTTTAGTCAGTTGTACCTGTATGTCTCTGTCCTGGAGAAGAAGTGACCAGTGTGTCAGTCTGGTGTTAGAGACTGACCCATCCTTCACTCCATCTGAGAGCGGAAAGGTGGTTGGAGTGTGGTTGGAGTTAATGATCAGTGGTGAGTACCCAATAATATACAGGAAATGCTTGACAGCCCAGTAGGTGGCCAGAAGGTTCCTTTCACAAAGGCTGTACTTCTGTTCCACTGGGGTCAAGAGCTGTGAGGCATATGCAATGGGTCTCAATGTGCCATGCACCTTCTGGGCCAGCACTGCTGACATGGCAATGTGAGAGGTGGCACATTCCAGATGGAATGGTAGTGCTGGATTGGGGTTCACCAGAGCTGGGGTGGAGGCTGAGGCCTGCTTCAGTGACATCACAGCCTGGGTGTGTATAGGGCCCCAAGTCCATGGTACACCTTTTTTGAGTAACTCATACAGAGGAGCAGCTTCCTGAGCAAAATCACAACTAAAATCTCTCGAATAATTCACCATACCTAGAAACCTTCGAAGAGTTGCCACACTGGTAGGTAATGGCAAGTCTTGCAATCCCTGTACCTTCTTCCAGGTAGGGCTTCGACCTTGGTCAGTTATTTTTAGACCCAGAAAGAGTACTTCTTTCTGACACAGCTGTGCTTTTGCTGGGTTACATTTCAGGCTTGCTCTTTGAATGAGAGTTAGTAGTTCGTCCACGAGATCCAAATGGTGTTCCTGTGTGGCAGTTGCCAGCAACAGATCATCCACATATTGTAAGAGACACTGGGGAGTAGAGAAACTCTCGAGGGCGTCCATCATGTGGAGATGGAACAGGGATGGACTGTTATGAAATCCTTGTGGCAAGCAAGTCCACGTGTACTGTCTTCCTTCAAAGGTGAAGGCAAACTTATATTGACTCTTAAGGGCTAATGGCAATGATCAAAAAACATTGGAGATGTCCAGGGCACTGAACCATTTCAAATCAGGGGTCAGAAGTCATAGCACATCTGGTGCTGATGCCACAGTTGGGGAACAACTGGGGGTGACCTGATTCAGTTTCCTGTAGTCAATAGTAAGTCTCCAGGTGCCTGTGAGTTTCTTCAAGGGCCACACTGGGGAGTTGGCAGTGGAAACACAATTGCTGATTACTCCTTGCTCGAGGAGTGACTTGATCGTTTCTCTGAGGGAAGGCAAGGCCTCAGTTGGGAAAGGATATTACCTTTCCCTCTCATGTGCTGGGCCTGGCACTTCGATGACAGTGTGCATTCTACCACAGTCATGCTTGTTGGTTGCAAACACTTCCAAATGTCATTGCAAAATAGGGAGGAGTTTCGGGAAAAGTTCATGATTCTTGAACAAATCTATGATGTCATACTCTTTGTCATTGGCAGATATCGTTGCCACAACGTGTGACTCAGGAATCAAAATAGTAAGATATTGACCCTGAATCTGTATCAGTAGCATGTTAGCTAGAGGTCCACCACACAGCCGTGCGGTGCAAGGAAGTCAATCCCTATGATACTAGGATGATCATGCAGTACCATTAGTTGGAAAGTGTGTGAGGCCTTTAGATGGCCTAGCTCTACCGGTAAGGGTAGAGAGCGGTATGCTGGTAGCCTAGTACCATCAACTCCAGACATGTTGGTCCTCCGTCCGGTGGACCAAGGGAATGTGTCCAGGTATTTGTCATGTAGCACAGATACAGCTGCACCTGTATCTAACAAAACTACAAGTAGGCGGCCCCTGAACTCGGCCTCAGTGCAGGGTCTTCCATTTGTATCCAAGACTAGCTTGTTTACAATCTGGACTAGGGCCTGTAATTGTCAATCCGTACTTCCGGAAGCATGTAGAGGTTGGGCCTGGCTCATGTGAACTGCTTCACCATGTTGCACTGATGCCATATAGGGAGGAGCTTCTGGGTTCAAGCCTGCATGGCCTGAGGGCCTGTACTGCTGGTGTCCCCATGGCCAGTTGGGGCCTAGGTTGCTGGTTGTACTGCCACAAGGGCCTATGCAGGAACAGCATCTGCCACAGAGCGTACTTGTCCCAGGAGCTCTTGGAATTTCTGATTATCTTCAGCTATCTCCCTATATGTAGGGCCTGTTCGTTATTGTTGTGGTTTACCTCTACCCTTATGCTTCCTGTTCTTATGCCAATTCCGGTTCCCACTCCATTGTTGTTGTTGTTGTGGTTGTTGTTGATAGGCCTGTTGGGGGTGTTGATTATCTGCTGGAGGGGCTTGCTGATATGGGGCCTTTTGGCGTTGGACCTGCCCTTCCACTGTGTAGTGCATCGTGGCCTCCAGAGTGGATTCCACAGCAGCTACCCTTTTGGAACCGGAGCCCAGATCACGGAATTAGAGTGATACACTCTCTCGGTTTTCCGAAGGATGTCGGCAAACCTATCCATATTGTGGTAGGTGGTTGGCTGTACCTTTTCTCGTACTGCTGGAATCAGGTTTCTAAGGAACAAGGTCTTATATGCAATAAGATCTACATCCACAGCTTCTTGTGCCAAATGCTTTCCTGCTCGGTAGGCCATCCAGAGTCTCTGGTGGTAAGTCGCTGGACTTTCTTTTGCATTCTGCTTCACAGGGTATGCAAGCATCACTCCTACTACACCTGGGCTGTGAGCAGAAATGAGCTCAGCTGCAACCTCGTCAAAGGTAGCATTCCCATCCTGGCGAACAGCATCGAGGAGTTTGGCCCACAAACCAGGATCGATGGTCTGGCGTGAGTATTTGGACCTGATATTCTGCAGCGAGGCTAAGCATCTCACATTTAGAATGCACCTTCCCCAAGTGACAGCTGAGGCTGTCGGATGGATTCATCCAACCGATGCTGTCAGCAATTTGCTGAACAGAGTAGGCCATTTGCAGGGGATTAGTGGGTCGATCAGGCAAAGGTAGATTGTCTTGAGCACCATCCAGGGCAGCCTGAGCTGTAGCTTTAGCTACAGTGTGGACAATCCCTTTCTGAGTGCCAGCCTCTTGCAGAAGCTGCCTAATCTGGGTTTTAATAGCCCGTTTACTCCTCTCAGGAAGAGGTACATTGCCTATCACAATCTCAATCATGGTTTCTATCTCCTGCCTGTCTTCTGCATTAATAATGGCTACCGGAGGTGCCGTCGGGACCAGGCTTAGGCCTACTCCCACCTATCGTGGGGGCCGCCAAGTTGACGTCTTCCATGATGAGCGTCACGACATCACCGACGTGTGACATGGGGAGTTGAGGGCAGGGACCCGCCATGTTGTGGATGGCTGGGTGGGCTCTCTGGGCCATCATAGGGGCATGACTGGGTGTTGTACTGTGAAATGTCATCATCAGAAAACTCCCCTTCTGATGACGAATGAAAGGCAGGAGCTACGCCTCCCATTGCCTTAACATGTCCAGCCAGTACCTCTCGCTGATGGCGCAGTGTCGCCATCTTCATTCCACATTCATCACGACTCACACTTGCAACATCCATATCAACTTCATCTTGCTTTTGCTTTTGCAACACTCTGTACACGGCGCTCAATTCGCGATTCTCCCTATAAGCCACTTCTAAATCATTACGTACCTGATTGATCTCGTCCTGCAGCTCACCCATTTCGTCACTCAACTGAGCATTCACAGCACTCAGCAAATCATTCATTTGCATTTCCTGACTCTTATCCTGTCTCAAACTTTCGCACTCCTGCTTCAACATACACAGTTCCTGTTCTCCAGCTTGAGCTGAATGATGCAATAGTGAATCCTTTTCATTTCACAGACTTTGGAGTTCAGACTCCAAGTTCTGCTGCAGTCTAATACATTCCATTTCCTGCAAACCCATATGTTGCTTATGAGATGAAATCTGCAGATCAAGGGTTCAAAACCTCAATTTGGAGGCTTCCAAAGCAGCGTAGAGAGCCACGACCATCAACCCTTTAGCATGACACTTATTGGCCGATTGTCTCGTCTCTGTATACTGGGTTGAAATCCCTAGTATAGGGTTTTCGGATTGACTTGCACCCCACACAAAGTCAGCCCATCCTCCATGGGAGACAAGGAAGTTTGAGACATCGAGTCTCAGTTCTGCGCAGATATTTGATACGGTGGCCATTGTGTGGGAGGGAATGAAAAGTCAAACTGTGAAAAAGGCATTGTGCTGCATATCGATCCACAGCACGAGTACTTTATACATAGCCGGGCTACTGTATTAGTTGTAGGCTTGCAATTCAAAGCTGCTATGGAGTGGGTCGAGACGGCATTGACCACACCCGAAAAGACAGCCAGACTTTGCAAGTTACTACAAAATGGTTTTAAAACAGGAGAGGTGATACGGGAATGTACACCTACTGTCCCAGTGGGAAAGGGAAAAAGTTTAAGCAACGAGTGAAAACTTACAAACACCAAATACTAACATACTAAAATGCCAGCAGAATAGGCCTAACGGGCTTTCGTGTCTGCTCGTTTGGTCAGTCCCCAACCTGGGTGCTGACCTTGCTGTCCCCCTTGCCTTCTCTGGCTTCTCCCTTCCCAGTTCCGGATATTCTTGCTGCATTGGATTTTGCTTCCAGAACCCTTCCCCTGTACCTGTCCCACCCCTCTTGAACCCCTCCACTGTCTCTGCCTCCACCAGCCCCTCAGACAGTGCATTCCATGGCTCCACCACCCTCCCAGTGAAGTAGCATCTCTCCTTTCTCCCCTGAATCTTCCCCTCCAGCTTCCAGCCATGCCTCTAGTGGCCCCTTCCTCCTTTCTTCAAGCATCCCAACTGTTCCTCCCTATTTACCCTCTTCATGTACCTAAAGACTCTATCATGTCCCCCCGTCCCTTCTGTCTTCCAATGTGACATATTTAGCTCTTCTAGCCTCTCCTCATAGGTCCTGTCCCCAAGCCCCAAATCATTTTGGTTGCCATCCTCTGGCCCTCCAGGAGGTTAATGTCCCGCTTTAAGTGTGGCCTCCAAAACTGCACACAGTACTCAAGTGCGGCCTCACCAAGCAGTTATACAGAGGGAGTATCACTTCCTCCTTCTGAGGTGATCCCCTAGCGATGCATCCCAGCATCCTGTTGGCCTTGGCTGCTTCCTCCTACAAGTCTCAGAGTTGTTCATCTTGACATCCACCACCACCCCAGGTCCATCTCAGCCATCGAGACTTGTGCATTTTCCCAGGGTGTACACTTGACCTGGGTTTCTGGCCCCCAGGTGGAGTACCTTGCATTTCCCAGCATTGAACCTCAGCTTCCACTTTCTAGACCATCTTTCCAGAGCCTCCAGGTCCCCCTGTAGGGCCACCTCCCTCCTCCCCATCCACCACCGCCCCCAGTTTCGAGTCATCTGCAAAGAGACTCATCTCACTCCTGATTCCTGTCCTTATGTCAGATACGTAGGCATTGAACAGAAGGGGCCCAAGGACTGATCCCTGTGGGACCCCACTAATGACCCCTCCATGGAGATGAGACTATCCCACCAACCACGACCCTCTGGGTCCGGGTCCTGGAGCCAATTGCCTCATCCATCTGATCATCTGGTTCCCCACCCCATTTCTCCCAGCTTATCCAACAGGCCCAAGTGAGGAACAGAGTCAAATGCCTTGCTGAAGTCCAGAAAGAGGACATCTACTGGTCTACCCAGGTCCAAGGCACTTGTCACCCAGTCATAGAACTCCACCAGGTTTGTCTGACACGATTTCCCCGGGATGAATCCATGCTGTCTATCATCCAGGCACCCTGACTAATCCAGGTCCCCCCCTAGCCTCTCCTTGACAATGCCCTCCATCACCTTGCCCACCACCGAGGTCAGGCTGACAGGCCTGTAGTTCCCTGCCACCTCCCTTGATCCCCTTGTGGATAGGCACTATATGCACCACCTTCCAGTCTTGGGGCACCCACCCTGTCCTCAGAGAGATGGTGAAAAGCTCTGCCAGGGTTTTGCCAGGACATCTGCAAGTTCCTTCAGCACTCTGGGATGTAATTTATCTGGCCCCGGTGCTTTCTCCATCTTAAGGGAGCTGAGGGCTTCCCTCCTCTCTCAGCTGTGATTTCACTCCGTACCCCTTCTCCTGCTTAGCCCTCCCCCACCTGCCAGTGATGCCTCCTCTCCCCAGACCTGCCGATCGTAAGGGTCCCCTCCTCAGTATCTCTGTCTCCTCCCATGTATGATGCAGTACCCCATTTTTCCTGGTGAAACTGAGGTGAAGTACTCATTTAGCACCTCAGCCTGCTCCCCGGTCTTGTGCCCATCTCTCCCTGATTTAATCTTGCTAATCTGCCCCTTCACCCTTCGTTTTTCCCCAATGTATCTAAAGAACCACTTGTTCCCTCTCCTAATTTCCCTGGCCAGGTTCTGCTCCTTCCTTGCCTTAGCCGCCCTCACCACTCTAGTGACCCTTCTAGCCATCAGCTCGTACTCCCCTCGATCCCTTTCACCTGCACATGGTCGCCAATTTGTTGGGAGGTCTAAACCTCACTTTCAGATTCTTGACTATATTGGGAATGCAAGTAATCACAGACATGTTGCATTAGAGTAATAAACAAGTTTATTACTACCAAAGGGATAAATCAAAGTTGCCCTAAGCAGTTCTTACCAAAATGAACCGGGAGCCAGTACTAAGTGTCCTCTACACCTCGAGGTTTCTCTGTGTCTCTTGGGGTCTCTCAGGTCTCCGAGGTGTAAGGCTTGTGGATTACATTATATACCTATGATAATTACTATGGTTACCAAAAGATAGAAACATTTCTAGTTACAGAGATGAGCCCTATTGGCTAAATTAGAGGTGGTTCCATGGTCCAAGATAACATTATACAATTCTGTAAAGTCATCAGTTTGAGAACAAAAGAGTTCTTATACAGAGTCTTACACAACTCAGTGTAGTGGTACAAATCACCAAAAGGTGGCAATGCCATCTTACATATTATAATTGCTCCAAGGACACAGATGTCCTGGCATCTTACAAGTAAGAAATACACAGAAAATACATAGCAGAATATATGTATTAGCAAGCAAAGTGCATTACAACAATATGCATTCATATCCTGACATCTCTTGTACGGTAGATGCCCTTAGCCCTATATGTTAGTATAACATATACCTAAGTGCTAGCTGTCTACAGTGTACCTCTGAGGGTACCAATTAGGGTGTGGGGACCTCATGTAACAATGGACAGAGGGTGGCCAGATGCCACTGCAGGCAGGACGGTCAAGAGGATGCTCACTGGATGGTAGAGGGGACAGGGGAACAGGAAGGATGGCAGGCACCCAATCAGGGACCAGCTGTTGGACAAGGTGTTGGAGGCCACATAGAGCATGTGCAGCTCAGCCCAGGAGGCTTGCCTTTTCAGGGCGGTCTTTGTGGTAATGGAAGCTGGGGCATTCAGGGTGGGGGAGGTGGAAGCCCTCTGAAAAGGGGCACCCGAACTCTCATTATGACATGAAAGGGTACAGATAGAGGGGGATGCCATCTCCACCAGGTTGGCCAGGTCTAAAATTGACCAGGATGGGCAGGGGACCACAGTGACCCTGCACCGGAAGCTCAGAGCACCAAGTTGTGCAGTGGCTGCATGGGAGGAGTATGAGAAACACAGGGTCAGCACCGGAGGAGTAATGTTCTGGCATGGGGATGGAACACCAGTCACAGCAGTCCAGGTGGGGGCAGTAATGATGAAGGTGCTAGCTTTTATACGGAAAGAGCCAGGAGAATTTGCCCCGCACTCTTTCAGGATTGGGGTGGCCTTAGAGGCAGCAAAAAGGGGGACACAGTGGAGTAACTGAAGGAAATCAGCCGCTTGAGGTCAGACAGTTATAAACGGTATGTCAGGTGCTAACAAACGATGACTCACACTGTTTTCTTTTGTTCCTATGGCAGGTACCAGATGGATGGTGTGAATCATGAGGCATTCATTTGAGTACTGGGCAGAACGGGTTGCAGCCACCATGGGCAGAGGGACCCAACTGCACCCAGAGTCAAACTGCACCAGAGTACAATGGAAAGGCATCAGGGGTATGAAATGGGCCCATCTGTTGCCTCTCCTGCAGGAAGTGAAGGGGCAATGGGGCAGGCCAGATTGCATAGTGGTGCATTTAGGTGGCAACGATCTGGGAGGGATACCGTGGGGAGGAGTTAGGGCTAATAAATGTTGGGGGATTTTTGAAGACATTTGAGGATAGTGGCAGGGCGTTAACATCGGCTGGTCCAAGATCACATCCAGGATGGTATGGAGGGGAGCCAAGGATGTCAAGCTTATAGAAAAGGTCAGGAAGCAGCTCAACAGAAGAGGATGAGAGCAGTCACAGAGATGGAGTGGGTACACATCCAGCACAGGGACATAACGTATGAGCAGGCAGTGATCTACAGATCAGCTGGTGTGCACCTGACTGAGTTTGGGATGTGTCTATTCCTAAGGCCGATTAGTGAGCTAGTGGGTAGAATAGCCCAAAGAGGCCTGAGGTTTTAACCCACAAGGGGGGAGAACAGCCATCTAAGCACAAGTGGGAGGCAGAGCAGTGGAAGAAATAAAAGGGAGGGAGAGGGCTAGAGGTGGGGAAGGGGAGAACCATGGGCTGGGGGCAAGGAGCCCAGGTATGGATTAAAAGGGGGAGAGGGAATAGGTCTGGGTGCTGAATACAGAGTGTCCAGGTCTGTAAGGGGAGGCCCAGGTTCAACAGAGGACCAGCTGGGTTCTGGTGATGGAGGAGGGGGCTGGATTCAGTGTCTGGACCCAGAAGGAAGATAACAACCAGGAGGAAGATGAGGCCAGAAGGAGAAGAACGTGGAAGACTAAATTATGTTATGATAAATGTATGTGATTGGACATGACAATTGAACTGTAGATGGATGGATTGTGCCAATAGTAATTAATAAATATGTCTGCTAACGAGCATCCAAAGATTTCAAATTGGTGTGTTTGTGGGTCATTTCTGGGAGGGGGGTTCAAGGGACAATTAAGTTTGCCAATTAAAGGGCAAGCCAGGTTGTCCCAGGCCCCCACTCAGAAATCAAGGTAGGAAGCCTGGGGCTGGGGGAGGGGAGACAGTGACATCACAAGGCAGGTAGGGACAAGGGGCATCATATGACATGAAGCCCAGGGGCCTGGGGATTGGCCAGGGGAGGGGCCAGCAGGGATCCTGATTGGGGTCCTAACTGGTTATTTAGGGCAGCTCACAGGCAGCCAGCCCTCTTTGCTGGAATTTTCCACCCACCCACCCACCCTGTAAGGAAGGGTGTGGCGGGGCAGGTTTTGGAACATAGTTTGGAGAGGGCAAGAATGGTTGGTGCCTGTGAGGCCCTGGGTCAAGTGGGGCTATATGTATGGAGCTGTAAAGATGCAGCTGAGGGATGGGGGCTAGGTGGAGCACCACTGAGGGCACGGTCTGCACAAGGATGAAAGGTATAACAAGGAGCACATGAGAAGGGTGCTAGTTGGGAGAAGAGAAAAGGGAGAAGAAAATGGGGAAGGGGCTAGAGGTGGGGAAGGGGGTAGAACCACAGACTGGTGGCAAGGAGCCCAGGCATGGATAAAAAGGGGGAAGGGGAATAGGTTTGGGTGCCAGATACAGAGTGTCTGGGCCTGGAAGGGGAGACCTGGGTTCAACAGGGAAACAGCCTGGTTGTGGTGACTGAGGAGGGGGATAGATTCAGTATCTGGAACCCAGAAGAATGGAAGGAAGATAACAACCAGGAGGAAGATGAGGCCAGAAGGAAAAGAATGTGCAAGACTAAATTATGTTATAATAAATGTATGTGATTGGACATGACAATTGAACTGTACATGGATGGTATTGTGCCAATAGTAATTAATAAATATGTTTGCCAACGAGCATCCAAAGATTTAAAAATGGTGTATTTGTGGTTCATTTCTGGGGGGGGGTCAAGGGACAATAAACAACCCCCAGGAACATATAGGAAAATATATAATATAGTCATTGAGTCTTCTGTTATTAAATCAGTTCTGATGACAAAAGAAACAGTGAGTAAGGAAAAAGAAGGCAGTGACTCAGTCAATAGTACCTCCAGTAGAGTCAGTAGATAATTTCTTGAGGAGTTTGATGCCTTTTTAATGCCATGTACACAGAGAATGAATATTAAACATCTAGTGTTACCACTAGTTGATACTCTGGCCAGAAGGTGAAGGGGGAAAAAAGAAAAAGAAACTAGGGAAAAAGACCTTAGAGGAAAAAAGGGAAATTAGGTACTAATAGTATAACCCATAAGGATGATGATCTTATAGTGGAACTTATTAAAGAAATATGCAACGGGATTCTCCTTAACAATAACATGTTAATTAATATAACATCTTCTATAAATAATTTATTAAACAAGAAAAAGTGACTAAAGTAACTACCATCAAAACTGGTAATGTTGCTAAAACACCAATGCCAATTGACAAAATTACAGAAGAAACTGGAAACAAGGAAGTGGAGGAGACAGAAAAGCTAGTGAGTGAATTAAAAATGATTAAGAAAAATAACCAAAATGGGAAAAAGGGTTCTGAAAATCAACCCAGTAAAACTAAAAAAAGAAACAAGAAAGCTAAATCAGCCCAAAATGGCTCTAATGAGCCAATCCAGAATGTTTCACTATTGGAGAAAGATGGTGTAAAGAAAAGATTATCTTATTACTGGCCCGGAGGAGATAACCTCTATAAATAAGAAGGCCCTAGAACTTAGTGAGTATAGACACTGTTGTACTAGTGGGAACCAAATAAATGAAGAGAATGTTGGTGCCAAAAATAAAGAATATTTAATAGAAAAGGGATTGATAGTTCCCACTATCTTCTTCAAGGGCCTCCCCAAAGCCAGAAATGAAATCCCTATTACATTTAAACTAGCAGTCTATAATGTCTGTAAGGGAGTTTTGGGGAATAAGCTTGCATGGATAGATATTAGCTTGGTCTATAGATATAAAGCAGGGAAAGAAATGGACTGGGTTTGTTTGGTTACAAAATCCAGTTACATAGATACATAGATACATAGACAGTGTCGGCAGATAAGGGCCTATGGCCCACCCAGTCTGCCCATTTGAGCTTGTAAGTTCAGTTTGTTTTCCTAGAAGTCTGTTGCACCTTACCCCTGACCTCCAGAATTCCTTTATATCTATCCCATGCATTCTTAAATCCCATGATTGTTTCAGCCCCCACCACTTCCTCTGGCAGGGTGTTCCACTTGTCCACCACCCGTTCTGTGAAGAAATTCTTCTCATGTTTCTCTGAATCGTCCTCCCTCCAACTTCATCCCATGCCCTCAGTCCTGGAACATCTTTTCGCTTAAAATAGTGTTTTCCTGCACCCTGTTCCTCCCTGTAAGATACTTGTATGTCTCTATCATATCCTCTCTCCTCCTCTCCTCCAGGGAGTACATGTTCAGTTCCTTCAACCTGTCTTCATAGGACTTGTGATGCAATGCATGCACCATCTTTGTTGCCTCCTCTGAACCTCTCTACCCTGTCTATGTCCTTACGTAGGTATGGTCTCCAGAACTGTACACTGTACTCCAGGTGGGGCCTCACTAGTGTCTTGTATAGCGGAATTATGACCTCACTTTTCCTGCTGGTAATGCCCCTGCCTATACATCCCAGCATCCTATTTGCTTTACCTGCTGCCTTGTCACACTGTTCTACTCTGAGGTCATCAGAGATGATAACCCCAAGATCCCTTTCCTGCTTGGTGCATGCTATATCCTCACCCCCAACTGATATATTGTGCCAGGGTTTTGTGCCCTATATGCATTATCTTGCACTTCTTTGCATTGAATTTCAACCGCCAAACCCCTGACCATTCTTCAAGTTTCTGCAGGTCGCTTTCATTCTGTCTACACCTCTGTGTGTCTACTCTGTTACAGAGCTTTGTGTCATCAGCGAACAGTGAAATTCTGCCTTCTAGGTCCTGATGCCATGTCACTGATGAAGATGTTGAATAGGACCAGTCCCAGCACTGATCCCTGTGGTACCCCACTGGTCACTCTTCCTCTGTGGAGGACAGCCATTTACCACCACCTTCTGTGTCCTGCCACCCAGCCAGTTACTTCACCACACTACTGTCCTGCCCACACCCATATTCCCCAGTTTGTGAATAGTCTTCTGTGGCACAGTGTCAAAGGCCTTGCTGAAGTCCAGACAGGCCATGTCCACTGCCCTCCCCTGATCCACCTCCTAGTCACCCAGTCAAAAATTCAATGAGGTTTGTCTGACATGACCTCCCCTGGTGAAACCATGCTGCCTTGGGTCCTGTAGTCCATTGACAACCAGATGTTCCACCAATCTCTCCTTCAGTAGTGCTTCCATGATCTTCACCACTACCGAGGTGAGGCTGACTGGTCTGTAGTTCCCTGCTTCCTCTTTGTTCCCACTTTTGTATAAGGGGACTACATCTGCTGTCCTCCAGTCTTTGGGTACCTCCCCTGTTTCCAGTGATTGGCTAAACAGGATAGCCAGAGGTTCAGCCACCACCTCTCTTAGTTCTTTAAGGACCCTGGGTGCACCCCATCTGGCCCCATTGCTTTATCAACTCTTATTACTTCCAGTTCCTTCAGGACCCTTTCTCGTGTAAAGGGACTTGTGTCCATTTTCACCATTCTCACCCCTTGTACTCCTTCAGACCCATTACCTCCTCTTCCTCAGTAAAGACTGAGCAGAAATACCTGTTCAGTATGTCAGCTTTACTGTTGTCATCCTCCACGCGGCCCCCATCCTCCCCCTTCAGTCTCACTATCCTTCCCTTTGTCTTTCTTTTTTCACTTATGTACCTGTAAAAGGTTTTGTCCCCTCTACCCACTGATTTTGAAATGTGTTCTTCTGTCTGAGCTTTGGCTTCCCTTACTGACCTATAACATTCAGTTCTGTAAGATAAAAAATTCTCTCAATGAAAAAATGATTTAGGTACTCTTGGAATTAAAGCAGAGATGACCATTGGAGCAGAAGAGGTTTGGATGCAGGGGGAAATGTAATCTGAGAGTAATAAGGAAACAAAATCTAAGGTTGTTGTAAAAGGAAAAGTAGCCCCAAAACTTCAACAAAGAATTAACAACTATATGGTTCCCACAGAAGTGTACATGAACTGATGCCTGAAGATAATATGTTGAATCAAGAAAATAAAAGAAATATAGGAGGGAGACTGCAGAAAGGTGTGAGAATAAATACTAGTATAATACTAGATAGCTCAGTGGATATGACCAAACATCAAACTCCAAGATATATTCTAACCCAGAAATCTATGAAATTAGCACAAATAGCCAACCCAGTCAATCTGGTTAGGACAACTCTGGTGATTCAGCAGAGGGAAATTGACAAAAAACAAACTCTAGAAACCCAAGTTTACGATCTAGACATTCTTAGCTGGAACATTGATGGAACTGCTAGTAAGCTTAAGGATGTCAGATGTACAACATATTTGGCCTCCCACTCTCTGATTATTCTCCAAGAAACCTGGGCTATAAACATGGAAGCATGCCCTATTGAAGGCTTCTATATGTGGGATATTTCTGCAAAGAAACTGAGTAAATCCGGGTGCTCCTCAGGTGGAATTTGCACTTTGATAAAGGTTGATAATGGTATAAATGCTAAATGTTCAATTATAGACTGCAATTATATCTTGTGTACAGAAATATCTAGAAAGAGTTTATCCTCATGTATATTTGTTAATATTTACATCCCTCCCCATTCAAAACATCCCCTTTAAATAAATATCTGTAGAGGCTGGAAGAAATAATATTCTCTCTTCAGGTACAGAATTCAGAAGCTATGTTTATAGTAGCTGGAGACTTTAATGCCAGAACAGTTAGCCAGCCAGAATGTAAGGGCAACAACTGGAACCTAGACGATATTTTGGGTATTCCTGTTAGAACTTCAATGCACTCTAAATTGAATGTACAAGGATGTAAGTTGTTAGATTGTTTGAATTCACTTAATTTGAGAATTGTCTGTAGCAGATGCCTTGGAGATGAGAAGGGCAACATGACTTTTTCCTTTTTAAATGGAGGCAGTGTCATTGATTACTTTATAGTGAATGTTTTCTATTTGGCCAATGTTAGTTGTTTGGAAGTACTGGATCTCTTGTAAAGTTACCATAGACCTCTTAAAATGTTTTAAGGGGGAGTTGGGATCTGTGTAAATATATAGATTATGGAAATAAAGCAGACACAGATGAAAATATGATGATATGCAATTCTAAGAAAATTGAATGGACAGATCAGATGGTAGAGAAGGTCCAAAGAACCCTGCAACTGGAAAGTCTGAGAGCCCTAAAAAGTAATTGTATATCAGGTACTGGAACTGGCATGCCAGAAGTAGTGTGGGGACACTTTAGTGAAATAGTGTAAACCATCTCACAGTCACTTTCAAAAGATGCCAGATCCAGGACTCTCAATATGGGGCAAAAAGCAAGATGGTATGATGGTGACTGTATCAACATGAAAAAATGTATTTCAGAAGTTGGGAGACAAATTAGGAAATATAATTTAATTCAAGACAGAATCTCAGTGAAACATCTAAAACTGAATAAAATGAAATGATAAAAGGAAAAAAGGTAAGTACTACAAAGTCACGTGGTCTAGTATGCAGGAAGCAATTAAGAACAAAGACAATAATGTTTTGGAGCTTGTTGGCTATTGGAAAGGATAAGAATAGATTTAATATAGAGGCAGTTATACATGGGGAGGTTTGGTACCATCACTATTAAAAGGTTTTTGGTAACCCATACATAAGAGCTAATTATTTAACTCCTTCTGAGTTTGAGGACATGCTACCCAATTTAGCAATTGAACCTATAAATTCTAGAGATTTATGTTTTTTCAAAACAAGAAATAATAGCTGCAATTCTTGCCCAAAAGCATAATAAAGCCCCTGGAATAGACATCCTTGGAGCCAAAGTGTTCCAGGCAGACCCGGCCTGGTGGGCAGACTTATTATTAAGAATCCCTACTGTTGTTTCATACAGTTAAATCAGGAGTTTAATAGGATAGGTTTATCCAAAGATACTTTGTTAAATTCCTCCATGGATTATGTAGCTCTCTCCAGACTAGTTATGGAGAGAATTATAGACACTGCCAGCCAGGCAGATTTGGGTAACATCAAAGAATCTGGTAGATGTCAGACTCTAAAGTTAACAAAAGAGCTGTTTTATAAAGAAAAATATCTTACTTATTGTGAAAATGCTAAACATAGGAAAGCCTTGAATACACTGAGGTTTGATTTGTTTGGAAATATATGGAAACCAAATAATGTTCAAACTGCTGATGCTTCATGTTTATGTGATGAAAATGTCAGACTCACTGCCTTACATTTAATGTGGGATTTATTTTATTTATTTTTATTTATTTATTGAGTTCTAGGATCACAAATACCTTTGAGCCAGGGCTCTTTTACATAGGTTCCATGTCATGAGGTACAGATCACACAGAGCGTTACAGGCAACACAGTTAAATCATTGTACAAACAAAATTGCAGATGAGGAACATAAATTGAGGCAAACATTAAGTGAAGGGAGGTGGAAAGAAGTGAAAAAGAAGAGAGAGGGATAGAGCAAGGTAGGGCGGGGGGAAGGGTAGGGGGACAGTAAGGGAGATTTTTTTATTTATTTATTTATCAAATTTAGGTGACCGGGTAGGCCCACTGAGCCCTGAAGATCCCTTTTTCAGGGGGTGACCCGGGATAACAATACTAGATAAAATACAGTGGAGAAAAACTTTTGATTACATAGGTTGTTCCAGCATAAGGTGGTTACAGGCAGTGGTTACAGACATGGTTATCATCATGACACAGTTTTGCCTTGGTACTACTTGGCATAGTGATATACAGGAGGTAGCATTTGTCCCTAGGTGACCAGATACTAGAGGGAGGTACATGGTCGGCTCACCTTTGGGAAGGTTTGATGCAGAGAAAGGGAGAGGTAGAGGGAGGAAAAGGAGGGGTGGTGGTGGAGAGAGGAGAATGCAGCCTGGGGGCATTGTCAGAGAACAAAACTATAAATGCAGAAGTTGGGCAGGGTGGTATCAGAAAGTGCTAGGAGGCTGAAGTTCTTGTGGTTGTAGGCAGAACAAGGGAAGCCATGATGAAGTGATCTGTTCATAATCCAGGAGGCCACCCTGTGGTGCTTTCGTAGCTAGCTATTACAGTCACAGGTGCTGGCAGCAATGAGAGAGTGGCAGAGCCTGGTTTTGAAGGCACCAAGTGTGGGGGCAGTGGTGATATCACTAGAGAGTCCATTTAGCCAGTTGGCAACCTGGTCAGCAAAAGCTGTTTGACCTTGGGTTGTGCAGCAGTAAGGGATTTGGAACTGCTGTGATTTGGCCCCCCGGGTGCACCGGCTGCTTTTCTTAGGTTGTAGGAGTGTAGCAACACCGGGTGGGGTGAGGCCTATCTGAATGTTCTTAGCCTCTAAGCAGGTTTGGTATTTAATATGCTTGTCAAGTTGCAGCCAGCTGGTTTGGGAGTAGAGGTCAGAGGTGTGTGTATAACATTGAGCACTGGTGATTAGTCAACAAGCCTTGTTGAGGGAGGTGGTTACCCATTTGAGCACAGTAACCATAGCTGAGCCATAGATGATGAGGCCATAGTCAATGGTGGCAATGACAGTGCACTGGACGGCAGCAGCCAGGGCTACAAGGGGATGGTGTTTCCTGAGTGGAACAGCAGGCCAAGTCTGGAGTTGGCAGCTCTGGCAACATTGTTGATGTGGTCAGTGTAGGAGAGGTACAGGTCAAGGGTGATCCCAAGGTTTTTAAAAGTTTGGATTTGTTCTAGTAGGCTGCCTTAGCTGGTAGATATGGAGCGGTGATGGAGTTTATGTTTATTAAGGGCGCTGCTGAAGATCATGGTCTTAGTTTTTTTCTGATTGAGGATCAGTTTGTGTTGAATGAACCAGTTCTCAATAGTGTAGAAGCAATGCTGGAGGTTGCTTTGCAGCTGGTTTGGGTCCTGGTGTGAGGCTAGAATTACAGCATCATCAGCATAGAGTATGATTTGTTGGGAGCAGGAGGCTGGCAGTGTATTTAGAAACAGGCTTAAGAGGAGTGGACCTAGGATGGATCCCTGAGGGACACTGGAGCAGACAGGTTTGGCTTCAGAGAGCACATCTGCAATTTTTACACACTGTGACCTATTAACAAGGTAGCTTTTGAACCATGGTATAGAATCGGGGGAGATCCCAGCCTTTTGAAGCTGGGCGAGAAGAAAGCGGTGGTGGACAGTATCAAAAGCCTTGGTTAGGTCAATAAAAATTGTGCCAGTGAGATGACCTTTGTCCAGGGAGCTGTGGATTGCCCCAGTGACTTCAAGTAATGTGGAGGAAGTGCTATGGCCTTTCTGGAAACCATGTTGTTGCCTGCAGAGGATGTTATGCTTGTCCAGGTATTCGGTAAGCTGGTCCGGTACTATGCATTCCAGGGCCTTTGAGAGGGGTGGCAGGATAGAGATCGGATGGTAGTTCCCATGGTCAGTCTTGTCATCACTTTTGTGGATTGGGGTGACAGTGGCTGACTTCCATTTTTCTGGGAATTGGTTGAGTGAGAGGGAGAGGTTAAAAATCTAGGTAATGGGCCCCAGCACCTCTTCAAGGGTGAGGGCCAGGAGCTTGAGGTCGAGTGTATCATTGCTAGCTCTGGATTTGCTGATGGCTTTGGTGATGTACTTATGAACATTGTTCTAATGGACTACTTTAAAGTAGAAGGAAGGGCGATTTCTGAGAGTTGAGGATCTCAGGGTTTCGGGACCGTCATCATCGTTAAAGAAGTTAGGGGGAAGGACACTGCTAAGATCAGTGAAAGTGGTGTTGAAAGTATCAGCAATGGTTTTTAGGCTGAGTGTGGTATTCCCATTTACCTTTAGCATGGCTGGTGTGGATTTAGATTTCTTCTCAGAGATTTAATTTAGATTGTTCCAAAAGTCTCTCCCATTACTTCTGGAATCAGTGAGTACTTTCTTGTAGTAGTCAGATTTCTGGGACCGGATGGTTTTTGTGCAATCATTGCGTGCTCATTTATAATTTTGGATGTTGCCTTGTTTCCGGTGGATCTAGCCAGCTCCCAGAGGTAGTCCCTGGATTTTAGCTTTTTAAGGAGGTCTCCAGTTATCCACGGGTTGCAGAGGGTTTTAGTTATGTGCTACTTTAGGGGTGCAAATAGGTCACAGGCTTTATTGAAGATGTGGATGAAGTGGTCTAGAGCCAGGTTTGTATCTGACACCAGGAAGATAGGAGTCCAGTCTTGTTGGAGGAGGTGGGCTTTGAAGTGAGTTAACTGGCCATGGGGGAGGACTCTGCTGTAGATGATTTTGGGGGGTGTTGTGGAATTTGTTAGACCAGGTACAGCTGATGGGAGAGTGATCATTGAGTGAATCAGGAAGGATGGCAGAGTTAGAGATCCTAGAGGGGTGACTAGTTAGAATCCAGTTGAGCAAGGTGCTGGTCCCTGTTTTATAGTTCTTTCTGGTTGGGGAGTCCAGCATCTGTGTTAGGTTGGCTGATAGGACAGAGTCCTTGAAGGTATCTACCTCAGCCGAGAGCCAGTTAATGTTGAAGTCTCCCAGCAGGATGGTTTCGGAGTCAGGTGGTTGTGATCTGACAAAGTCCAAGACAGTGTTTAGGCCTGAATCCTGCTCCTTTGGATGAATATATACCAGAACGACTGTGAGTGCCTTGTTATGGGCACCTAGTAGGATCCTGATGGAGAGAATCTGTGCAGGGCAGATCACAAGGGCTGGTTCAGTTTGGTGGCCCAGGATAGTGTCTTTCAGGTACATGGCACAACCTTCCCATCTTTTTGATTTGCAATTGAGCCTAAAGACATTGTATCCTGTATCATGGCAATTGCCTTGTCAGGAACCAGGGGGGTGAGCCAGGTTTCAAAAACTGCCAATATGTCAGTAATATGTTGGCTAGCAAAGGCTTGCAGGGAGTTGATCTTGTGGAGTAGGCTGCAGATATTCAGGCACATGATAGAAAGAGTGCTAGATGAACTGTGTTTGGGCGAGACCTTGCTGGTATATCGGCCAGGGTTCAGCTGGACATTTCCTGATAACAGCAGGAGCAGCAGCAGCAGCTTCAGGGTGCAGAGACATAGTTTCCTGAGAAAGAGCTTATCTTTTCTTTTGTGTCGGGGCATGCCATGGTGTGGATGCGATAGTTCAACATGGAGGTAGCAAGGTGTTGCCGACCAGTCTGCAAGTGGCAATTTTTTTTTTGTTGGTGGCTGCTGCCTGTGGTCCAGGCTTGAGATCCCCGGAGAAGTGCCAAGGTAGCGATAAGCAGGGCTCAATTGGAAGGTTTGTGGAGTGAAGAGGAAACAAGCTCTGGGAGGGCAGAGGAGTGGAGGAGGGCAAAGAGGGAGAGGTGGAGGGTGGTGGTAGAGAGGAGGGAGAGCATGGCAGGCAGGCAGCGTACACTATTGAGAACAAGATTAGAATAGGAAAGGCATAGGTAGGCAGCGGTCAGGGAGGGAACAAGCGAATAGCGGGGGGGGACCTAGAGCTGGACCAGTGAGGAGCTAGCGAGAGAGGAACTAATAGGGTGGGCGTGGTGAGGGTCTATTTAATTAAGGTTGGGGGAGGGGCGGGCGTAAAATTTTGGCTGCTTTCAATGCAAGTCAATGGTCGCACGGCCCTGGTGCACAGAAAATCAGAAGCAGAAAGCACAGTCCAATAAGGAGTCAAGGAGGGAAGCAGTGGTCCAATCACAGCGGACCATGGAAAGCAATTGTCCAATTGTGGCAACTCGGTGCTTCTCAGTCTGTAGTCCTGACCCATCTTCGTGGAGTTTCAGGTCAGGCTGAGAGGGCCCAAGAAGTGAGCCTCAGGCTGCGGCTGCTGGCGGTGGGCAGAGTGAAACAGCCCAGGGCAGGTTCGAATCTGCAGGAGGAAGGACAGAGTAGTGACAGTTAGTGTGAGGACAAAAGACAGTGATGCCGGGCTAAATTGGGGGCGGAGCTGAAATCAGGGGAGTTATAAAGAAAGCAGGGTGTGGGGTGGGGTTCAGCAACCAGAGCAAGGCATAGCGTAGGTACTTAGTCTTCGCTGGAGGGCAAGACAGTGACAGCAGGGAAAAAGGTTTTCACAGAGGAGCAGATGGCACAGGGGGAGAAAGAAATAAAAAAGCAGGGATAAGGAGCAAGGGGGGTGGGCTGTTTGAGCACAGTAAAGAGGAGGAAAAGAGGTCAAGATAAAGGAGGGCAATGAGGTTACAGAGCAGAGAGAATTAAAACAATCAATTATAGGGCAGTCTTTTCTCCATCGGAATCGGCACTAACACTTAAGAATGAAACCCTATACCAGTATCCCATACAGTACAATCAAGCCAATGAAAAGTGCTGGCAAAAAACAACAGATAGAGAGCGGGTCCAAATTTCAGCAAGTCAATGGGTGCACGGCCCTGGTGCACAGAAAATCAGAAACAAAGCATAGTCCAATAAGGAGTCAGGGAGGGGAGCAGTGGTCCAATCGCAGCTGACCGCAGAGAGCAATTGTCCAATGGCAGCAACTTGCTGCTTCCTCAGTCAGTCTGTAGTCCTTACCCAGCTTCATGGAGCTCTAAGTCTGGCTGGAGAGAGGCACCCAAGCGGCTGGTTCCTGGACCGCACCGGTGGTGGGCAGAGAGCAGCCTGGTCAGGGGCAGGTTTGAGTCCAGCTTCATGGAGCTCTAGCTCAGGCTGGAGAGAGGTGCCCAAGCAGCTGGTTCCGGGGCCATGGCCGTGCTGGAGGTGGGCAGAGAGTAGTCCGGTCAGGGGCCGGTTTGAGTCTGGATTCGTAGAGCTCGAGGTTGGGCTGGAAAGAGGCACCCAAGTGACTGGTTCCAGGGCCACTGCCACGCCAGCTGAGGGAAGAGAGTAGCCTGGTCAGGGGCAGGTTCAAGTCTGGCTTCATGGAGCTCTAGGTCGGGCTGAAGAGAGGCACCCAAGCAGCTGGTTCCGGAGCCGCAGCCACAACCGCGCTGGAGATGGGCAGAGAGTAGCCTGGTCAGGGGTAGGTTCGAGTCTGGCTTTGTGGAGCTCTAGTTAGGGCTGGAGAGAGGTGCCCAAGCAGCTGGTTCCGAGGCAGCGGCCATGCCGGATTGCCCTAATCTGCTGGAAGAAAGAAAAAAGCTCGTATGTCCTATTTTTAAGATAGGGTCAGATGTCACCCATAAAAGTTACACTATTTTTGGTACTAACCAAAAAAATAATGTACTAATATTTGCCCTTGAAAGTTATGCCTGTAAGATAAAGTGTAAATTTCAATGACTATAATTGCCTGATAGCTATGAACTATATGAGTTATAAGTTGTGCTTACCAACAAATGAGTTTCAAGTACAGTAGCCATTTTATGGAACTATGTAATGGGAGATGTATAATAAGATGATGGATTCTTATCTCAGTATATAATATGGATATGTATGTTTGATCTTGTTTTGTTTAATTGATCTATGTATGTAATAACTTGTTTTTATACGTACTTCAATAAATTTGAACTGAAATTAACTGAACCAAGGTGTGCACTTCTGTGGTTTTCAGGTCCAGCTGTTAAGTAGTTTTTAAAATATTTAATAAAAAAAGCAAAGGCAGTAAGGACAGGATGGCGCTAAAAGGGGTAAGGCCATCAAAAATTTGAGGGTGATGAGTACCAATGCCCATAGTCTGTGTAACAAGCTCCCTGAACTAGTGGCCTTGATGGAAGAGGGATGCCTGGATATTGTGGCAGTCACAGAAACATGGTACACAAAGAACCATGACTGGGATGTCAGCATACCAAGATGCACAATCTACAGGAGGGACAAGGAGGGTAAAAGAGGAGGAGGAGTATCTCTCTATGTAAGGGAAGGGATCCAAGTAACAGAACTAAAGAGTAAACAGGGAGCAGATGAGGCACTCTGGGTCACCCTGGAGACAGGAAATGGCACCACAATCTGCATGGGGATTGTATACAGACCCCCATCTCAGGGGGAGGGAATGGACAAGTAAATGATAGAAGGCATCCTTAGAATGGCAGAAAAAGGGGAGATATTGTTGATGGGGGACCTGAATATGCCAGATGTTAACTGGAGCACCTTTGCTGTAGGCACATCCAAGAACAGAGTCATTATTGATGCTCTACAAGGGGCCGGCCTCAGACAGCTAGTATTGTAACCCATTCAGGAGGGAGCAATCTTAGACCTAGTACTCTCAAATGGGGACGGAGAAAGAATCTCGGGTAGCCATTTGGGAACAAGCGACCACCAAACAGTGTGGTTCATGATAAACACAGCCATACAGTCAAGCCAAACAAAAGCAAGAGTATTGAACTTTAGGAGGGCTCACTTTGGGAAAATGAGAGAGTGCCTCATAAAAGCACTAGCAAACAGGCAAGAAGGAGGGGTGGAGGAACAATGGGGAGTAATCAAAACATCCATCACAGAGGCAACAAGCTTTCTGTGAAGCAAATCAACAAAACACAATGAAGGAAAAAAACACTATGGTTCTCGAAAGAGGTGGCAGGGAAGGTTAAGGAGAAAAGGATAGCATTCAGAAAATATAAGGAAACACAGAAGGAGCAGGACAGAGTACTTTATCAGTTAAAGCAGAAAGAGGCAGGGAAGGCAGTCAGAATAGCAAAGGCCCAAACTGAGGAAAGGATAGCCAACTCTCTTAAGAAGGGGGATAAGACCTTTTATAGGTACATTAGGGAGCAAAGAAAGACAATGGTAGGGATACTGAGGCTTAATAAAGGGAAGGGAATATGGGAAGAGGGTGACAGTGAAAAAGCAGGGATACTGGATGAATATTTCTGCTCAGTATTCACAAAGGAAGAGGAAGGGAAGGTACCTAAACCAAACAAGAAAAACAGTCTGGAGATGGGGGTTGACACCAGTCCATTTACAAAAGAAAGGGTTCTGAAAGAACTAGTAAAATTGAAGGTGGACAAAGCAATGGGGCCTGATGGGATTCACCCAAGAATTCTAAAAGAACTAAGGGTAGAATTAATGACACCGCTGACTACTCTCTTTAACAAATCATGGGAGGATGGGGTGGTACCTGAGGACTGGAGGAGGGCAGATGTGATTCCTCTTCACAAAAGTGGGAGCAGGGCAGAGGCAGGAAACTACAGACCAGTTAGTTTGACCTCAGTGGTAGGGAAAATGATGGAATCACTTCTGAAGGAAAGAATTGTTGAGTACCTAGAGACCAGTGGGGCACAGGACCCAAGGCAGCATGGATTCACAGGGAACATCATGTCAGATGAATCTAATAGATTTTTTGACTGGATGACCAAAGTAGTAGACCAGGGAGGGGCTGTGGACATGGTCTACCTAGATTTTAGCAAGACATTTGATACAGTCCCACACAAAGATTAATAAACAAGTTAGCTAGCCTGTAATGGGTCCCAAGGTGGTAGCCTCGATAAAAATTGGCTGAACAACAGGACACAAAGGGTAGTAGTAAACGGAGTCCACAGTGAAGAAAGGAGGATTACTAGTGGATACCGGAGGGTTCAGTACTGGGACCAGTCCTTTTAATATCTTCATAAAGTGACATTGCAGAGGAACTGGAAGGAAAAGTATGTCTCTTTGCAAATGACACAAAGATCTGCAACAGGGCTGATACACAAGATGGAGTGAAAAGGATGAGAAGAGACTTGGCAAGGTTGGAGGAATGGTCAAATGTATGGCAGCTTAGATTCAATGCAAAGAAGTGCAAAGTGATGCGCCTGGGAAACAAAAGCCCAGGGGAAGAGTACACAATGGGGGGGTGAGATACTGACAACAATTAAAATGGAAAAGGGCCTGGGGTAATTATATCAGAAGACCTAAAGGTGGGCAAGCAATGTGAGAAGGCAGTAAGGAAGGCTGGGGGGATACTGGGAAGCATAGGGAGAGGCATCATCACTAGAAAACAGGAAGTTGTTAACCCTCTGTATAGACAGTAGGTGAGACCCCATCTGGAGTACTGTGTGCAGTTCTGGAGACCCCATCTCCGCAAAGACATAGACAGAGTGGAGGCTGTCCAGAGGAGGGCAACCAAAATGTGCAGGGTCTGCACCAGAAGACATACAAAGAGAGACTAAAGGAGCTTAATATATATATATACCCTTGAGGAAAGAAGGGAGGGGGGACATGATAGAAACTTTCAAGTACCTCAAGGGAATCAACAAAGACCAAGAGGGTAGTATCTTTCAGAAAAAGCGATGTCCAAGAACAAGGGGCACAATTTGAAGATAGAGGGGGGTGGCTCAGAGGTAATGTGAGGAAGTATTTTTTCACAAAGAGGTTTGTGGATGCATGGAACAGCCTTTCTGAGGAGGTCATGGAGTTAAGAACAGTGGAAGGAATTCAAGAATGCATGGGACAGACATAAGGCAGTCCTAGTGGGGTTAGGAGGAAGTAGGCTGTTTTATTAACTAGGATCTGCAGCTTATCCTTTAGGTAGGAAAATGGGCAGACTAGGTGGGCCAAGTGGTCCTTATCTGGCATCAAATTCTATGTTTCTATGTCAAATTCTTAAAATGTTTCGTATCTGATCATGTGCAGTTCAACATGTTCTATTCATAACTGAATTTTTGCGAAAGTAGTTTGCACTATATGACACAGCTGTCTTTAATAAATGACAGCTGTGTCGCATAGTGCAAGTTGTGCTGCTGTCACCACTTGTAGGTCAGATGTGGAGCTACTGACATTGTAGACCAGCCAGCCTGACTGTGCTGTGCCTTCAGACTGCACACCAGGGGCCCCAATCCCTGGTGGCAGTGTATTTATTTAATTTATTTATTAATTAATTTATTTGTACAGTCAAACACCGGGATGCCCATCCCCGGTGTCAGATGCCCCCAGCAGCCCCTTGTTTCACATTCAACCCTCCCAGAAGAATGAGACATTGGGGAGCTTATCCCCAGTGTCTCAAAAAAGATAATTTGTATATGTATGCCTGCAAAAGAGAAAAACATCTCCCATTGTCTTTGTTTTATGTAAACCTGAAATAAAGAAAATGGCCCCTCGTCGACTTCGCTATATCCCTCTCCATCCCAACCTGCCCACTGAGCACCCAGCACCCCCCCTACCCTATACATACTTTTGGAAGTCATCCACTGTCATCTTCTGTGGACCAGATAAGTCTGTACACTTCAAAGTTAAACTGTGAACTGAGGAATAAAGTTTAGTGACGTATATTTTGTGGTTAGGAGCTGGTTGCACATTACGACACAGCTGTCAAACAAATGATAGCTATGTTGTATAGTGCAACCAGCTCCTAACCACAAGATACATGTATTTATTTGTTTAGTTTTTGTTAACCGGGTAGGTACACTAGACAGCATAGCTGCCTATTTTCAAGTACAACCCGGGAGATTACAACAAAGGGTTTATAGATATTAGTAGATACAAGAAAACATCATGGGACAAGTAGAAGTCAGACATTGCACAATTATGCAAAATTTTCAGCAAATTACAGTACATTTGCAGGAATATATATGTAGTAACAAAACAGAAATATAAGTGCAAATAACTAACAGTCATAAGTCATACAACTAGTGAGTAAGTGCTAGAAAAGAGGAAATGACAAGATTTCCAGGCAGGTTTGAGAGTAGTAGAGGTTGGAGCCAGTAGGCAACTAGCAGGAACCAGTACAGGGGTGGGTGGATAGAGGACAGGAGCAGGGTTCAGAGCTTAGAAGAGCCATACAAAGCTCCTGTTTGAAGCTGTGTGGAGAAGGGGAGATTCTTAGACTCAGTGGAAGGGAGTTCCATAGTTTAGGGGCCCAGCTAAAGAAAACATTCTCCCCCATTTTGGTTTTACATCTCTATTGGAGAAGAAGGGATTTGTCAACTGATCTCAGTGGGTAGGCAGAGGTCACAGGTTTGAGCAGTAGAGCCAGTTGGTCAGGTATCTGGGAGGAGATTATATTCTTTATAAAACAGTAGGAAGTAAACTGTCGGAATGCTGAGGGGGTAAACCATCCCAGACTGGAGTATAGTGTGCATCAGTGAGTAAGTTTGGGTGAAGACAAAGCAAATTGGCAAATGCTGTTGTAGCAGACATCCTACGTTTGGAAGAGCCCTCCAGTAGTTGCTGAAAAGGCTATTAACCCATACGCCAATTTGGGTCTCAGTATTCCCTGTGCAATGGCCATCCTCACCATGCATATTAGGCTATGACTCACCTTATGTGCCAGTCCAAGTTGAATATTGACAGATTTAATAACTGAGGCTAGCTGCAGGTCAAAATCCAAGGCAGGATCAAGGGTTACTCCTAGGTATTTAAAAGAGGTAACTGTGTTAAAGGGAGAGCCATCTAGCACTCTGATACTTAATGGTTGGGTGCAGGACCGAATATTTGAACCTGAACCGAAGAGCATGGTCACCGTTTTATTTTTATTTAAGACAAGCTTGTTTTGCAATAGCCAGCTCTGAAAGGTATTGAAGTTACTATAGTGAGATTCAGGTTGACCTCTGACAGGTTTGAGGAGGATGAGTAAAGAACAAGATTGTTGGCATATAGCAGACCTGAGCAAGCACCAGTGAGTGGTGGGATGTTGTTTATGAAGACTGTAAACAAGAGAGGACCAAGAATCGAACCCTGGGGGACTCCAATCCAAGTAGGAGCAAGAGGGGACTTAGCATCTCCGATCTGGACAAATTGTTGCTGCTTTGAAAGATAATTTTGGAACCAGGTGGTGACAGAGGGGTGAGAAGCCTAGGGATGACAACTTTGATAGGAGCAGCGGGTGGTCAACTAATTCAAACACTTTTGTAAGATCAACAAAAGTAGCCCCAGTGGGAAAGCCTTTGTCCATAGTGAGTCTGACATCATTTGTAAACTGTATGAGAGCAGTGGATTTACTTTGCCCATGTCGGAAGCCATGTTGGTCAGGGGTGAGGAGTTTGAAGGAGTACAGGTAATCCGAGACCTGGGTAGCAACAATTTTCTCCAATATTTTAGAGAGGGTGGAGAGGATGGCAATAGGGCGGTAGTTATCCAGGTTAGTGGTGTCCCCCTTTTTGTAAACCAGTACAACACGAGCAATCTTCCAGAGGGAAGGGACATGTCCTGTAAGAAGAGACAGGTTGAAAAGTCTAGTCACTGGAGAGACTATAGATGGTGCAAAGGTTCTAAGGAATTTTGGTAAGAGTCCATCTGCCCCTGCCGATCCAGCAGGAGAGATGGACTTAAGTAAGCATAAGATTTCACTCTCAGAGACCAGGCGAAGGGTGAAAGATGGGTTGAAAGGTTTAAGGTTATCCTGTGGAGTGACAAGTAAAGGCCCAGGACGTGCAGTATAGGAGGAGAGGTCAGTGAATCTGGAGATAAGAGACTCGGTGATCATGAGGAGGTTATTGCAATTGCAACAATCCATGACCATATCAGAGATTGTATTGTACTTGTTTTTCCCTATGATGGTGTTGACATGACTCCAAAAACCACGAGAGTCACTGATAGTGACATTATATGGCAGTAAGGGCTGCACTATACGACACTGCTGTCATTTGTTAGACAGCTGTCTTGTATTATGAACCAGGTCCTAACTGCAAAATATCTGCCATATACAGTTGTAGACTGCTTTGTAAACTGTTGCTGCTCGCATGAAAGCTCTCCCCCACCATGTTTTTTTTTTTTTTTTACCAATTGTTTAACCAGGAGTAGCACACTAAGTTTAAAGCTTGTTTACAGGTGCGACCTGGGGGCACATGGAAGTTAAGTGACTTGCTCAGGGTCACACAATATGCAAGTGGGGGCTTTGGGATTCAAACCCAGGTCTCCAGATTTGCAACTTAGAGCCTTAAACCACTGCCCTATACTGCCTCCCATGCAATGGCCCTTATTCCCCTCTGGAAGACCCCGTACAACTCCCTATATAGGAATGGCCACCACTGGTAGACAGGTAGGACATCAAGTGTCCCCAAGCCCGTTCCTTCAACATTATTGGGCAAGTGTCCATTCATCATGCTGAGGCTGGTGTACAGAGATAGGCTGTTTAAAGGACAGGAAAACTTCCCCACTAGATCTTTGATCTGGGAATCTGGCCATCTGGGCCATCTGGGAACTAGCGACCATCGAACAGTATGGTTCACAATAAACACAGCAATGGAGTCAAGCCATACAAAGGCAAAAGTACTGGACTTTAGGAAGGCTGACTTTGACAAAATGGGTGAGTGCCTAAGGAATGCACTAGCAAATGGGCAGAAAGGAGGGGTGGAAGAACAATGGGGAATAATAAAAACTGCCATCACAGAGGTAACAAGCCTTTGTGTGAAGCAAATAAACAAAATGAAACTATGTAAGAAACCACTATGGTTCTCGAAGTAGCAGTGAAGGTTCAAGAGAAAAAGAAAGCATTCAGGAAGTACAAGGAATCACAGAAGGAGCAGGACAGAGAACTGTATCAGTTAAAGCAAAAGGAAGATGGGAAGGCAGTCAGAACAGCAAAGGCCCAAACTGAAGAAAAGATAGCCAACTCAGTTAAGAAGGGGGATAAAACCTTTTATAGGTACAACAGGGAGTGAAGGAAGACCAAGGGAGGGATAGTGAGGCTTAATAAAGGGAGGGAGGGTGGGCAGAGGGTGACTGTGAAAGGCAGAGATACTAAACAAATATTTTGCTCAGTATTTACAAAGGAAGAGGGGGCGGTACCTAAAACAAACAGTAGAGACACTCTGGATACAGAAGTTGATACCAGCCCATTTACAGAAGAAAGGGTTCTGAAAGAACTCTTAAAACTGAAGGTTGACAAAGCAATGGGGCCTGATGGGATTCATACCAGAATTCTAACAGAACTAAGGGTAAAACTAGTGACACCACTGACTACCCTCTTTAACAAATCATGGAAGGATGGGGTGGTACCCGAGGACCGGAGGAGGGCAGATGTGATTCCCCTTCACAAAAGTGGGAGCAAGGCAGAAGCAGGAAACTACAGACCTGTTAGTTGAACCTCAGTAGTAGGGAAAATGATGGAATCACTACTGAAGGAAAGAATGGTCAAGTATCTAGAGGCTAGAGGGGCACAGGACCCAAGGCAGCATGGATTCACAGCGGGAAGGTCATGCCAGACAAATCTGATAGATTTCTTTGACTGGGTGACCAAAGTAGTAGATCAGGGAGGGGCTGAGGACATGACCTACCTAGACTTTAGCAAGGCATTTGACACAGTCCCACACAAAGGATTAATATACAAGTTAGCCAGCCTGGGAGTGGGTCCCAAGATAACAGCCTGGGTAAAGAATTGGCTGGAGAATAGGGCACATAGAGTAATAGTAAATGGAGTCCACTCTGAAGAAAGGGGGTTACTAGTGGGGTACCGCAGGGTTCAGTATTAGGACCGGTCCTCTTTAATGTCTTTATAAGTGGCATTGCAGAGGGACTGGAAGGAAAAGTATGTCTCTTTGCAGATGACACAAAGATCTGCAACAGAGTTGATGCACAAGGTGGGGTGGAAAGGATGAGAAGAGACTTGGCAAGGTTAGAGGAATGGTCAAATGTATGGCAGCTTAGATTCAATGCTAAGAAGTGCAAGGTAGTGCACCTGGGAAACAAAAACCCTGGGGAAGAGTACACAATGGGGGGTGAGATACTAACAACAACAAAAATGGAAAGGGACCTGGGGGTAGTCATATCAGATGACCTAAAGGTGGGCAAACAATGTGAGAGGGCAGCAAGGAGGGCTGGGGGGATACTGGGATGCATAGGGAGAGGCATCACCAGTAGAAAACAGGAAGTTATCATCCCTCTGTACAGACAGCTGGTCAGACCCCATCTGGAGTACTGCATGCAGTTCTGGAGACCCAATCTCCGCAAAGACATAGACAGGATGGAAGCTGTCCAGAGGAGGGCAACTAAAATGGTGCAGGGTCTGCACCTGGAACACATATGAAGAGAGACTTAAGGAGCTTAATATGTATAGCCTCGAGGAAAGGAGGGAGAGGGGGACATGATAGAAACTTTCAAGTACCTCAAGGGAATCAACAAAGTCCAAGATGGTAGCATCTTTCAAAAAGAGGTGTGCAAGAACAAGAGGCACAATTTGAAGATGGGGGCGGCTCAGAGGTAATTTAAGGAAGTATTTTTCACAGAGAGGGTTGTGGATGCATGGAACGGCCTTCCGGAGGAAGGTTGTGGAGTCAAAAACAGTGGTGGAATTCAAGCATGCATGGGACAGTCATAAGGCAATTCTAGGGTGAGGGTGAGGAAGAAGTAGGCTGCTGGTTAACTAGAATCTGCAGCTTATCCATTAGGTAGGAAATGGGCAGACTGGGTGGGCTGCTTGTCCTTATCTGCCATCAAATTCTATGTTTCTATGTTTCTATCTTTGAAACTTTTCATTACTTTTTATCCAACACAGGATGCCCACTCTGGTGTCGGATGCTCCTCCCCGTGCAGCCACTTCTTTTAAAAACACTGCCGACATCGGAGGTCAATCCTATGTTGGCATTTACACTCCCCCCCCAGCAGTGTTGGACATTGGTGAGCCCACCTGCAGTGTTCAGAAATAGTGGGATTCCTTTAATTTTTTTTTTCTGAAATTAGAAAACCACCCTGCAATGTTTTTTTTATAGTCTGAAAAAAAGAAAATGGTCCCTCATCGTCACCGTCATCTCCTCACCCCCAACCAGACCCTCCCTCTGAGCACCCCTTCCCCACACACACCCTTACTCCATACTTACTGCTGGAGGTCAGGTGATGCCATCTTCTGTGGACCAGGACACGTCTGCACTCTTCAAAGCTGAACCACAAACTGAAGAATCAAGGTAAGTGCTGTATAATGTATTTCAATGGCACTTTGAACTTATGTTGACCTCTTTGCAGTTTTTTGGTTTTTCTCACCAAATGTTCAACATGGGCTTTTTGGGACCCCACCTCAGACATGAACATTGTCACTGTCATTTTTTTAATAGGGTCCAGAAGGTGATTTCGCAGACACTGCACAGAATCACATTTATAGACTGATTAATTAAATGACAGTACCAGTGTTCATGAGGTGGGGTCCTAAAAAGGCCATGATGAAAATTTGGTGAAAAAAGTCTTAAAAATGGCTGAGTTAGGGGTATACATTGAAAATGTTCTATGCAGGCATGCAACTTTGGTAATTTACAATATTTTGGTTCCAGATTTTCAACATACCCATTTTTTACATCACCTTATGAACACTACAACTGTCATTTCTCACATCCTGCCTGAAATGTGTTTTTGCACCTGTTGCACGGAATGGCGAAATCATTGTGCAAAATCACCTTTAGGAACCGATTAACAAAATGACAGTGCCAATGTTCATGAAGTGGGTTCCCAAAAAGGCCATGCTGAAAATGTGATGAAAAAATACTAAAAAATGGCCGAGTTACAAGCGTGTGTTGAAAAGTTTTTATGCAGGCACATAACTTTGGTAATCTGCAATATTTTGACTCCAGATTTTCAACATACCCACTTTTTCACACCATCTCATAAACTGTACAGCTGTGATATTTCACATTCTGTCCAAAATGTGTTTTCACACCTGTGGTGTGGAATGGCATTTCAGCACAGATTTGAAGATTTTCACCTATGGGGTTTATGAGGTGGGGTCATAAGAAGACTACATTGAAAGTTTGGGGTAAAAATATTTAAAAAAAATAATTTAAGTAACATTGTTTGCAGGGATGGCTGTTGCAGCTTTGGGGAACATGCTGCCTTACGGTGCCAGTGAGCTGAGTTCATGTGTGGACTCAGTCAGGTGGTTTACTGAGACATGACTGATGGGGAAGGTGCTGTAGTCATGGCCTGGGTAGAGATGGAGCAGTGTTTTGGCACAGATGCCACTCACTATGGTGGGTCAGGGAACCTCACCCACAAGGTATCAATATGTGTGTTAGGGTCTGCTGGGCTCATGCACTGCATCAGTTCTGTCTTCAATATGGTATTTCACTTATTTTGCGCAGGTCCAATGAGAATACAGTTTCAGGAATGTCTTCAATATTGTATTTATCTTTGGGACCTACACAAATGAGGACACAGTCCCACTATCACAGAAAGAAGGGAACTTAGTTGCAATAAACTGTGTTAATGCAGAGATTAGGGTTGTAAAATGCAAAGTGCACAAAGACAGGAAACGAAAAAAACATCAAGAATGTGCATCTCAGGAGTAATGGCAAATCAGTGGTGGGGTTTTTACTTGGGGCTGACAACCCTAATGCCCACCCCTACCCTGGATTAGATGAAATCATAGAAACTGCAAGTCCTAGTTAACCAAAAGCCTACTTCCTCCTACCCCCCATTAGAATTGCTTTATGTCTGTCCCATGCATTTCTATAGGGCCCTGTGTGAAGAAAGCTCTGACAGGTTATGTTGTCCATGCTGTATCACTATGAGGCATTATGTTGAAGCTATATCTTGTGCTTCAGATAGGAGACTACGGGCTGGGGGTGGGCATTAGGGTTGACAACCCCGAGTAAGACCCCACCACTGATTCACCACTACTACTGAGTCCCAAATCCCTAATGTTTTTTCATTTCCCGTCTTTGTGCGCGTTGCATTTTACAGCCCTAATCTTTGCATTAACATAGTTTTTTGCAACTAATTTTTTAATTATAAATGGAAGCTAAAGGTTATATTAACACACATGTGCAGGTATTTTGATCTGTCAAAAGGTCTCCTGGGAGCTTGTGATAGTATCAAGATTTTATGTGTTTCTACTGGAATAAACTAAGGAACCTGAGTTAGGTTAGTTCCCTTTACATACATGATAAAACACTGTTTGGAACTAACTGAAGGGCTTAGGCTCCAGTATAGCTCATATAATAGTCTCTATTTATATTATGTTTTTATATACAGTATATATATACACACACACACACACACACACACATTTTGTCACTTTTTTTCCGGTTTCCTCTAAGTAGTTTTTCCTGGGACCCTGGCAAACACAGCAGTGCATGCACGTGGAGGTGCACATGCACTCCAGACACCGATTCAGTCCCCTCTGCCCCACCCCTGACATTCACAGGGCTACCTGTAGCCCGGAGTGCCATACATCCTCCACCGGGTGGCAGACAAGGGCCGGAGAAACCCCTCATCCTTCCCTGAGAGAGGAGAGACACCTCACACCATCTCAATCCTGCTCTTCACCCCCCCAACCTCTGACAATTCGCACTCGTCCCCAAACCTGGGTCACCGGCATAGCATACAGTGTGACGTCCAGCGACTCAACCCTCAGCATCACTAGGCCAGCTTCTATTACATTTTTATAAGATTACACCTCTCAATGGTGTACCTAGGGAACATGTATTCACCATCCTTGGTGATGTGTTTTTATGAACTATCAAATATTATATCTTTTCAGGATGTTATACACTATATACACATTATATCATGTACCATGACAAAAGGCATTAACAAACAAGCATTTGTCAATGCTGAATGTTCACCACTTGCATTACTGTTGTCCCAGGTCTAGTTTGTACACATGTTGCTGTTTTTTTAATATTTTTACCTAAAATTTTGAACATAACCTTCTTATGACCCCACCTCATGAACAAAGGGGAGCAATTTTTCAAATCCTGTTCAAAAGGTGATTTTGTGCAGCTACTGCAAAATCATGTTATAGGATGGAGTTGCTTAATTTCACTGCCATAGTTCATGAGGTGGGTTCCCAAAAAGCAGTATTGAAAATGTGGGTCCAGAATATTCAAAAATGACCAAGTAATGAGGACAAGTTCAAAACACATTAAAACATATTGAACTACGTACCTGATTTCCTCAGTTCCTTGTCCAGCATTGAAGAGTGAAGGCATGTCTCTGGTCCAGAGAGGATTATGGCATTGAACCCCCAGTAGGTAAGTAAAGGGGGGGTTGTTGGGTGGTGAGTGCTGAGTGGGAGGGCCAGCTGGGGAAGGGAAATGGAGGCAGTGACCTGGCAGTGGGAACATACATCGATGGATGTTTTTTTTTACAAGGTATATCAAATTAAAAAAAATAGACTCCAAGGGACAATTACTTTATTTCAGGTATTAACACTGGGCAATGGGCACCCCGGTGTTGGCATTATGTTTGGCAGCACCAGAGGTGGTCTCTCCAGTGTCACACAGTAAAACTGGGCTGGGCGTTAGAAGCTAGCACTGGTGCTTGGGCACCCTGGTATCAGAAAACTAACAAGATAGGGGTGGGGGGAAGTGAGGGATGGTTTTCTTATGTTTTGCAACACTGATGATGGTCCAACTGGTGTTGCACAGTGCAAACAATTGGGGTGGGGGAGTAGCTGGCACTGGAAATTGAGCACTCCAGTGTTGGAAGATTAAGAAGGAAAGGGTAGAAGGGATTGAGAGACAGTTTTCTTTATTTCAGGTACTAAAACAAAGGATTTGGCATCCCAGTGTCAGTGTTATGTTTGGTGGCATGGGGGTGGCCTGCCCCGTGTCATGCAGTGAAAATGGGTGGGTGGGGACGTACTAGAAAGCACCAAGGACTAGGCACCCTGGTGTTAGATAGGATTGTTATTAGATTGGGGGAGATCATAGCTAGCTGGTCATAATGCTGACCAGCACTTCTTGCTGGGTGGCATTTTGCAGATAGGGGGAAAGAGCCACCCAATGATTCAAGCACCTTATTTCTTTGAACTACATGATGTTTTGGCCCAGCAAGAACAGAACAGTGTCATGCTCATCCTGGCTGATCATTGACCTGACACTGTTGAGCCCCTTGCAGACTGCCCTGCATTGGACCAACAATGACACACCTTTAAAAACCCAATATCATTCCAATATGTTAACTCTGCACAAGTGTAAGGCTGAACATAAAAAGGAGGTGGAGGAGTGTCACCATTACTGCTGATATGGGTGGTCTCAAATGCGGAGCCAGTGCCAGTTGGAAGAGATAAGGGAGACTTGCCACGATGAGGTGTAGCAGTAGGAAAAAAAGCAGATATCACTTGTTGGACACCTGAAAAATCAAATGAATAAGTAAAGTTGATCCTTGGTAAATAGGGTTTGAGAAAGGCAATGAATTCAAGATTCTCAGGAACTAGTCTTGATGTGAACTTAGTTGCAGAGGAGGAGTAAAAGGCTATGTAGTTTGTGCAGGTTGCTTCAAACTGTCTTTGCTGAACCACCATAAGTGTATGCAACCGCTTCTATTTGATACAGTCTATGTGTCTATGGAAAAGTTACACATCTTTACATTTAGAAGTACAGTTGCCATGCCAACCAGTGTGTCCAATTTAACACTGTCAAACCTATCTGCAAGTTGTGTCAGAAGCATCTCTGCTACATCACGTCTATGACTTAGATCAACTGGTGGTGTCACTACATCCTATAGTAATGGATATCAGTCCTGCAATACCATCTGCTGTGAAGTGTACAGGGAAGAAGGTGGTATCACCCATATGATTCATGATGGATGGGTCAGGATGATGAAGAGGATGTGTGTTTTCGAAACCAGTCAACTCCTGTGTTTTTTAATGTAATTATTATGAGTTACTGTTATTCTTACAATTTGTTATATTTGCCAAAAAATGTGACTCATGTTGGAGGGATAATGATGAAGAAGATGTGTTGTTTTCAGAACCAGACAACTTCTGTGGTTTTTATTTTCATGTAGTTATTATTACTTATTAGTCATAAATGTGGCTTTGCTGCTATACCAAGAGCATGTGATTCATCTTGGGTACTTTATTTAATTTCATACTTAAATGGTCTGTGTGGCTGAGTAGGCAGAAACACGTGTTTTTTGATTTAGAGTTTGGGGGCTGTTCATTACATTTCTGTAACTGTTATTAGCCAGGAAGGGGGATCTAGCTAGAAGAATATTTGCATTCTCATAGATAGATAGATAGATATTTTATTTATATAGCACCCATCTCCAAAGACTCTGGGTGCTGTACAATATGACACATATAACGTATACCATACAATAATACAATTCTAAAACTATCTACAACAATATACAAAGTATAACTAAAAACAACAGCTTAACTAACCATCACAAAATATACTATTTATATAAAACCCCTTTCAGGACAGTGCCGAGAGATCACGTGATGCCTTCTTCCTAAGCGGATGCATTGTGCTCTCGCTCCCACCTCAACGGCTTAATCAACTTATAAATTCGGTAAATCACTCAACAGGCACTTAAACTTGAATCCGTATTGAATTTCTTTGCATCAAGGTATGAACCGGACATCGAATTAGACAACTTAAACAGTGTAAATCAAGAGAAATGGAGGCCGAAATGAAACAGACCCTCCAGTCCAGAACGCCACCTACTACCCCAGACAAGCAAGCGAAAAGAGCTAAAACACATACCGCCAGCACTGGTAAAAGTTCTCAACCTCCTGTGGCTGCTGCCCCACTTTCGGAAGACAGATTTTTAGCTGAAATGGCCCTGCTTAAAGCTGCTTTTGCAGACTTTGCCACTGACTTAAAAGATATACGCTCTGAATTGAAAGAAACAAACAAGGCACTTTCAGATGTTTCCTCCCATAAGTCTTCACTCGAATCATGGCAATCTCGAACGGAACCAGAAATGACTTCCATCAGGCATGAACTACATAAACCGGAATTAAAATTGGAAGATCTGGAAGGCCTAAACAGGCGTAACAACCTGGTGATTTTTGGTCTTCCAGAAGAAGTAGAGGGTCACTCGCCTGTTATCTGTGCACAAAAATTGCTCATCAAAATAGCAGGCCTCCCCCCAACACTCAATGGCCTATGCAGTTGAAAGAGCCCACAGATCCTTAAGGCCCAGATCCCCTGCTGGTGCAAAACCTAGGCCGTTTATTCTGAAACTGCTGAGTTGTATTGATCACCAACATGTTCTGTCAACAGTCAAGGATCTTCAGGGGGTTAAAAGGGAAGAAGCTCCAATCTGGTTTTCCCAAGATTTGCCAGTTGCTACACACCAAAAACGGGCTGAATATCATCCTTCTGTTACTAAACTAATAGCCGCTGGGATAAAATTCTGGATGCTTTATCCTGTCAGGCTATCTGATTTACATCTAGGCAGTTAAAAAACATTTGAAAATGCAGAGCAGGCTATGAAAGAACTTATAACCTCTTCCCGGATCTTTTTACCTTACGCTGAGGCTTCATCACAATATCTCCCTATAAAGAATCTAGAACTGTCTGGAAAGCGCATTGGATACAAGTTCAAATCCTAATTGTTTGTTTCTGTGGTCTGTCCTAAGGAAAAGTTTAATTTGGAGGGTTCTTGGAGGTAAGGTTGTGGTTTTTTGATCCAGTGGATGTCGGGTCCTGCTTTTTCCCTTACAGGAGTTTTTGTCCACCTCGTCCTGTAGTGCTCTATTAAAATTTTGTTTTGGAGCTAGATGTCTGTTCTCCAAGAAGTATGCAGACCCGTCAGGCTGAGGAAGAGCCTGAGAAGATTTCCTTTTAGTTCTGCTGTTTCATTTTGGCTGCTTCGCTTATTCAACTAAACGATAATGCGAGCGGTTTGTACTACACGGAACTGCACACGATCGCTCAGCTGTTGCAAGCTTGTTCAGATTCTCCACTCAGCATTGGGTTGGCGCTATCACTGCAGAGTTTGCCGATTCACCTGTGTGGTAATTAATAGAACTTCTTCTGGTTGTTTATAAATAATAGCTTGTTGAACTTTAACTTTCACTCAAGACTAATATAAATCAGGCATGTTATGCCCTGACACATGACCAATTTGTAAATTTGCGTTTTTATCTCTTTATTTAGGTTTTAAATATATTTCAAAACACAACAAAGGTTGTTTACTGGAAAAGGTTGGTCATGTTGGATTTTTTTTCCTTTTTTCTGTTTCTTTTTCTTCTTCCTAGCTGAAGGCATTTGGATATATTTTTCTTCTTTTTTTTTGCTTACTATGTTATGTTACAACTCCAGAATTT
The DNA here is from genome assembly GCA_016271365.2 of Neoceratodus forsteri. NCBI lineage: Eukaryota > Metazoa > Chordata > Ceratodontiformes > Ceratodontidae > Neoceratodus > Neoceratodus forsteri. The sequence continues at coordinate 1,384,373,094 of CM057455.1, forward strand.
TACTGAGAGCTTTCTTAATATTTTACCAGAATATAGAGGTATATTGATTTTGATTTGACAGCCTTCAGATCATTAATGGCTAATTAAAGAATAAATATGACAATATTATTTTTGAATTTATATATAATAGGTAGGTAGAGAGTATGGTTAAGGCACCTGTGTTTTTTAAGTATAGACAATTGTTATTTGTTAACTTTAACACCTATTCAACAGGTTGGGGTGGAAGGGAGGAATGCATGATTGCTTAGCTGTAGGAGAAGCAGTCATGAATCAAACATTGGGGTTTGAACCTCCTAAATCATTATCCCAGTTAGGGATTGTTCTTAGTTTAGTCTCTCATTATAATTTATGGGGTTCAGAGCTAGGTCTTTTAGGTCCTAGCTATGAGGGTTTTAATATTTTTAATATTTTGGAATGGTGGGAGGAAGATGAAGGGACAATAACTAAGGGTTGGTCTGCCACTGAAAGGGGGTCAAATATTCTTATTTTACGTATTCAGAATTAGTTATATCTCTTCATCTTATATTTTATTCTACCATATCATATAACTTTTTATGGCTAGTCTTAAATACTGCTCCTGGAATACAAAATGGGCTCAGACTCCAGCAAAGAGATCCAAGGTTCTACTCCATTTAAAAAGTTTGCAAATTGATGTGACTTTTTTGCAAGAAACACATCTCCTGGTCAATCATATTCATTATTTATGTAGAAATTGGGTGGGTCAAGTATTTGGCTCCGGTATTGACTCCAGTAAACGAGGGGGTTGCCATCCTGATAGCCCACAGAATTCCAATTCACCTTATACAACAAATTACTGACCCTGATGGTAGATTTGTTTTTCTGAGGGCCCTTCTGGGCCACTTGGAATTGGTATTAGGCTCCATTTATGGACCTAATTGTGATGATCCTGAATTTTTTACAAATCTTATGACTCTCCTTGTTCCTTGGACCATGTTTCCAATGGTACTAGGTGGAGATTGGAACCAGGTATTATCTAATTTCCTAGATAGATCTGGTCAGATTCGGCAAAAACTATCACTGGGACAAAAAGCTATACATGAGTTAATGAACTCTGTTGGCCTGATAGACCCATGCAGGATAATGTATCCAGAAAGTAAAGAATTCTCATTTCACTGTCTCCCCCATCACTCTTTTTCCTGGACAGACTACTTTCTTATGACAGTTGATCACCTTCCGGGGGTTCTTAGGCCTATTACTCTTCAAAGGTTATTTCAGACCACTGTATAGTTCATCTTCACCTAGATCTTTCTCCCAACATACATAGAGATAGAATTTGGAAATTAAATAATCAGCTTCTGAAATCTGAGGATCAAATACAACTCCTTCAAACATTCATTTCTACTTTTATGGAAATTAATGCCCCATCCATGTCGAAAAAAGATTTTCTGTGGGGTTCCCTGAAATGTGCACTGAGAGGTGAGTTAATTTGGCTAGCGACTAAGCTTAAGAATCAGAGACCTGCGGCTCTCTCTTCTATTTTAGCCCAGATAGAAAACCAGGACAGGCATATCCTTCCTTCGGCTCCTATAGAAGAATGGGAGAAAGTTAAATCTCTTTGTGCCCAATACAATCAATTAATAGCAGAAAAGGCTGAATTCCTTATGCTTCATTCTAAAATATCCTATTTTGATCACGGTGAAAAGGCAGGGAAACTCATGGCTCTTCGTCTTCATACCCAAATAACTTATAAAATAATCACCTCTATTTACTCAATGTTGGGTGACCTTCTAACCTCCCCCCCAGATAAGGTGAATGCATTCCAAGACTATTACCGACAAATATATTCAGCATCTGTACTCCCCTCTTTGTCTCAACAATTTGATAATTTCATCCAAGATATTGATCTCCCCATATTATCAGACATCCAGATAAATATTTTGAAAGCTCCTATTACTTTAACAGAAATTTGTGATGCCACAGACTCTCTTGCCCCGGACAAATCTCCTGGCCCAGATGGCTTCACTACAAACTTCTATAAAAAATGTAAGGAGATAATTGCCCCTATTCTCTTAGATACCTTTCAGTACATCTTTAAGAAATGCATATCTGATACCTCTTTGACTCGAGCTATTATAACTGTCATTCCCAAACCTGGCAAAGATCCTCTCTTTATTCCTAACTATAGACCAATCTCCCTAATTAATGTGGATCTCAAAATTCTTGCAAAAATTCTTGCGTCTAGATTAGGCCAGGTTTGGGATTCCCTGATAAGTATAGAGCAGGTAGGGTTTGTAAAGGGAAGGCTTCCATCTGATCATATTAGAAAAATAGCATATCTCTCTTCTGTGTCCAGGAATTCATCTATACCGGCAGCACTTGTTTCCCTGGATGCAGGAAAAGCTTTCGACAGGGTTTCTTGGGACTATATCTTTATGTTATTACCTAAATATCACTTCCCAATGGAATTTATACAATGGGTTAAAATTTTGTACACTTCTCCATCAGCTCAAATCCAATGTAATGGTGTTCTTTCCACATTCTTCACTTTATTTCAGGGTACCCGCCGAGGGTGTCCCCTTTCTCCTTTCCTTTTCAACTTATATTTAGAACCTCTTATTAGAAAAATTAAAAATTTGATACTTGTATCTGGTATATCAATAAGTAACACTGAATATAAAATCTCTGCCTATGCAGATGATATACTTCTTCATATTTCTAATCCTACCCAATCTCTACCTGCTGTCTTTCATATCATTTCCCAATTTGAGGCTATTTCAGATTGCAAGTTAAATATCTGAAAAACTGAAGTTTTTCCTCTCAATAAATATACAGTGAGGACCGATATTGAACATTTGGGACTACAATGGAACACCGATAAATTAAAATATTTAGGGTTTTACCTTCACCTCTCCCCCCATATCATGGAAAAACTTAACTTAGATGTTCTAGTTAAAATTTTAACAGAAGATCTTAGACGCTGGTCAAAATTATCTTTTTCTATATGGGGTCGTATGAGTATAATAAAAATGAATGTTTACCCCGTGTTTTATATCCCCTACAAATGTTTAATGGGGCTCTCCCATTAACATGATTTTCCCAGATACAGAGAATTCTCAACACTTTTATATGGCAAGGGAAAAAGTTAGACACAGTTGCTATAAACGTACGCAACAAAAAACTGATGGTGGTCTTCAAGCCCCTAATTTTTATATATATTACCTGCTATACATTTGGCCAGGGTAAGATACTGGATACAACCCCTAGAGAACAGTCCAGATCCTGCATCTTGTCCTTCATGAGTTAGAATCAAACAAGCACTCTGCTCTGTAAAAGATATTGACCCCAAGGCCCTTCCTTTTATTACTATGAAGAACCTCCCTAAATCCCTAAAGGAAACACCACTAAGTTCTTCACTTCATACACAACATCAATTAATCACTTTCCTCAAAGAGGATGCATACAAAGATACTGCCCAACCCTTATTCTCAAACCCTAACCTTCTAATTTCGGGTAAGGTAATTAAATCCCACCTTTTTTTGCCTGATATGGGTGTTCTAAGAGTGAACCAGTTGGTTCAGGACCAAAAACTGCTCTCCTATAATGCAGCCAGTCACCTTTTCAGCTGGCCTGCTACATACTTTTTCAAATATTTTCAGATATCCCACATGCTGACACATTATTTTGGGTCAGGGGGATGGGACAGTCCCTTTATACTTGCTTTACTCCCTTATATTAGCTCTGTTCCCGCTTCTTATATAATATCCTAGTCATATAAATTTCTTCTAACAAATGTGGCTACTCTGGAAGGTAAGAGGTTCTATCAGGTGGGATAATGTCTTAACATCGATTTCCTCTCCTAGGAACTGGTCTAATATTTGGAATCACTTATATAAATACATTAAGTGGGATAGATATAGACTTATGTAATTTTATATTAACCATAATCCATTTTATACACCGTTTAAACTTCATCAAATGGGAAGTGTATCTTATAACCAATGTCCCAAATGTCAACAAGCTCCTGTTGACTTGCTTCATATGTTATGGTCATATGATAAAATCACTCCCTTCTGGCTCAGCATTCAAAATCGCCTTGATCCACTTATTGCTTTATCAGATAACTTTAATTCGGAAATTTGTATCTTGGGTGATTATGCATGCTTAAAAGGGAGTCAACAGAGAGCACACATGGCCTTAATATCAAGTTATGCCAAGAAAGTAATTTTGAGGCATTGGCTGGAACTGAATACTCCGACCTATATGGAATGGTATAAGGAGATTATGTTTGCCTTGCAAGCAGAGCTCATCATTGCTGGAGCTAATAACAGAATGGACAACAATAAACTAAGATGGGAATCACTGTATACCCTTTTATTGATTCAGTAGATTTCAGTCATTTTTACTTCCCTTTTAATGGCAATTACGTTTAATATGTTTTTTTATTATTATTATTGTATTTCTTTATAACCATCCTTAGTTAATAGTAAGTGGCAGACTGGGGTGGGTTGAGAGGAGGGGGGAGGTGGGTGGGATACAGACAACGATAACATGTCAAGACTTATAATACTGTAATCTTTATCTATGTACTACATATTATGTATATGTATTAGTATTTCATTAATGATTATTTTTCTGTTTAAGCATCAACACGTTGTCTGTATTGATAGTTGTTGTTAAAAATGTAAAACTAACAAAGTTTACTAAATGAAAAAAAAAACCCTTTCAGTTAAAAGCTTGATTAAATAAATATGATTTGAAGCCCTTCTTAAAGGCTTCCACCACGTGAGACTCCCTAAGATATCCAGGCAGGGAGTTCCACAGGGTAGGTGCAGTGGCTACAAATGCCCAATCACCAGAATGCCACAGGCTAACCTTGGGAACTCCAAGGAGGCCACCCCCAGCAGAATGGAGAGCCCAGGTCAGGCATTACAGCACAAGGAGCTCTTGCAGATGGACTGGGCCCCTCAAGTGCAGGGATTTATAGGTTAACAGCCTTATCTTGAAGACAGTCCTCCACTGAACTGGCAGTCAGTGCAGTTCACATAAGTGCCGGGGTGACATGTTCACATCTCTTCATCCTCAACAACAATCTTGCTGCCACATTCTGCACCAGCTGCAGTCTGCAGAGGTTGCCTCCAGATATCCCTAGGTACAGGGCATTGCAGTAGTCCAACCTGGAAATGTTGAAAGCATGCACCAGTGTGGGCAGGTTATCAGGCGGGGTCAGGGCTCGAATTCGGGCAATATTCCTGAGATGGTAAAACCCAGTTCTCACCACAGCTGACACCTGTGCTTCAAGTGTCAGGCCACCATCCATGATTATACCCACATTCTTCACCTACCTAGAGAGGGCTAAAGACACATCCCCCAACACAAGTTCAGGGGGTAATGTCCTCCCCCCCAGTCCCGATGACCTGACTCCACCACCAGTACCTCAGTCTGGTCTGGATTTAGTTTAAGCCAACTGTGAGTCATCCAGGTCTGGATTTCCTCAAGGCAGCTGTTAAATACAGAGTCTGACACCTGACTATTGGAAACACAGGACAGATAGAGCTGTGTATCATCTGCATAGCAGTGAAAACCCAGCCCATACTGCCTAATAATGTCCCCCAGTGGCAGCATATACACCGAGGCAATAAAACTGACCCCGGTGGAACTCCAGAGCCCAGAGGCTTTGGGTTTGATGAGAAAATTCCCAAGGTAACCCTCTGCACTCTGCCTGTCAGGTATGACCCAAACCAGTTGATGACATTTCCAGACAGGCCACACCAAAACTGCAGTCGGTCAAGTAACATCTCATGGTCCACGGTGTCAAACATCACAGAGAGGTCTAGGAGGACCAAGATGGTACGGTCCCTTCTATCCCTCGCCATCAGGAGATCATTAAGCACCCTCACCAGGGCTGTCTCTGTATTATGCACTGCTCAGAACCCAGATTGGAAAGGGTCAGAGGTGGAGGAAGCAGCGAGATGTCTCTCCAGCTGAATGGCAACCACCTTTTCTACAACCTTCCCTAAAAATGGGAGGTTCAAAACAGGTCTGTAGTTGCTGAGGCAGTCCGGGTCCAAAGATGTTTTTTTAACAGGGGTCTAATCAAAGCCTCTTTCAAGGCTAAAGGAAAGATCCCACTCCCTAAAGAACTCCAGACTACCCCAGCAATCACAGGACCAATCAGGTCCAAGCATTCCACCAAAAGGCAAGTTGAACCTGTGGGTAACATGGTTAGTTATAAGCTGCAAAACAGGTGTCTGATTGTGAGAGAAGTTGAAGCAGGCTTAGAGCAGACAGAAGATTTAAGACCCACGCCTGCCAGAATCTTATCATGTGGCATCCCACCATGTGAGTGTCACAGAGTAGGAGTGCGGCACCGTCAAAGGTAAATCTGTAGGACTTCTCCACAGTGAAAGCAGGAACACAAGGGACTGTGCTGGTACAGTATCTGGTAGGCCACATCTGTAAGTAGACCAGTTTTGAAAATGGTTATAGTGATTTTCTAGGTAATGTACAGCAAAATTACATTTGAGTGTGCACACTTATTGTACTGAAACTGTACTAATTACTAGTCATTGCCAACTACCTATCTAGGGTAGAAGTACGGGGATGCATGGCCAACCACCTGTTAAGGTCGGGGGTATAAGTGAGGCATCCAAATGCATATCAGGCAGGTGACCAGGTAAAGCAGTACCTTGGGCTAAACTCCCCATATAGGGTAAACCAGTTAGGGTGTAAGCTAAAGGGTAATAGGCAGATAAAAAGAGGAAGAGCAGCCAAGCAGTTATTGCATATAAAGAGACAGCAGACAATAATGATCGTAGGCACATCTGAGAGGTAGTCAGCCACAGGGACTGTGGGGTGCTCATCTCCAGGGTTATGCCCTGGAAAAGGGGACACTGCCCTATATGTTGGACCTTTGCAGAGTTCCATATTCAATTGTTAGCAGCAAGAGGGGCAATATTTCATCTTTGACACCAACTGAGCTGGTGCCCACACCCCCACTCCCCCTGAAGCCCATTGGCCTGGGAGGTTGGAGGGTCATGGGGGGGAGGAGGAGGAGGAGGTGAATGGGAGACAGGGGCAGTCAAATAATGGTTGACAAAACCCACAAAATCCCAACAGCAAAGATCTTTGCTTCCCTGAGGAAGGCACAAATGTCTGACTCTGTTAGGGGAATTTAAGTCAATTGGGAAGAAAGAGTAAAGCAACTTGGTGGCCTCTGGGATGAGAGCAAGAGGAAGGTCACATAAAATCAAATTAAATCAAATCAAATTTATTTTATACTGCAGAGTATGTGTGCAGAAATGCCCATTTTCACAAACGTCCACTTTGAACAATCACAGGTATAAATCATGCAGTAACACAAGAGATCCTAAAATAAAAATAATCATACAGTTATTCATACAAGTATACAAGAGATCCTAAAAAATAATGACCTAACTTGAGCATAGAGGAGATAAATAATTAAATACTATATATACACAAGAAACAAAGGTGAAAAAAAACACTTCCTGAGAAGGAGGAAACAGTGATTTGCTGGGGATAGAATGTCAGAAATAATGTATATTAATCCAAAGTCCATAGAGACAAAATCAATTCAACACAGTCAGCATCAGCCAATTGCAGAGCATGGATCCATGTTGGGAATCCGTGGGGGAAGGGGCAACAGGCCCAGGGACATGAAACTGAGAGTAGGTTAGTGAATATTAAGAGAAGCATGGTCTTGCCTGTAGAGCAGGAGAGGTCTAGGAAGGGGAGAGTGGGTAAAAGGGTAGGAGGAGGACAGGGGGATACGTATCATAGTTTGTACACACAGTACAACAAAATACTATTCAGCGAGCCAGCTGACTTGGGCAGGAACAAACAGATAATTTAAGGAGGTAGTTTCTGTGTGAAACATTGAAGGAATACGTGGAGCTAGAAATGAGAATATCTGGCGGCAGATTGTTGCATAGCTTAGGACCATTATAAGTGACAGAGTTTTGGGCATGTGAGGTGTGGTAGAAAGAAATGTCTTAGTTGAAGGGGGCACAATGATTAGAGGGGTAAAGAAGGTGGTAGGTGGAGGTGGAAAGGAAAAGGGGATTGCCTAATGAATTCCTGGAGCATCGGCCATCCAAGATAGGAATAGGACAGGGAGGATAGTAAAAGAGGGTGCGGGGAAGCTGGGGCTACTGGTGTGCTTAGGTACCAGTGATCTGGCAAACCAGCCTGTGGAAACAAACCAAACAGAAGACTGCACTCCTCATAAGAGGTCTTAAGGTACTGTTGCTAGCTGGAATTAAGATACAGAAAACAAAAGCAATGCACACTCTGAGGTTATAAACTACTGGCAAAATGTACAGTACTAAACAACAGCAGAGACTGAATGGCTGTTACTGATCTCCCCTAAGTAGTGCCTCTGTGTGATGCTTCATCAGAGGGGTGGAGTCAGTTAACTAGTGCACACATTTACCAGTGAACATTTTGGATAAATACATAAAAGCTCATGCAAGTGCATGCAGGTGAAAAGTTAAGTACAAAGTGCAAGAAGTAGGCATATGTTTAAATAGTTTAACCATTTGAAAATCACACTGCCCAATAGCAAACAAGGCTCCAAATTGATAGAAGGAAAGGAACAGTGAAATGGGGTAGTGGGAATTTTTTTGTATGTGTTGAAAAATTAAAAAGTCAGTTAAAACACAGGTGTATTTTCAGAATGGGTTCACATATAAGGAACCCCAAAGGATCAACTGCTTTGAATCCCATAACCATCCTAAATGCTTAAATGTTAGCCCAATTGAATATAATACAGTGGGTTGGTGGGGAGGAAGGGTGCAAAAGGAATAAAAGGGAACTTGGTTTGTGTACTGAACACTAAATGGTCAGTTAAAACACATGGGTATTTCCATAGTGGGTTCTCAAATAAGGAAATTCAACTAAAACTGTTGCCAAAGATCCCATGACCATCTTATAAGTTTTAATAGTGACCCACTGACTGTTAAGGGAGTCACCTACAAAAGGACAATGTAATAACAAATATGATTACAGTATTATTTATATTTGTACAAGACCCAAATCTCTATTCTGGTAAAACATCGAATGGACCAAATAAAGTTAGGTATGTTGCCTAGTGTATATGGAACAATAGTCCACAGAGAAGCATTAAACTCAAAGTTAATGTCATTTTATTATTAAAATGGCACACCCAAAGATAGTTATCTTTTGAATAAAAAAGCTTATTTTTATTATTAATGTCTATAATTGTAGACTATTCTACTGTGATGGTGTGCCATAACAAAAATGAAATGTAAGTATGTCCTAATTATCAATTTGCTTGCTGTAGAAAAACACCATCTATACAGCACATAGTCCAGTTCAATGACTAATAGTTTTTACAGCTACTACCAAAAATAAAAATAACAGTTAAAAACATTTATGAACCCAAAAATAATTCTCATTTGCTGTTTCTCTTACAACATGGTAGTTGCTTTTCTCCCCTGAGAGAGGCGCAAGTGCCAGATTCCATTGGTGGGGGAGGATCTAGGAGACAGTTGGGAAGAAAGGGCAAGGCAACTTGGTGGCATCCTGGGTGAGAGCAGGAGGAAGTTGGCAAGGATTATACAATGGCAAGAAAAAGTCCTGGTCTCTGATTGGTCAGTCTGGGACTGGACCCGTGATGTTATCCCAGCACAACATCACAGATCTAGCCTCAGCCTCACTGTGAACCAAGGCAGATGAGCTTATGGCAGATGATCTCTTTTTTTGCATCTCCTCTTAAGAAACAAAAATATTTTTTCCACTCTAATAAAAACATTCTTTAAAACTATTTTTTTATTTTATATATAACAACGAGCCATTGTATAATAGCTATAATGCCCTCCAGGGTGTGTGTCATTTGGGATAATTTCACACCTCAGGTATTGGACACACTCAGCCTACAGCCTCATGCCCAACCACCAGAAGCATGATGTTATCCCAGCACAATACACACCCTGTTGGGCATTACTGCTTAAATATCTTAATCATTGGGGATTCAGTAAATACAGGGGCAGAGAAGATGGTAAGAAAAGGGGGGAAATGAATGGGGACTGTCAGATACTTTCCTGGGGCATCAGCCATTCAGGATATGAATAGGACAGGGAGTATGGGAAAAGAGAGCATGGGGAAGCTGGAGGTACTGATACACTTGGGTACCAATGATCTAGAGATCCAATCTGTGGAGACAATGAAGCAGAACTTTCAAAGGCTAGCGCAGAGACTGAAGGTACACTCAGCTTTCCTGGCCTTTTCTGAGGTTCTGCCTGTGTGGAGTAAGGGGAATTGGAAGGGTAGAGAGGAGGAGATCAAGGAGTTTTATGAGTGGTTGAAGGGATGGTGTCAGAAGGAGGGGGTACTACTTGTGGGGGGCTGAGGGGCTTCTGGAACAGAAGGCTCTACAAGGGTGATGGCATTCACCTAACAAGACAGAGTACCAGTGTGCGGAGTCATGGCCTTACTTTTCAAAAGACCATTTCTATATGAAATACTGTTCTTTTTCAAATAACAGCTACTTTGCCAAGTTTACTGGGAAAGGTAGTTTCACATTTTATATGCATCTCATAAGGCTTGAAAAAAGGCATTTTGGTCATGCACGCATTTACTGGGTTGTCTGGTCACAGATGTGAAGTCGGCTAAAATAAACTACAATGTTTTTAATAAAAAATGAAATTACTGCCAGTTATACGGTAACTTGTGGACCATACATGACATCATAAGTAACAGAGATGGAAACAGGCACCAGTTTACAGGAGGTAAACAAATGCAGCAAAGATCTGACAGTCTCCCTTTAATGTCTGGTTGGGGGAATGGTGCAAGGAGGATGGATATATATTTATTAGAGACTGGGAAGGATTCTGGAAAGAAGCCTTTTCAATGGGGTGGACTTCATGTAATGAGAGAGGGGGATAGTGCACTGTGGTGGAAATTATATGTCTGCTTGGACAATCTTTTAAACTGAAAGGGGAAGCATATATTGGGAATCCCCTTGTGGGGGGGTAGGTAAAGGGTGAACCCAGCAGAGGCACCACCAGAAACAGAAATGGAGTGTGGTGAAGCCAGCAGTGACAGAGGGAAGAACAGGTGAAGATCAAGGGTTTCATGAGTGGTTGACAGGATGATATTAAGAGGAGGGGTACTGCTTTGTGAGGGACTGAGGACTTCTGGGATAGAAGGTTCTTCAAGCGTGACAGCCTTTGCCTAACAAGTGAGTGAACCACTGTGCAGATTCATGGCCTTACTTTGCGAAAGGCCATTTCTATATGAAATACCACTCATTTTCAAATAACAATTTATTTCTCAAGCTCAGTGGGAAAGATGGTTTCATATTTTATATGCAACTCATAAGGGCTCGAAAAAAAGCATTTTGGTCATACATGAATTTATTGGTTCATCAGTGACATTTTTACATGAGGACACAAAAGAGCAGTGGGCCACGGGACTAAGGTAAGCTAAAATAAACGCTTTTAATAAAAAAACAAAATTATTGCCAACTATTCTTAAATCATGGAGCATACATGCCATCACTAGTAATATAGATTTCAAGAGACACCAATTTACAGAAGGTAAACAAGTGCAACAAAGAGCTGACAATGTCCCTTTAATGTCTAGTTGACGGAATGGTGCAAGAAGGAGGGATATAGATTTGTGGGGAACTGCAGAGGATTCTTGGACAGAAGCCTTTTCAAGGAGGTGAATTGTATCTTATGCGGGAGGGGCTAGTGCACTGGGGCAGAAATTAGATGGCTGCATGGACAGTCTTTTAAACTGAAGGAAGGTAGCTTATGTTGAGAACCCCCTTGTGGGTGGTAGGTAATGGTGAACCCAGCAGATGCTCCCCCAGAAACAACAATGGAGTGTAATGAAGCCAGCAGGGAGGGGCAGGGGAAGGTAGTGAGCAAGATACATGGTAACAAATGTGTATATATTGTAGGGGGGATGGGAAGGTAAGGAAGATAAGTGCATGGAGCATGTTTACCTAACACCAGAAGTCTAAACAACAAGCTCATCAAACTGCAGACATTTGCAGCAGAGGCTATAGCCTTAGTGACCAGTACAGAGACTCGGGTCAGTGGAATCAGCAACTGGGATTTAACTGTGCCAGAGTATACCATACTTAGGAGAGAGAGGGGCAAGAGTACAGGTGAGGACCCCTTTGTGGGTTGTTGGTAAAGTGTCATTTCACCCAGATATAGTCCACTGCTCCCCCTTCTTTACAGTAACTTCCTTTGTCATCTCGATAACGTCTCTATACTTTACCCTAAGTAAGCATTAATCCACGAGAAAGAAGGCATTTCCGAGGAATTGATGCATGGTTGAGTTGGGTACTTCCCACCACCGAACCATGCATTAATTCCTATGAAATGCCTCCTTTCTCAGGGATTAATGCACTTGTAACATGGCTTACACTTCTTGTAAAATAAAATACAGACACATTTTTGTACTACTTAATGTTTATATTCTTTTTTGTAGAAATTTGCTTCTTTTGAAATAACAATAACATCGATTTTTGCACAGTCCTTATTTATATTGCTATTACAAGTATTAAAACTTTTTTTTAACACACTGTTATTTTAAGCCATTCATACTAAGTGATACATAACTTTAAACTTTCTGGAACACTGTCTGGAACTGCAAAATTCACTCGTTCCTAATAAGAAAATGGGCTGTGTGTTGTGAGACACAGTATCGCATTTGCATATTATGCTCTTCATTGCAACACACATGTATTTAACGGTATTGTGCAGCACTTCGATAACTCTTTCTGATAAACGAGTTTTTAACAAGTACAACAATTTCACAACTCTTACTTTTAATTTATTACTGTAAAATTCATTACTTCACTGTTGCGATGTCACAACGGAAATGCTGTGGTGGAAATCACTTCTTGGGAGAACTATAATTAAAATTTACAGACTCGTGTATCATGAACCTGTACAGATTGAAGGGATTTATGCCACACATTTGCACAGGGGATATTACTTTCAGATTTAATTGGCAGATCTTCATCCAAGGTTTTCTGATTGCTGCAGGTCTCTTGGGAAGTGTTGTCCTTCTCACAATGCGACATGTTGCTCACTGTCTGTGCAGGTACAGGTTTCTAAAACTCAGCCACTTCTCTTTCTCCTGTCATGCTGGTAGAAGACTTTGGTTTATTTGAGGGTGTGGTGGTAACCTCGGGGGGGGGGGATGCACAGCATTCTTGATTCTGTGGAGGTTGATGCCTTACTGACTACTGTTGGTACTGATTTCTCTGCTGGTGTTCATGCCATGTTATCGATCTCCACATGGAGGCGAGGCACTGAGGTAACTAGAGGAGACACCGACAGTTGATGTTTGCTGTATAGCACAAGCACTTTGACATGGGAAGCATACCTGCCGTACAACCAGATCCATCATGGTAAATGGTTCATAAATACAGCTGATGGCTGCTATAGGAATGCATCGTTAACACCAGTGGTGTTACAAAACTATCAAACTGATATGGCTGGCTAAGCAGAGACTTCCATTACTGTGCACAGCGAAAATGTGGTTATGAAATTATCTCTCTCTCATTGCTTGTTTTCTGCTACACAAATCACTAGGACATGCACTGTGTCCACTGGGTGGTTGGGAGAGTGGGAAATTCACATTTTTCATTACTCCTCTGGTTTCTGGTGGTATTACACAGGAGGGCATATCTAGGGAATCAATGCACAGTTAGGATAACATCACATGAGGAGATCACGTGATGCAGAGTGCTGAGTAGATGCTCCTCCGCTAAGCTCCTGCCTCCTGAATAAAAACTCGTCATTTAATATCGTTAAATTTTAACTTGTTCCTCTGCCAGTGAATTTTTCTTGCCTTTAAACAATGTGTGCTCCTGTTTTGGGTTCATCTGTGGTAAATGGAGGCTTACATGAAGAAAGCCCTGCAGAAACATGCCCCCCCCGCAACTCCTGAGAAGGCCTTGAAAAATTCCCGAGCCTCGAGTGGCCCAGACAAACCGGATCCTTCGTGTCAAGCTGGGGACCAAGAACCCCTAACACTTAACAGATTCTTGGAGGAATTTAAACCATTCCAGGAAGAGACAAAAGATATGGCAATCGATTTGAAATCCCTCTCCAGAAAGTTAGAAGAAATTTCCACGACAGTATCGGACAATACTGCCCGAATAATTTCGGTTGAGAGAAAATTGGAAAGTCTGGATCCTGAGCTCCTACTAACGAGACAAAAGCTGTCTCATTTCGAAACAAAGCTTGAAGACCTGGAAGGCCATAGTCAGAGAAATAATGTGGTAATCCTCGGGCTCCTCGAAGGGGAAGAAGGCCAGAATACCGTAGTCTTCACCCAGAAACTGGTTGAAAGGATCGCCAGTCCCTCTCCCTTTGGCCCAACATATATAACAGAATGGGCCCACTAGTCTCTGCAACCAAAACCCCCACCTGCTGCACCTCCTTGTCCCATCATTTGCCACTTCCTAAACTACTTAGAAAGGCAGCATTTTCTACAGAAAGTTAAGGCTCTGCAAGAAGTCAGATGGGAGAAGGTGAAGCTGAGAATTGCTCAAGATATCCCTGGTTCTGTCCGGCTGAAATGGAAAGCCTTCCATCCGATTGTATCCAAGATTATAGCGGCGGGCTTAAAGTTCAGGATGGGGCACCCAGTGAAGTTACAAGTCTCAGTAAATGGCTCATGCCTTAATTTTGAGGATCCTGAAGCTGCGCTAACAGGCTTTAAGTCTGCATTCCCAGATTTGTTCCGGATGACCTGAGAGGACTTTCGGATCATCGGGATATGCCAGGAACTCCAGAATGAACTATTGTTTGGCTTTTTGTGTGGACACTGCTCTTTCTAAAGAAGGATTTTATTCGAGTGTATGCCCCCTAATAGAACTGGGCTACCAGTAGAGGCATGACTATACTTGTAACAGCCCCTGGCCTGTTGGTGGGAATAGTGCATTATGGAAAGTCCTGGGGGTGGGGTTTCCAGAGGCTTTGTTTTGGACTGCATCTGTGATAACTTTGCTCATTTGATTTCCCAGGGTTCACACAGGGCAAGGATTTGGGTTATGCCTTCTGTTTGGACTTTATGTGGTGGAGTTTCAGATTTCTGAGCAGTTCCGGGCTTTCGGGGCGCCTCTGACTAGCAGGCTGGATAAGGTTATGACCACAAGAGGGCACGGTTCACCCATTTAATGCAGGTCCGGCCATTTTCTCTGAGAGGGACTGCTTTGCTTATGAAGTTGTTCTGGTTTTGCAGGGAGGCTTCTCAGATTTAAGGGCCTGCATCCCCTGGGTAGTTACTCCCATGGTTTTCCCATCTCTGGATCTCGTTTCATTTTCACCCGGTCTCATTTTCTCAGGCACTCATCTCAAAGATGGGCTTACCCCTCCACGTTAATTTTTTCTCTGGCTCTGGTTCACGAGGTAGTCCCCTATGGGGAACAAACACTTTTCATTTCCCTCTCAAGACTCTCGTGACAATTTTTCTTATTCACATTTTGAACATCCAGTTCTATTTCCCTTTCTCGATTATTAGTGGATTCATTAACAGAGGCTTGCAGGCCCTGGAAGCTCGAGACAGCTCTTTAGATATTAAACCCTCATTAATGCAGTTTATTGATGGCTTTGTAGTACACAATCTGAGGAGATCATTAGCAGGGGATATGTTGGGGGCGGGAGGGGATGATAGGTCCCAGTGCTGTGCTAAGCATTGCTTGTGACAGTGTGGAGGGTTGGGGGGAGGATTATGTGTTCTTGTCGGGGGTGGGGTGTATGGGAGGGTTTAATGGTGGGCTTTCGTAGGGGGCTGGGATGGTGGGAGGCCTTACAGCAGCAACAGGGGGGGGTCAGATTTGTAGTGTTATACACCAGGAGTGCAGGGCCGAATACAGCATTCTTAGACGTCATTGGGAGATGGCCAAGGAGGTGACTTTTGCAACGTGGAACGTCAAGGGGATCAGGAAAAAATCTAAACAATACCAGGTTCTCAAACACCTAAGTCTTCTATGCACTCAGGTTACTTTTCTGCAGGAATCACACCTATTAGGAACAGAAGCCTTACAAGTGAGGAGGCAACACGTGGGGATGGTCTATGAGGTGCAAGGATCCTCAAACAGCTGCGGGGTTATGATAATTATTAACAGGGGCATTCCCTTTGTCTCAACTCATACTATCAGGGATCCCGAGGGCAGGTTCGTTTTGGCTATAGGTACTCTCTGGTCAATACCTCTGCTATTGGGCAGTATATATGGTCCAAACGCTGAAGACCCCGCCTATTTCATGAGACTCATAAACCTAATCCTGCCTTTCCTTCCCATAAGGATTATCCTGGGGGGCGACTTTAATCAAGTCATAGATGCTAACCTTGACAGATCTGGTGGTGCATGGGGGGGATCTCCCCGGGTCAGAGGGCTTTTAGAGAACTACTGGATCAATGCGAGCTCTGTGATGTCTGGCATGTTCTAAACCCTGATTTCAAGGAGTTTACATTTATGTCTTTGGTACACGGCTCTCAGTCCCTTATTGACTACATACTCATTTCTCAGACTCTCTTGCCCGGGGTTAGATCCTCCTCAATTCAGCCTGGCCCTATCTCTGACCACTCTTTGGTGCTGTGTGATTTGACAATTCAGGATGTGTCAAAGAGAGAAACGAGATGGAAGCTTAATAACCAATTGCTTAAAGATTCTAATTATTGCAATACTATAAGGGAGCATATTGAGGCCTTTTTTCAGTTTTACCCTTTAAACAGTGCAAAACCAGATATTATATGGGGGGCTTTCAAGGTCTACATGAGAGGCATCCTTATTAGCCTCTCGGTAGCCAGGAAAAGAGTTAGGGAGAGAGAATTATTGTCCTTGTTATCCCAAATTCGGACCCCTGAATCTAAAGTCTCGGTTAATTCTTCAGAGGATGACACTGCGAGGCTCCTAGGGTTGACAGACAAATATTTGGAACTACTCCAGGAAAAGGCAGAGCTAGCTATCATACATACTAAAGCTAGTGATACTAACCAAGGCGAGAAGGCCAGGTGCCTTTTGGCACTTCGTATTAAACAACAAGAGTCAGCGAGATTCATCCCCTCTATCAAGGCTTCTGTAGATGGGTCTCTGAAAACATCTCCGTCTGAGATAGTTCAGGAGTTCACAGCATATTACAAATCACTTTACGAGGATATGGAACATCTTCCCAGTCCAGTAAGCGTGGAGAGTTACCTGAGAGATTCACAGCTACCCTCCCTCCCAGTACATTACATAGATTCTCTGGTCTCTCCTATAACTCTGGAGGAAATCGCCGGGGTTATCAGAGGTTTACCCGCTGATAAATCTCCTGGGCCTGATGGATTTTCTTCCCTTTTTTATAAAACTTTTCGAGAACTTTTACTGCCAATACTTAATAGTTTATTTCAGCATATCCTATCCGGGACAGAGGTCGATTCCCATCTATTTGAAGACTTGATAGTGTTTCTTCCCAAACCAGACAAGGACCCTGAGCTCGTTTAGAGCTATAGGCCTATATCCCTTCTAAATCAGGATATCAAGATTCTCTCAAAGATTTTAGCTAACAGGTTATCCGTGGTGATCCCTGAGTTAATAGGTATGAATCAGGTAGGTTTCATGAAGGGACGCTCTTCAGCAGATCATTTGCGTACGTTATCCCATGTCTTCTTGGCTTCCAGAGACACTGACTTTCCTGCAGGTTTGGTCTCTTTGGATGCAGAGAAGGCATTTGATCAGGTGAATTGAATTTCCTCTTCAAGGTATTGAGTGCCTTTAAATTTCCTCCTGTATTCATTTCCTGGGTTGCCGCAATATATAAATCCCCCATGGCAAGAATTTCAGCTAATGGGGCCTTTTCAAACTATTTCTCACTTCACTCAGGCACCAGGCAGGGTTGCCCCCTATCGCCTCTCTTGTTCAATTTATATCTGGAACCTCTCATCCAAAACATTCTCCAAAATACCTCTATACAAGGTATCAGAGTTGGGCGTCATGAGATTGAACTAACTGCATATGCAGATGATCTGCTGATACATCTCTCCCATCCAGCTTCTTCAATACCACCCTTACTGAACGAAATAGCCAAGTTCAGCGAGCTATCTAACTATAAGCTGAATGCTAGTAAATCCCTATTCTTTCTATTAAACCATAAAGTATTTAAAGATGATATTTGCCCCCTAGGTTTAGGTTGGTCTCCTAGAACAATTAAATATCTGGGCATTAAGCTATCCCGTAATCCCTTAGTGTGGGTCAAAGATAATCTGGATTCTTTTTCACAGGTTATTATTCTTGATCTCAACAGATGGTCTAAGCTTCCAATATCATTAAGGGGCAGGATAAATATTATTAAGATGAATGTATTTCCTAGAATTTACTACCCTTTATCCATTCTCATTTCTTTTATTCCCATATGCTGGTTTAAGAAACTGCACAGTACATTTACCAGATTTATTTGGGCAGATAAGTATCCCCAGTTGGCCTGCCATAAATTAGCTGCCCAAAAATTTGAGGGTGGGGCTGAGGATTCCCCATATGGTATTATATTACTGGGCTAGTCATCAAGCAAAATGTCTGAGATGGATATCCCCAGGCCCTGAAATGACACAACCAGTATGGCTTAAGATTGAATTAGATGTAATCAAAGCCAAACGCCTGGATCCCTCAAATTTATTCTACCTCAAGTTATCCCAGGTTAAGATGCCTGATTGCACTACAATAAGCATCTCTTTAAGAGTTTATACACAGTTATGTTTATTTCTTCATTATTCCCCTCAGACTGATTTAGCTTAGTCTATTTGGAATTCCCCATCTTTTACATTTAATGGTAAGTGGATTCCCCGCAACTGGATGCCTCAATTAGGTGATTGAAAACTGCTTTCCTTGGTTGATGGGGAAGGGCTCTGGTTGTCCCCACGTGGTATTATGGATAAATTCCTCATCCTGGTCCCATTTCACTTTAAAGTCATGCAGTTAAGACACCTTCTCACTGAAGCTCTGGGGAAATCTCCCCCTTCTCAGACAGTATCAGCTCTGATTCCTGAAATATCTCATTTGTCTGGATCACCAGGCACAGTTTCTAAGCTATACAGGGTGTTATACCATAAAAAATACTGGGACACCTTTGGACCTACCAATTTTTGGAACTCACTCCTCCCTCAATACCAGTTAGAATGGCAATCCCTATGGAGATCCTGTCATAAGTATGTTTCCCAAGATAGATTGCGTCTCATGCAATATCATATTTTACACAACATGTATTGCACCCCCATTAAATTAAAAAAATGGGGCTTTTCGAACTCTAGTATATGTACCAAGTGCTTGCAAGAAGAGGGTACCCTCCTGCATATGTTCTGGTCCTGTCTCAAAGTTTCCTCCTTATGGAATTTAATTAATATGTCTCTTGATCTCCTACTGGGCCTACAGGAGTATTTTATTCCGGAGGTGTGCCTTCTAGGGG
Source organism: Neoceratodus forsteri (assembly GCA_016271365.2). Taxonomy (NCBI): domain Eukaryota; kingdom Metazoa; phylum Chordata; order Ceratodontiformes; family Ceratodontidae; genus Neoceratodus; species Neoceratodus forsteri. Next base: position 1,384,392,506 of record CM057455.1, read on the forward strand.
ATATGTCCCTGGTCAATGCCAGAATTAGGAAATACCATATTTCTATGGTTGCGCTCTCAGTTAAGAAACTTATATTATGTCATTGGAAGGAACAATCAGCTCCTTCCTTCCAGGAATTGTTACATGAAATCATTGCCAATCTTCGAACAGAGAAGGCAATTGCAAGTCTTCATAATAGACTAGCAGTATATCGTAAGATATGGGATCCCCTTCATTCCTTACTCTTGTTACCTCACTGAGGATATATCACACTCTGGTATTATCCATATGATTGTTATAACTGTGCACTGCACGTTAGGGTGATTATACTTTGTTTCTGCAGTAAGGAGGGGTGGGATGAAAGGGGTGGGATGGGCAGTTTTTATTGTTCTAGTGCTACGGTACTTTCTGACTTGCTGTAACTGCCCATTATAATGGAAATGTATTAATAAAGTTTAAATTATAAAAAAAAAAAAAAAGGATAACATCACATGATGTATTTCAACCAATTAATATTGCTTTTCAGACTATAGTATTATTGCCATGTTACAGGCAAGGGGACTCATAATCCACTGGGGGGGCACGTGGGATTGAAGCATGGGGACCAGAGGAAGGATTGAACAGCCCAGGCAAAACATGACCCGTAGCACTGGAGTTAATGCTGAACTTTTTGTTGTTCACTCTGGAATTAAACCATGAGTTTTTCATATTATAAGGGTGTGGTCTCACTCCTATAGTTAGGACTGAGTAGCCTGTTTAATGTTAAACCCGGTTTTTTCCTCCTTAATAACTTTTGTGTTCTTTGACAAAATAAGCCAACATTTGGCATGTGTGGTCAGGCTGCCAGACTCTCAAGATGCAAGATGTTTTGTGATGGCATTTTGTTCTGTGTTTAAGCAATGATGAATGAGCTGGTGGTCATTTCCTGGTGATTAACAACCATGTGGGGGGGAGTTGGCCTACCACACGGTCATTAACTCCCCAGGAAATGACTGCCAGTGAGTTCATTATGGCTATTATAAGTCAAATGACAAATGCAGTCATTTCAAAATATAAATATGCTTTACCGTTTGGAGTTCGCGGTGCAGCACACAACTTGTTTACATTTGCGATTCGGTTACATCATGATGACGCCATGTGTGGATGCCGAACTGCCGTGCCGCCATAAATTAGTGTGACCACAAGGACTGAATTAGGTCTCTGTTACTTTTGTGGATATTTATTGTTTTAGCTACTGATGCAGCCCAGCAACCTTCATTGGTGGGTTTTTTTTTTTGGCAGGATATTTCTTTGTTTCTGTTTGCATCAAGTGACCTGTAGTGACTCTCCTCATATGTCTGCTATATGGAATCGCATTCTGTGGGAAGACGCTTGTTTACCACTTTGTGGTTAAATCTTGAATGTGTGTGAAGTGGCACCTTGCGCTAATTACACATCTGGATCAGTCATTAACTGGATGTTAATGATTAATCCAGGAATGAATCAGAGGGCAAAACCACCTCATTAATATGTAATGAGACTTATAATTACCAGTAGATAGGAATTTGACAGCTAGCTGGATGCCACCAGCCCCAAAGGGATGTTTTATCTGTGGGAAGTGCACTTACTGTCCAGTGATTCAGGAAACAGAAATATTTACCCTAAAAACAGTAAAAAGATCTACATAATCCAACAGTTTATAAATTGCAGCACCCAAAGGGTGGTATATTTAGCCACCTGCCTATGTGGTTCATTCTACACTGGCAAAACAAAAATAATGTTAAACTCAGGGTTGGTGAACACCTCAGTTCGATTAGAGTACAAAGGAGCATAACTCTCTGTATTGAAATCTATTCCAAGTTGGGGGTGGGGGCCATCAATTTACTGTCTAAGGTATTGAAGCCATAAAAACAGGTCCTGGGGAGATTTAGAGTCTAAACCTAGTGAGAGAGAAACCTTCTGGATTTTTGAACTAGGGGCTATGAAACACCCAGGTCTCAATGAAAAGATTGAATTATCAGTATTTTTGAAGAAGTAGTTATTATCATTCTTTAAATGTCACTAGTGTAAATTCTAGTTATACTGTGGCAAGCAGATTGAATAACCATAATATGCTACATATTTTATCATCATTTCAGCATTAATTGACTAAGGGTCACATATAACTCATGGATGTTATAACTGCTACAGTTTATACGAATATAGGGATAAAGGAAAATTGAATTCTTCTCCACTGCTGTAAGTTCAGATCAGTTCTGGCTTGTTAGGGTTATGATGTCATTGTTATGATACAAGTCTATTATGTGTAGTGGGATAGAATGAATGTTACTGGTTAATACAATGTATTTTTATTGACATCACAGGTCATGTGACCCATTGTTTCTGAGTGTCTATAATCCCATTAGCAAGTTATCTTTTCTGACCACAAGGAGTCAGGTTTGCCCTCCTGTCTTCCCCTTTCCTCTGCTCCCAGCCCCGTCCCACCCCTCCTATTCTCCTTTGTTTTTCCACTCTGCACTGTACCTCCTTTTAGCACCCCTGCTTTCCCCCTGGACTATGTATTGAACTCTGTACCCTCTACTCCACAGTCAGCCACCAATTGGCTGCACTATAGTACTTGCCCATCAAAACTTCTTTCTCCAACTTTTTTCAACCATTGAGTGCCTTGACCTACCTTACCATGTTTCCCCACTGGTACCTCCTTCTATCAATAGGTCTAATGCCCCCGCTTCTCTCACTCCCTATCTCCACTCAGCCCAGTATATCCATAGCCCAGTTTGTTTGTACCTCCACTCTTGTTATATATGGTACCTCCAGCCTGACCCTCACAACACCCCATACCCAACCCCCATCTAGGGACCCTCCTGGCACCACTGTTCCCCCCCCACCAACCTCCTAACTCATCTTTTTCCTCCCTCCCCGTCCCCTGTTGTCCAGAAACCCCCCCATTCAGATAACATGTAAGCTCCTTAAGGCTGCCTTCTTCGCCACATTATCCTCCTCCTCCTATCGGGAAATGTTCACCCCAATCCAGGTCCAGACCTTTCGGGCCCTCCCTCCCTGTGACAGGTTGAGTGGACTTAAACTTGCCTCCCTCAACATCTGCAGAAAAAGTTCACCCTCCCTCCAAGGCTGAATTGCCCAGCACTCGTCAGACATTCTTGCCTTGACTGAGAGCTGGCTCTCCAAAGTCACCCCTGACTCTGCCATGGCCTTAAATGGTTATTCTCTATTCTGGGCTGATAGACAAGGAAAAAGGGGAGGTGGCTGCAGTCTCTACATAAAGGACTCACTACAAGACCAACCTGTCCCTCTCCCACCCCCAGCACACAGAGCACAAACCCTCACAGTCAAATTGCTTCTTGGTAATCCCAGAAAAATCCTGAACATCATGGTAGTTTACATCCCTCCTCGCAACCAAATACCTACTTTTGATACAGTCTTGTCCCGTATCGCCCAACTCCCTTCCAACAGTGAGGTCATTGCTATGGGGGATTTCAGTGTAAAATTGGCTATCCCCCTCCTCCTCCCCCTACAAGGATTCTGTCTCAGCCCTGGATCTCACCCAAATTGTACAAACTCCCACCAAGCACAATGACAAAACGGGCACCTCAACCCTCCTGGACCTCATCCTCACCAACCGTCCCAACAATCTCTCCCAGGACATAGTCTTAGCAGACACCCTTAGTAACCATTCCCTGGTTATCTGTTGATGGTCTAACAAGGCCCCCCTCACACCTTCCAAAGTCTCCCTCTACAGGCACCTAAAAAAAGGTTCTCTGCACTGGCTAAAGTCTTACCTTATGCACTGTGACTGGTCCGCCATCGCTACTGCCCAGTCCATTGACACCGCCCTCTCATATTTCATCTCCACTTTCAACTCTGCTTGTGACATCTTTGCCCTATTCTCAAAACAAATTTCAAAAAACAGAGATGCCCCCTGGAACACACAGCCCCTACTCGATCAGATGCGTCATCAAGACAATCTCTGGCACAGAACCTTGGAATCACATCTCCCCAGGACAGGCATCTATACAGAGAGGCCAGGAATAAGTGTACCTGGTCCATCTGCCAAGCCAATGCTACACAGTATAAACATGCTGTCACCTCTACATGGGGCTGTGGCTTCAATTTTTGGTGTAATATCAAAGAACTCAGTGGAAAAGTGGTATCCCCCTCCCCCAGCTTCCAGCTTTCAATCAAGTATACCATCATCCAAGACCCCGTGGACATCTCTAGCACACTGAACAACACTTTCTATGACCTCAGTAATGTCCATCCACTTAACTTCTTTGCCCCCCCCTCACCAGCACCCATACCGAACAACTGGGAAAACACCCCCCGTTCACCATCAGATCATCTCAGTTCTACCTAACCAAAATCCTGGGCAAGTCTCTTCACAGTGGGGACTCCCTGGATGTAAAACTCCTACACCTAACCATTGATGAGATCCTTTCCCTGCTCACCAAAGTACTAAACCTGTCACTCTGCTTGGGCCAGTTTCCAACACTTTGGAAAAATGCTTTTATTACCCCCATCCTAAAATGTGGCGATCGCTTCTCTCCTAACAATTATTGTCCCATCTCTATTCTTCCTCCTATTTCCAAGGCGCTCAAAAAAATTGTATCAGACCAGCTTACCGACTACCTGTCAATACATAATCTGTTATGCCCGGGACAACATGGTTTCCGCAGGGGATATAGCACTACCACAGCCCTACTAGAATATTCTTCCTTTATCCACAACGCACTTCCTGGTTAGCAGACTGCCTCTCTGATTGATCCCAGCAGGTCAAAATTAGCTCCACCCTTTCCTCCAGCCATCCAGTCCTCTCAGACTCTATCTTGGGGCCTCTCCTCTTTAGCCTCTTCCTAAACCCCCTCCCCAGCTCTTGCGCAGGTAAATTCCTGCTCTGTGCAGATGACACTGTCATTTTCTGGAGCCACCCCCACCTGAACACCCTCCAACAAGCTCTCCAGGGTTTCTTCACTGAAGTCAAAACATGGTTTGTAGCCCACCGATTCAACTTAAACTATAAGAAAACCAAAACCATGATTTTTGCACATTGCCAGAACCCACACAGGGACTTCATCCTGAAAATCCTTAACTCCTTAGGCGCCTCACTTGAGCAAGTCACAAACTTCAAGTATCTGGGTATAACCTTGGACACACCCCTCACCTACCATGCTAACATCCAACTCCTGTCCACCACCCCCAACTCTAGACTCAGACTCTTGTATCATCACAAACACTGTTTCCCCACTGAGGCATGCCATCTTGCCATCTCTTCCTCGGTCCTCTTCTTGCTGGACTACAGCATCGTAATTTATGGCTCTGCTGATCCAACCACCCTACGCCATGTCAAAACTGCCCTAAACAAGGCCTGTCACCTAGTCACAGGTTGTGCGAACCATACTCACACCTGTGATCTTTACAGGATGTCCAACTGGCTAAATTTTGAAGGTAGACTGAAGTACCACACCTGCTTACTAGCCAAGAAAATCTACTCAAGCAAGCCCCCCTGGGCCTTCACCCTCTCATCCAACCAGCCCCTCCTTGTAGGGACTCTAGAATCTCCACCAAGTCCTCCCTCCCTCCATGTTCCCCACTACAGGATGTCTCTAGGACAAATGGCCTTCCACTATTGTGCCCCTCTCTGGCTAAATGGCCTCTCAGTCTCCTGTCACTTGAACCCAAGCTTGGCCTCTTCAAAGCCAGCCTAACAAATCTACTCCTTGAATTCTCATCCTGTGGTTGTACCTAGTACTAGTACACCATCTACACTTTACATGTTTGCCTACTTTGGGCTACCTTGGGAACATCCTGTCCTTGGCTCAGCCCTGTGCCTGGTTCCTTAGCTGCATTAATGCTGGGTCAACTTGTTTACCCTGGAATGTATTAGTAGACTCATACTTTGTAAGCGCTGGGTCTACCAAATCCTAAAATGCTTTGTCTTCTAACCTAGATTGTATCAGTAGCCCTATATTCTGTAAACTGTGGGACTACTCACCCTTGAATGCTTTGTTTTCTCTAACATGTGTGCACTATAATTGTCTACTCTGTATTGTAATTTGCCTAACTCTGTATGCCTAATGTGGAGACTTTGCAAAGGAGTCTATGACTCAAAGGTTGTAAATCTGATTGTGTAAAATCCAAAAAAAAAAGAAAATTGTTATTATAGGAAACAGGTTCCCACACACTAGCTGATTTAATTATTTAATTACTCAATGTGAATCAATGCTGATATTATTCATACATTATTGTCTGCATAGGAGGGCTAAAGTTATTTGTTACCTGTGCATTGTATGTTTCCACCTAATGGTAATTTTTCACACCCATATGAGTCTTTGTGCTTTTACATGTGGTAATCAATTTATGGTTGAATTTAAAAGGTGGGACTTTAGGCGCATGGATTACTCCCTGATGCAGAATTGAAAGAACAGAGGTTTGTGAGTCTCATTAGCACCATTGGGAAGAAATCTTATAATAATAATAATAATAAAAAATAATAATAAAATTTATTTGATTAAGCGCCTTTCAAAGTTTTCAAAGTGCTGTACATCAAGAAAAACACAAACATATTCAATACATATAATAAAACAGCTCTAAACAAATATTACAATACTACAGTATAAAGTTAAAACAAAGAAGAAAATGCCTTCTCCCATAGAAAAGTCATTAGTGCCTGCTTGAAACTCTCCACCGTCCTGCTGTCCCGGAGCTGACTGGGAAGAGAATTCCAGAGGGTAGGTGCAGTGAATCCAAAAGCACGAGCTCCAGAAGACTTCAAATTTACCCTCAGAATCTCCAGCAACCCCTCGTCAGCACTGTTGTGAATAAATATGTTTATTATTTGAGATATAACTGTCTCCCTCTGTGTTATTTTTTTTTTCTTTACTCCGGTATTTCTTCCTTGGTCCTGGCTGACACACCTTGCCCCTATCCACTGTCCCCCAAGCGCTGTCCCCCTAGGATAAGACCCCCTCACTTGAGCCCTTACAACGTACCCATTGTGGCAGGGTGGTGGAGAGCATCTCGACCCACCAAACATGAATCCACCAGGGAGGTCTCTTATCAGGGGCAGCGCCTGCGAGGGTCAGCATCATGTCATGTGACCAGGACCTATTTTCCACTTTTCTCTCCTAGGAGGTGTGGCATACAATGACACCAGTGGAGAGAGCGTGCACACATCTGTACGCACGTCTCCAGGCATCTGCCCCATCTCCTCCCCCTGTTGCAACATCGGTGCACAGCCCCCCCCAGCCACCAGGGGATAGTAGAGTGCCAACAGCTGGTGCCCCCCCTCCCCAGAGAAGGAGAGTAGTCCATCGGATGCTCGATCCTTCTCCTCCTCTGCTGACCCTCAGCATCCCATGCTAGCTCCCGAACATGGGTCGTTGGCATAGCGCGAGATAAGGCATCCAGTACCTCAGCCCTTAACACCACCAGGCCAGCCCCTCTGTGTTATTTTTGATGGTAGGTGGTGCTTGAATTGGTGCTGTTTATGTTTCTCAGAACACGCAGCCATGGGGTGTCTTTCTTTGTCACTGTGGCAACATACTATGGCCTATTTCCAATAATGGGGCTCAGTGGGTACTACTTCCTACAACTTCAACTTCTTTATTTTTTAAAAGCACAAATCAAGATATCTAAGTGCTTGTACAAAAGATAAAATGCAGCATAAAACAACACTTCACATGCTTTAAAACAAGAAGCAGCATATCATCTAGCATCCATAGTTGGAGAAGGCAAGCCTGAATAAATAAGTTGTCAGAGCAGACTTAAAGCTTCCCACGGCTGGGCACTCCCTTACTGAACAAGGTAGAGAATTCTACAAAGTCAGTGCCGCAAATACAAATGCCCTAGCACCAGATGACTTAAGTTGGACCCTGGGAATCTCCAGCAATCCCTCGTCGGCAGAGAGGTGTGGGCGATAAGAATGCAGGAGTTCTTGCAGGTAGCACAGATCCTGTCAGTGTAGGGCATTATAGGTCAGCAAGCCAACCTTGAAGATGATTAACCACTGAACAGGCAGCTAGTGCAGTCCACGAAGAACAGGTGTTAAATGGCAAGATCAAGGTAAATCAGTCAACAACCTGGTTACCGCATTCTGCACCAGCTGCAAGTGACAAATATCAACCCCTGGGAGCCTTAGGTAAATGGAGTTGCAGTAATCAAGGCGTGAGGTCACAAAGGCGTGGACCAACATTGGAAGGTCATCGGGTGGGACGAGGTGTTTTATCCAGGTGATATTCCTCAGATGGTAAAAAGAGGATTTGATGACAGCTGACACCTGCAACTTAAGTGTCAGTCCCTCATCAAAAATAATGCCCAGATTACGCATCCGATCCAAGATCAACAGCTGGATGCACCCAAGCCAAAGCCCTGAAGGCCATCCTGCCAGTTGTCCCTCAACCTGATGTCCAGGGTTCACCACCAAAATCTCAGTCTTATCTGGATTCAGCTTCAAACAATTGGCACTCCTCCAGTCCTGGATCTCAGCAAGGCAGTTGTTAAATACCAAGACAGAATCATCCTGTCTGAGCACAAAGGACATGTAGAGCTGAGTATCATCCACATAGCAGTGAAAACTCAGCCCATACTGCCTCACAATGTCCCCAAATGGCAGCATGTACACTACAAACAGCATGGGTGATAACACAGAGCCTGAGGGACCCCACACAGCAGGGAGACTGGGTGAGAGGAATAAGTCCCCGACACCACTTTCTGGGACCTGCCGGTGAGGTATGAATGGAACTATCTGAGGACCATTCCTGACATTCCACAGATGACTCTCAGGCACTCTAGAAGCACACCATGATCCACAGTGTCAAATGCTACAGAGAGATCAAGGAGAACCAAGATGGAACGGGTCCTCCAATCTCTCACTATCAAGAGATCATTTAGTGCCTGTACAAGCTCCGTCTAGGTACTATGCCTCTTCCTAAATCCCAACTGGAGAGGATCATAGATCTTGTGGATGGTAAGATGATCCTCCAGCTGCAGCATGACAGCCTTCTTTAAAACCTTTCCTACAAAAGGAAGATTAGTGACAGGCCTGCAGTTGGCGGGACAGTCTTGGTCTAAAGAGGATTTCTTCAGGAGTGGTATAACCTCTGCCTCCTTCAGGGTGTCTGGAAACACACCTGTCTCTAAAGAACACCTGACTATCTCTGCTAGGACCGGGCCGATGATCTCAACACACTCCGTGAGGAGATGTGTTGGACCCAGATGCAAACCACAGTAGATCGGCCACAAACTCTGGATGATCTTCATGACATCCCCGCTCACCAACTAGTTTAAATCTGACCAAACAGGTCCAAAGGCCACAACCTCCAACCGATTCCTCCAATCCCCACTAGAGCGAGCTGCACAGACTTCAGCTCTGATGCCAGCAACATTATCTGCAAAGAACCGAGCAAACTAGTCATATTTCTCTTGTGACAATGCTCTTCGAGGCTGTAAACAGGCTGGATTGCACAGTCTGTTGACAGTCCGAAAGAGCTGAGCTGGTTGATTCCATGCCACAGTTATTTCCCTCGACAGGAATTCTGCCATCTTATGGGAGACAACTGACTGATACTCTGCATAATGAAACATCAGTTTGTTGGCCTCTAAACCTGATTTCCGCCATCATCGCTCCAACATTTGCCCCACTTGTCTCAACTCCCTCAAGGTCCCATCAAACCAAGGGGATCGAGGGCAAAGAGTGAGAGGGCAAAGACAAACAGGAGCAACACAATCCAGAGCCTACACCACAGCCCTATTATAAGCTTGCAGTAGATTCTCTGGATCTGTGTTTACACTCGGTAAGCTCAATAGGTCCAGTACCTCCATTGGGCCATTTGGGGTCAAACCCCTCAAAAGGTGGAACTGAACCATCTCCACAGGGACAGGCCCATTAGGGGGTGCTATGAAACTGAACCTTATGATGTGCTGGTCAGGCCATCCGACCAGCTCCACCACCATGTCAAAGGTCTCCATCCCCAGCAGGAAGACCAAGTCCAGTGAGTGGCCATGAATATGGGTCACAGAGGTAATCACCTGTGTGAAGCCCAACAAATTCATTAGTTGGAGGAAGTCCTGACTAAATTGCGAGAGTTTATAGTCGACCCGGGCATTGAAGTCCCCCCAGCACCATCCATCTGGGGGACCCAACACCATATCGATAATGAAGTTTGTGACTTCCTGCAAAAACTGCTTCTCGCCTCTTGGTGGACGGTAGATGAGAAGGATTTTGGACACCACACCTGTGCCAATAATACACTCAAAGGACTTGGGCTCCTCAACTGGTATGTCAATAAGGCCCAATTCAGTTCTAAAACAGATCACTACACCCCCCACCCTTACAATCCATCCTTGGGAGGTGTATCACTGAGTACCCAGCTGGAACAGCTGACTCCAAAGTGGGGCCAGCATTCTCATCCAGCCAGGTTTACCGTGATGCATGCCAGGTCCAATGACCCAACAAGATCAGCAATCACTGCTGTCTTGTATTTAATGGACCTGGTTTTACATAACACTGCCCAAGTAGGAAGAGCTGCTGGGGTCAGCCACATTAACTGCCCACCCAATGTGGAGCTCTTGGGTATGGGGACCAGACATGGAGGACCCCTCTCCAGAACCCATTTTGCCCCAGGGTCACCTCCTGGGCCCCACCACCCAATCCATCCACAGCACTCCACCCCCCCTCCATGTCCTCGATCCCCAGCCCTATGCCTCTTCCTCATGATCCCCAAAGCTCGACATTGCCCATACACCTCACTGGGCAAGGGGGGGCAATCAAAAGGCCGAGGCCAAAGAGCTCAGAAAGGGGAGTAGCGCCTAATCAGTGGGGCTCTTGGCCAACACATATCAAATACAACTATCAGCACACTCAGCAACAACTATAACTACCACAGATACTTAAAATATAAAAATCTATATCCCCACCCCAATAAATCCCCCCAAAAAATAAAAATAAAATAAATAAATAAAACCCCTTTAAAGTAAACCATCACAACACAACAATTTAAGATCCAGAGGAATTATGTAGTTCATGTAGTCCAAACTGGGGCTAAGCATGCCACATTTTTAGTCAGTGTCTTGCCAGGATGAGACTCCCACTCCCACCTGTCCACCACAGTTTGACCAAGTTGCTGTGCTCCCACCACAACAATTCAAACAGAAAAAAAAGTGAATGTAGGGCTCTCTCACTGCCCAACTGAAACAACATGTCCAATCCAGCAAATTCCAAGACCATCCAGCAGACTCCCATCCTGGTCACTTGGGGATCCTTAAGAAGTTCCTTCTAATGATGAATTATACCTTCAGACAGGACAGAAGGCAAGAGTGTTCAGCCACCGAAGGATCCGGCATACCCGGACAGAGGTCCTCCGACCCCACCAACCCCCGATATGCTGCCCCGAGCAGTTAGGACTCACTACCTTCTGGCTGTGAATCCTACACCTGCTTCGCTGGCTGCCTCCCCCAACCAGCCACCTTATTTAACTGCAGGAACCTGTGGAAAAAAATAAGAGGAGCTTGTGAGAGATGATGATCCTAGGCAATACACCAGGCCAGACTCCCTCTCATCTTCTGGCCCACTGAGAGCCCAAGGTGAGTCACCCAAAGGACAGGGCCGCAGTCGAGCAACACCTCACCAGTGAAGCCCCCTGACAAGCCCCTGAGTAAGCACAAGCATTATGCCCTTCGGCATATGGCCCACCTCCCCTTTTACCACAGGCAACTCTCACCTAAACTCCTGCTCCCCAGGCAGTAAGATAAAGGGCCTAGCCAGTTGCCAATGTGCCAATGTCTCAAACATGCTTCTTCTTGCCACAAAGTCCCGATGGAAAACTGGAATGGACTCACCGACCAATTCAGCTCACTCTCGGTGAGTTCCAAGGCAAAAGTCACATTTTATCCTCTTTCTTCACTCGTCTACACTCTTCTTCACATAATGTGTACCTGACTTACCATCACTGGGACTTTAATTGACTCTGACGCATGCCAGGTTCCTTCCCCTATGACCTAAATATAATATAAACCAATACCATACTTTTAGAAAAGAACTAAAGAAATAAAACATAATGAGCCCGATATTCAGATAGGCACAAAGCATTGCACAAATAATTGCACTGTGCTTTGCAACTGCCCAGGGGTCTGAGGAGGTTATATTCAGTCAGGCAGTACCGACTGAATAGAGGGCCATGTTGGTGCAGTGCTAAGTGAGGTTGCGCCTCCCCGACATGGCTCCCGAATTTGGTTTCAGGAGTTAAGGTTCAAAAGTTTTTATTGATCAGCAAATGCCATTCCAATAATTTTAACACATAAAAACATAAAATACAATGTACAATTACAGTCAATCTAGTGCCCAAAGCAGTTGAGAGCATTTATATAGTATAGCTGTATAATGATTAAATAATACATTTTTAATCAATTAGTACATTATAGCCAGGGTTTCCTAGCGTATCCCCATGTCAAACAAAGAGTACAAATGTATGATAGTAAGAAATTCAACTAATGTTTGGAGTATAAATGTGTCTGTACTGGGAAAAAAAAAGAAAAATCACTATTTGGTCAGGAGGTAGACCAAGGCCATTTAAGATGTCCCTAAGCCAGTAACTTTGTCCTTTAGCATACAAAGGGCAAGTCAATGTAACATTTTTAGATAATCTTCTACGTTATTGCCACATTTGCAATATGTGGAAATAATACCCTGTCTTTTTGTATATATTGAACATATTGTGCAGAGTAAAGTTCAAGTCTGAATTTTGTAATAAGGTGTTGAGCTTTAGGATCAGACAATGGGGTCAAGTAATGTTCTAGTTGGTGGGTAGATTTCATTTGCCTGTACCACCTAAAAAGTTTCAGTTGGGAAAATTGTGTGATGTTATTAGATATATCTATATTTGTTAGTCTATTTTTTACAGAATGTACAATTTTGTCCCAGGGTTTCAGGAAAATGTCTCCTAAGAGATGTCACAGTCCAGCTGGGTATAAACCTTACATACATAGAAACATAGAGGTTGACGGCAGATAAGGACCGCAAGGCCCATCCAGTCTGCCCATTTCTTTTTCTACCTTATAAATGTGTCATCGGCCTTTGCTCTCTCAGTGGCCTATCTATTCATACTCATCTGTATTGCTCACTTATGCCTATCCCATGCCTGTTTGAAGCCCTGCACTGTATTCATAGCCACCATTTCCTGACGTAGGCCGTTCCATGCATCCACCACTCTTTCTGTGAAAAAGAATTTCCTCACATTCCCCCTTAATCAGACTCCCTCTAATCTCATGCTGTGTCCTCTTGTCCTGCTATTTTTCTTATATTTAAACATGTTAAACTCTTTCACCTTGTTAATGCCCTTAAGGTGTTTGAATGTTTCGATCATATCACCTCTCTCTCTCTTTTGTTCAAGGGTATACATATTGAGCTCTGTTAATCTGTCCTCATATGTCTTCTGATGCAGTCCCTCTACCATTTTGGTTGCCCTTCTCTGGACTGCCTCAATTTGGTTAATGTCCTTGTGAAGGTGTGGCCTCCAGTACTGCATGCAGTAGTCCAGATGGGGCCTAACCAGTGTCTTGTAAAGAGGGATTATTACCTCCCTCTTATGACTTGTGATACCCCTACTAATACACCCTAATATCCCCCTAGCCTTACCTACTGCTTTAAAGGTCTGCTTGGATGATTTCAGGTCAACGGTGATGATGATGCCGAAGTCTTTTTCTTCCTTTGTGACTGCCAGCAACCCCCCCCCGTCCAGCCTAAAACTTTTTTAATTAACCATATACTTGGTGGGTTAAAGCCCTTAGATGAGTATTTAATCTCTTCAAGACACCAGTGTGGTAGACACGTCTCATGTAAAAGAAATTGTTGTAACATGAACAGAATTCGCCTTTTTGCTACTAGAGTTGCAATGGACTATTGTCCTAATTCCATTTTTAAGCTAGCAGATGGGGTTGATTGTGGGACCATCACTATATGTCTATAGAGTTTATTCACAATTACTTCTAAATCCTTTAAATTACTAGATCCCCATATTTCAGAGGCATACAGTATACTCGTTTTTATTTTTGCATTGAAAGTTTTCAATACCCCTTTTATTGTGCTTTTTCCTAATTTAGCATTGAATACCTTGAAGGTATTGGTAGCTGTCTTCATTTTTACCTGTGTATATTGATGTTGCTCCTTCCAGGAAATATTCTGGTCAAATCTGAGTCCTAGGTAATCATAACACTTTACTGTGTCTATGTTTTCTTTTCTATTGATACTTGAGGTAGTTTTCTTTTCCTATTTCCAAAAATCAACATTTTTGTTTTTTCTGTATTGATTTTAAGTAGGTTGATTTAACATAAGCTGGCAAAGTGTCTTATTTTCCTTTGTAGTCCTAGGAGAGATGTTGATATTAGTACCAAATCACCTGTGTAGGCCAGGCAAGGCATCCTTTTATTTACAACAATGGGTGAGTGAAAATCTAAATCCAAGAGGTCTCCTAAAATATAATTAATGTACAGATAGAATAAAGTTGGTGCTAGTACAAATCCCTGCCGGACCCCTAAGTTGGTATGAAGGTCTGATGTCGTTTGTCCAGATTGTTTATATTGGATCCTGATCCATGTGCCATTGTGAAGTCTTATTAGAGTGTTCAGTATTACAGGGTCAAGACCCAGTCTTTCCAGTTTTTTCCATAACAAGCCACAACTTATGTTGTCAAATGCAGCTGAGAAGGACTCAGGAGTTGATAGCACTGGAGTGTGACATTGCTGTCTTAGGGTAATATGTGGTGCAATACCAGTGGCTCCGTATTACTGCCACTACTGATCTGCCAGATATGGCACTGAACACCATCAGACTTGTGTGCTACTTCTCTGTCGGGAAACTTTTCATTGAGCCACTCCATGACACCGAGTTCTCCAAGGATATTAAAATTCACCTCCATTACCGACACTGTCAGATTATGATACCAACCGCCCATGCTAGCTGCTGCTGACTTTACTACACAGTCAGCCAGACACACTAGGACAGCTAAGCACTTTCTGTCTTGATTTACTGTGCGCCCGATTATCAGAGATCTGCGGGGTGGGTTGGTGGGTTTCAGTGTGCTGGCTGCTGTTCATTTTTCCACCAAGGCAGCCAGATACACTGGGAAAAATGGAGCACTTTCTGTCTTGAAATACTGTGCACCCGATTGTCCGAGATCTGTGGGGCAGGTGAATGGGTTACACTGTACCACTGGTGAGGGTATTCTTTGCTCAAGAAACTCAGTCTGACAAAATGTTACAACTGAGCACCGTCTCTCATGATTTACTGTGCGCTCGGTTGTGTGAGATTCGTGGGGCGGGTGGGTAGTATGCACTCTGGCACTTGCTAAGGTGCCAGAAGAGAAATGGCTGCTTTTCACATTTCTTCCGTATGAAAAGAAAATGAAGAACTGTTATGCCCACTGATTCCCAAGTGGTACTGACTCACGTGAACTGTTAGTATATTGTGCATTATTGCACGGTCAGGTGGCAGCAGTTCACCAGTCATGTTACTAATACTACTATCCCCATGTTATAATGATACATGTCAGGCAGTGCAAATTTTGCCCATGGGAAAAGTTTTGAATATAGGTTCCCTGATGTTACTCCTGTTTTTAAAAAAGGGAATAGGCAGGAGATGGCCAACTAAAGGCCTATCAGTCTAACGTCGGTACTGGGGAAAACACTTGATAGTATAATAAAAAGACAACAGTTTTTCAGCAACAGAGAATATTGACATTCATCAACATGACTTTATGGCAGGTCGTTCTTGCGTTACAAACCTTTTAAGCTTCTATGAAAAGGTAAGCGTTGAACTAGATAACAAAGTTCCTTGTGACATAATTTTTCTAGATTTTCCGAAGGCTTTGACCTTGTCCAGCATTAGGTGATCACTGAAAAGATGGAAAAACTAAACATAGATTCATTTATAATAAACGGAATAAGGAATTGGCTAAATGAAAGGATACAAAGACTCAAAATAAAAGGTCATACAACAACAGTTGGTCGAGGGCTAGATTCACAAAATGTTGCCCCATCACAAACCCAGTTAGTGCCATGCAAACTGGGTTTTTCCCAATGTGGTATTCACAAAAGCCCAGTTTGCACCTGCAAACTGGGTTTGCTAGGAGGAAAGGTTTGAGGGATCCACAATGTAAATGAGAAGGAGAGGACCTGCATATTGGTGCCGTCCCATTCATGAAGCATTTTCGCCTTGCAAGGGCCTTTTGCAGGGTTCCTTTGGGTGGAGAAAATTCTGCCAAGGAAAACCTCCTCTTAACTTCAGACAACACTAGTGGTTGTCAGAGGTAGTGCAAGGCTCCCCAACCCACAACACCATGTTTCTGGTAGTCCAGTGGTCCCTTCCCCTACTACAATCACCGATCACCATCCCAGTAGAAATAAAAGATATGCCCCAGTAGTCTAGTGGTACCTCCCCCCTCCCCTGATGTTTGATTGCCATCCTGGTATAAAAAAAATGAGTCCATGGTAGTCCAGTGGTCCATCCCACTTCCCCATTCTGCAATCATCATCCAGATACTATAAAAAATAATTCCCTGGTAGGCCAATGGCCCCTTCCCTCCCCATTCTCCAATTGCCATCCCAATATGAAAAAAAAATATTCCCTGGTAATCTAGTTGTCTCTCCCCATTCTCCGATTACCATTCCGATATTAAAAAATGTTTTTCCCTTGTAGCCCAGGGGTCCATCCCCTCTCCAGTAATCACAGATTGCTGTACCAAGTAAAACAAAACAGTCCCACTTTGGTAGTCCAGTGGTCCTCCCCACCCAAACACCCACCCAATAAATATATATAATTTTCATTGCTGTCTAGTGTACCTTCTCTCCCAAACATCGCTCCCTTGGAAACAACAAAAGTGTCCCATATCCATGGTGGTATAGTGTACCCCCAACCCTCTCACCCCACTTCCCCATCCTGAAACCCAGCTAGGGACCAGTTCAGCCCTCCTCTTACCACCATGGCCAGCCACTGACTGAACTGTGAATGAGAGAGTACAATATACATGACACGCTCATTGGTTGACACTGTCTATAGATGTCTCCAGTTTAGATTTATGTATTTAGTCGGCCAATCAACTTTGGACTCATCTATGTATTTCTAGGAGTACATCACCACCTGCTTATCATGTATGGATACATAATTTGGTGTTGATATGTTACATGTTTTCCACACAAAAAAGGGTAAATGTTGCTTTTTATTTAAAAAAATCAGTTTTTGTGGGTATTTTGGCTGTTATAAAAAAGTATTGCTTAGAACTGATTGCATACCACCGTTAGAAAGTTATTTTGTGCTGAACAACTATGGCACTTGAACTTTGTGCATAGCAGTTACAGTTCATGAGCATTCGTCTTTGTTTATGGTATGGTGTGCATGGTTTTTATTTATTTTTTTATCAATTTTTGGGGCATTTCAGCTAGCATAAAAAAATAACTCGATTGCTCAGAATTGATTGCCTAACACCATTACAAAGGTGATGTTGTGCTAAACATATTTCCACTTGTTCTTTGTGTGTTGCAGTTATGTTCATGAGGTATTCGCATTTGTTTATGATATGCTTAACTTCTGTCTTTCAAGCCTCACAAAAGCACCTTGAATAACAAACTCTGGCCAGAGCTGGTAGGACTGCAGCCGAAGTCACAGAAGATGGGCCAGAGGAGCAGAGATGCAGAATTGATGCAGCTGTATAGATAATGTGCAAGCTGGTGGTCTGCACATAGACGTTGGTGTGCATCCATTTTCTCACCACTATAGTGGTGCATTAGAAGCTCACCCAGTGCTTCCAGACCCTGAATTCTCTTAGTTGTGGTCCTGAGACACTAGGCTATGGTGCAAAAGCTGTGAAACTATTTGTTTAAAGGATGCCAGCGACCACTCTGGGACTGAATATATACATAATAATGAGCTTCTCATGAATAGGATTCATGATCATTTCATTATTATGTATATATTCAATCCCAGAACAGACATTGGCACTCTTTAAACAAATAGTTTCATGGCTTCTGCACCATAGTCTTCATTTCTCCGGACCTTAACTAAGTGATCTTGGGGTCCGGAAGCACCCGGAAAGCTCTTGATGCATCGCTATTGTAGAGAAAAAATGGATGAGTGCCATCTCGCATGCGTGGACTGCCAGCTCACACAGTCTTGGTGTGTCTCCAAGAGGTTCTGTGTCTCTGTTTCTCTGGTACCTCTTTACAAGGAAAAATGTTATGTGGGGCCAGACAGAGACTGAAACAGCATGAGGGACTCAGGCCAAAGTGGTAATGAGGAAATGGTACAAACAGGACCTCTGGCAGAAAAAATAGTGCCTATGAAAAGACTGCATGGACACAGCAGGGTGCTTCACAGACCATGGAG
The DNA here is from genome assembly GCA_016271365.2 of Neoceratodus forsteri. Classification (NCBI taxonomy): domain Eukaryota; kingdom Metazoa; phylum Chordata; order Ceratodontiformes; family Ceratodontidae; genus Neoceratodus; species Neoceratodus forsteri. Next base: position 1,384,410,852 of record CM057455.1, read on the forward strand.
GCAACTCTGATGCAACTCCTAAATTGTTGTTTGGTTGGCGTGGAGTCCTTTTTTGCTCACAAGAGGTCTGCAGGGTTCTGCCCACTGCAGCTGTAAAAAGAATAAAAATACATATTTTGTATTAGAAAGCTTGCTTTTTAGTACAGAATTACTTTACTACCTGCTTATCATGTATGGGTACATAATTTGGTGTAGATACAGTATGTTACTTGTTTCCCCGCCAAAAAAAATGGTTTATGTTGATTTTATAATTTTAAAAAATAATTTTGGGGGGTATTTTGGCTAGTATAAAAATAGCCAAGCTGCTTAGAACTGATTGCATACCACCATTAGAAAGGTAATTTGTGCTCAATAACTTTGCCACTTGCACTTTGTGTGTAGCACTTGTGGTTCATGAGGTATTCACATTTGTTTATGGCATGGTGCGTATGGGTTCATTTTTGCTTAGAAAGGCCAAGGGTATAGAAGGCAGAAGGGGTGGAACTCCCAGAGAGCTGCTGTGGAATGGGTGAGTTAAGTAACAAGGCAGAGCTTTCAATCTTTAAGGCCAAGGTCCACTATTTGAAATCAGAAGAGAGGGCAGTGAAGATACTTGCCTTCGCTTAAGGCAGCAGGAAGCTGCCAGGATTATCATAGGTCTAGGAGTGGGAACTACCCCCTCACATGGTTACTAAGCTTAGAGAGATAGCTGAAATCTTCATGACCTTTTATGCCTCTCTCTACTGGGAAGAGAAGCAGATCCCTCTCTCGCAAAAAAGATATCAGACTATCTCCAACAGGCTCACCTTCCCACCCTTACAGAGCAGCAAAGAGACTTACTTAAGGGCACCATCACCCACAATGAGGTTGTGCAGGCCATTAGCCAATTGCCCCCGGATAAAGCCCCAGGACTGGATGGCTTTTCAAATGATTTCTACAAAGCCTGCACCCCAGAACTTTCCCCCTTCTTGACTCAGGTGTTTAACTACCTCTATCCCAAAGGCATTACAGATCACTCCCTAACATAGACCAGTATAACCCTAATCCTTAAGCCCAATAAGGATGAACAGTGAGTAGAAATTTACTGGCCTATTTCCCTGATAAATACGGACCTTAAATTCCTGGCCAAAATACTGGCTAACTGGCTGTTATAAGTATGGGATGGGCTTATAGGAGCAGACCAAGTAAGCTTCATAGGAAGGAGGGTCTCAAGTGACCACCTGTGCAAACTCCACCACCTGATATCCGTGACCGGGAAGGGCAGGGCCTCACAGCACTGGTTTCCCTAGATGCATAAATGTTTTTGACTAGGTCTCCTGGATCTACTTATTTGAGGTCCTCAAAAAGTTTGGGATTCCTGCAGAATTCATTACCTGGGTCAGGGTGCTCAACTAATGCCCCTTGGCCCATATCTGGAGCAATGGCATTATGTCAGACAACATCCTACTAGAGTGGAGAATGAGACAGAGGTGCCTACTGTCTCCTTTACTCCTCAGTCTATATCGAGAACCACTAATCTGCACTCTAAACAATAATCCACATGTCCAAGGTGTAATTGGCAGGAGGCAAGCAATGCAAGCTCTTGGCATAAAAGGATGATTTACTGCTGCATGTAGAAACCCCCAAGAGCTAGATCCCTGCAGCTCTCTCTGAAATCCAAAATTTCACTGAACTCTCAGCACATAAACTGAATCTGGTGAAGAGAAAAGTCCTACCACTCAACCCCCTCTTGAACAAAAATGAGATTTCAGATATGGGCATATTATGGGAACCCCAAACACTTATCTACCTGGCCATCAAAATTTCTAGCACCCCTCTGACCTGGTCAAACACAACCTTGATCCCCTCGTGCGAGTTATTGAAGGGGACCTACAATGATGGTCTCACCTAACCACCACACTATAGGGTCATATCAGTATTATCAAGATGAATATTCTCCCCTGATTATTGTACCCATTAGGTATGCTTAATGTTTTCCTCCTCAAGCACTGGTTCCTCATCCTGCATCACCTTATTAACAACTTTTTATGACAGGGAAAATCTGCACACCAATCCTATTTCAAGCTTACTGCCCCTAAACCAATGGTGGGCTTGCAACTCCCCAACTTCTTTCTCTACCACTGCACCCTGTATTGGAACAAATACCTGCATTGGGGGATCAGGCAGAAGGAGCAGCAGAGGCATTATATGTTCCCTGTCACAGTGTTGAATAAGGCCCTGTCCCATATGTTATGCAAAAAGAGTTAAATGCAAGGATCTGTTCAGTCCTTTCCTTTTCTCTCTTGTCTGTCTGATTGTGCAACCAGATGTTCTTGTGAGACCTAAGAACTGATCACTCTGACGGTCTTGTGATTCTCCACCTCTCATTATCTCTCTACCTTCACTTGCTGTTTCTGTCTTTTCTTCCCCCTTGCATATCTGCCTGTTATAAAAATATATTTGAATATTTGTGTGAAACTGGAAGTGATACTGGGCTCCCTTAGTTTGAAAATGTGTATAGTTATACTGTTCAGATGATTGCAAAAAGCTATTTGGAACTGAGGGGGTTAACCTGACATGCAGTCTGATCTCCTCTCAGACTTGTTTGCAAACTGTTTTGCAGAGCCGTCGGCAGGAGACCAGCATGGGACCTTGCTCTATTTGCAAGCTTGCACCTACAAAGAAACTGACAAGAACATTGTCTGAGAAATAGGATGTCCTCTTAATGAGTTCCCAGGCAAAGACTTATAAAAAGAGCAGCAATAAGTTTGCTAGAGAGTGGGAATTAAAGATACCCTCAGATGAAGGACTTGCAATACTAAAACATTACTTGCACATTTCTACAACCGTTCCTGGTCTTCTTATGCTTCCTGACCTGTGCCTTGACAACAGATGGTTTTAGAAGTGGGATTTATGCTGTGCATCCTCTAAGCCAAGAGTTTTGTGCATGAGTACTAGACCTGGTACCATTGAAACATAGAAGAAATGTATGGATTCTGCAGCAGCATGCCCAAAAGTGATTACCAAAAGAATGGCAGCCAAACTAGCAGAGACAGAAATCCAAACTGAGACTGTACAGACAGCACAAGTTATGGAAAAAGAAGAACAGGAAGTGACAGAACCTGAAAACCTGACTGCCTTTTTCAAATGGTGGGCTATACAACAAAAAGAGATGGAGAAACAGAGAAGAGAGGAAATGCAGCAGAGAGAAAAATAAATTCAGTGTTTAGAGGTACAGAGAAAAAAAGATATGCAGTGACAGGTGCAGTAATGGCCTTAGGCCTTGCAAGCTATCAAAGCTGGAGGATCTGGCACAGGTCAAGAAGAGCAACAAGACACAAATAACTTAAAGGGTATTAAACTTACAAAGTTGTGTCCCTCGGATGATATTGAAGCATATCTGACAACTTTTGAAAGGATTACCACAGCCTGCCAGTGGCCAAAACAGCAGTGGGCAATCAGGCTGTCACCTTACCTGACAAGTAAACCCCAACTTGCCTACAACAATATGGAAACTGCACAGTCAGACAACTATAACCTGTTGAAAGGAGAAATCCTGAAAAGGTATGACATCTCAGGAGAGACCTACAGGAAAGATTCCAGTCCCTCAAGTACCATTCGGTTGGCAGTCCTCGAGAAACCTTCACCTGACTCAGAGAACTCCTTATTAAATTACTCCAACCAGAGGGCAAAACAATCCCACAGATCATCGACACAGTTGCAATGGAGCAGTTCATCAACATCCTGCCTACAGATGTGCAGCTTTGGGTAAAAGAACACCAAACAGAAAGTGGGGAAAAGGCAGTTTCTTTGGCTGAAGACTACCAGATGGCCAGACAGATGCCACAGCAGTGAGGTAACAGCCAAGCACCAGTAAGACCCTCTTTTTCCAGATTTAACTCCAAGTCTGATAAGAACTCTGGTGCGGTTAACAAATTATTGCTTAAAGACTTTACTTACTATAATTGTAATAAGCCAGGCCATATTGCAAGAAACTGCCATAGTAAGAAGAGTGACACTGCAGCAGATTTGTCCTTAGCAAATTGGGGCAAGTATTTAACAGATGTCGGGGTGGAAGATAAGACTGTGAAGGGACTTATTGATTCAGGAAGTAGACAAACCCTGGTGCATGTTGAAGTGATGTGAAAACACTGTGCAAAAGGACCAGGTACTGGTGTCATCTGCATCCATGGGGACACTCAATACATCCCACTACTAAAGTGACTCTGAATATTAATGGGGTGTCTCACCAAATGAAAGTGGGGGTAGTACCTAAGTTACCTCTACCTGTGATTATTGGAAATTGCTTTCCAGGATTTAGTGAGTTAATCATAGAGGGAGTAAAACCTGAAGTTTCAGCAGCTGTGATGACAAGAGCACAGGCAAAGAAAATCTCAGATGATGGGGACTCTTTTCCTTTTGGTAATTTTAATTCGGACTTGTTTGAGCATAGCTTCAAGATCCAGAAGATCAGGAAAGAAAGAACATGCCTGAAGAAATAGTGGAAACAAAAGGCTGATGGACATAAGGGGTTAATATTTGAAAATGCTGAAATTAAACTGATAACTGACTATGATTTTGTTTCAGAGCAAGCTAACAATGTTTCTCTCCATGCTTATTTTAAACATCTGGGGGTGAAACAAAAACAAGGTGAACCAATGTTCAAGAAATTTAATGGGTTACTGTACAGAGTTTGAGTTAAACCTCAGATACAGGAATGCTTAGAACACTTGATTATACCATAAAAAAATAGATTTGACTTGCTACAGATAGCACATGATAGTCCTATGGCTGGTCACTCAGGGACGGAGTTATACAGATTTTACTGGCTTGGAATTCAAGAAGATGTTTCTCCATATTGCAGTTCTTGTGCTGAATTTCAGAAAGTAGCCCCAGTGACTTAAAATGATGAGGTGTCCCTAGTGCCCCCACACTTAACAGATGTGCCTTTTGAGAACATTGCAATCGATGTGGTTGGCCCATTAGACAAGAGAAAAAATGGTAATTGATTAATTTTGATAGTATGTGACTATGCTACTCAATACCCAGAAGCAGTTCCTATGTATACTGTCAAAGCTCCAAACATGGCAGCAGAGCTTGGCAAAATTTTCATCAGGGTTGGCATACCTAAAGAGAAGATTACTGCTCAGGGTAATAATTTTGGTACTGAATTACTGAAGAAGCTATACCAACTAATATGTATCACTACCTGTGGAAACCTCCCCTTATCACTCTGAGACAGATGGTCTTGTTGAGCATTTTAATCAAACCCTAACATGCATGTTTAAAAGGGATGTAAAATGGGAAGGGAAAGATTGGGACCAATACTTGCCTTACCTGCTTTTTGCTTACAGATAAGTTCACAAGCCTCAACAAGTTTTTCACCATTTGAAATGCTGTATGGTAGGCAACCTATAGGGCCACTAGATGTAATAAAAGAAACATGGGACGATAAACCCAAACAGAAAAAAATCTATTACATCCTATATGTGTGCCCTGAGAAAGAAACTTGCAAAATAAGTGGAAAATTCCCATAGTAATCAGGAAGATGCCACAAACCAGCAGGAGGCATATTATGACAATGGAGTAAAAGAAAATGTTTTTGAGCCAGTAGGAAAGTCTTGCTACTGTTACCCACTACAGAAAATAAACTGTTAATGAAGTGGCAACTTCCTTACAAAGGGCTTAGACATACTGGCACAATTTACTATGAAATTGAGACCCCTAATAGGAAAAATCCTACCAAGATATATCACGCTAACTTCTTCAAGAAAAGGGTTGAAAAAACATCAAAGGCTACTTTCTAGTTTTGCCAGAAACTGATAAAGAAGATATTGATATAGTTTATGACAGACTGGAACAAACTGTAATTGATGATGCTGAAAAGGTGAATGTTTCCTTAATCTCTGAACAAACCCCAGAAATTCATAACATGCTAAAGACATTTACTAGTACTTTTATCACAGTGCCTGGCCGAGCTAAAGGTGTCAAGCATGTTACATTGATTGGGAATTCTCACCCGATCAGACAAAAGACATACAGATTACCAGAGCCGATAAGAGCTGACGTGATTAAGGAAATACAAAAAAATGAAAGAACTGGGTATCATTGAAGAGTTGAGAAGTGCTTGATCATCACCAGTGATGACTGCAAATACAAAAGGAAGGGGGTGTGAGAATCTGCATTGATTTTAGGAAACTTAATCATGTGTCAGAATTTGACAGTTATCCAATGTCCTGGATAGATGATTTGGTGGACAGATTGGGGAGTGGCAAGTACATCATTTCCTTCAATCTCACTAAGGGTTACTGGCAAATTATGCTAGCTAAAGAATCCAGAGACAACACTGCATTTGCCACTCCTATTGGATTCTATCAGTTTGCCACCATGCCGTTTGGTTTACATGGTGCACCCACTACATTCCAGAGGTGCATGGATGTAATTTTATCCCCTCACACTGGTTATTGTGCTGCGTACCTGGATAATACTGTGGTGTACAGTCCAGACTGGAAAAGCCACCTGGAACAGTTACGGGCAGTTATCCAATCTATCAAAAGGGCAGGTCTAACAAGGAATCCTACCAAATATGCATTAGGCATGCAGGAAAGCAGATATTTGGGGTATGTTTTGGGAAATGGAGAAGTCAAGCCAGAGATTTCTAAGATAGAAACTGTAGCTAACAGCCCTGTTCCTAAAACTAAGAAACATGTCAGGTCATTTTTAGGGCTGGCTGGCTACTCTCAGAGATTTGTTCCCAACTTTTCCCAGGTAGCTAGTCCCATCACTGAGCTCACAAAAAAAAAGTACCCGAATAATGTGAAATGGTCCCCATAGTGTGATGAAGCTTTTCAAACCATGAAGGCTACATTATGTTCAGCCCCTGTTTTATGAAGCCCAGACTTTGCAAAACCATTTTTGTTACAGACAGATGCATCTGAGGGAAGCCTAGGTGCAGTCTTGAGTCAGCATATAGAGGGGAAGGAACATCCCATTCTATATATCAGTAGGAAGCTGCATGACAGACACAAAGGGTTCTCTCCCTTTGAAAAAGAATTCCTTGTGGCAAAATGGGCCACGGAGTTCCTTGAGTTTTATTTGCTAGGAGCTGACTTTGTAATTACAACAGATCACAGTCCTCTCTGTTGGCTTAACCAAATTAAGGATATAAATTCCAGAATCACATAGCGGTATAGTACCTGGTGCTACAGCCATTTCAATTTAAAGTGATGCAAAAATCTGGGAAAGAGAATGTCAGTGGTGATTTTCTGTCAAGATATGGATCAGGAATTGAGAATGCTGGAGGTTAAACAAATGTTTAAGCTTCTCAATTTACTGTACTGCATATGCACTGAACTGTAAAGGTTATATGCTAGTGTTAGAAGAGGAGTATTAATAGAAATATTTGGAAACCTGTTTTTTTAAAACGGGTTCCCTCTTAATGGGGGGGTATGTGAAAGAATTGAATAAGGTCTTGTCCCATTTGTTATGCAGAAGTGTTAATTCAAAGGATCTGTTCTATCCTCTCCTTTTCTATCTCTTGTCTGTTTGGTCGCACAACCAAATGTTCTTATAAAACCTAGAAACTGATCACTCTGACGGTTTCTCGATTTATCCTCCTTTCACTGTCTCTCCACCTTCACTTACTGTTTCTCTCTTTACTTCCCCTTTGCATATCTGCAGTTATAAAAACACATGTGAATTTTTGTGTGAAATCATACGTGATACTGGTATCCCTTGGTTTGAGAATGTGTATAGTTATACTGTTCAAATGATTGCATAAAGCTATTTGGAATTAAGGGGGTTAATCTGAGATGCAATTTGAGCTCCTCTCAGGCTTGTATGCAAACTTGTTTCCACAGCTGTCAGCAGGAGGCCAGCTTGTGGCCCTGTTTAATTTGCAAGATTGCACCTGCAAAGAAACTGACAAGAATGTTTTCTGAGAAACAGGATGCTCTCTTAATGAGTTCCCAGGCAAAGACTTATAAAAAGAGCAGCAATACTTTTGCTAGAGAGTGAGAGACTGAGACTGAAATTTGGAGTTAGAGATACCCTCAGATGAAGGGCTTATAATAATAAAACATTACTTGTGAATTTGTACACTGCTCCTGGTCTTCCTATGCTTCCTGACCTGTGCCTCAATGACATTTCCTTGTGGCTCCACATTGAACAAGACTTATGCCGAGCACTTGAGATACAGACCAGAAGTCTACTTTATATTAAATCCTCTCAAATTCCATCTACCCTCAAATAAAGCCTTATTCTCTGGTCCCTCAAAGCCCATGCCCAGCTTACCTCATATCTAAGACTGAACCTTACACACACTATCTCTCAAACACTATATGGAAATACAAACTTTCAAATTAACCAATGTCCTATCCCCTGCCCCCACCCCAATTCTAGCTTCAGATTCATCTGCCCTTGTTAAAATCTCTCCTCCCAGATGGTAAATTTATTTAATTCCCAGCATTCAGAGAGCAATACAAGGTGCCGGGATCCACAACCTTTAAATTCCTACAACTAATCCATATAATTGCTGCACACATTGGCCCTGGTCCATGGCCTGGGAAAGTTGGGGACACACTGGAAAGCCTAGTTTTTACAACGGAGCAACCCCACCTTATATCTGGCCTATACCAGGCATTTCAGTCTCTTGACCCTGCAGGGCCACAAGGGATCAATTACTACTGGGAGAACACCCCTGAGGTCTGATGGAGCCCCAAGGAGTGGCAATCTATGTGAAAAGCCTTACACAAATATGTCAAACAGGACAGACTCCAGTTAATACAGTCTAAACTTTTACACAACCTGTACTACACACCTTACAGACAGTTCAAAATGGGCAAAATAACATCCCCAGTCTGTTCTTGATGTGGCATAAATGAGGGTACACTCAGACATGTACTATGGGATTGTGTCAAAGTGTGCCCATTTCTGGATGCTATCAAAGGCTAGTTGGACCCCTTGCTGTGGCTAGCAGACATGCTCACCCCAGAAAGTTGCCTAGTCAGTGCTGTAATAGCCAGGTCTTCAGCCCCCAGAAGGGACATATGGCGTTAATAGTTATTACTGCCAAATTGGCTATACTATGACACTGGATGGATGACACTATTCCAACTCATAGAGAATGGCATCAGAAAATCCTACAGGCATTAAATGTTGAAAAGCAGATTGACACTCTTCACAATAGGTATAACTCCTTCAAGAACAGGTGGTAAACTCTATATGCCTTGTTCTCCATGGAGAGTACTGCAAATGAACTCTCCATTACATGTTCAAATCTAACTGATGTAAGTGCCCTATTTGTATGAAAACTCTGCTACCTTAGATTAGTTCCCTACAATTGACTGGTGGTGAACCCACTGTGCTCTGAGAAAGGAAGGGTTTTCTTGGATAGTGTTTTTTAAGGCATGTTGGCAGGTGTCCATTTCAAACAATGTCTAAAATTGTGATGTGACTAAAACAAAAAAAAGGTGATGGTTAGAAAGGGGGGTTAGCCAAATGCCTAATTATTTATGACATCTGAAGCCAACATTGCCTTTAAGAGGGTTTTCAGGGCATGTTCACGGTAAACTGAGGTTCATTACAAAGCAAAAAAGGTAAATGATTTCTGGATGCAGTTGAGCTAGGTATAATTAATGAATGCCCATACTTGAATAGTCCTACCTCAAAAATAAAGAAAAAATTGTTTTAATAATTTCTGAATCTTTAAAGGCTGGCAAGGCTGGCATTATTAACAATAGCACACTTGATGATTTTATTTTCTGCTTATTAAACATTCCACAGATGAGTCATGGACTTCAGGAGGGCAGACTTTGCAAAGATGGGGGTATGTCTCAGCAAAGCCCTAACAGAGAGGAGAGCCAGGGTGGAGTTGAGGAAAAATGGGCCCATCTAAAAGGAGCCATAGTGGAGGTAACAAATCTTTGTGTTAAGCAAATAAATAAAGGTAAGAGAAAAAGAAAACCACTATGATTCTCAAAGGAAGTGGCTGGGAAGGTAAGAGAGAAAAAGCTGGCTTTTAGGAAGTACACAGAAACACAGAAAGAGGAGGACAGGGTAGTGTATCTGGATAAGCAGAGAGAGGCAGGGAAGGCAGTAAGGATTGGAATGGTGCATATGGAGGATAACATAGCCAAGGCAGTAAAGAAAGGGTTCAAGATGTTTTATAGGTATGCTAGTGAAAGGAGAAAGACAAGGGGTAGGATTGTAAAGCTTAAGGAGGAAGAAGGAGAGTATGCAGAGGGGGACTTGGGAAAAGCAACAATCCTGAACAAATATTTTTGTTCAGTATTCACAAAAGAGGGAGAATATGAGGGATTGCAATTAAGTGGCAGGAGTAACAAGAGGAGGGTGGTGTACACCAGTCCATTTACTGGTGAGTTCTGAAGGAATTTGCTAAGCTGAAAGTGGGCAAGGCAATAGGACCAGATGGGGTTCATCCTAGAATATTAAAGGAACTTAGGGAGGCACTAGCAGTGCTACTGGAAGCCCTGTTCAATGAATCACTGGAAGTGGAAGTAGTTCCTGAAGACTGGAGGAGAGCAGATGTAGTCCCTGTACACAACAGTGGGAGCAGGAAGGAGGCTGGAAACTATAGACCTGTCAGCTTGACCTCAGTGGTGAGGAAAATAATGGAATCACTGCTAAAAGAAAGGATTGTGGAACATGTTGAATCCAGTGGTTCACAGGACCAGAGGCAGCATGGATTCACAGTGGGAAGGTCATGTCAAATGAATCTTACAGATTTCTTTGACTGGGAGGCCAGGGAAGTGGATTGGGGGTAGACTACCTGGAATTCAGGAAGGCCTTTGAAACCAGTCCACATAAGAGGGTTGTGAACAGGCTAGACAGCCTGGGAATTGGTTCCAAGGTGGTAAGCTGGGTTAGGAACTGGTTGAGGGATAGAACATAGAGGGTAATGGTAAATGGAGTTCATTCTGAGGAAAGGAGGGTGACCAGCAGGGTGATTTGAGGGATCAGTTCTGGGTCCAGTCCTATTCAATGTCTTCATAAGTGACATTGCAGAGGGGTTGGAATGAAAACTATGCCTTGAAATTGAAAATCCCATATGTCAAACCACTGTTATTGGTGGGAGCTTACCGTCCCCCCAAGAAAGGTCAACACATATTTGATTGTTTAAACATTTTTTTGAAAACTTAGTTTAGTCATGAAATTTATTTACTGGGTGATCTCAATGTTGATTGGAAGAAAGTAGGCATAAATCATGTCACAATGGAATTGAGTAATTCATTGGATCTAACACAATTTATTCAGGATGTCACTAGACTAAACACCAAATGTCCATCCTCATCTATGGTCTCAGAGTTAATATTCCCCTCACATCCAGACAAAATTCTCTTGAGTGGAGTGTTACCTGACTCCATGTCAGACCACCAAATAATTTACGGCATTCGTGGATAGAATAGGCACAAACAGTCAGTAAAAACTTTGAGATTCAGGTCCTCTAAGGACTTTGATTACATTCATTTTTTGCTAGACATAGAAAATCACAATTAGGAGAGGCTACAATTGGTGCCCACAATGGAAGATGCATGGAAGCTGTTCTATGAAGACTTCATGGAGATATGCAATAAGCATGATCCCATGAAATCAAAAAGAACCAAATCATGTAATGCACCTTGGTATAACTCTGACCTTCACAAACTTAAGAAACATTGAGACAAGGCCTGGAAGTCATACAAAGCAAAAAATACACAGTATGAATGGGATAACTATAAGAAACTCAGGAATCAGTATACTAGAAACATAAAAAATGCCAGACAGGCATACTATAATAGGAAATTATCTGCCACTGTTATAGGTAATCAAGGGGAATTTTGGAAACATATGAGAAAAATAAAAATTTTAAAAAGCCTAATATTTCAGAAAAGTTTTCCATAAATCAACATATAGTCCCTTTAGTTCTGCAGTTGTGAATGAATTCAATAAATATTTTATTTCAATGGGTACACAGTCCCAATCTAATATAAATGGGGATTTGTCACAACTAGATAATACCAATGTCCAGAGTGATTTTGATCAGGTGACAGATAACCTGGTTCTGCCACAACAGAGAGAGAAAATTTCCTTCCATGAAACTGCAACAAAAGAAGTACAGGAAGCTTTACTAAAACTAAATATAAAAAAGGTGTGCAGCCCTGATGAAATAACCACTGTGTTACTAAAATATGCAGCACCAACAATTGTGTATCAACTAACTATTATGTTTAATATGTCCCTTACCCAAATAGACTTTCCTATACAATAGAAAACAGTAAAAGTTGTCCCAATATATAAATCTGACTTGAAAGCTCTTATAGAGAATTATAGACCTATGTCCCTATTACTAGTTATCGCTAAAATATTTGAGAGACTCCTGGCTACTCAACTACAGTGCTTCCTAGAGGAAGAAAAGATTATAAATAGATTCCAGTCAGGCTTTAGGCCTTTACATAGCACATCAACAGCATTGTTAAAAGTTACAGGGGACATCACTGAGGCTTTGGACAGGAGGATGTCTATGGGAGCTGTCCTCATTGATTTATCCAAAGCTTTTGATATTTTAGCCCATGACATCCTCCTGTCCAACCTCAAAGATATTGACATGTCTAGCCCAGTAGTCATGTGGTTCCAACAATATCTCATAGGGAGGCAACAAATGGTAGCCATGGGTGATTGGACTTCAGATGTGGGGACCATGGTATCGGGTATCACGTAGGGCTCAATATTAGGTGCAGTTTTGTATAACATCTATATGAACAAATTTAGTATGTTAGACCAAAGGATTAGATACCACTTATATGCAGATGACACCATCATTTACATGAAGGGTACCTCCGCAGATAGTATCCAATACCCACTCCTGATGTTTGATGAATTGCAACATGTTCTTATAAAGTTCATGTTGGTTCTAAATGCAAAGAAATCGCAGGCTGTACTTTTTACAAGGCAGAAAAATTTGAGCCCCCCCAAAAAAAGCTTCCCTTCTGATCAAGACTTTTAATAATACTTTCCTAGAACAGGTACATAGTTATAAATATTTGGGAATACAATTGGATTCAGCATTAAAGTGGAATCTTTTTGCTGAGACTGTTGAAAAGAAAGTGGGGAAATGTTTAGGCTTTTTATATACTGTAGGAATAAGCACTGTATGACAGAACAAACTAGGAAACCTGTGGTTCAGACACTAGTTATGCCCATAATTGATTATGGAGACATTGTGTACTCAGGTGCCTCACTGAGGAGCCTAAATAGACTAGTAAATTGGCTAAGTTTATACCGGATGCCCCCAAAAAGAACTCATAGGATTGACCTCTGTGAAAAATTACAATGGATCAGCTTCACAAAGAGGTGTACTTTGCATACAGTGTTATTTATGATGAAGAGTTTTAAAGGTCTAGTCCCTGACTACTGTACATTTTGGATAACCATGTGATTTGACCTATTAAACAAGGTATACGGTCTGTGCAAGGATTAGAATACAAGCTCCCAAATTATAGAACAAATTCAGGTTGAAAACATTCTTTCTATAATGGACCCAGACTATGGAACTCCTTATCATTAATTTTTCAGCTTGAAGGTAAACAAATCTGTACAGGTGCAATAAAGACTTGGCTTATAACTGATGCTAGATATAGAACTGTAGCAGAACTAACTTAATTAACATGAGTGATACCTTATTTGATGAGATGATGGCAAATTATATATTTATTGATGCTTGCTCCTTGTCATGTTGTTATGTCATTTGTGTTTTTTGTGTTTTTTGTATATTTTGTACTTAATGTGGTATGCTGATTTTGTAACCTATGTAATTTTTGCACAAAGGACCTCACTGTAAATGAGCTTGTCTCAGTTTGAGCTGTCAGATTCAACATGAATAAAAGTTAAAATGAAATGAATAAAATGTCTTTTTGCAGATGACACTAAGATCTGCAACAGGGTAGACACTCCGGGATGGGTGGAAAAAATGAGGAGGGACCTAGGAAAACTAGGGTAATGGTCAAGAGTGTGGTAACTAAGATTCAATATAAATAAAAATTCAGAATAATGCATTTGGAACCCAAGAACCCAGGGGAGACTTACATGATAGGAGGAGAGATACAGATGGTAACCAAATAGGAAATGATTCCGGGGGTATCCTATCAGATGACCTAAAAGTGTCAAAGCAATGTGCCAAGGTTGTGGGGCAAGCCGGTGAGGTACTGGGGTGCATAGGGAGAGGTATCACCAGCAGAAGGAAGGAGGTGGTGATGCCTCTGTATAAATCATTAGTGAGACCTCATCTGGAGTACTGTGTCTAGTTCTGGAGGCCACATCTCTGTAAAGACATAGGCAGAGTAGGGGCAGTTCAGATAAGGGCATCAAAACCCAGTGCAGCAATTTTTGAATCCCTGCCAAAACATAATGCTGTGCAACTGCAGTGTCATTCCATGTCACAGGTGCAAAAACACATTTTGGGCAGGATTTGAAAAATGACAGCTATGACATACATGAGGTGGGGTAATAAGAAGGCTATGTTGAAAATCTAGGGTCAAAATACTGTATTTAAAATTTCCAAAGTTACGAGCAGGCATAGTGAAATTGCAACAAATGGTCATAACTTTGGCATTTTTTTCATAATTTGACCTCAGATTTTCAGCATAGTCTTCTTATGACCCCACCTCATAAACCCCATGGGTGAAATGTTTCAAATCCATGCCAAAATGCCATTCTGTGCCACAGGTGTAAAAACATGTTTCAGACAGGATGTGAAAAATGACAGCTGTACTGTTCATGAGGTGGTGTGAAAAAAATGGCTACATTGAACATTTGGGCCCAGATATTCAAAAGAGTTGCACCATGCGCAATAGAGTTGCGCCAGCGCAAGTCCGAAAATGCACCATTCTGCGATATTCAACAGGAGTCAGTTGCGCCCCCCAAATCACGCTAAGCAACAGTGCAATGATAATAAATGTATGCATAACTGAAGGGGGAGGCACCATGCATAAGTGGTGCAGTGCGATATTCAACAACATGTGCCATGCGCAATAGGGGAGCAAGCGGAAGTTGCGCCATAGTGGAAATGAGCCAGAATAAAAAGGAGCAAGGGAGAGGTGCAAGAACGCTATAGGGAAGCCACAAGTTGCTAAACTATAGTCAGCCACACAGGCAACACACACACACAGGGCAGGACAGTGAAAGGACACCTGGAACCCACAGTCTCAGTGGAAGGTGTGGAGAGCCACAGTGAAGAAGGGGGAAGTGCCACACAGTAGTGAGGCCAGCACAGTCAGGTGTTCCAAGTGCAGGGGAAGCAGCAGCCAGGACAGCAGTAGGAACACAGAAACAGCTGCCATGAGGGGTGAACACAAGCCAGGGACATGGCCAGTGCCACCATCCAGATGGAGGCAGTAATGAGGGGGGTGAGAAGGCAAGCAGCAGGGAGGCATGGCCGTGGAAGGGCCTGTCAGCGGTATGCCCCCAATAGGCAGTACTGAGCCCACACCAGCTTCGAGCTGTATAGTGATACAGAGATCGTGGGTCTGTACAGCATGAATCAGGCAATTCTGAGGTGGCTCTGTGAGCTGTGCAGTGATGTGATGCAGGCACCCACATGACAGAGCCATGCTCTGTCACTGGAGACTAAAGTGACAGCTTGCATGTGCTTGCTCACCATGGGTATCTTCCAAAGACCAACAAGGGACACCACAGGCATAACCCAGTCAGCCCGCGTCGTGCTACCTCACCCAATTCCTCAGCGCAGTGCTGCTACATGCTGCAGAGTACATCCATTTCCCCAGCACACTGGGGGAGTGCACAGCAAACATACAGGAGTTCACAGGGTAGCACATATGCCTGGTGTGCTAGGGGAAATAGACTGCACCCATGTGGCCATCTGCACACCACCTGGCCACGAGGGGGTCACATACAAGAATCACAAGGGCTATGCTAGCATCAACTGCCAGGTAGTGTGCGATGCCAGGGGTGCATAATCAATGTCTGTGCTACGCACACTGGGGGAGCACATAATGCCTTCATCTGGCACCAGTCGGCACTGTGCCACAGATTTGAGAGTGGGGACTGGCCACCTAGTGGGTGAGTATGCAAACCACATGGACAAATATAAGGCTTGGGAGGGGCATCGTCAGAGGTGACATGGGAAGTGGCCTACATGACCCAGGGCAGGGCAATGCTGATCACCAAACTAACCTTCACCCTCTACACACAGGTGACAGTGGATACCAACTCCATCCCTGGCTGCTCACACCATACCAGTGGCCCACAACCCCATCGCAGCAACACTACAATGAGGCACACGCCACCACATGTAATGTCATCGAGCAAGTGTTCGGGATGCTGAAGGCATGTTTCCGTTGCCTGGACACCTCCGGAGATGCCCTACAGTACAGCCCCACAAAGGTCTGTGGGCTATTCCTGGCCTGTTGCATCCTGCACAACATGGCCAATGAATGTGGGATAGCTGTATAGTTTTAAGATGGGGACAGCGATGGGGACAATGAGGACGCTGGTGACAATGGTGATGGGCAGTCCCCCAGGCTCACACAGGTGCACTGGGATACCATCATGGAGGAGCACTTCAGCCAACCCAGGTAAGTCATGGGGCCATGTGCAACCACCAGTGGCTAAGGCACAACCCACAAACATGCATGGACACACACCAGGGGTGCATGCCATCAAGGCAAGTGGCCGGGCATGAAACCACACACACCACCAGGGATGGGTGAAGTTTAACATGGCACACGGACAGACACACACACACACACACACACACACACACACACACACACACACAATGCACCAGACATGCACAAAGGGTAGGAGACACACTGACCCAGAATACCACCCTTAGCCACACACATGTCCACAGACCAACACGCCCACTGCCTGTCATTGTGC
This sequence comes from Neoceratodus forsteri, assembly GCA_016271365.2. Taxonomy (NCBI): domain Eukaryota; kingdom Metazoa; phylum Chordata; order Ceratodontiformes; family Ceratodontidae; genus Neoceratodus; species Neoceratodus forsteri. Next base: position 1,384,427,706 of record CM057455.1, read on the forward strand.
ATGTGTCAGATGCTGGGCACCATTGCACATTGGTGTACAGTGCAATGCAGGCATCATCATGCACACGCAACTGTGGACAGCATCCAGAAGGGTGTGCAGATGGACTGTGTGTCTGCATGCAGGGCCGGGTACCCACCCATGCATTGCCCGCTGAATGACACAATGCACACAGGGCAGCATCAGACAGTGGCCACACTGGGAGACAGGTCAGTCACATGCCACAGTGCCCCGGCCACCATGGATGCATGAGCGGCCCCACTGAGACCTGCCAGCACTGACAGGCTGACCACTGGCCTCATGGGGTGGCACCGATGGTCCCCAAGGGGTTCCACTGTGTGAACATGACCGTGCTCATGCAGGGGTCTGCAGCACACTGAACATGCCTGCGTCAGGTGTGCTTGGGATGCCCACAGCTGAACCCGGTGTCGACAAGGAGGGTGTCGCATGATGCTGGGAATGGAGGGTGGACATTGCACTGTGCGGTGTCTGCGCCGCATGGGCAATTAACTGTGTTTCTCCTGTGGCCATGGCAGCTGTGATTGTATATGTCAGCCAGTCAATGGCAGCAGTCACATCCTCCCGCATCCAGTCCATCCCTGCCAGGACCAGAGTGGTTTCTCTGCTGTGACACTCCTCTGCCCACTCCAGAGTTGCACTCAGTGCATCCACTGCTGTCGCAAGCAGCATCTGCTGATTGACTGATGCTTGCAGTATGCGGGTGTGCTCATCCAAGAGGTCATATGCCTGATTGGCATTCTGTCCCTCAGGGTGTGTGCAGCCCTGATTCTCAGCACTACTTGAGGGTGGGCGCTGCACACCAGGACCAGGCCTGGGCATGTCCACAGGTGGAGCACTAACACTGCCCCCTGACACTGTACCCCCAAGCCCATTGGCTGATGCTGCCCCTCTGGCTGCCACTCCCCAGGTCTCACTGGTGCCGCCGCAGTGGCTGCAACAGTCCCACTGTCCTGTACACACACCAGTGCTGCCCCACTGGTGCTGACAGGCACAGGCAGGGTCTGTGATGGCATGCAGGCCTCCATGGTGGCACCACCCACAGCCATGGCCGTGATTTACCTGCTGTGTGGCCATCCTGTGGCACACACGTGTCACTGCCCATGACGTTAGCAACATCATCATCAGTGACAGACCCGGCACCAGCCTGAGTCACAGCATGCTGGCATCCATGGACGCTGGCACGCTGGGACACGGGCAGGGCCTCCTCCACACCTGTTCCAACAGCATCAGTCTGGACATCCAGTCGGGGCCACTGTCGCACTGAGCCGCGTATTCCTGTGGAGGTGTATGGGTGCTCCTCCATCTCCATCTGACTGGCCTCATTGGAGAGGCCCACCACCACTGACCCATGAAGACACTCAGGAGCTGTAAGGGAAAACAAGGTCACATTACTGCATGTGACCTACCCTGCCCCCCCAATAGACAGACCATGACCTACCATGCAGTGACAGGCTACCACCCATCTGGAATCCACTACCCGGAACACCCTCAAAGGTGCAATGCTGCATGCTGCCAGCAACCCTCTCCTCCTGTGGGGTCAGGCGTAGCATCTCCAGCTGTTCCCCACCTGTTGCAGATCATGCTGCCCTGATGGCAGCCACCTTCTCCTTAATCCTCCTCCTGTCTGTGCCTATCTTCTTGCACTCCTGCATGGAGTGCTGGTGGCTGCCATGCAGGAACACAGCACACGCCACTTCCTCCCATGCAGCAGCACAAGCCTGTGTTGTTCCCTGGTGTCCGCTGAGAAACGGCTCCTGGTCCAGGTAGGCCTCAAACAGGGCATCCATCGTGGCCTTTGTGAAATTTGGCCTCCTCCTCCTCCAACAACTCTATTCCTCTTCCTCCACAACTCACTCAGTCATGATTCAGTCTGTGAGAATGACAGGTGTTACCTGTGACTGTGCAATCCCATGCATGTCCCAAAATCCACAGTCCACACTCCCAAACAGCATACAACTCACCAATAGACTGCAATAACTGACTATGGCCAGTGCAGCCCAATGTCACACTTTCATAGTGCAACCCATGCAAATGAGGTGAGGCGCAACTTTTAGTGGATGCAAATTGCAGTTCTGCACCATTGAATGGCTGATTAGCTGATTTGCAAATGACGGCTGAATATCGCGCTTTTGCACTTTGCGCAATTGTGTTAAATGTGCTGAGCCAAGGGTGCGGTTCTGTGACATGCGCAGTACACACCTAACTGTGCATGCCCGGGTTGATGACGCAGGTGCCTGCTGCACTGCTGACATGCTGTGTGTGGGAGGCAATGAAGGGCATGGCCACTATTGTGCCAATGGCGCTACAGCGATGTTCACCTATATGGCGCTGTGGCACTGAGGTGTCATAGGTGCACTGGGGCAACAGCACGGTAGGCCATTACTGGAGGTGGCACACAGACACCCAATCACACTACACGCATTGGGTTCCAATCATGCTGTGGCTGTTTGTGCGCCAGAGACCCTTGACCCTGTGCCCGACCTTTACCCCCTAGGCACCATGCGTCAGGCATGGGTGCACCACTATCCGCTGTTCGGTGACAGCGCCAATAGGGAATAACGGCGCTGTACCCGCGCATCTGCACATGGTGGAACACAAGCTGCGAGTACCATTTTGACCCTACCGAGCAAGAGAGATGGCGCAGAGGAGAGCTGCCCAGTGGAGCCAGATAGAAATGGCAAACTTGGTTGCCATTGTGGAGCCACTTGTTGGCCCACTGTTTTGTGAGGCACCCCTGGACAGGTCCAGGAGTCAGGTGTGGCAGGAGGTGGCCGATGCCCTGGATGAGGCCACAGGAATGGGGCGGACAGCGGAACAGTGCCACCACAGATATGGGGACCTGAGGCAGAGGGACCTGGACCTGCTTGCCCTCCTGCAGGCACATGCCAGGAGGGGCACGGTGCCATGGCCAGGTAGGTGTAACATCCATACACTTTTATCTTCCATATGGGTATCACAGTTGCATGTGTCCACAACATGGGGGGGACCGTCCGGTGTTGGCTCTGGTGGTGTTATCAGGGTGTGGGGTGGGTGGGTCTGGCTGTGTAATATTGCACACACATGGGGGCAGGGGCACTTTGCTCCAGGATTGTACTAATGTTCCTCTCTCCATGTTTGCACCTTAGGCCCAGACGAGCGACGGCTGGCGAGGGAGAGGAGGTGTCAGCTGGAAGACCATCACTCCAGGAGGGGCGAAGGTCCACAGAGGCAGAGGGACCAGCCTGATGATGTTGAGTGCCTTACATCCATGAATACTATTGCATGCTCTGTAACAGGGTGGACAGTGGGGCATGGCCACCATCCATTGACACCACTGCCATGCACGCAACTTGTTACAGTCAGCACTGTCCAGTGGCACTGCATGTCTGGGAGTGCATCAATGGTGGTCCATGAGTGCACTGGGTGCATGTCTGTGCCACTGCCTTCACACCACATAGCCATGTCACTAAACAGCCACGGTGGTGCTGTGCAGGACTTGGCCAGTGGGTGTTTACAGTGGTCCGCATGGCTGTGTGCACCTGGGTGGGCAGGTCTTGTGGACGCGATCACTGTGGGTGGTCACACACCATCACAGAGGCATGTCCCATGGCCGTATGCCATGCACAGTGGGTGGGCTTGTATGGGGCTGTGCATTCACTCCTATTGACTCTGCTCCCTTGTCCTAGGTGGATGGCAGCTGCAGGCAATCAAGGAGGTGCTGCAGGAGATACTTCATGTTGCCAGGGTGTCGCTGGAAATCCTGCAAAGGATCGACAGGCTAGGGGTCAGGTGGTATCATGGCAGAAGGAGCAGCTGGAGTGGGAAGTGGGGCTCCCGCTGAGCTTCACAATGCCCCTGATTTCTCCTACCCCCTGGACTCACCCTCACACCTCTTCTTCCCTCTACCATTTGTTCACCCCTGCCCCTTACCCACCCCTACCTTGTTTGTGGCCTTCCCCCCCCAGACTTTTGTAAATATTTGTACAGTTTTGTTTGATGTTTTTAAATACATTTCTTTTGATATGACTACTGTGGTGGTCTCTGATTTGCAGTGGGCTGTAGGTGCTCAGCTGCAGTGGCGTGCATGGCATCAGGGGTGGTGTAGTCATGGGCATGTGTGTGTGGCCATGGGGAAGTGACTATGGTGTGGGAGTAGCTATCAGTCACTGTCTGTGGTGTGTGTGTGTTGTTCCCTGTGCACTGGATGACTGTGTGCAGTGGTCCATGGTACATGCTCTGTGTCCATGGTGCACCTGTCAGCCCATCCATGGCCTGTGCAGTTGACAACCTTGCATGTCTGTGACCTGCATGGTCCACTGGCATGTCAGTGGTTGCTGTCCATGCAGGACAGCCACTGTACCTGTCACAATGCTGGGTTGCCTCCTGTCACTGGTATGGTGCATGTCTGCCTTGGGTAACACTGTGGCCTCCGCTGTTGTTGTCCCACCTCCATGTTGTGGCTTGTGTGTGTTGCAGGGGATGTGCACCACTGTCTGTGACTTGTGCTCTGGGCAAATGCTGGTGGCGTACAGCTCCACAGTGACTGCGCAGGATGGTTGGCACTCCTTTGCCATGGAGGAGTGCTGACCGTGTGTACACGGTGTCCATGGCCATACACTGGGGGCTTGGTTGCCTCGCTACTGTGTCCCTGTGTTGGTGTGCCCTTGGGTATGGGTGGGTGTTTGTCCATGCACTGTGCTGCATTTGGTGTGGTGCATGCTTCCATGCACCACTGTGGGTGTCTGCGCTGGCTGTTGTGGCCAGTGCTGGGTCGAGGTGTGTCCTTTGGAGGGTATGCAGGTGCTGTACCACTGGTGGTGGGGTCCGGAGCATGCCCTGTCACATGTGGGGTGCCTCGTGTGCTGACGCATGGTCGGTCTCTCAGCTGTACCTTGGGGGGGCTGTGCATGGTGGCACTGTATATGCAGTCGTTGCATCACTGTGTGCTGCCACCCGCTGATGGGTTCTCATGGTGGGGCTGCCTTGCATGGTTCAGTGGTGCACAGAGTTGCATTATCACAGTGGGGGTGGTGGCATGCATGGGGTATCCTGCACTGGTGGATGCTGCTCCTGGGCAGGGTGTCTGGGGGTCACAGTGTAAGGTGTGCTCTTCATTGGTGGGATGGTGTGGCACGGGGTGGTCAGCCCTCCTTGTGTGCCAGTCACAGCTTGCCAGGGGGTGTGATGGGGTACCATGGCCCAGCTGTGGGTTGGTTGCTGGTCTCCATGGGCCAGTGGATATTCCAGCCCTCCCCCAGTTGTGCAGTGCATGGGGTATGGGGGGATGATGTCTGTTTTGCTGTGTGTTCCTCTGCCCATCTGTGGCATGGGTGGTGGGCCCCTGCATCCCTGGTTGTGCTGTTGCATTGCTGCCCTACTGCCAGGGGGTATCCCTGGTTTTGCTATGGTGCATCTGGACTGCTCAGCTGAACATCCCTTGTTGCGCTATGGTGCATCAGATATGCTCAGCTTCACCTCCCTAGTTGCTCTATGGCGCAGGTGGTGTGATATTCAGTAGTCAGCTGTAGGTGCATCTTGGCCAGTGCCGTTTTTGAATATCACACCTCTTGTGCATGGGCACAATGGACTTGTGCTTGCTCCTGCTGTTGCGCACTTTTGGGGCGCAGTTTGAATATCTGGGCCTTGGAGTCAAAACATTGAAAATTGCTAAAGTTATGCACATGCATAGAAATATTTCAATGAACGCTCATAACTTGACCATTTTTAGGAATCTTTTCACCACATTTTCAACATGGCCATTTTGGGACCCCACCTCAGAAACACTGGTGATGAAATTTCATTATTCAGTCGTGAAAGGTGATTTTGTGCTGTGACTGCAAAATGACCTTCCAGCCCCTTGTAGTGAAATGACAGTGCCAATGTTGAGGTTGGTTCCCAAAAAGGCCATGTTGAAAATGTGGTGAACACATTCTTAAAAATGGCAAAGTTATGAACATAAGTTCAAAATGCCTTTGAAATACATTATACAGCACTTACCTTGATTCCTCAGTTCACAGTTCAGCTTTGAAGAGTACAGACATGTCTTGGTCCACAGAAGATGACAGCCGATGACCTCCATTGATAAGTATAGGTAAAGAGGGGTATAGGGTGGTGGGTGCTCAGTCTGAGGGTTGGGATGGGGGATGGGTATGGCAGGGACGATGATGGATCATTTCCTTTTTTTCAGATTAAAAAAAGACATCGGAAACTGTTTTCGTTTTACAGGATCAAAGGAAATAGATATTTTGGGTCACTGCAATGGGGTCCCCAGTGTCCCACACTGCTGGGGATGCTTGTAATGCTGACACAGGGATAAAACAATGGGCTGCAGGAAGGAGGAGGGCATCCGACACCAGTAATGGGCATCCTGGCATTGAATTATATAAATTAATAAATATACGAAAATAAAACTAAGGGAGGTGGTGATTGAAGGGCGGGGGTTCCACTAGACAACAGGGACCAAAATAAAAATATGGGGATGGTGACTGGAGGGAGGATGGTGCCACTAGACACCTGGAAATATATATTCTCTTTAGGGGGACACTTATCAGGGAGTGAGGGGTGCCACTAGACAGCAGGCCAAGGGGGCTCACAGCACGCACTGTAGCCAGCAGCACCAGTTCAGCTGTGGCTGTAGATGTCAAGAAAATTTGTGGTTCTCGTACAGAAAACCTGAGGGAAGCGCTCCTCTCACTAAACTGGGCACTCAGGATTTGTGGTGCCCAGAAAAAGAACTTCTGTCATTAATTGTGAAAAACAATCACCAGAATCTAGCTAAACAGGGACCTTTTAACCAGGTTCTGGTGTTTGATTTGTAAAAAGGTAACATTTTCATGTATTTTCCATGCATTTTAGTTTGCGGGGAAAAAAACAAGATGGCAGCTAACAAAAAAGGAATTTTTCTGGTGAAAAAGGATTGGCCCCTCATGAAAAAGAACTATATTTTGTGAGACCAAATTCTTTGTCGAACTACATACCTCTATCCTGAAAATGGAGCTTTCCATTGAAAACAATGGGAACCTAACAATGGAATAACTTTGCTACATATTAATATTTTTTCACCAAACAAATGCATAGCACTTCTGTTACCCAAGCTGTTTCTACCATAACAAAAATCACAAAAAAATTCCACACCATCTTGGCACAGGGCAATAAGGAAAATACAGCAGAAAATTTTGATATTTAAGGTTTTTGCACTTGTCTGGATCTCAGAATCAATATTTCTGACTGGAGTGAAACTTGTTGCATTAAGAGATCTACCCCATGGGGCATCACATGACATGTTATATGCAAATACATTGATTGGTTACAAAGTTATTAAAGTGCAAAATCTGAGGTTTACCATTAAATATGCTACTCAACCCTAACTATAGTGGTGCTATTGCACCACTTAGGTAGATAGACAGATAGATAGATAGATAGATAGATAGATAGATAGATAGATAGATAGATAGATAGATTGATTTATTGAATCCCAAAACCTGGAGGTGGAAGGTGTGAGACCAATGCAGAATCTTGCTCTCTCACTTTGTGGAGTAAAGAGGAGAAGCACAGAGACTTTGCTCGCTATTTTTTTATAACAGGTATGCCACTGTTGCCAGAGTACATCTGTCTTCTTACCAGTAAATCCTAAATTCTGCCTTGTGTTGGACAGAGCTGCTTTTGTCTTTTTCCTCCTCAGAAGAGAGAAGAGAACGAAGAGAGTGAAGAGGTGCCTGCTAGCTTGTGGAAGCCGGGGTTCTCTTTGAGTCGGGCCCCTTGTAGAGGATTAGACAACAGCCAGTTGGAATGGCATTGCATCAAAAAGAAGCTCAATCCCAATTGAAATACAGCATATTCTTCTGCCATAAGATGCCTGTGTTCCTGTTTTTCTGGATCAATCACTGCAAAAATAATCTAAGGGGTGTAGATTTGAGTCTTGCTTTTATGTTTTTTTATGTTTTATGTTTTATTTAGCGAACATCCTCAGGGCCGATTGAGTATATATTTTTCTTCCTTTTTTTTAAGGAAAAGTTTACAGTACTTTTCACGCCAAAGCATATTTTACCCGTGTGAGTTAGGTATTTATATGCATGTGTCGCATTCTGTTTTAGATTTCTCCTAGCATGCAAGAACCACCATGACCACTTTTCGAGTGCTGCGGAGTAAAATATTTGATTTTGTAACATTTTGTGCTTCTAGTACTTAACTCTTTGCCTTAATTTAGGCTTTTATTGTTCCTGAGTTTTTTAAGGAAAAAGCTCACTAGCCTGAGTGCCCGTTTTTCTTTGTAAATTTGGGTTCGAATGTGAACATGAATGCCAAGCCCTATTGTCTATGTGGACCTATTCAATAGATATTATGACACTTTTAGATATATTTAGCTGCTATTTTTTCTTCAAGAAATAAGTTTAAAATTTTATAAACTTTCAAATTTGCGATATAACTGTTTTATGTCTTATACTTTTTTATGTTACATAGGGAGATACCAATATTTTTATTCAGCTGTAAAGTCTTTGGAGGACAATATTTTGACTGATTAGTAGTGCAGCTGCTATCTGACAGCCCCATTGATTGCTGTATCTATATACTCTGTCTGGACACTTATATATCTTGTTTTTATGTTTTGTTTATTCTAGTGCTCAGACTAGAAACAACGAATTCTGGAGACTTTGTTATATTGCACTATACAAGAATCTGCTTATGGACTTTTTGGGGGACTCTGGCTGGGAAATGGATTCCTGACGCTATAGTAGGCCCTGACAAGTTCTGGTTACTAGTCCGAAGATTCTGCCTTTTACACAAACCTTCAGGTTGGGAAGCTTAACATCATCTGTGTGGGGTTTGTGATTTGACAACACAGGTTGCAAGCTTGAGATGCTCCCTCTTAGGGAATGAACTGAAAGAATTGAAATTTCTTTGTTTAGGACCTGCATTAATCAAGGATTTGACTTCTTGTGACATGCCACCTGTTACTAGAAGTAAAATGCCTCTCAGCAATGAACTAATTTTGGCTGAAAGTACACTTAAGAAAGCTAAGCAAGGAGGGTTATCTAAGGGTATACAAAAAAAATCCCCTCTTTTAAAAAAAAACTAGCTACAAAGTCACTCAGCAAAAAACAAAATTGGTTTAACAACAACAGGTCTATATTGCAAGAAAACAGTAGAAAAGCTAAGGTAAAAAAAGGGCATGCTACCCAATTAGCATCCACCCAGAATGGAGGCATCTTGAAATTGTTTAATATTGTTTCACCATGGGATAAAAAAGATAATACAAAGACTATTACAACAGTAGATTTTACATCATTTACAAGTAAAGAGAGGAAAGTCTGCCATCCTCTCAGTAATAGTAAGTTAGAAAGGTTCAGTCCAATTAAACAATGAATTAGAGAGGGGCCTGAAAAGATTCATTCTACTGAAATTGATTTCTCTGATATCTTTTATAATATGACTATATTAGATACAGAGGTGAAAAGTATGAGAGAAACACTAAGGTCACATTTCAGTAACACTGAGCAGAAGGTAACTGTCCAGACCGAAATAGAAGCCCCCACAAATAAAAAGGACACTAAGAAACTTACTAAGGGAAATAACAATGAAGGGAATGTATCAGCAAGGTACTCAGAGGAAGAAAATCAGATAATGGAGGCTTTAGATTGATCTATTAGGGAAGAATACAGCTGTACTTCTTGGACAGTGAGTCCTGAGAATAGATGTTTTCCAGATTTGGAGGGTCTAACCAAGGATATTATTAATATATTAAGAGAGCCACTCAATTCTAATCTTTTTTTGTTTAAACAGTTGTTGGATATTAAATATGATATTTCCTTTATTAGAGGGGTATGTTAAGAAAACAAAAATAAATTAGACTTGATGGAACAAGGACATAAGGGAGTGGATGTACTTACTCAAAGCATTAGAGATAACTTAATTTTGGATCTGAGTATGATTAGTCCCCCTTTGGGCCAAATTTCAGATTACAGTGGCCAGTTTGATCAGGACCCATATAACTTAGAGTCCAATGATATTGCAAGAGTGAAAGCAAATAATTTCTCAGAGCAATCAATTACAAGCAATGGTTCTGAGTGTGTAATACTACCCAATAAAAATTGAAGAGATACCAGTATTTGCAAAGAAATAACAGAGAACTTTCCTATTCTATGGAAAAAGGAAGAGGAGTAAGAAGCCTCTAGAGAGACTTCTAAGGTCAGTAGAGGTAAGTGTAAATGTAAGCATAAGGGTAAGTGTAAGTGCAAGAGTGTTAAGGGGGCAAGACAAAAGCTGATAGGCACTGCAAGGGAAAGGGAAAGGGAAATAAAGATAGTGAAGCTGTAGTGGAACTTAAGGATCCACTGGAAACAACTACAAACCAAACAAAAACCAACACTGACTTATTATTAAGTGGAGCAAGTGTTATCTTAGACTTAAATGGCCATCAGGGATTGAAAAAAATAAGTGTGAGCTGCCCTAAAAAGGGAACTAGTTTAGAGAAGCTGAAGATCTCTAAGACAAGTAAGAAAGTGCAAAATTAAAACACTGCATTAGTAAACAAGGGGGAGGCTATTAAAGCACAAGAATCTAGCTCACTGAGTACTCAGCATTGAGTGAGCCAAGAGGGCAGTAAATATTTTAGAAGTTTTCTGTGAAAAAATTTAGGAAATGATTTTGTTCTCCCATTATTTAATGTGTCATGTGTTCCATAAGAAATGCAGGATAAAATAACTGGATTAATGAGTGACTTATTAACAAATTTATTGGATGGCTGTAATCTAGTTAAGCACTCTATCAATATAATTAGACCAATTTCTTCCTCAGAACTGGTCTTGCTGGTTTCCAACCAGTTTAACCTTTTAAAAGCGACTGCACAAAAAACTAAGGAGGATGGAAATACAAGTTAGGGACTTGTTGACCTTGAATGAACTCTTTTCTGAATTTTATAATAAGGGACATGCAGTAACTCAACAGGAAACATTAGTTTCTATTTTTGGATTGAAACAACTGTACAAAGAGAACACATTTAATCTAAAAAGAAAACTGACAGATTTTTGTGGTGCCTGTTTGGGAATTTATGTTCAGTAACTCCCATATTGATAGTGTTAGGAGATTGGAATTTGAAGGGCAGGTTGTATTCAAGGTCAAACAAGAAAGTTTGGTTGAGGAATTAAACAAGAAGCAGTTTATTCTGGATCAGTTAGGCATTTATGTCTGTATTGAAGATGTTAGAAGTAAACCTGATGATACTTTTTTAACTATACAACAGAAGCGGCAAAATTGGGAGACTTTGGTTGAAACAGCTAACAGATATGAAATGCTTCCTTTAATGAATAATAGACAAATGGATTCTGCTAGAGGAAGGTCATGGAGAGCAACATTAAATTATTTATATGTTACTGATCTTAATAGATCAGATACAGTATAGTATGTTTATAAATAAAGAGGATGTGCTTAACATTTTGTCCTGGAATCCATCAGGACTTGAGAAAAAGTTAGGGGATCCAGAAATTATTCAGTATTTGAATTTATTTGATATGATTTGTGTACAAGAAATGTGGGCACTTTCTAACTCTTTTTTAGATGGATATAAGTCTTATAACAAACTGGCCAGTAAAACTAGGAAATTTGGGATGGGGTCCAGAGGGCTTACAATTTTTATCAAATTAGATATTGATATAACAACTGAAGAAATAAGAAGCAATAGTAATGGTCTACAGGCGGTTAAAATAATGGACAGAGACAAGGATTCTTGGTTTATAATTAATGTTTACTGTAATCCTGTAGGAAGTAAATATGGAGACTCAGATCTTTTAAGGACTCTTAATAATGCAGTAATAAGCATCAAAAGTGATTTCTCAGAATGTGGATTGCTAATTATGGGCAATTTTAATGCTAGATTAGGTAATTTAAAGGCTTGTAACAATGATATAGAGGAAGTCTTGTCTTTAAACAATAAATCTAAAGTGTGAGTTATAAGGTAAACAAAGGACTTGGTAACACATAAACGCAAAATAGAGCTGCACAGGTTAATGATTGACAGGAATTTATGTATTTTAAATGGAAGGATATCTTTGGACTTAGAGGGAGAATATTCATTTAAGAGAGGGAACGGTTCCTCAACCATTGATTTTGTTTTGACAGATTTAAATTTGATCGATCAATGTCACTCATTATATCTGAAAACAAGACCAGAAAGTCAGCACTTAGGAGTTGAATTTAGGCTAATTAAGAAAGCAGGTACCAATAAAATAGTTAGACATGAACCACTGTCAATCCAGCTGAAAAGGAAAAGAATTGAGTGGGATATGATCAAAGCTCAAAATTTTGAAGATATTCTACAAAATGCAGGCATCTTAATGTGATTATCAGAATCAGTAGATAATGTTTGTGACAATCAAATAATATCTGATTATAATGCTATTATAAATGCAGTAGCTTATATAATAACAAAAGAGGTAAAGATTAAGAAGAAAGAAGGCCAACCCTGGTACAATACAGAATGTAATCAAGCTAAGAAAAATCTTAATAAACAATTCAGACTATTAAAATTGAACCCGAATAAGGTGAATAATAAAAAAAATGAATCAAATAAGGAGAACTTACAAGTTGGTGCTAGTCAATAATAAAAGAAAATATGTCAAACAGTTATGGCTGGAGCTAAAAAGGGTGGTTCAATCAAAGGACAATAAATTGTTTTGGCATATTGTTAGATTTGGCACCAAAACTAACAATAAAATTGAGGCACATATTGAGCCCAATACTTTGGAAATTTATTATAAACAAATAATTAGTAGTGATGAACCTGATTATCTTCTTAAATCAACACAGTTGGAGATTAGTGAAAGAATGTATAGACCTACTGATGCGATAACAGTAAAAGAGATAGAGAATGCAATGGAGTCATTCAAAAGAAGAAAGGCTCCAGGCCCTGATGGGGTTCTTTTGGATGTTATAATTAGGACTAAGCATCATTGGATTCCTTTTTTTACATAAATTGTTTAATCATGTTTGGATAACTGGGCTATTCTGGAGAAGCTGGAATTTAAGTATTATTGTACCAATATTCAAATAGGGTAATAGAAAGGATCCTGGTTGTTATAGGCCGATTAGTTTACTTGATAATTTGGGAAAATTGTTTACCAAAATTATTAACAAAAGACTGTATTTATGGGCAGAGATCAATAATGTAATTGATGAAGCACAAGCTGGACTTAGAAAAAATTACTTAACAACAGATCAGACTTTTATTTTGGCTCATCTTATACATAAATATAAAGTGGTAAAAAAACAAAAATGTTATTGTGCGTTCATCGATCTTAAGTCAGCCTTTGACCAAATCAATAGAATCCTTCTTTGGGAACGACTCTCTGGCCTATGAGTAGATCCTTCATTGTTGGAAATGATCAGGTTGATGCATCAGGACAATCATGCTAGTGTTAGGTATAATAACAATGGTGAATTAAGCAATTGGTTTAGTTCTAATATAGGAGTTAAACAGGGTTGCTCACTGTCACCACAGTTGTTTAATCTGTTTTTCTGCACTGTATTAAACAAAATGTATAATGAAGAATTTCATATGCCAAAAATTGGATTAAGAGTATTACCTTATCTGGCTTATGCCGATGATGTTTCTTTACTTTCAACAAACCATTTAGGCATGATAAGAAGCTTGGATAATTTCTATGCAGAATGTCTTAGTGCAGATCTTCAGATAAACTGTAAAAAAACAAGGTATTGGTATTTGAGGAGAATAGGAGTAATTACAAATCTTACATGAATTACAATAAATTAGATGTGGTAACAAGTTTTTGTTACTTAGGAATGACCTTCAGCCAAAATGGGAACTGGTGCAATCAACTGAGGAAAATCAAGTTAAAGGCAGAGAAGATTTTCCCCACCATTTTGTCATTTTTTTCAAGGTTTGGATAGAATTCTGTAAAAGGGAACCTGATGGTTATTGATGCCAAAATCAGATCTCAACTTCTTTATGGAGCTGAGATTTGGGACATCAATTACAACAGCAACTTGGGACTTGATCCCAGCCTGAACAAACATTATAAGAGGATGTTATGACTTCCAATTTCTTTCCCATCCTCATTAGTGAGGGCAGAGCATTGTAAGGTCTCAATCGAATGTCAAAATGCAGCAAAGATTGGTAAATCATTGGTTAAGAGTGTTCAGAATGAATTAGAATAGGCTCCCTCAGGTTTGCTTGGAGGAAGGTTTAATATATCTCCACTGACAAATAACTTTCCCCTGCATGAAAGTAGCAGAAGAAATCATCTAACCACTTGGCTTGATGTCGACTATTACAGACTGTTTAAGACTTCCCTTAGCCCAAATAACACGACAAGTTAACCTTAGGATAAAGAATGTATTAATGCAAAAAGATTTGGAAATTGGTAGATTGTCTAAAGCCTGCCCGTGGCTAGCTAAAAATAAGAGATCCCACAAATTAGAATTACATCTGGAGACTTTACAAAATCCTAAACACAGAAAAGCCATTACTGTATTCTGTTTTGAATGCTTTTCAAGTAATGTTAGGAAAGGAAAATTTGAAAAAAGAAAAAATAAAGATCTTTACTGTAAATGTGGCCAAGTGAAGATCATTTATTACATGTGGTTTTGCTTTGTCCCTTGTATGAAAAAGTAAGGACTTCCCTTTTGGGTGGTCTAATTCAACAACTTACTTATCAACCGATTCACATACTGACATTTTTACTAAAAGCACAGGAAAAGAGGTGCATGTCCCTGTGGCCTCCCTTTTAAGATATATGTAACTTAAAGGTTTCCATTTGAAACCCTGCCCTAGGTAATAGAATCATGTGATTCTTTATATAAACTAATTGTCCTGAAACATGGTGTATAATATGCATTATATAATTGAAATATGGTAAGAATAAGAATGATCAATATGGTAAATGGATTGAATTTGTTGGGCAAAGATAGTGCTGAAATTAGTATATGATGACTCAATATTATGTGACTTTTGAGTATAGTAAATGTGATTTTACATTGTTGAAAATTGTTTTTATCTATGTGTCAGTTTGATATGTCTATTTATTATGTATCTGTATTATGCTGATATTTAAGTCTGCATTTGTAATGGAATGATATGCCAAGCAATAAACTTGATGATAGATAGATAGCTAGATAGATAGATAGATAGGCAGGGTATATGTTCATTACAAAAAAAAAACTGCATTAATGCACCAGTTAAGGTTCAACTTAAAGCAACAAAAGTAGGGAAATGTGTTATTAATGGTTTTCAACCCTAACCCTCACCCCCAGCAGCAAAAGGACAAGCCCACACAAGCAATTACAGACAGTCATCATCAGGTAAGACAAACAACATGCAACTGTTTCCAGAGGACACAAATACATAGCACTAATGTGCTACCTTCATGAATTTGTATCTGCAGCATGCACACTACAAGATATACACAACACAGGACATACACATTCACTTGTTGCTTCAAACAGAAATCCAGGACACTCAAATCACAACACTGCTTCTGTGTGCAGAGGCACAGGCCCCTGCTGCCACAGATATAAATCCATGATACCCAAATTATAAGAGTGCTTTTGTCCACAGAACAGCAGGTCTATAAGGGGCTGGTACATCTGTAGCCTCAGGTTCTCATGCTCACTGTAAGACATACACATACTTGATGGACCTGCACATCTGTGACCGTAGGTGAAAGACATACACACTGACCTCTGGCTGCAGAAGTGCAGGAACCAAAAAACCCATGATACTAAAATTGCAGCAGATCTTTCATCTGCAGAAGCGCAGGCCATTGAGGGATGTGTACCTCTTCAGCCACAGGTGTAAGACATACACACCTACATCTGGCTCCAGAAGGGCAGACTCCATTGTGGACTGCCACTACACAGGCTGATGTTCTGTTGCAATGTGGCTATCATGGTTTCAGCAGCAGATCTAGAAATTGTTTAAGAGGATAGCTGGTTTTCAGATACACAAATTGCAGCAGTACTTCTGTCTGCAGAAGAGCAAGCCTCTGACTGGCCTGACCCTCTTCACCCAGAGGTATAAGACAAACACACTGACTTCTGGCTCCAGAAGGACAGGTCCCAGGGGTCTCCCACTAAGCTGGTGAAAATACTGTTGCAATATGGATATTAAGGTTTCAGCAGCTGCTCTTAAAATTGTTCAAGAGGATAACAGGTTGTTAATTATGCAGCTGCATATAGAAAACCATGCAGTAGTGGATCATGCTGTCTAGTGAGGTACCTCCTACAGCATGCATAAGTATCCCTGTCTGCAGAGGCACAGGCCCCCTGGGGCCTTCTGTCTTTAGAACATGTTGTATGACATACAAACACAGGTGTGACTGCATCAGCACATGCCTGTCTGGGGTCAGTGCTAATACAGCAGAAATTATAAATTCACAAAGTCAGCACATCAGTGCTACTGCATATGTATCATCTGGACACAGTTGTACTGTATGTTGTTTGTCTTACCTGATGATGGCTGTCTGTGGTTACTTGAGTGGGCTTGTCCTTTTGATGCTTGAGGGGGTGGAGAGTTAGGGTTGGAAACCCTAACACCATAAGTCCCTTCCTATGTTGTTTTAAGTTGAACTCTAATTGCTGCATGAATGCAGTTTTTTGCAAAGAATTTTCTTTCTTTTTGAAATAGTGGAATTTTATCCTCATTCACAGAGGTCATGAAGGGACCTGTGTGAACAGATCTGTCTCATTGCAGAAGTGCAGGGCCCTCCTGAACTGGCATTTCCATGTGGTTACAGATGTAGATGTGTATGGCCAGAAGGGCTCTGCTCTAAATGTGGAGTCCATCAAACTGTGGAAGTGAGGGACCCTCTTGGCCCCACATTTTCATGTAGCTACAGAAGCAGACATGCAGGGCCATCTGGGACCTGTGCCAAGTGAAGAGTCCATCTGTGTGTGGACCACAGGGTCCCTTCCATACCAAGTCAGAAGTCCCTCTAGCTGCCCTGCACTTTCATGTCGCTAATGATGCAGATGTGCAGGGCTCTGTACCATGTGAGGGGTCTGTCTGACTGTAGAAGGGGCCTTACCCTTCTGTGCAACTACAGATACAGATGTGCAGGTCCATTTGGACCCTATGCTAAATATGGAGTCCATCAAGCTGCAGAAGCACAAAACAAATATCAACATTCATTCATAACTTGATTTTTTTACCATATTGTATACCAAATTTTCAACATAGCCTTCTTAAAACCCCACCTCATGAACCTGGTAGGTGAAAATGTTCAAATTCTCAATGAAACATCTTTTTGAACCCCGGGTACAAAAACTCACTTTGGCCAGGATTAAAAAGTGCCAGCTGTAATGTTCATGAGGTGGTATTAAAAATTGCTATGCTGAAAATTTGGGAGTAAAAATATTGAAAATTACCAAACCTAAGACAGAACATAGAAACATTACAATGTATGCTCATAACTTTATCATTTTTTTTAATATTTTGACCCCCAAATTTCAACATATCCTTCTTATGACCCCACCTCATGAACCCGTTAGGTGATAATTTTCAAATCCTAACTGAAATGTCATTTTTCATTTTTGGTAGAAGCTTCAAGGCAGTGACGGTTCCTTAATTTTCAACAAGGGAGCTTCCCCTGCACAGTAGCAACAGAAACAGCTGAACTAGTGGAGCAAGATGATCCAAGCAGGATAAAAGAGGCAGCCAGCTGGGATGCCAGTCATGCTCCCTGCCTCAGCACCAACTAATCCTGCATGGCTGCTCAAACTAGGAAGTCGGCTGCTGTGAATTTAAATCCCATGTCAGAGATCAAGAAATGGCTTTTCAGGAGAAGCTTTTGGGGCAGCATAGGTGCCATAATTTTCAACAAGAGAGCCCTCCCCCATGCACATTAGCAGCAGAAACAACTGAACTAGTGGAACGAGGCAATACAACATGGGATACAGGCAGCAGCCAATCGAGATGCTAGCCATGCACCAGGAAGAGTGGACAACAGGAGGGCACAGAAAGAGATGGAAATATGAGGCCTGGAAACAGAAGATAGCAGGCACTGGAAAATGGGTGGAGGGGCAGGGAAGAGTCATAGTGGTGACTAGATGGAGGGGTGAGAAGAGGGGGAGGAGATTAGAGTGGGCGAAGGAGAGGGGAGGTACTAGAATAGTGGTCCTATGGTGTAGAGCTAGGGAGGTTGATCAAATAAGGGGAATAGCTAGGGTCTATTTAATAAAGGTAGGAGGGGGTGGGGGGAAGGGGTAAAATTTTGGTGCTTTCCTAAGAGATACAATGGGCGCTGAAGCCCAGGAAATTTATTTTGTGAACTTACAAAAATCTCACGAAACAAAAAGCTGGACTAACAAAACAAGATTTTGGACTTAGTTTTTTTGGGAATCTTGTGTCATGATCAGTCATCTTGTTTCATGAGCTCATGAAAATCTCACAAAACAAGAAGTTGGGTTAATGAAACAAGATTTTGGACTTAGTTTTTCTCAGAATCTTGTTTCGTGAGAAGACATCTGGTTTTGTGATCTTATGGAAATCTCACAAAACAAGAAGGCCAGCTAATTAAACAAGATTTTGGACTTCATTTTTGTCAGAATTTTGTTTTCTGAGAATACAGCTTGTTTCATGAGCTTACAAAAATTTTTACGAAACAGGAAAGTGGGCTAGCAAACAAAATCCGGAGTTTTTTTTGTTAAATCTTGTTTCGTGAGCCAACAATATTCTTTTATCACCCTTATGAAACAAGGCTGCTGGATCACAAAACAGAAACATGGGCTCAGGAAAGAAGAATTTCTTTATATTGAAAGAATGAACACTTTTGTACATAACTGCTATTTTTCATGATTTCAAAGCTAGATTTTTAACATGTGCTTCTTATGACCGTACCTCATGAATCATTGTGGAAACATATTTGACACATTGTCAAAAAAGGTACATCTGTAGAAGCATCAAAGTGCAGGGCCCCTTCCATACCCAGACAGCCCCCTGTGCATCTGCATCTGTAGCAACATGGAAGTGCAAGGCCCAAAAGGCCTGGTGCTTCCATGTCTGCATGGACTCTTCAGTTGGTGCATGGCCTGGAGGGCCCTGTGTGTCTACATGTGTAGCCACACTTAACTGTGAGGCCCAGATGGTCCTGCAGTTCTGCAGGGTGATGGACTCCACATTTGACAAAGGGCCTTGTGTGTCTGCATCTATTCACACTGAAAGTGCAAACCAGGTGGATGTGTGAGGATACACTTCTGCTATCTCAAAAACAAAATAAATTCATTGTGAAAAACTGTGTTGATGCACCAGTTAGGGTTCACCTTAAAGCTACAAAAGTAGGAAAATGTGTCATTAGGGTTTCCAACACTAACTCGCCCCCAAGCAGCAAAAGGAAAAAACATTAGGGTTTTGGGTCTCCTGATTCTTCGTGAATCAGTGGCAGGGTCTTCCTTGGGATTGTCAAGCCTAATTCTATACCCTTCCCCAGTCCACAGTCTTCTGTTTGATCATAAGGTCCTGGCCAAATTTCCCTCATTCACTAAAAATACCACCAAACAGCTTAATCTGGTTCAAGGTCAGTTGGCATTCATCTGTATCCCCTTCCCCGGGTCGTGCCTGAAAATAGGCAGGATTTGTCTAGTGCACTTACCCTGTCAACAAAAACTAAAAAAAAAAAAGTACAGCTCCAAGCCAGTGCCTCCCAGTGATACACTTTTCAAAGGCACATCGGTATGTCTCACCACATGTTGCTGACAACATCTGTTGTACATGTAGCTTTCTTCACACAGGGCCCTGTGGACACTGCATGAACAAAACAGATTACATCTGACCTTCTTTGCTTAGAAAAGGGGTGAGCATTACAGTTGACAAGCCCAGGGAAGACCCCACCACTGATTCACCAAGACTCAGGAGACCCTGTTTTTCCTTTTTGTGCTGGGGGGGTAGTTAAGGTTGGAAACACTAACTCCACATTTTCTTACTTTTGTTGCTTTAAGATGAACTGTAACTGGTGATTTAACCCAGTTTTTTGTAATGAACACTATCTATCTATCTATCTATCTATCTATCTATCTATCTATCTATCTATCTATCTCTCTGTCTAACTAACTATCTATCTATGAATCCCCCTCTCCATTCTAGGATTTGAAAATTAATAGTCTCCTCCCCATTCTAGGATTCAAAGTTGGCATCAATTAGTTTTCAGGGAGGGAACCCACAATAAAACTTACTTAACTTCCCAGGTCTAAGGTGACCTCCCAGGAGCTTGGATGCTCTTCAGATTGGTGCAGGACTGCAAACAAAAGGGGTTAGCAAACAAACAGTCCTTATTGATAAAAATATGTCCATAACTTGATGAAAGTCTTACCATTCAATTAATTAAAGAAAATGCTCATGAGCATATTATTGGAGTAAAAAACAAAAACAAGGCACTGCATCAGCATGTGGTCTAAAAGCAAAACAAAATGGTTATATTAAATGCACTCTGAAAATAGGAAATATAGTTAAAAATCTACGTTTCGACCATAGGTCTTCTTCAGGAAATATCTAAAAGAGAAAAAAAACAAGTTAGTGTAGAGGAGTGGTAAAATGAGAGAGATATATGTGGAGAAAGAAGAAAGGGAAGGCTCAGGGAGAAGAAGTGATAAATGGTAAGATTAAGAGAGAATCTGTGAAACAAAAAGGTGATGATGGGAAAGATAAAGCATAATGGGAGTGAAAGAGCTGGGGAAGTTCCCAGGTGGGGACTAATTAACAGGGCCTACTAAGAAGGCTGAAAGGTGACAAATGTGTGGGAAGGAGACAGAAATGGAGACTTATGGTGAAAATGAAAAATAAATTACATGAGTACAAAAACAAATTATTGGAGTAAGACACTAATCACAGCATAGTGGATTCAAGAAATTAAAGCCCAAAACAAAGTCTATATTTCATAGGGGTATTCTCTTCATGGCTACTGCCCACAGATTATAAAGACCATGCTGTCACAGGGCTGTGTATAACCCTGGGGCATATTTACTGACTTGTAAAGGTGGGTTTCATACTTAATCAAATTCAAAAGGGTCAAACTTGAGGTAGATTTAAACAGAGTCTACATCTACTGTAGTAAAACAATACCAGTAATGAAATGTGTATGTAGCTATGAGGTATTTTGCTCTGGAGCTACCCAGGGTTTCCAGCCAACAACCACCCTAAACTTGGTACCCACAATGCCAGTACTGCCTATGGGATGGTCCACCGTACAGTAGCCTGACCTAGAGCCAGGTGCATCTTCCTCCCTTTTGAAATTATGGTAGACAGTTTAGAGGCCCTGGAGTCTTGGTAATCTCCAGCAATTCCAGGCTTTGGTCCCATCTAACCCAGAACCAGTGTGGTACACCACACAGTTTAGAATAGGGCACTGGGGGCCCTTTCCAATGGGGATTGCATTTGCTTAGGTCCAAGCTGCTCACCCTCTACCCTATCAGCCCCAATGGAGCAGAGAGTCCTTGGCTAAATCCAGAACACCTCATTACAGAGTTCTTTCTGCTTCCCAGCAGGATGGGTACCATAGTACCTTGCAAATAGTATGCTGTAAGTCCATTCTTCCTTACAGGCTGCACACTTAGCTTTTGTGAAAAATGAAACACCTTCCTTTAAGGATCTGCATGCTGTGGGGATTGACCCCACAGGGATCTCCTAGGTAAAGGTCAACAAGACAATCCTGATACTTAGTTTAGTTTATTTAAAATCAATATTGCAACCCAATAAAAAGGTGAATTGAAGTTTTATACAAATACCATATCATTTCTTTTACAGGCCTAAATTCTACAGAACAAAAATTAAGACAATTTAGTGTTGTTCTTACTAGTACATATTTATGTAAACCTAACTAAGCTGCTACACATATACATAATCATTTAAATACACTTCAATTAAATGCTCATAAGAATTAATCTTAAGTACATTTACATATACAGTAACGTTCATACCAGTAACATGTCAACCATTTCAAATCTAATGTGGAGAGGTGGGGCTGACTGGTACCTACTATAGAAAGATTCCTTATGTGTTTTATATCAGGTTCTAGGCAAATTATATCTCATCTGATTTCTCAGTTCATATACAAATGTTTCTCTTGATGGCAACAGAGCATGAAATTTATGATTTGGATTGCATATCTATAAAAAACAATTCAATTCCTATCTTTCCCTTCCTTTCACTTAATAGCTCAGTTTTACAAATGTGTAATGTTTCTTCATAACTCACCTCTCTACGCAGCATAGTTCTTACTGCTGTTTTTTAAATATGTTTTGAATCATTACTCTCTTTTATAGGTAGCCCAACATGCCATACAGGAGTTCTGAAATTAAGTACCAGTCTTATTACTGTACAATAATAATGGACCAGGTATTGCTGACTTGGTCCTGTGCTTCTGAACAAGGTAACAAAATGAAGCCTTGTACTGGCTTTCTTGACCATGCTGTCCACCTGCGCCCCCCACTTAAAGTCATTCTGAAACATTAGCCCTACATGTTTTACTTTGTTACAACATCTACTTCTACTTTTCCAAAAAATAAAGATGAACTAATCTAATTTTTCTTTCCAAATCAAATTTCTTCGGTCTTTTAGGATTTATTTCCATATATTATGGTTTGCTTTTGACCATTTTTAAATATGTTTTAAATCTTGCTGCATTTTAGCATCAGATCTGTTTTCAGATTTATAACACAGTTGTATCATCTACATATTTAATACATTTTCCCCATTTCTAAATAATTTCTCATCAGTGGGAACAATAAAGGTTCCAATTTATGCCCTCAGGAAAACCTCCACACAACACATCAGGCAATGTTTTTTTCCCTCTACCTCTATCCATTGTGTTCTCCCCTGCAAAAAGTCATTAATCCATTATATTAGTGTATATCTTCTAACAGAAGCCGTAGCATCTTTTAGACAATTATGGTGAAAAGCTACAGCCTTAATTGGAGGGCGGCGGTATTTTAGTCAGCTGTTCTGTACCTTATTAGCTGGTCTCACCTGACTGTCAAAATGAAAATGTCAGTCTTATGGTGTGGATTTCAAAATCATGGTTGTACTAAGGGCAGAGGTGGAGGGGAACCATCCTACAGTATAGCAACTGCACTAAAAATTGATGAAAAGCAAGTCAGGGATTGGAAAAAGAAATAGAATAAACTGAAAGAGCTTACTGATGTTTGTGGCAGTGGAGGCAATAGTCAAAAACACTGCCAATTATATGGAGGTGGTCAAAAATGCCAGCACTGAGAAACTGAGGCTGAACTTGCCAACTAGAGCTGTCTTCAGAGAGTACAGCAATTTTGTGTAACAAGAAAGTCAGTTTCACTAAAGGCCATACAACTTTTTTAAGACATCTCCTTCAAAGCCAGCTGGGTGGGTGGATAAATTTCTTAAATGGTGGGGTTTACTTTGCAACACAGAGCCACAATCAAACAAAAACTGCCATAAGACTTTTTTTTTAAAGTTGCTGATTTTGTAGCATTTTCTGCTAAGCATGTAGCTCATTCTAACATTACTCCAGTGTTCATCAGTAACATGGATGAGACTGCTGTATGAGCAGACATGCCTGGAAATAAGACACTGGACCATGTGGGAGTAAAGTCAGTCCAACCAATGAAAACAGGCCATGAAAAGCAGCAAGTTACTGTATGCTTAGTTTGCATGGCTGACAGATGCACGCTCCTTCCCTTTTGGTGTGTTCAAAGGAAATAAATGCCCAAAGAGATTGCTAATGTCACTGGTGTGGTGGTAGCAATGAGCCCTAATGGATGGATGCAGAAGGACATAACCCTGATGAGGCTGGAGAAGGTGTGGGGAAATCTATCATTCCATCACTACCTGCTGGTGTGGGATACCTTCCATTGCCACACCAGTGAAACTGTCAAAGCTGCTGTAAATGGGAAAAAGACAATGCTCACAATCAACTGCTACAACCAGCCAATGTGTCCTGGAATGCTCTCTTTAAAGTAATATACAGAGAGTGTTATGACACATGGCTGGCTACTGAGGAGAGAGAGAGACAAAACAGCAGCTGGGAACTCTGAGCACGCTCAAGAGAGAAAAAGCTGGAGTGGGTTTCAACTCTCCAGGCAAGCAGCTTCAAACAATAGTAAAATCTGTTGAGGTAATGTGGTTGCACATTTACTTTCCAAACTTTGTTCCCTCTGACCCTTCCCACTGACCTTATGTTTTCTTTTAGGTGTGTGTGGCATCCCTAAAACAGATCCAAAGATCACTTGTCTTTGAGAAGATGGGATGGCATACGAAGCACATCTGCTGCTGGAGAAGGTGCTTGAGATTGTGGATGAAGCCAGCCCCTCACAGCCCCATTTCCTTGTATCCTCACAAATCAAGGAATCAAGCTCTGACATGGACAGTGACCTTTCTGACATTGACAATAAATATGAAATTGATTGATGGAGTGCTTGACTATATCAGCACACATCACCACAAGTTCACATTCTTTTTTGTTTTCATTTAATAAACAAATGAATTTATGTTAAAGATTTGCTAGCATGAAGTTATGGATGTCTTCTTGCACTGCTGTAATTATTGTACTAGTACAGTACCACATATGCTTCCTAGCTATATCTTCATACCTTAATTCAGTAAGCTGATGGCATCCCACCAGAGCAAGCTGTGGTCACTATTGGAGAGCAGCTTCTATAAGGAAGTTGTGCAGAGAAGAGTAGTCTCTATTGGAGGGTGGTCTCTATTAGAAGATATATGGTATACATTTGATTCTTTGCATCAAACTAATTTCTTTATTACAGTATTGTGGTCTATCAAATTAAACACTTTTCTGTAGTCCACCAACACTTCATCCACCTACTTATCTTCATCCCACTCCATCATGCAGATTTCTAGAAATGTTAAAGCTATCAGCATTGTGGAGCTGTCCCTCAGGAACCTAAATGATACATGACAAATATTTAGCAATCCAATGTTTTACAAAACCTCCTCATACTTTCAGGAAATATCTGACCTTCTTTGTCTGTGACTGTACTTTAGTTATCACACAGGTGAGGGAAACAGGTTCAACGTCATTTTCAAGAGCTTTGAGGATTGATACTTTTGTTAGGGGAAATCACTCAGGCTTGTTTCCACTACTTTGGCAATTTACCTGTCATCATAGATTTTTGAATATAAATACAAAGACATATGGTTAACTAAATTTGTGGATGATACCTGGATGTGATCGGTAATAGAAACAATTAATAATGCACTTAAACTTCAGGATGCATTAAAAGACATCAAAGAATGGGCCACCAAATACAAACTCAATTTCAATACAAGGAAATGCACAGTCATGCATCTAGGTAAACAAAACCTTCCAGCAAATTATAAACTAGATGGATGCATATTAAAAGTAGCTTCAGAGGAAAGAGATTTGGGCACTGTTATTTCAAATAACCTCCAATTCAGGACCCACTGTCAAAAAAATTGTTTATAATGCTAATGGTGTATTAAATAGCATAATAAGACACATTGCTAGCAGGGATAGGGAGGTTGTTGTGCCCATGTATGTCTTCCTGATCAGACTCCACTTGGAGTATTGGACCCACGTTTGGGCACTGTACAAAAAAATCAGATAGAGGATAAAGTTCAAAAGAGCAACACACATTATTAAAAAGCTAAATGGCAAGTGCTGTCAGACCAGACTAAAGGATTTGGGTATGTTCTCACTTGAGTTTAGATGATTATGGGGGATATGCTTCTGTTATACAAGATTACTAATGAAAATGTGTGGCAAACTTCGTGCCTGGAACTGAGAGATAAGATATAAAACACACATCCCCATTTCCTACAGCTGAAGGGTGAAAATTGTCATTCATTTAAAAGACAAAAATGGTTTACACAAAGAGTGGATTCCTTTTGTAATTCACTCCTATCAGACATGCTAGGAAGTACTACCATGTCTGAATTAAAACTAGATTTGATAACTACTGCAAAAGTAGCAACATTTTTGCTTATGTATGATTTTTATGGCGAGCATCATGGACATATGTTTTCTAGCTCTGAAAATATCTATGATACCTATGATTATATACCCATGATTCTGTTAGATCTGCTCTCTCCTTCCATGTGCAGTTTGGGAGCAGGTCAGGTTCCATGGCTTTATTTACCTTCAATTATTTAATCTCTTTTCCAACATCCTTAATTTTTTAATAAGTATCTATCAGATACATCCCACATCTCAACTTGCTTCTCCTCTAAAGGGATCAATTTTCTTTCTTAATTCACACTAGGTTTCATAAAATTTTTTAATACAACCGAGCCCCTTTTTCCTGTCTCTTAAAACCATACATGTTGGCCTATTTCTGTACCTGTCCTTGACTATCATTTTCAAGGAATTTCCTTTATTCTTTACCATTTCTGTGGATCTGATTTTAAGTTTTGAACATTTCCTTCCCTTCTCAATCTCTTTGAGGATCTGTTTACCACATTTCTCAGTCTGTTTTATTTTTCCATATCATTTTGCTTAATAGCTTTGCCTCTGCTCTATCAATTTCTTAAACTTTTAAGTTACCGAAGGTATATACCTACCCTTTCTTACAATTTCCTTATCTAAAGCAATATGGTCAATAATCTCTTCTGTACAGTTTACATATTTTTCCCCATGTTTCATTTACTAATTCAAATTTGAACCAGGCAGGACTCAGTTTAGTAGCTATTGTGTGAATAACCTTTTCTTTTTTGGTGGGCTTCACTTCTAGCAAGGTCTTTCAACTGCTGGAGCTGCTTGCTATAGTTCTCTCCAATTCCTCTCCTCAGACTGAGTAAAAAAAAACATGCAATGGTTCACCAGTCATCAGGAGCTAGACACATCCTCTGGAAACTCCCATCCAGTTCAGCCACCAGAGAATTTCCAGGCTAGCTAGAGTTAACTCTTATAGATCTACAAACCTACAGAGGAGCCGTAGCTGCCTGGGGGGTATATATTACACAGACACGGTTGCACCTGTATGTTAGGGTTGAGTAAGCACTTTAATGTTAAACCCTAATTTGTGTACCTTAATAACTTTGTTCCTCTTCAACTGATTTATATGAAATTTTGAATACACAGAGATGGTACTAGATTCTCTAGATCCTGGAAACTTTGTGGCAATTAGGTCACTGGGAACAAAGTTACAAAGGGCCAAAAACACCAAAAATCACCAATATTATGACATTTTTCTCACTCATGACTTAAAAACGAATAGAATTTGAAAACAGAAACTTGCAGGTTTGATAAAGTTAAGCTCAATGTATGTGCTTTTGTGTTTTTTATCTCTCAAACTGTATCAGTTTCTGAAATATTTAAGAAAAAAGTTATATTTTTGAGCATGTGCATTTAAAAAAACATTTGTATTTGTTTGAAGAATTTTGTTCTGTATCTTCACGGGTTGAATCTGAAAATAAGCATTCAGTTTTATAGTGTGGATACCAAGTTACCAAAAAACCAAATCAATCAATCAATCACTAAATGAATAAATTAAAAAAATCAGCATTCTAATAATAACTGAATTTTTACAACCACATGAAGTCACTTGGTCATATTATGAACATACTCTCATCTAACAGGTAGCAGAGCCAGTTCCTTGTCTGCATATGATATCCTCACTGTTTTCATTTAGCAGGGATAGGGCTGTGTGTCAGTGTGTAGCCCCACCCCAGATGAGCATGCTGTGTGTGTGTATTTTATCCCCTGCTGTGACTGCCAATAGCCAGATAAGTGGCTTTATTTATTTGAACTGAACACTTGGGTGCCCAACTCATGGTGCTAGTTTAATTAATAATGTAGACTGACACTTGGGTGCCCACTTCCCAGTGTTAGTTTGCTCCTCCTTGATTCCATAATATTCCCCCTCCAACAGCCAAAATTTATACTTGCTGACACTGGGGGGTCCAATCACCCATGTTGGCATACACAACCTCCCTTCCCCTGATCCAGGAGTGTGTGACACCAGGGTACCCACTCCTGGCACCCCCAAGTGTCATATTGACACAGGATGCCCAATCCCTAGTGTCAGAGGTACCATCCCCTCCCCTCCATTGCTTCACCCCAAAACTGTAATTTATACTGTCTGACACTGGGGTGTCAAAACCCTGGTGTAGTAGTAGACAACTTCCCTCCCCTGACCCAGCAGTCTGGCACACCGGGGTGCTCATCTCTGGTGCCCCCAAGTGTCATGCTGATGCTGCGGTGCCCAAACCCCTGTGTCAGATGCACCTATAAAATAGAAAACTGTCCCACAATGACTTTTTTCTCTCTTAAAACAAAGAAAACGGTCCCTCATTTGTCTGCCTGAAATTAAGTAAATCCAGTCCAAAAGATGATTTTGTGGCTGCTGCACAAATTCACCTTTTGGGTTGGATTTGAATAATTTCACCACCCTTGTTCATGAGGTGGGGTCCAAAAAAGGCCATTTTGAAAATCTGGGGAATATATGTCAAAAGGATCAAGTTATTAAAGTACATTGTAATTTTTCTATGCGCGCTCATTTCTTTGCCAATTTTCAATACAGTATTCTGACTCCAAATTTGCAACACAACCATTTTTTTCACACAGCCTCATGAATGTTATATCTGCTGTTTTTCAAATCCTTGATAAAATATGTTTTCACACTTTTGGTGCAAAATTACATTTCGATGGGGATTTGAAATTGTTCACCTACAGGTTCATGAGGTGGGGTCATAAGAATGCTATGTTGAAAATTTGGGGTTAAAATATTAAGAAAATAACAAAGTTTTAAACTTATGGGCCAGGATATTCAAAGCAATTAAGCATGGTGCAACTGAGTTGTGCTGGTGCAAGTGCAGACTTGCGCCAAGGAGCGATATTCAGTGGGAGCCATTGCACAGTGCAACTCTCATTGTGCCAGTGCACAACTATAATGAATGCACATGCAAGAGCAGGGGGCATACCCATGAATATACGGTGGAGTGCATTATTCAACCATGGAACCATGGTGCAAGTGCGAAGCAAAACCTGGATGCGCCGAGCAGACTTAAGCTTATAAATACAGGGTGCAAGCACACAGCCAGCACTTGCACCAGGTGATATGGAAAGAGAGAGAGTGGCAAGAGACATGGGATAGACAGACAAACAGACAGAGCAAGGGAGACAGAGCCAGTGAGAGACAGAGAGACTGTGACAGGTAGCCACAGGGGGAGAGGGACAGAGGTGGCAGTGGCGAGTGAGCCAGGGGCTAAGAGAGTGAGAGGGACAGGCAGGCACAGTGCCATGTAGTGCACCTGGGTGGCACACAGCCCACTGCAAACGACTACCCAGGGGGAGACCAGATATCAGGGGCCATGGATAGTGCATCCTTTCTAATGGAGGCTGTTATGAGGGGTGTGAGGGGGCAGGAGGAACAGTGATGTGGCCAAGGAAGGTCTCGTTGGCAGTATGCCCAGAACAGGTGGTACCGTGCCCACATCACCTTCAAGAAATACACAGACACAGAGATTGTGGGATGGTACCGACTGAACAGGGCCATTCTGAGGCAACTCTGTGAGCTGTGCAGTGAGGAGATGCAGGCACCCACAAGACAGAGTCACACAATGTCTGTGGAGACAAAAGTGACAGCTGCCATGTGCCTGCTCACCAAGGCACCTTCCAGAGACCAACAGGGGACACCACAGGCATAACCCAGTCAGCCACATCATGCCTTCTCACACAGTTCCTCAATGCTCTGCTGCCACATGCTTCAGAATACATCCATTTCCCCAGCACACAGGCAGAGTGTACAGCAACTATGCAGGACTTCTTCAGGGTAGCACATATGCCTGGCATGCTTGAGGCCATTGACTGCACCCACGTGGGCATCCACACACCACCTGACCCTGAGGCTGTGGCCTATATGAATAGAAAGGGGTTCCATAGTGTGAACTGCCAAGTGGTGTGCGATGCCAAGGGGTGCATCACCAATGTCTGTGCCACACACCCTAGGAGTGCACATGATACATTCATCTGGCACAGCTCTGTTCTGTGCCACAGGTTTGAGCATGGGGACATCCTCATGGGCCACCTAGTGGGTAAGTATGTGATGGGCAAGGGGTGCCAGGCAGAGCAGGCCATGGGATGAGGGAGGGCAGGGTGAGTGTGCTGGTGAGGGAACCAGGGATAGGCAAGTGGCACAGCAAAGGATGATGCAGGGCTAACCATGTCATTATCCTCATAGGAGACAGTGCCTATCCACTGAGGCACTGGCTGCTCACCCTCTATTGCACCCATCATCCTCAGCAAAGGAACACTACAATGAGGCAGATGCCAGCATGCAAAACATCATTGAGCACATATTTGGGATGCTGAGGGCATGGTTCCATTGCCTAGACAGGTCTGGCAGTGGCCTATTCCTAGCCTGCTGCATACTGCACAACATGGCCATTGACCATGGAATAGCTGTCAAGGCTGATGAGGGAGACAGTAGTGGGGATGATGATGAAGGAAAATGATGATGGCAATGAGCCACCTCCACATGAGCTTAGTTGCTGCATTTAGTGAAAAATATATATTTTGAACCATTTTTGAGATGTAGGTGCTGAAAGGCACTGTGACTGCCACGATGCAATCCTATAGGAAAATTAGCAAATTTGGAGTGCTGTAACTCTGGAATCAGTGTAATTTTTTCACCAAACCAGTGAAAGGCACATCTGTAGTGCATGGGCTTGCCACCCTGCAAATTTCAGCTCACAAGTCCAAACCATGTAGTGGCAAAGAGGTGACAAAGAAACCATGATTTTGGGGAGAGTACTGTCACAAATTGCAAAAGTTCACCATGCAAAATTTTCATAAATTTGCAAGTGTCATGCTCCCATCTGAGCCAGTACAAATGGCCGCATCTAAATATGCATATTTCTGGGCCTTTTGGAAAAAAAAAAACTGAAGCACGGGTGATGTTCCTAGGATCCTGTTTAGGTAAACACAACAGTTGGTGTTTACCTAGGGGCACTATTTTTTGAACTATAACTTTTTTCTCCACCACTAACTGAAAAAGGATGGTGGATGCACAACACAACTGAGGGCATTTACGACAGAAAAAGGTACTTTTGCAACACTACAAGTTGCTTTTGTGTGGAACATATGTTTTTCCCATAGAATATAATGGGAAACTTTATTAACTTTTAAATGGATTAATATTTTTTCACAAAACCTTCAAAAGGCACTTCCCTGACCCAATCCCATATACCCTGAAAATTTCAGACTAGACAGATAAACCATTTGGGCTGTAGAGATGAGCAAAGAATTCACAGAAATTGAGGATTTTTCACACTTTTCAATGCTCTGTAGCTCTGCAACTGCATATCTGACCAGAACACAAATGTTCAGATCCAGACATCTATGGTAAAACAATGAGCATGCCAACTTTCAGATGAATCGGACAAACGGTTGCAAAGTTATTAAAGTGCAAAATTTGGGGTATGACATAGAAGTGGCTGTGCAAACCTAAGTAGGTATAATACATATGTGTGTGTGTGTGTGTGTGTATATATATATATATATATATATATATATATATAATGAGAACAAAAACTCAGTTTAATGCAACAGTTGAGTTGTTTCAAATGACAAAGTGAGGAAATTTGGTGTTAGGGTTGAAAACCCCTCTTGTACCCCCCAGCACCCCCAACTGCCATTGGGGTGCACATTGGGGTCATTGGCTCTAACTCTTACCCCATCACATGTGTAAAGAATCAGATCTATAGAAGAATGGGGAGAGAGTTAAGACTGACAACCCCAACACGCACCCAATGCCTGTTGGGGGGTGGGCTGTGGGATCCAAGGGGGGTTTTCAACCCTAACACCAAATTTCCTCACTTTTGTCGCTGTTGAACAACCCTAACTGATGCATTAAATGGAGTTTTTTTGCCTTTAATTTCCCTTCTTTTTGAGAATGATGACGACAAATAGTGAAAGTAATGCAGCAGCGCTCCGACCATGTGATGTCTTGTGACATAGTAAAAGGAACAACAATGCAAACAGAAGTGCCAACAGTGGTGCACATGGTAATGGAAACATAAATGGTAAAGGAGATGTTAATAGAAATGCAAGCGCAAAGTGACACCAAAGCGAACAGTGACGCAAACGGACATTGAAGCTCATATGAAAACACAACTGGTAATGCGAACAGTGGTGGCAGTGGTATTTTAAATGGAAATGTTAAGTGTCACAGCAAAAAGAATGCAAAAGAGAACAGAAACGGAAATGTGAATGCACGCACACATGTAAAGGCAAACCGTAACTTGCACAGCCACGGTACCGCAATAGTAAACGCAAATGGTAAAGTTAACATGAAGAATAATGCCAAAGGAAACAGAAATGGAAATGGGAATGGAGGCACGTACGGAAATGCAAACCGTAACGTGTATGGTCATGGAACTGCAATTGTTAATGCAAATGGTAATGGTAACAGCAACAATAACGCCAAATGAAAGAGAAATGCAAATGCAAGAGAGTACAGAAACACAAAACTGTTATGCGCACAGTCATGGTACCACAATTGTAAATGTAAATGGTAACAGTAACTGCAAAAATAATGCAGAAGGAAACAGAAACAAAACAGAAATGCAAGTGTGTACTGAAACACAAACCATAATGCACGTGGACGGTACCGCAATTGCAAATGAAACTGGTAATGGTAACAGCAATAATAACGCCAAATGACACAGAAACAGAAACGCAAGCGCAAGCGAAAACGCAAACTGTAACCCACACAGTGGCGTATACGGTAACGATGCCACAAACGGTAATGGAAACGCAACTGAAAACGCTAACTGGCACAGTAACGAAAGGGCAAACCCTTCTTTTCCCCAAAAATTGCATTAGAAAACACAGTGAAAACAAAGAATGTATACATAACAATGGACCTTGGAACAGAAAATGAGGACTTGGATTATTAAATTGCTAATATCTCAGGAACCGTACGACATAGAAAAAAATATGTAAATTTCATATCAATTATGACTTTCCCAGCTAGTTTTGCACTTAGCTCCTACTTGGGAGGCTAAGCACTTTTGTGACGAAAAGTCCGTATCTCGCACCGTTTCTGAGATACGGGCCCCGAAAGGCACGATGGACGCCGTAATGCTATCCAATGGAAAAAAGCGTTAACCTCGGAGTGCCGTCACTGTGCCGCCCTGTAATATTTTTTCACCAAACCACCAAAAGGCACATCATTGGGATGTTGGCTTTCTTCCTCCAAATTTCAGCCCAAAAGACCAAACCGTTATTTTGTAGCAGAGCGGTAAAGGATTCCTGTAATGCGGCAAATGCCGTAATGTTATCCTATGGGAAAAATGGTCAAATTTGGAGTGCCGTAACTTTGCTGCCCTGTACTATTTTTTCACCAAACACTGAAAAGCACATCTGTGAGATGTTGGCTGCGTTCCTTCCAAATTTCAGCCCAAAAGACCAAACCGTTCTTTTGCAGCAAGGTGGCAAAGAATTGCAGTCATTTTGCCATAGCCTGGAAAAGTAGTGTCGCAATTTGCGAAAGCTTTCGCAAAAATTTGAGACACATTCATGAGTGTGACACTACTTTGTGAAAGTACTTTTTCCAGAAATTTGAAAAACATATTTCTAGTGTGTTTAGCCTCAAAATAAAGACATGCCTAGCATCCTCAGGGTCAGACTAGGTAAACACAAAAATAATTATGTTGCTAGAGGTTCCCAATTTTAAATGCCAAGCATTTTTCTGATCACCAACTGAAAACAAAATGGTGGATTTTTGAAAGTAAAAGGGCCATTTACGAAAGTAAAAACTGCATTTGCGAAAGTGTTGAACTTTTTGTTAACTTTTCCCATTGACTTATAATGGGAACTTGTTTTTTGAATAACTTTTGAACTGTTTAATATTTTTTCATGAAATCTTCAAAAGGCACATTGGGGACCCTGGCTGCATGCTTCTTGAAGTTTTTGGACTGGTCGTGCAAACCTTGCGACCTGTAGGCGCGGGCAAAGAATTCATCAGAAAGCGTAAACGTGTATGCAGATCATGCTTAATAGCTCCACAGCTGTATATTAAACCAGTACAAAAGTTGGCAGATCCCAAGATATATGGCTCTTGATCATGCATTCCAAATATCAGGCAAATCTGTTGAACGGTGGCAAATTTATTAAGGTGCAAAGTTTGACCATTTAACCTTAAAAGGGCTCCTCAACCCTAACTATGGTAGCACTACTGTCCTACCATAATATCTATATTAATGGGAAAAGAACTCCATTTAATGCATCAGTTAGGGTTGTTCCACAGCTACAAAAGTAAGGAAATTTGGTGTTAGGGTTGCCACCCCTTGCACCCCATGCCCACCCCAGCCCCACCAACATGTGTAAATAAGCTGAATTGGCACAGTATAGGAGAATGGGGTGATATGCCCAACGATCCCAACACACACCAATGCCTGTTGGTGGGGGTGGGCGTG
Organism: Neoceratodus forsteri; assembly: GCA_016271365.2. NCBI lineage: Eukaryota > Metazoa > Chordata > Ceratodontiformes > Ceratodontidae > Neoceratodus > Neoceratodus forsteri. The sequence continues at coordinate 1,384,462,075 of CM057455.1, forward strand.
GTGTGCAAGGGGTGGCAACCCTGACACCGAACTTCCTCACTTTTGTTTCTGTGGAACAACCCTAACTGATGCATTAAATGGAATTTTTTGCCATTAATCTCCCTTCTTTTTGAGAATGTACACTGTAAATAGTGAATGGTATGTGTTGGTGCTTCCTATTTGTGTGTAATAAGCCTAACAGTACTAATAACGCTAACAGTAATGACAACGGCAACTGTAATCCCAACGGGAACAGTAACACTAACAGTAACACCAATTCTAATGGAACAATAACAGTAATGAGAACAATGTCGGTAATGGAAACACACACGCAGATGGTAACGCAAATGGTAATGAAAATGCAAATGGTAATGCAAACACAAGCGGAAAAGGTTAACGCCAATGGTGATACGAAAGGAAATAGTAACACAAATGGTAACACAAACACAATCGCAAAAGCAAACAGAAATTGTAACACAAATGGTAACAGAAAGGCAAGTGCAAATGTAAACACAAACACATATGGTAATGCAAATGGCAACAAAAATGCAAATGGTAATGGTAACACAAACAGAAATGCAAATGCAAGCGCAACTACAAATGCAAACGGTAAATGCACACAGTGATGCAAATGAAAACACTAATGAAAATGGTACCAGAAACACAAACGGTATTGGTAACGCAAACACAAACAGTAGCACCAACGGTGACTCAAAAGGAAACAGCAATTCTAATGGTAACACAAACGTAAGCACAAATGGTAATGCACACGGTGACGCAAACAGAAATGATAACGCAAACAGCAATGGAAATGCAAGTGCAAATGTAAACACAAACACTAATGGTAACACAAATGGTAAGGGAAATGCAAATGGTAACAGTAGTAACAGTAATGGAAATGCAAACGCAAATGCAAACAGTAACAGCAATGGCATTGCACAAGGAAACAATAACGCAAGTGACAATGGAAACGCAAGCACAAATACAAATGGTAACAGAAATGCAAACGCAAATGGTAACGAAAACACAAACGGTAATGGTAACAGAAATGGAAACGCAAACAGTAACGGTAATGGCAACGGTGATGCCAAAGGAAACAGTATCACAAACAGAAACACAAACACAAGTGAAAATGCAAACACAAATGGTAACGCACATGGTGACACAAAAGGAAATGCTAACAAAAACGGTAATGGGAATGCAAACAGTAATGCAAATGGTAACGGTAACAGTAACGAGAACAGTGACGGTAACAGAAACACACACGCAAATGGTAACGAAAATACAAACAGTAATACAAATGCAAGTGGAAACAGTAATGACAATGATGACATGAAAGGAAACAGTAACGCAAACAGTAACACAGATGCAAGTGCAAAAGCAAACGGAAACGGTAACAAAAACGGTAATGGAAATGCAAGCACAAACGTGAAGCCAAATACAGACGGTAATGCATATGGCAATGAAAATGCAAACTGTAACGGTAATGCAAACAGAAATGCAAATGCAAGCGCAAATGCAAACACAAATGGTAATGCACATGGTGATGCAAATGGAAAAGGTAATGCAAATGGTAATGGAAATGTAAGTGCAAACGAAAACACAAACACAAATATTAACACAAATGGTAATGCAAACGCAAATGGTATCAGCAACAGCGATGCCCAAGAAAACAGTAACTCAAGCGACAATGGAAACGCAAGCCCCAGCGCAAATGCTAACGGTATCATTGGGCGCATGAACTAGAGTTGACACAGGATACAGACGTATGGAAGAGAATATGCCGAAACTGCTATAGATTTATCAAACAGGATAGGCTCCGCATGGTGCAGTTTAACATAATGCATAACATATATTACATGCCAGTAAGGTTGCATAAATGTGGACTTATCCCCACATCTTTGTGTAGAAGATGCCATGAGGAAAAGGGCACATTGTTCCATATGTTGAACCTGCCCGAATATCAGGCCCTCTGGCACGCTGTGATGAAAGGGTTAGATCCTCTCCTTGATCTGCAGCCATTGTTTACCCCAGAGCTTGTTTAATATACCTGTTTCCCTAGAACTACATTGCGGCTAAAGGCCCACATTGCCCTAGTGGCAGCAAACGTCAAATTGATAATTCTAAGACACTGAAAGAATAACCAAACACCCTCGGCGACAGAATGGTATAGAGAAATGCTATTGGCATTACAGTTAGAAAAACATATTGCTTATATGAGACATAGAGAAGATGCATATTTTGCTCTATGGGGCTCACTTGATGCCGCATTGGCAGTATGGAAACCCTAAGAGTCATTACTCTCCCTTTGTCCACATATTTGTGCATCTCCCTTCTCTCCTTTGAACAATAGGAGACAGAATCCGGCTAACACCACTGGATTTTGCACTTGGCAAGGGGGTAGGAGGGTTAGCTAGAGAGGGGGTGAGTGGGTGGGTAAGATGTGTTTTTATGTGTTTTCCTTTTTTTCCTTTCTTTTGGGGGGACTTAGGAGAATAGAGATGAAATGAATGAGATGATGATAACCAATTATGTACTAATGCAACTTGCTGATAATGTATATAATTATGCTCAAATAAAACATACTTAATTAAAAAAAAAATGCTAACGGTAATGCAAATAGTAACTAAAATGCTAATAGTAACAGTAACACAAACACACATACTTTGTGTGCAAAACAGGTGCATCCAGGAGCACAGTGAATACAAAGAATGTGGGCATAATAGTGGCCCTCAGACAGGAAAATGAGCACTTGGAATACTATATTGCTTATATCTCGGGAACCGTACTACGTACAAAACAAATTTAAATCTCATATTATTTACGACTTTCCAGGCTAGTTATGCACTTAGCCCCCAAGAGGGGAACTAAGAATTTTTGTGACGAAATGTCCATATCTCAAACTGTTTTCAAGATACGGGATCCGAAAAGGTGCGGCAGGTGCCGTAATATTATCCTAAGGGAAAAATCATCAACTGCAGAGTGCTGTAACTTTGCAGCCCTGTAATATTTTAGCACCAAACCACCAAAAGGCACATCTGTGTGATGTTGGCTTTCTTCCCTGCAAATTTCAGCCCAAAAGACCAAACTGTTGTTTTGCAGCACGGTGGCAAAGATTTCCTATTGTTTTGGGCATAGTGTTGCAAATTATTTCACAAATCATGACACTTTCACAAAAAAATCACGGAAGTGTCGCATTTGCGAAAGTACTTTGCGACACTACTTTTTACAAAAATTTAAAAAACATATTTCTGGGGTGTTTTACCCCCAAAAAAGACATGGCTAGCATCCTTAGAGCTCGACTAGGTGAACACAATAAGAATTGAGTCCCTAGAGGATCCCACATTTAAATGGCAAGCATTTTTCTGATCACCAACTGAAAAAAAATGGCTGAATCACAAAAGTAAAAGGGTCATTTGCAACAGTAAAAACTGCATTTGTGACACTTTCGCATAGTTTGTTAACTTTTCCCATAAACTATAATGGGATTCAGTGTTTCTAGAATAACTTTTGAACCATTTACTATTTTTTCACGAACATTTTGAAAGATACATCAGGGACACCAGCTGCATGTTCTCTGAAGCTTGTGGAACAATCACACAAAATGTGTGGGCTGTAGACACGAGCAAAGAAACATGCAAAAACCCATAACTTGTGCATTTTTGGTGCTCTGTGGCTCCGCAACTGTACATCTGACTGAAACTAAACTTGGTAGAGCCAGAGATCTATGGTACCAGACCATGCATTCCAAATCTCAGGGAAATCCGTCATATGGTTGCAAAGTAATTAGGCTGCCAAATTTCAGATTTAACCTTAAATGGGGTACTAAACCCTAACTATAGTGGCACTACCGTGCCACTCTAATATATATACATATAGATATATATATATATATATATATATATATATATATATATGTGTGTATTATGGTAGCACAGTAGTGCTACCATAGTTAGAGTTGAGTAGCCCTTTAAGGTTAAAGGGTGAAACTTTGCACCTTAATAACTTTGCCACTGTTCAAAGGATTTGCCTGAAATTTGGCAGGCACAGGGCATAACCATAGATCTTGAGATCTGACAACTTTTGTACCCTTTGGATATATGGCTGCGGAGTTATTATGCAACATCCATGTGCGTATTTATGTTTTTTTGCGCATTTTGTGCTCGTGCCTACAGGTTGCACAGTTTATGCGACTGGTCCACAAAGTTCAGGGAACATGTGGCCAAGGTCTGAAATGTGCCTTTTGAAGATTTTGTGAAAAAATATTAAACTGTTCAAAAGTTATTCAAAAAACAAATTCCCATTATAAGTCAATGGGAAAAGTTAACAAAAAGTTCAACACTTTCGCAAATGCACTTTTTAGTGTCACAAATTGCCTTAGTAGTGTTGTGAGTCAGCCATTATTTTATCAGTTAGTGATCACAGAAATGCTTGGCATTTAAAATTGGGACCATCTAGGGACATAATTCTTTTTGTGCTTACCTATTCGAGCCCTGAGGATGCTTGCATGTCTTTATTTTGTGGTTAAACACCCCAGAAATATGTTTTTCAAATTTCTGGAAAAAGTATTGTTGCAAAGTAGTGTCGCACTCATGGCACTTTTGCAAATTTTGTGAAAGCTTTCACAAATCACGACACTACTTTTCCAGACTATGGGCAAAATGACAGGAGTTCTTTGCCACCCTGCTGCAAAAGAACAGCTTGGTCTTTTGAGCTGAAATTTGGAGGAAAGGCAGCCAACATCTCACAGATGTGCCCATTGGTGTATTGTTGAAAAATATTGCACGGATGCAAAGTTACATACTCCAAAGCTGACATTTTTTCCCATAGACTAACATGGTGGCGTCCGCCATGCCTTTCAGGGCTCATATCTTGGAAGCGGGGCGAGATACGGAATTTTCATCACAAAAATGCATAGCCCAGTGAACACCTAGCCAGGAAAATCATGAATCATGTGAAATTTAAATTTTTTCTCTATGTCGTAAGGTTACTGAGATATTAGCATTTTAGTATTAAAACTGCTCGTTTTCTACTCTGAGGCCCATTATTATGCATACATTCTTTGTTTTCACTGTCTTTCTCAATGGAGCTTTTTGGGGAAAATAGGGTCTGCACTCCACTTACTGTTACACATAGGCTTTACACTTATGTTTCCATTCCACTTAGCGATAGTGTTGCCGTGTATGCCAGCATGTGCGTCACCCTTTGTGTTTATGTTTGCTTTTGCGTTACTGCTTTCTTTGGCGTTATTGTTGCTGTTACCATTACCATTTGCATTTACAATTGCAGTACCGTTACTGTGCGTGTCACACTTTGCGTTTCCGTATGCACTTGCGTTTGCATTTCTGTTTCCTTTCCCATTACTGCTGCTGTTACAATTATCATTTGCATCTACGATAGTGGTACTGTGACGTGCGCTTTATGATTTGTGTTTCCATACACGTTTGCATTTGTCTTTCCATTTCTGTTTCCTTTGGCATTCTTTTTGCTGTTACCATTACCATTAGCATTTGCAATTGTGGTACCATGACCATGCGTGTTATGCTTTGCATTTCCGTACGCTCTTGCATTTGTGTTTCCGTTTCTGTTCCCTTTGGCGTTATTGTTGCTGTAACAGTTAACATTTGCATTTACAATAGCGGTACCGTGACCATGCGCGTTACCATTTGCATTTCTGTATGTGTTTGCGTCTCCGCTTGAATCACTGTTCACTTTGGCGTCACTTTGCACTTGCATTTCTTTTAACATTTGCTTTACCATTTATGTTTGCATCACCATGTGTGTAACCATTAGCATTTGTGTTTGCATTGCAGTAAACGTTACTATGTCACAAGACATGATGTGGTGGGAGCATGGGCCGCAAAGGGCCTGCGCTCCCACCATCGCATTCCATTCACTATTTATAGTCCTCATTCTCATAATGAAGGGAAATTCATGGCAAAAAACTCTGTTTAATGCATCAGTTAGGGTTGTTCCACAGCGACAAAAGTGAGGAAATTCGGTGTTAGGGTTGAAAGCAGCCCTTGCACCCCCCCAACCACCCAACCAGCACTGGGGTGTGCATTGGCGTCGTCGGTCCTAACTCTCATCCCATTCTACTATTCCTCAGCTTGTTTAAACATGTGATGGGGTGAGAGTTAGGGCCACGTCCCCAATGCACACCCCGATGCTGGTTGGGGGTCTGGCTAAGGGCAAGGGCTGCTTTCAACCCTAACACTGAATTTCCTCACTTTTGTCACAGTGGAACAACCCTAACTGATGCATTAAATGGATTTTTTTGCCATGAATATATATATCTATATCTATATAGATATATATATAAATAAACCAGTCTGAGCTGTGCAGTCGGACTCTGAAATACGCATGCCTTGGTGTGCGTCAACCACCCAAGGCATGCATATATCAGAGGATGACTGCAAACCTCAGAGTGGTTTATCTATCTTATAAAATGTCAATATTGTTTTGGAGGGGTTTAAAAGTTGAAGTGTGCAGTCGCGCTCTGATATACGCATGGTCATGTGATGTGTTTTATACAATCAGAAGTTTGGATTTCTAGGATATTGTTATCTCCAGTTTATAAATATATATATATTTATATATACTATAGTGGCACAGTCGCGCCACTATAGTTAGGGTTCAGTGGTCATTTACATACTAAAGTCAAAAGTTTGGGCATTAATAAATTTGGACCCATTCAGTGGATTGGCTTGAAATTTGGTGCACACATTGGGGTGCACTAGATCTCTTGATTTGCCAAATTGTATTTTGGTCGGAGTGCCAGTCTTTGTTTACGAAAGCACTGAAAAATGCAAAATTATCCACTTTTGGAGGCACCTTTTGGCATTCTAAATGTGGTCCTGCATGGCTATCATGTGACATTCTACTCTGTGAGATGGCTTGTTTGAAAGAGCTTTCATGGCTGAACATGCTGCTTTTTATTTGGTCAAAAAATATTAAGGCGTTCAAAAGTTATGGCACTTTTAAGTTCCCATTATAAGTCAATGGGAACATTTACATGCATATCTTGTGATCAAAGAATCGGGGTTCTGGCCATCTCGTCCTGGCTGGCGGTCAAAGAATTTGCAGCCTCATGGTTCAAGAATCTTTGATCTCGAGGAATTTCAAAAATTCTTTGACTGCGAGGTCCGTCATCTTGTTTTCAGTTTTTCGTTTGCACAAATGCAAATATCTTGGCTCAGGGGTCACTTCTAAAGTAAAACTTTGATGGGTTTTACTCAGGGGACCCTGATCTATCAAGCCATGCCTTTGGTTGCATCGAAACTGGTCAAAAAATAGAGTTTTTAGCTTTTAAATTCTTTGTTCGTGGCTTGTTAACGATCTTTGATTGTGAGCTGACAAATTCTTTGATCGCGAGAATTGTTGATCGCGATCTTGAATCGCGATCTAAAAACACAAATATCTTGGCTCAGGAGTGGGTTTTTCTCAGGAGGGTACACTGTATTGTAGTATGGCATTTTTTGCTTCAAATCAGTCAAAAAATCATGTTTTGCCATTTTTAATTGTTTGATTCTGAATGTGCAATTTCTTTGATCGCGAGCCTGCAAATTCTTTGTCCATGATAATCTTTGATCACGATCGTGCATTGCAAGTGAGGAACGAGATGGCCAAATGAAAAAATCAATTTACTCAACCCAGGGGTGTGGTAGGAAGTCAAACGAGGGTGGATTTTACTCAGGGGACTTTGTTCTGGTGAATCATGGCAGTGATTTACCGCTATAATGTATATTTAGTAAATGTGAAGAGTTTTAATTCTTTGATCGTGACTGTGCAAATTTTTTGATCGTGAGCCTGCAAATTGTTTGATCGCGAGATTCTTTGATCACGATCGTGCACCATGAGCAAGGCACAAGATGGCCCAATTAAAAAAACAATTTTCTCAGGCCAGGCTTGTCATAGGAAGTCAAATGAGGGTGGGTTTTACTTAAGGGGCTTCTTTCTGTCGAGTCATGGTGGTGATTTAACTCAATTCTTTCACATTTTTTATTTATGAGGTTTTTAATCTTTGTGAGGCTGCAAATTCTTTGATCGTGAGCCTGCAAATTCTTTGATCATGAGATTCTTTGGTTGTCATCTTTGATCATGAGGGAGGGACAAGATGGCCAGATTTCTATAATGCAATAGATAGGGAACTTTCACCAATGTTTACCATTGAATATCTCGGGAACGGTTTGGTCTTCTAATTTGAAATTTGAAGGGCGTTTACAGCATGTCTTGTGGATTAAAACTGCTGTGCTAATATGTTGTTTAATATTTATTGGATCAAGTATGTTGCAGTCTGGAACACAGATTGCAAGAAGCTGTGTACAAGCTGCTGTCAATAGGTAGTGCACATGTCAACAAGATACAACTTAGATAGTAATTGCCCCCACTGTGAAATAACCTCAATAGGTGCCCCCCACATGTCAATTCACAGCAAGTGGCACTTGTACATGCATCAACAGAGCCACAGTGGCCTACTACCTACTTGTTCCAAAATCTGCAATGATTGCCCCCATAGAGGTACTGACAGTCTTAGTACTGGAGATGCTGCATTACAAAATGATGTTCAGAGTTCATTGTCATCCTTGCAACTTCTCTCCTAAGGCCTGAGTCAGTGACTGGGAATGGAATGAATGAGTTGAGAATTCCTAATACTATTGTGGACTGCACCCATGCGACATCTGTACCACAACACACTGGATTTGTTGTTGGTTGTTGTGTGGGACAGCTATCGAGAGTAGCTTGGCATGGGGCCCACTTGCAATGTGTGTTCTGACATGCAACCATGTCTGGTGAACTGCGGGTGCATGTGGAAAGTATGTAGAATCTGGAACATAGATTGCAAGAACCTGTATACTAAGTTGTTCTCAATAGGCAGTCCACATGTCCATAATAGATTAGACAGATTGCAAGTGCCCTCTATTGCAAACTAAGCTCAATAGGTGCCCCCCACATGGAAAATCACAGCAAGTGGACTTCCACATGTATAGATAGAGCCACAGAGGGCTACTGACCTACTCTTTTAAAAATATGCAATGACTGCCCCCATAGAAGTAGTGACAGTCTTAGTATTGGAGATGTTGCATTGCAAAATGGTGCTCAGAGTGCACTCCCATCATCAAAAGTTCTCCCCTAAACCCTCACCCCCCAGTTGGTGAGTGGGAATGGAACAAATAAGTTGAGAACACCTGATACTATTGTGGCACAGCACCCATGCACCATCTGTACTACAACACACACCACACACTGGATTTGCTGTTGGTTGTTGTGTGGGTCAGGTATTGAGGGTATCTTGGAATCGGGCACACTTGCAATGTGTGTTCTGACATGCAACCAGGTCTGGTGAGCTGTGGGTGCATGTGGCAAGTATGTAGAATCTGGAATACAGATTGCAATAACCTGCATGCCAAGTTGTGGTGAATAGACAGTACATACATCCACAACTCACTACGTAGATTGCAAGTGCCAGCCATTTTGAGTCGGGCTCAATATGTGGGCCACATGGCAAGTCACAGCAAAAGACACCTCCACATGTATGCATAGAGCCAGAGAGGGCAATTAACCTTCTTTCTGTGAAATCTGCAATGACTGGATCCACAGATGTAGTCACAGCCTCAGTACTAGAGATGCTCCATTGCAGATTGATCCTCAGAGTACACTGTCATCTTTGCAATTTCTCCCCCCAATCTGTGAGATGGTGAGAGGGAATGGAACAAATAACTTGACAACAATTGATACTATTGTGACTCTGAACCCATGTGACATCTGTACCACCATACACTTAGTTAGGTGTCTGTCCCCAACCCCCCCCAGGAGATCCTCTCTCTAGTGTTCTACTTTCTCTGCATAGTCAGGGCCATGCAGTCCCAGTGCAATAGAAGACATGTTAATCAATACTACAACTCTATAACAGTAATTTCTTAAAAATAAAACTCAGGAGACATAGTATACGGTTAATAATTAGTTTATTATTTAACCATCAATGTATATATATATATTCTGAATTGTTTGGTTGCTCTTGGGATGGGCAAAAAAAACAGTTCGTTGATTATATGTGTTATCATTTTTGAGTATGTATTTTGTTTATTGCCATTTCCAAGAGTTTGTCTACAGTTTTTCCTTTCCATACGTATTTTTTGTATATGCATAGCGTTAAAAAAGTACAAATTTTAAATATTTGAAAAGTGGTTTGTATGGGTGTTAATGCTAGAGAATAGTTTGTTAACAAATGTTATTTGTTCTACATTTATTGCTGAGTTTTATTTGTTATGTGTCTGTTAACAGTTGTTTATTATCACTTTCAGTGACCATTTCCATGTTAAGAGAATGGATAGTAACAAAATATTATTTAACATGTAGTTTTCAACATTTCAGTGGTAATTTTGGGCAACTGATTAGAATATTGCTGTCTAGTGACTGACCTATGTTTAATGGTACTTAATTTTTGAGTACATATTCACATGACAAAGTAAAAAACATTATGGCCCAGATATTCAGACTGTGCCAGGCTGTGGTGCAAGCCTGGGTGTAGCGCAACTTGGCTGCGCAGGGGCATTGACTGGGTGATATTCAACAGAGCTGTGCCATGGCACAGCATCATTGAATATCGCACCCTGGCCACCTGCAGTGTGCATGGTGCAGTGGCACTGCGCCAGCACAAGTGGCCAGAGTGGAGCAGGAGGATGCGCTAGTGCAAGTTCAGTTGCGCTATGCGCAACAACCGTGATATTCAAAAGTGCACATGCAAATGGGGCCATAATGTATGCAAGGACAAATGGGGCCATTTGCATGTCATAATGGCCCCATTTGCATGCAGGTGCTCCGATCCCTGGTGACTAGCACCTGGCACCCTGCAAGGCAGCAGCCCTCAGGGACCGATGCCCCCTGCACAGTGTGGCAATGCACCCCTCTGCTCGATCGCTGGCATAAGTAGGTTCAAATAATCATCCAATATCCCTGGTGGTCCAGTGGACTGCTTGCAGCCAGATCGCGCGCTTCAGTGTAAAAATATATGTCCAATATCCCTGGTGGTCCAGCGGACCTCTCGCAGCCCGATCACGGGCATATGTAATAATAAGGAGAGCTCCACGGTACCCCTTCCCCACTCGCTACTGAGTCCACTGCCCCACTCCCACACAGTCAGTGCCCCACCCATCTGCTGCCCCACTGCCCGCCGAATGACAGTACAGTAGCTGAAGTTGTCCGCCAGCGAGCCACCGGGCATGTAGCTCAGTCAGCATTAACTCCAGATATGTGAATGGATCCATTCACATATCTGAACTGTGTAGTACTGCATGGACTGATGCCCATTGGCTCACGCCAGAACCAATGGGCGACAGCCTTACCATATGCTGTCAGTCGGTGGGCGGCAGGGCGGCAGGTGGGTGGTTGCTGCGCCCGCTGCTGACTGGGGAGTGGGGCAGGGGCTCAGTGGGCGGGGAGGGGTTACTGTGGAGCCTCCTTATTATTACATATGCCCGTGGTCAGCTGCGAGTGGTCCACTGGACCACCAGGGATATTGGACATATATTTTTACACTGAAGCCTGTGCTCAGCCTGCGAGTGGTCCACTGGACCACTAGGGATATTGGACATATATTTTTACACTGAAGCCTGTGATCGGCCTGCGAGTGGTCCACTGGACCACTAGGGATATTGAACTTACATTTTTACACAGATGCCCATGATAGGGCATGGGGGGGGCGCCGCCACCAAGGTGCAGCCAGATCTCAGGTGGCCACCCTCAGGTGGCAGCTGCCATGTTGTGCCTTGCAATACGGCAGCTCACCTGGGGGTGGCCAGCTGTTGTTCCTTTTTTTTTTGGCTCACCTGTGTGCAGCTCAAGTAGGGGTTACACATGCATGGACTCAGCACATACTGGGCTGAATATCGGGATGTGCAGAGTATGCATGGGCACGCCCCCCCACCTGCACTGCATATGTTACTGATGCACTCCGGCACATCGGGATTTGTGCCAGGCACAATCCCCGTTTGAATATCGCACCGGGGCACATCAGTGGGATGCGCATGGTGCAACACTGTTGTGCCATGCTCAACCCTTCTGAATATCTGGGCCTATGTGTTTATCATGCCAGCATCAATACATTTTCCTACAGTATTAACACATGTGTAGATTAAGCCAGTGGTGTTATAGTTGGTGGAGATACTTTAAAACTGAGTAAATACTTTTAGTTGAAAATCAATAATAACATTATGAAGATTAATTTTCTGCTATGCTTGTATTTTGTTTCAGTTAAATGCTTCACATTTTTTCATTTCTTATTTGAGTACTATTGTAGCTAATTAGTGATATGTAGATATTTATTGGTGCTACTTATGTTAAAGTAGAAGTAATTTATTGTAAGTTAGATGTTTTAATGTTATGTAGTCAAAAAAATGAAACTATCACAGACGTGTCACTTTTTTTTGTATTTTATGGTGTGGTGAGGGTACTTATGTCAATATTGTTGGTAAAGCTGATAATAAATGAGTTTTTAGAAGTAGCATTTATTTGTTGAACTGGGAAAAAATTCCTCATCCGACCTCCAAAAATATGGACGATCCTGTTACAGCAAGAACATACCAATTGTTTGCATTGTATAGCAGAAGTATACAATCATTGTAAGTATTTTGTGATTAGTTACGATTTCTATCAATCAATCATACAATCAAAGTCTTTATTTAACCAGGCGATCACCATTGAGCAAGCTCATTTTCGAGGTAGACCTGGGTTTGTTAACAAGGAAGAAGGGACAATATACATGGGATGCAATATAGAAGAAAATAGTAATACAAATAAAGTGAGATACAATAATGCAGTATATACAAAGTATCAGCAGGTAGCATTGACAGTAGTATATGTTTGGAAAAGAAGATACAGCTAGTTTTGGGTAGGACACAGTTTTTCATAAAAGTAAAGAAATATACATATCAGGTGCACCGAACACAAATAAAACCTAATATAAAAAGATATATGGTGATACGGTATGGAGAATTTAGAGCTGGAACCAAGGTCAAAGGAACGTGGAAGGGACAGATATGGGGTAGAAAAAGGGGAGAGGGAAGAGACGATTATAGATGTGATGAGTCTTTTAACAGTAATAATTAGAGTGTGCTTGGACTTATAGGAGTCACTATTTAGGGTAGACAGGCACAGGACTCCTTAGTATGATGTAGATATAGAGATTTAAAGGCTGCTAGGCTGATGGGGTGAGTTAATTTCAAAGTTTTTTACAGCTTGTTCCACAGTTGAGGGAGCACAAAGGTGATGGCTCCTCTGCCAATGCAAGATTTTGCTTTATAAACATAAAGATAGATACATGAGGTGCTTCTCAGGGCATACTTCCCCAGAGTGCACAAAGGTAAACAGACAGAGGTATACTGGGGCAGTTAATTTGAGATAGCTTTGTATGTCCAAACCGCAGCATTGTTTCGCCATCTGTAAGCTAAGGATGACCATCCCACTGCCGTTTACAGTGCACAGTGGTGGGTTGAGTATGGAAGACCCGTGATAAATCTTATGGCTCTGTGATAAAGCGTATCGAGTTTGGCTAGGGTACCTGTAGGTCCCTGACTATAAAGAAAGTCTGCGTAATCCAACAGGGAAAGAAAGGTAGTTTGAACCAGTTTCAGTTTAGCATCTCTTGTGAGGAGATTATTAATCCTAAAGAACAGACCAAGTCTTTGTCTAAGTTTCTTTCCAGTTCTTCTAAGTGATCTGTGAAAGTAAGTCTATGGTCTAACCAGACCCCCAGGTACTTGAACTTTGGTATGTAGTCCAACTGCTCACCTAGAATGGTAGTGATCTGTGGGAGTGTCCCAGCAATTGCAGGATTTATTGCATTTTGAAGGGGCGAGAGGAACATTGCTTTATTTTTTTTTTTGCATTTAAGAGCAGTTTCTGGTTTATAAGCTGATGTTGTAGCAGATTAAATTCATTTTGAAGGGCTTTACAGGCCACTTCAGGTGTGGGTCTACTTGCATAGAGTACTGTATCATCCATGAATAAGTGTATTTGTGCTTCTTTGATTGGGCATCTATGTTGTTAATATAAATGGTAAAGAGCAAGGGACCAAGAATAGAACCTTGTGGTACACCCCTCAATAGGGGTTTTGGTGGAGAAACTTCCCCTTCTGCCTTTACTTGTTGAAGTCATCCTGAGAGGTAGTTGGAGAACCATTTATGGGATGGGGAATCCAAACCAATGTTCCGGAGGGACAACAGAAGCAATCTGTGATCAATGGTATCGAACACCTTGCTTAGGTCCAAGAAAATTGCACAAAGTTTTTTTTTGTCTAATTCAAGCTGCCAGTTGTTTATCACCTTTGCTAGAGCAGAGATTGTACTGTGCTGTGCTCTAAAACTGGACTGTAATGGGTTGAGCAAGTTTTCTGATTCCAAGTACTTCGGAAGCTGGGAGTTCACTATTTTCTCCAGCATCTTGGACAGGATTGGAAGTAGGGAGATTGGCCTGTAGTTATTGAGGTCAGTAGGATCTCCTGACTTAAACAAGTGCATTTTTCCAAATAGGTGGTAGGTCACCCTGAAACAAGGATAAGTTGAAGAGATGAGTAATTGGGACTGCGAGGACACGGTAGCCGACTGTTAAGAAGTACGGGTCAATGAGGTCGGCCCCAGCTTTTTCCCTAGTGTCCAGCTGAAGGAGAAGATCTTTGACTTCTTTCCGAGAGGTAGGCTGCAGAGAGAAGGATGGTCTGGGGATGGGTTTTTCTTGTGTATCCAATCTAAGTTGTTGGTGGAGGATATTCATGGGAGAAGAGGCAAAGGCTAGCCCTGCAGTGGCAAAATGATTATTGAGAGCATCAAGGATAGACGGTCTGTCAGAGATGACAGTATTGTCTATCAATAATTTAGTAAGTAGGGAATTTACAGTGGTGTGACCTTCAATGTCTGTGATAGTCCTCCAGAATTTGTAGGCATTTCTTGAGGAACTCTCCAGCTGAGAGTGGTAGAAATTAGCTTTGGCTTCTCTGACCATTTTGGTGCAGAAGTTCCTCACCCTCCAGAAAGAATTCCAGTCATTTATTAAATTAGTTTTCCTAGCAGTTCTCCAGAGTACATCTCTACTCTGCAAAGCATCTTTCAGGTCTTCTGTAAACCACCGACAGGATTTGTTTCTGGCATGAACTTTTACTATGGGAGCATACTCGTTGAGAGCCCCTAGCACAATTTCTGAGAAAATATCGTAAGCTGTAGTCAGGGACTTGGCTAGATAGAAGTCTTGCCATTGCATGGAGTCTCTCAGGTCTGATATATACCCATGGAGATCAAAGTTGTGTATGCACCTTTTAAAGGAGACTTTTGGTACAATTGTGGATTTAAGAGTGGATCTTACACATGGGATGAAGCAATAGTCACTAAAATCAGAGAAAAAGATGCCAACATGGGAGAATAAATGGGGTTTGTTAACTAAAATGATATCCAAGCGAGTACTATTATTAGGGTTGAGCTTGCTAGGACGAGTTGATTTGTTTATTAGCTGTGACAATCCAAGGGAATCACAGAACATTTTAAGTGGGGTGGATGAACTGGAGAACTAGTCTAAGTTGAAGTCCCCTAGTATAATACATTCTAAGGATGCCAAACCCAGGATGTTTTTGAGATGTTTTAACATCTCTAGTCCAGCTGACGGGGGTCTGTAGCATCCCATTATACATAATGAGACACCGGTGGCAATTTCAATCTTTAATGACAAGCTTTTGAATTCTTTTGGGACAGAGGCTGAGTCAATTATGGAGGAAGGGAATTTATCCTTGATGTAAATAGCTACCCCACCACTTCTGGTTTGCCTGTCGGCTCTGAACAAAGAGTAGGAGGGGATGTTAACTTTGTTGTTACTGGTTGCTGGTCGGAGCCAGGAATCTGTAATCACCAGAACATCTGGAGCAGTATGACATACCCAGGCCTGAACAGAAGTGATTTTTTTAATAGGCTACAAACATTAACATGCAAGAATGTAAGCCCCCTTGAGGCTTTGTAGCTCTGCTGAGGATTCCATGGGTGCCAGATGGCCTGGATTAAGCTCATCATTTCCTGAGCATAGTAAAAGCAGGAACAAGAGTTTCCTGCAGAGTCCTAGGAGAAGTGTGGGTGGCTGGGTCTTCTTTCGGTTACATGATTTGTCTGAGACAGTATAGGGAGTTCTGAGGCTAATTTCCAGTTTTTCTGATGCTGCATACAATAATACCCTGACCGAGAGAGTCAATGGGAGTAGGGGGGAGTATACAGAAGGTGGTGTAGCCCTGTGGGCAGGCTCTAGGAGAGTTCCTGTATGCTGATGCAGGTGAAGGACCAGCAGTGGGCTAGGGGAAGTTAGAGCACATACAAGTTCTTCTACTTGATAGGAAAAGTCCCGGTCGGACAATGTAAAAAGAGAGCCATTCTCCACTCTAGGAGTTATTTTTTTGATTCACATTCGGGTCCAATACATGTAAGATGAGCAGAGACAAGCATAGAAGCAGGTAATATGCCCTCATTATGAGACTATCACCCAATGGTCACTACAAGTGTGGGCAAGAGAAAGGATTCTCAATGGAGGAGAATTTCTTAGTCCCTACAGAATACTACTATAGGCAGTGGAGCCTGAAGCAGTAATCCTTAAGTACAGCTCCTAGTCAGGCTAATAAGAATAGAGTTTACCTGTCTATAGAGTAGTACTAAGGGCAGAGAGGCTTTGTAGCAAATTTCTTATCTACTACTCTGGAGCAGACTAAGTACTAGAGAGATCACCTGACCTAAATCAACTGCCTTAGCAAGACAGGATATGCTAGTGAGCAATTAGCAAACCTAAAGTACCAAAATGCTATGCCTCAGCAAGACAGAATGAGATAAAGCTGTTGAAGGCTTAGTTGCAAAAAGGGGATGGGAGGAATTGCAGTTGTTGGCAGTAAGTTACCAATAAATTGAACATTAGATAGGAGTGGGTGGAGACTGTGTGCATTTAAAGGAGGCCAGGGAGGGGAGGGGGGACAAAAGATCAAGGGAAGTTTGCAGAGCTAGCACTGAATCAGTGCACATACAGTTGGGGAGAAACTGCAGCGGGGGGGGAATGGTAAGTTACTTTACACAGGCCGAGCAGAACAGGCTAAATTAAAATATATAAATTAGAAGCAGAGTACAGGGATGTAGGCTTACATTAAGTCACACATCTCAGGTGCTCCTGTCTCAGGTGAGTGAGACCAGCGAATCAGAGAGCTCTACACAGGCATGGAGCCAATAGCACTACCCTGAGAAGGCGCTGAAATTGAAAACAGCAAATTGCAAGTGATGATCTGGTTCAGCGTTCACACAGCCCAGAGAAATTGTCGCAATTTTTCAAGTGTCATACCTTATCTATCTCTTTGAGGGGGTGGGTAGATCAGGCTTCTTGCACCATAGAGGTGCTATGGCTGGATCGTGACCGCTGCCCATGGGGGCAAGTGGCACCTGTAAGGAAGGAGACAGCAGATTAAATAGGAGCAGATGGGGGGTGTCTAAACAGAGACACACAAAGAGAGCTGAGCACCAACTTGAAAGACAAGTCAGGGGCAGTCCCAGACAGAGGAAAGGTGCTGGCTAACTTGGGAATCCAAAACAAGCACAAAAGAACAGACTGATGGGGAAGGGCAGGAGGGACAGAACAGAGACATAGGAAGACAGGGGGACAAAGGAAGATGATTAAGAATGAAAGTCAATGGCAGGAGCCTTAGGCTCAAGACAGAGGCTACACAGATTTTACAATTCTCTGAATTTTCTAAGTCCATAGCAGTAAGCATGTAAACACAGTACAGTCTTAAATAGGATTAAAAAAAAAGTATATTAACAAAGCCAGTAAAACTTTTTTACAAACTCAGTTCAAGGCAGTGTACACAGTGAAAGCTTAATTGGGGAAAAATCAAGGGGAAGTTTGCAGAGCTAGCACTGAATCAGTGCACATACAGTTGGAGAGAAACTGCAGCAAGGGGGAATTGTAAGTTACTTTACACAGGCCGAGCAGAACAGGCTAATTAAAATATGTAAATTAGAAGCTGAGTACAGGGATGCAGGATTACATTAAGCCACACGTCTCGGGTGCTCCTATCTCAGGTGAGTGAGACCAGCCAATCAGGGAGCTCTACACAGGTGTGCAGCCAATAGCGCTACCCTGAGAAGGTGCTGAAATTGAAAATAGCAAATTGCAGGTGATGATCCGGTTCAGCATTCACACAGCCCAGAGAAATTGTGGCAATTTTTCAAGCATCTTACCTTATCTATCTCTTTGGGGGGTGGGTGGATCAGGATCCTTGCACCCTAGAGGTGCTATGGCTGGATCGTGACCACTGGGGGCATCAGTTAGTAAGTTATGTCTTGGTAAATGTAGCTATCACACCCACATTGAGAGTATGACTACCTTCACCACAGTGTCATCTCTACTACTATGCTTAAATTGTTGAAACAATGTGATAGAATTTTCTATCACTGTTCTTGCACTCCGAACACTGAATATGACATTATCTGTCACTGATCTATGTATACTTCTGCACAGATGCATAAAGATTAATTATGCAGTGGGAACAGGCCAGAAAACTGCATGTATATATCTCTTTTATCGGGTATTACTTATATCAACAGTAGCACTTAATGTAATGCAATACCATTAAGTGCACAGAAATAGTTTGTTTGGAGCAGCAGTAAAGAAAGAAAGTTATTGTTGTGTACTGTTTTTTTTTAAACAAAGATGCACATTTCTAAGTCTATTAAACTTATGTACATTCATTTTGAAGCTCAGTATTATATACATATGTACAAGTCTGAGTTGCATTCATTGTCAATAGTTTGTCATATCTAGTGTTGTAAGTCATAGACCAGTGACAGATAATGTCATATTCAGTGTTCAGAGTACAAGAACAGTGATAGAAAATTCTATCACATTGTTTTCAACAATTTAAGCATAGTAGTAGAGAAGACACCATGGTGCAGGTAGTCATACTCTCAATGTGGGTGTGATAGCTACATTTGCTAAGCCATAACTTACTAACTGATGTCAAGTAATATCCAGCACCCTCGAGTCTGCTTGGATTTGGCAGAAGTCAATTTAGCAAGCATAATAGTAATGGGCAACAATGTAGACAACAACAGGAAAAGGAGTCAGAACTTTACTTGATGTGTGTTGTTGAAACAAGTAGGATTCTCAACACAATATGTTGAGAGCAGTTGTTGCATCTCTGATAAGTGTTTCAATAGGTTAATGAATTTGTCATTGCCATGGAAGATAGTACTGTGACACAAGTGAATACACACTAATATGTGCTGAGGTATGTATAGTTAAGTAAGATATCTGCAAAAAGATATGACTGACTGGATATTGGTTACAGTTCAATACCCTCAAGTCTACTTGAACAGTAATAATGCTGTTTTTTGTTGTGAATACATCTAAGTTGCAAATGCTGAATATCACAATAGAATGTTTTTGAAACTTGATTGTGATTAATGATCAAAACAGTCTTGTTTTGCATCTGAATTTTGAGGGTAGCAGTGTGATACACAGGGATTTGTGTGCCACAGGTAGCTACATTGCTGTACTGTTGTGTTGTCTTTCTTCAATGGCAGAGAAATCTGGTAAATCAGCATGGACTGTGGTGATTTTGTGCAACAAGTAGAACACATTGGTCACCCATGGTTGGCATCAGACACTAGTAGTGTTCGATGAAAGTTGTAAGGGAAATGTATATGTATATTGGTGGTTGAGAAAAAACATTTGGGTGGGATATACGGATGCAATGTTATTTTTGCAGAAACACTGGTTTACTGATATGCTGTGATTAGACAGCATCACTCTTCCATAGGTTATGCAGCATTGGCGCAGCAGAGAATTATGACGTATGCGTACTTCAGATTTCTTGGGAGTCTTTCCCCCTAGGGTGCATATTGTATCACTGCACTCCACCCATCCCTTTCTGAATTTTCGCCAAGTGACATAGTGTCCAAAGTGAATGGATAGGCCATGATGAAGATTATTGCATGCGTGTCAAATTGAGTACCTGAGAACATTGTTCTTCCAGCAATGAAGTATGAAATTGGCGATGTGACTTTGATGTCTTGAGAGTTAAAGCGCTGCAGTAAAATAAGAATGTATGAGCTTGAATATGTAACTCTCAGAGAACATACACAAGAATGGCCACATCTTCGGCAGAGCCAACCAGTTTCTGCATTAGCAAATAAATTGTGAAATTTAACAGTTCTCTGCTCAGGGACATAGACAGAGAGCCACAGCAAATCCTGAGTTGTTTGTGATTCTTTGTGTCCGCATGACAAACATGTGTACTTGGACACATAGTCAACTTTAAAGTGTTGATGCAGATCTATGCCATCATCTGCCAAAGTGTTTATGATTCCCATCATGAACTCTGTGACATCTTGTTGTGCAATGTCAGCAAACATACATTGTCCTGTATATTGACCAAGAGTTAGTCATAGAGGAGTCAAGCTTTGTAACCTGGGGAACTGGTCTTGAGTACCTCTTATGACTCTCTTTAATGCTTCTGACAGAAGTGTCGACTGACTAGAGTTTAACACATTAGCAAACTCAGGGATGTGGAGAAGTGCTTGCATAGTTGCATTTGCATAGCAGTTTGCTCCTGTGCTGTTGTCAAATGTTGGAAGTGTGTTGACTCCAATACATTTTTTCACAGGTGGGGAAGTGAGTAGTTTCTTAAAAGAGTGCTCTTTAATGGAGTACTCAGGTGATGGCTGTGGAGTTTTAGTACGCTGTCTTTTCAGTTTGTGTCCTTGATCGATTGTGATAGCTGTCACAGATGCATATTTGCAAACTGGTAGTAAAGGAGCATTTGGTTGGTACAATGTATGCAACCTGTTGTACTCAACTATACATTTTGTGTCAGCACATATTTTGCTTTCTGCTAGATTCACTATGTGCACTCCAGACAATTGTCTTACATGAGACAAGACAACATAAGACATGCCATCCTTGAATATACCAGTGCCTATATCTACAATGGCACTATCAAGGCTGAGACCTTGTGACTTGTGTATGGAGACTGCATAAGCAGCACACAATGGAAATTGTGTCCTTGTCACATATATGTCTTTCACAAGTTCATACTTGACTGTTACTCTGTCTATTGGGTGAGGAAGTTCACAGTTGTCAAACTTGACAACTACAAACTCCACAGCTGTACTCTGTATATTGTGCAGAAATTCTTGGATGCATCCCATTGCTCCATTCACGAGACCTCAGTTGACATCAGTGTTTCTGCGAAGCATGATACATGCATTTCTACACAGTGGTAGCACAGCTTCCAAACCAGTTGTCCATGACACATCACTTGTGAGCTCTTTGAGATGCTCAGTCATTTTTGATACCATTGTTCATGATAGGGTGATGCCATCTATGGTATCTATGCATGGTAGAGTGACAATAAGTTGCTGTTCTCTCTTCATCATGATGTCATTGAACTCTGCACACTGGTTAAGCCTTGGGAATAGACATACAACATGTACCCCAGCTTTCTGGACATGTGCAAAGATATCACAAGCATTCTGAATAGGAGCATTATTTCTTGTGATCATGCACTGTCTTAACATCTCGATGTGGGTGGGTGTCAGTGCACCAATATGTGCCTTGTCAAGTAATGCTTTGTAAGACATGTCACCTTGCTGTCTCGTGTTCTGAGACAGTTCAACATATGAGAAAAATTCCCACAGATTGACTCCACCAAGGCATCCAATTGTTTTCTTTACCTCTTCAATGGATAGACTACAGAAAACATGCTTGCCATTTACAGGGGCCAGCTGAAGAAGATCTGCAAGAACAAGAATGTTCTTGCCACCAAATGGCATGTCATCACTGGTTCCTAGTATCTTCTGTAGATGTAGTTGGATAAATGTGAGGAGAACATTTGAGACCATGCTGATCTCATCAACTATGAGCAAATGCATTTTGTCAAACATTGACCTCAGTTCAGTGGCAACATCATATGGCAATTTTCTGTAATCACCACTAATTCCATGCTCAACTGGCAACATGAATAACCTATGAAGTGTGATACCACCAATGTTATATGCTGCCAGACCTGTAGGAGCAGCAACAATAACAGACGTTGCTGCACTGGTAAGGTCACATACTCCTTTGCTTATGGCTTCGATCAAGAAACTTTTTCCAGTCCCAGCAGCACCACTTACAAACATCCTTATTGGTGTCCATTCCTCACAAGTACACTGCTTTTTATTGTGCTTGATAGAATGTCTCACAGTGTGCATCACAGAGTGATACACGACTGTTTGGTGTGAGTTCAACTTGTCGACAATGTCGGTACCTGACTCTGACAAGTACATGCTTTGTTGCATTGTGCCCTCAACCTCTGACATTAGCACAGCTGGGTCATTAGCAGGAAGATGAGCACCAAGAGGGCCTTCTCCTCCAACATCAACCATTTCCTGTGATGTTACAGGTGTGTCATCATCTAGGACTTTCTTCATGTTCTCCAGCTGTTTTTTTTCCATTTCAATTCTCTCAATGTACATCTCAGAGACATGACTCTGGAAGGTATGATATGTTTTGCATGAACTCTTGTTCATACGTATCAGACAATCCTTTTAATTTAGATTCTGATCTCCAAGGTTTGAACAGAAACAATAGAGTAAAGTAATAATGTTCTTTGCTTTCTGTTGTGTTCAAGGTCAGTTTGCAGTGGTCAATTAGCCATGGTTTGTGCTTTTTAACAAGTGAGCCATCAAACCCAGTGACTTTGTATATTCCTTTTTCTGGGTCAGAAAGAACACCCCACTTGTACTCATACCATTGAGCAACTTCAAAAAGACAGAGATCGTCCATAGCACTATGGCGCTGTGGATAGTAGTTGTCAATTAAGTTGCTCTTAAGAATATTTATGGATGTTGGTCTTGTAGCAGCCAAGTCCTCAATCTCTTCATGGCTCTTAAGAACACAGGGCCTGTCCTGTTTGTGATTCAATTTCAATAAACGAATGGAGTCTGATTTACCATATAGACATACACCTGTGAGCCGGTCACTTGCTTCATAGACTCTGCACTCACGGTGTGACAGAGTCTTAAGCCCTAGTGACCAAACCTGGAAGACATTGACCTATCACAGTTTGACAGCTCTTCCCACATTTCTTGCAGGTTTGTTTGCTCATGCTTAGTAATGTATGATGTAACATACCTTACGAGAGCCATTAAGTTGTCTGCAACAAATGGAACATCAATGTTTGCTTGCCACATCAACAGAAGAAAAGGACTATAGTCATTGATATAGACTTCTGATTCTGTGCGAGGTAGTTCATAGACTCGCTTTGTTGACTTTGCTTTCAGGTGGTGTTGCATGGCTGAAAATACATCATTCATTGAAGCAGCTAGGCAAACTCACCTTGGGAAGCCAAAACAGCAGCAAGTATACCACTGACCTTTATTCTTAACTTTCCTATGACAGTATTTGCCACAGAAGTGTTGTTGGAATTTCTGGACCAGTTCTCAAAGTGTTGCACTATCATACCTGTCTGGTATCAGACATGTGACATACTTCAAGATGAAGCTTAGGATGTCAACACTTTCATTGTCTTCAATTTGGGGGCATCTTTAATCCACAGCAATGTATGTATGTGTGGGGCTCCACAGGCTTAGTACTCAACCCTCCAGCAGTAGTGCTCAACAATACCGAGGGGAGGATTTGTCTTAGACAGTATGAATTTCAAAAGACTCTGGAACCAGTGGTGGAAGTAACATTAAATAGTTACTGGATCAAGTGAGTAAAGTTCATTGAGAGTCATTCTTTGGATGTTCTCAACATCAGAGTTTGCCCATCTGAGAAGATTGAAGTGATCATCCCAATAATATGCAGCGCAACTCAACGTCATGAACCATGTTGCTGGACCAAACTCTCTCAGCATGCACATTACCTCAGAGTGTCGTCTGTACCAATATTCCTTAGTACCACGCATGCTAGACAAAATGGAAGAAAGACTGACTTGCAGTGTTTCATCTTTGGTCTGAAACTTCTGTAGTAACTGTGCAGCTGTCATATTATTGAATTCTGTTCCAAGTCTCAATGTATGAGCAATACTAGCAAACAGGACACGAAGTTCACTTTCCTAAAGAAGGTGGAACAGGTATGCAATGTTTCTTCGAAACTTGCCATCTTTATGTAGTACTAGAGAAGCCCTATACTCAGCTCCTGGTACTCAAAGTTCTCGTTCATCTGATCTACCACCTGAACCAAGTGGGAACAGATCAGGAAAACTACGAGCTTCTAGAGTAGGCTCCCATATACTAACAGGGTTGCCCTCCACTTGCTTCATTTGATATAAATCAATGTTATCCATTACTGGATCTTTGCCATGCAATGGGTGTATAGTAAATTGCTCATATACATTTTGTGCAGTTGCAATGTCAACCTTCTCCAGTATTGCCTTGTCAGAGTTGTCTATGGCAATATCTGTGGAAAGACCACCAAATGCATTGATGTCAATGTCAGCATAGAAAGAATTGTGCTATTTTATGTATCTCAAAGCAAGTTTTACATTGTCTACATTGACAATGTCCTGCCATATTGTTTTGGCCTTTGTTGGCACACCATTTACCAAGATGACTACACTACTGTCCTGAGAAATAGTGTTGACATTTTCTTGCAAAGGTAAAGGCAGGTAGACAACAGAACCTTTGAGAAAACATACAAGTTCTTTGTTTGGTAGGTCTCGTATCTTTGTATTCAGCCTAATGATCATTTGAAATGGCTTCATGGTCTGAATTAGAATCCTTTCAAACAAGTTCAACACTGTTATCTCATTAGGTGTTGGTTCTACTTCCATTTTATTGAGTACAGAATGAGGAGGTAAACTGTCATTCTTAATTTTTTTATGACAGTAGGAACAGAGTGACACAGTTGTGACTGCTTCAAAGTCAGACTTTAAGGGAAGGTATGCATGGAGACTTCCCCACATTTCATTCCAGCATGGAATGTTTTGCAGGTCCACTCTGACACATAAGTGCTTGTAGAAAAATTGTTCACATGATACACAGATTGCATCAAATTTTTCTGTTTTGCTTAATTCAAATTTAGCAAACTCATGACCAAAATGTTGTAGAAGGTGGTCTTCTTTTATCAGTAATGTCTGAGGAGTACTTGCTTCTTCATGTACACTAGCAGTAGACCTCAATCTATGGGTCCTTTGCAACTCTTTAATTAACTCTCTAAGTTCTTCGACATCTCCATCATCGAGCAATGCTTGAAATTGCATGTAGTCTCGAATGACAGATCTCACTCGATACAACCTGTGCACAAATTTGCGAATGCCAGAGTTATGTACTGCTAGCATACGGAAGTGATGAAATGTACTGTCACAGTTCATGGTCTCCAAGCATGCGAGGGAGTGACCCATCAGGCCTTTGTGAGGCCGAATCTCACACTTATCAATGGTGTGAAGTAGAGTGTGTTGTTCAGATCTGTTCATGGTTAGAACTGTTGAGAGGAAACTTTTAATATATATGATTGATTCCTTTCTAATGTTGTATGTGCTGTCACATGCCCATTTTTTAGCTGATGACTTTGGATCACATTCAACCTCTTCAACTCCATTGTCATTGTCCAGATGAAGGGTTTCATAGGATAGAGTTAAGACATTCTGCAGTTTTCTGTGTTCATCTATTGTTAAAGTGATTTTTCTATTGTTTGCATGGTATGCCTCTTCCCAGAAGAATGCTTCTGAGTACTCTGAATGAAACCAGTCTCCTTGAAACACGAAAGAGATATTTTTCTGCTTAAGTGTTCAAAAGATAAAATACTGTTTCTCATCTCCTCAATCTTTGAACTCAATTTATCAATGGCTGACATAATTTCAGTCCATAATTGGGAACGTATTGCTAGAGCCACATTGACAAATCGTCTTGCTCTTAAGTGGAGTTTCATCAATGAGGTCTTAGAATGCAGTCTGTTCCCTTTGCGTCTCACTATTTTAGAGATCACATGTTCAATCCTAGCTCTATGGACCAGCTTTTTGAAAAACATTACCTTGCTGTGCTGTGTGTTAGCTGAGGTAGTACACCTAGCATTTTTTTTCTGTCTTCCATGTGCACGATTTGCTGATGACAGTGCTGGACGTTGTGATTGTACTCTTTCTCTAGGAAGACTACTTGTTGTAGTTTTCTTATAAGAGCTTTCTGTTTTTTTAAATGTGTATTATTAATTGTGTGCCTGATGTGAACAGAATACAATTTTTTATGCTTCTGTTGAGAAGTTTTACCTTTGGTTCTTGCATGGCATGACAATGAACAAGCAGTACAGCTAGCACTTTGTGTCTGTGCTCTGGTTTTATGGCAAATGGCCATGATGAAATAGGTGAAGTATTTCTTCAATATTTTTGTCATTGTACTGTTCTAAGAAAAGGGAAAAAGAATATATTTAGTACTGAGAAACATTTATCACATGGTAGTAAAACACAAATTGTGCATAACAAATTTAAGATACAGTATTGTTATAAAATATTTCCTATGATTTGCAATGGTTTGTTAGAAATTATTTAACTATTCTGTGACTTGCAGTGTGGTCTGAGTATTGAAAGCAGCTATCACCTGTATAATAGTTGAAAAAACAGTATGTGTGTCAACTTTATTGGTTGACACGTTTGGGTACTAGCAAGTTTAAATTTGTGAAACTGTTAAATATTACTTGTGGCATTGTTACATGCACTTCTGCTGACATGTTATGATGATGGGAATAGGAAGTGCTGTATTAATGAGCTGTGGCAATGATACTACTATGGGTCTGTCTGAAGGTGGTGTTGGTGTGAATAATCTTGTGTTGTTGAAATAATATAAGTTTATTGATTGTTGTGATGAGATAATTGCATGAATCTGATGATAATTGACTGGGAAAGTGAAGCTATGGAAAGTTGTATGAGTTAAAATTTAAGAATTTGATATTTTGTCACAAACAAATAATTTGTCACCTCACGAACAATCCTTGTGGTCAAAGACGGTCGCAATTAAAGATTTTGTGGTCTTGTGAACAAAGAATGTGAAAATCATATGAAATTCCTATGTAAACTTGTTTACATTGCTTTTCATGGCAGACAAAACTTGTAATGTTTAAATACATATATGTGAACATAGTGTGGTGACAAACTATCTTAAGAATTTAGTTTTTAGAAGTCTTGCTGTTTTTTTGGATGAAATCATGCGTTTTCTTTGTGCCCTAAGAATTTGTAAACTCACAGTGCAAACTCACGATCAAAGTGTGTTGCGATCAAAGAATTTGCACGCTCGAGGTCAAAGATCGTAAAAAACACAGGAATTATTTGAAAATGTATTAAAAATAAATAAAACCACTATTTTTCTTACTCATGGGTCATAAAAATGCTAGGAAGATTTATTTTGTTGTAGTACTTTGAAAAGTATTGGTTTTGTACTGTCAGATACAGTTTGTGGCTAAGTCTCACGTTATTCTCATGATCAAAGATTTTGTATGCTCGCGGTCAATCCTCATGGTCAAACTGAGTCGCAATTCAAGAATTTGCATGCTCACGGTCAAAGATCATAAGAAATGCGGTTAAAATTTTCAAATGTTGCTAAAGTTAATTTATAAAATGGGCAATGGATTTCAAGCAATATGATTGGTTGTTAGCCATGCATTAGATATGTCTAATGCACAGCTAAAACTAGAACCCACATTTAGAATACACAGGCCCATTTTATAAGTGCAATACGCTACTCCGGGATGTCCATTAGACAATTCTAATGCACTGCTAGGGGACTGGACTACTTCCCACTAGCTGTGCATTAGAACTGTCTAATGCACATCCCATCATGTCTTATTGCTTACTTAAACACTATATTCCTTACTTATGAGTTATTAAAATGCTATCAGTGTTTATTTTGTTGTAAAGCTTCAAAAACTATTGTTTTTTCACTGTGAGAAACAGTTTACTATGAAGTCTTGCGTTATTCTCGTGATCAAAGATTTTGCACACTCACGATTGATCCTGACAAACAATGCGAGTCACAATCAAAGAAACTGCACGCTCACGATCAAAGAAATGGGTAAGATCATCGTGTGACTTTCCTGAGCCAATAGAATAAAATAATAACACTATGGAGGCCATTTTAGATTGAATGAATGAGCAGCTAACAGGGAACAGCATTACAATGAGCGTTTCAACTAAATTGCATACAACTTGGCAAAAATCTTGTATTAAAAGTTATTTGAAGTGGTTTTCTGCTTCATTGATAAGTTAGGAAGGCCTGTACGTGTTTTTTTTTTACTGATCTTTGTAGGCAGTGTTGATTTTCTTTGGTGATTTGTGGGGTTTAGACCCACTGTTAGATTCTGATTGCATCATGGCCTGGAAAAGTGTGACAAAGTTTGGCAATACATTTAAGTTTCTCTATATGTCTTTTATTAATACATTGGTTTTGGAAAACCCATGAAAATTGGTTGTTGAGAGTCACAATTGTCCAAGGGAAACAAATGTATAGGGATTTATTGGAAGGTTGCATTATATAATATCCATACTGAAATTTAGTGAATAAATCTGCTGTCTAGTTGTTTTGTTAAGTTTGTTACTGTCATACAAATCTTTTTTGGGGGCTGAACATAGTGGCTAATGTTTCTTGTTTGCTATTACATTATCTGTATTTCAGTCTGGCACCATCTTACAAGTTACCAGTTAGTGTGTTAAGCAGATTTAGTGTTCTTTAGTGGTGGTTTAGTTTGTGACAATTAGTTGGTGATCTGATAATACTGTGAATATCTGGCTACATATGTGTGCATTTTCCCTGTTGTGGGATCTGACCTAGAATGATATTATGTGTTATCTAGGTTAACTAGGTAGTCAATTTGCACATTCAATACAGAGGCACAAATTTATATATTTAACTTAACAAATACAATTACAGTAATTCTGACTGGTAATGATTTACTGTTAAATTCAACTATAGTTATGAGACCAGTACAGTCTAATTAGTATAGTACTATTGGTTACTGTTGTACATAATCTCTCTCAAGTACTAAGAAATTGCTCCACTCACCACTCAAGCAGCTGGCTGAAAAAGAGAGGGAATTTAGTTTGAGAGAGCATTATGGCTAGTGAGTTAGACCAATCAAAATTTGTGTTGTTGGCAAGTCCTGAAGTGTGCCAATCAGATGAAAGTATTCTGCCCGAAAACAAAAAATATTTAATAAACATTGTGCCAATAGAAAGATGGCTTATATACATAGCTAGATCTTCTAGGCTGAATTAGCCAATCTGTGAACAGCTTATAATTTGTGATTGTTTTGTCTGCATTTATCTGGATGATGCAATAGAATAGTGGTCATTGTGCTGGTTAGACTTGGTAGTACTTGGTAGTCAGACAGACACAATTGTGATATTTCTACATCTGAGTCATTAAGATTTGTCACACAGAAAAATCCACAGTGACTGTATGGATAGTGGGATCCAGTTTGGATAGTGGGATCCAGTTTGGTGAGAAGGGCAGCAGTGTTCCGTAGACGTTGACATTTTGGGAATGACTTACACCTACCTGGATGCTCAGTGTCTTGGTTTGGGAAGGGTGGTATGAGGTGGGAGCAGCTCATGACTACCATGTACCAGTAGTTGGAGACACACCCAGAACCAGACATACTCCTTATCCATCTTGAAGGCAATGATTTGGGTAACAAAAAGGCAACTGACTTAATAGAAGCTGCACAGTCTGACTTGCAGCATCTTATCAGTATGTTACCATTGTGTAAAATCCTGTATTCAGATATTACACAGCGCATGGTCTGGAAAGGTGAGGATTACTGTTCTGCACCTGAAAGATCATGCAGGAAGGTGATCATACAACTATCTGGATTCCTCCATGCTATGGGAATGCACACTATTCATCAGCCCAAAATTACTTATGACAAACATTGGCTCTATCTAAAAGATGGTGTGCATCTCTCTGTCTGGGACCTTCGAAATGGTAACCTTACAGTTCTGTGATTGTGTACCTGTAGTACTGTACTTCTTAAGTACATCTCATAGTCTGTGGAAAAAAATTGCTCTTTTTAGAGCCAGTTAATAAGGTCAAAAAATAGAACATTTTTCATCATACATAGTATTGTATGTGTGTTGTACAGTCAGTTTGTGTGGGACATAGGCTCTGTTATATTTGTATCATGCAGGTCTTACAGTAAATGTTATTGCTTTATTTAAAAGGTTTTTTCTTGTTGGGATGTTATGTATGGGTTTTTTTGGGGGGTATGTTATATATTACTAGGGTGTTATTGTTTAGATCTGTTTTTGAGTGACATTTCAGCATCTGATGTGGTGTATGCGTGCTTTTACTATTCCTCATTTTTCGGATATCAGTTTGTTGGTATGATTGTGGAATGAACAGATATGGTATTGATGTGTGAGGGTATATGAGATTAATAGCTATCATGATTAGGCACTATATGCTGTCCTGTTACAGATCTATTTGTTGGGTAACTATGCAACTATTAATTTTTGGAAAGAATTTTAGTGTTCTATACAGTTGTGTTATATGTTTTCTGTTTTCTGTTTCAACAGATACATAGCAAACTTCAATTAAAGTTTTCACGTCACTTAACAGTAAGTATAACTTTTTTTTTGACTTGCTGGAGAAGCTAACCATTGAACATGGTACATTGGTAGTGTGCAACGTGCAATGTCAGTGTAACAGTGTAAGTGTTAGTAGAGTAGAAGTGGGAATCAGTACAGGAGTCAGTAGTATAGTATGGGCTTCATGTACATTGGCTCACACTGTGAAGGTATGGGTGAACATCCATAATGTGTGGTCTTCGATGATGGGCATCTGGTTGGGTTGTCAGTGTGGTACTGCTAGCTGGTCTTCAGTTGGTGGGGGGGCAGCAGTGGAATGTTAGGTATAAGTATGTGGGTGAAGAGATTGCTACTGCTGGAATACTAGGGACAGAATGTATTTACAAAGTCTGGAGAAACAGAGCATGTATGACTATGCCATGCAGTATGGTTGGGGTGAGGAGCATGTCCACTGTACCACTATGGATGTTATATTAGTAAAGCAGTTACCAATTATCTGTGTGTGTGTGGGTGGGGGGGGGAGATGCCCAGGGCATGTTACTGCTGGTTGTGTGGAAATGCACAGTCACAATCTGTTATTTTGGTCTGAGTTATATCATGTCTGTACTGTGTGTTGACAAGCTCAGTACTTTACTTTAACAGATATCTTCACAGTGCCCCACTCTGCGTTGTGTGGTGTAAGTTTGTTTTTGCATCCATATGAACCACAGATGCTGAGTTCAATATTGGGATGTGGGAGATATGCTTGAAGACAGTCTCTGTTCTTGTGATGTTTACATTAGTGCTGTGTTATGGCTCATGGTCATTTGTGTAGTAGTAGTAGTATATTCCATGTTAAATATTACATCAGGGCATGTCAGTGGGTTGTGCATGGTACAGTAGAGTTGTATCATGCAGAATCTCTTTTAATGTTTGTGGCACCCTGTTAAAATGCAATGCAGGTGTTTGGAACTGCTGTATGTTAGTACATAGTTAGTGTGTGAACAACAGAAATCAGATTACTTAAAAGCAGATGCAACAAGACCTTTGAGTAAATCTGTTAATATTTTATAACTGTTCTGCCTAGATCAATCTGGGGTAGAGGTCATGAATTTCTTTGACTAATACAGTTACTATGTATTCACAATTAATAATTATTACACATTTATGCTTTTCCTTTATCAGAAATACTAAGAGGTGTAAGATAGAGCAGTTTTAATTGCATGTTCATTATGTTTTCTGATATTACTTGTTCTCTCTTTTTATTACAGATAAACAATGCTGAAGTTCTGGATTGATAGGGAGGTGTTGGCGCTTGTTCAGGCTGTAAGGCAGCATGCCAATCCATGTATTGTCATGCGTGCGACTAACCTCAGCCTGACACATACATGGGGCAAGGTTGGTATTTTATTTTATGTTCAAATTTATACTTCTTCACAGTGATATATTTGATTAATTGGAGGTGGAAATGTATGTACATTGCTGCAAAACACTTCCCCTCTCCCCCGTCAACTTACCCCAAATGAAAAATTATTGGGACAGCAACATGCTAAGTATTTGTAGTGGTCCAGTGGAAGTGCCCTGCACCCTGACTGTGGCTATTGTCAATATTAAAGTATGTCTGGTGCTCCACTGTAGTGCATGCAGCGTCATTGCAGCTTTTGTATAAGCATGATATTCCTGGTGGTATAGTGCTGGTTCTGTTTTCATGTGCTGAGTCAGATGTGACATCCCAGTTGTGTCTCCCTCTCCTATCATCACTGGTGGGTGGGAAGTAGACATGAATGAGATGCCTATCCACCAAATAACTCACACTGCACAGAATGCTTGTATGGCCATTACTGCACAGTGTGAAGAAATGGATATGGAGGGGAAAGTGCAGTATTCAGTGATGATATGTGAATCAATGTGTTCACATACTGGAACTGTGTAATACAGTGCAGTCTGCAGACCTATTGTGCCATGGTGAGGAACAATGGGGCTACAGTGATATTGTACATTGTCAGTGAGGGGGTGCCAGTTGGCTTGTAGTTGTGGAATTGCTGCCTGCTGTTGACTAGGAAGGAGAGAAATACGGTACTGGGTCTCAGTGGGTATCTGTGAAGGGGGGTATCCCTGGAGCTTCAGAGATGTTATGATTTAAGAAAGCATGCAATGGGGCAGCAAGTGTTCTAGCTGAGCAGTACAAATATCTCTATATTTACAATGGCTGTGATTGGGCTGGGACAGTGGTGTACTCCATGACTACGGTTACTTAAATCTTTACAATCTCTGTCTCAAGGTACGGGCCAGATACAGTGGAGTTCCATACATTTTTATTTTATTACAAAACCCATACAGTGGGCCACGAGATAGCATATGTGTATTACAGGACTCGTGATTTATTTTTGAGGTGCTTTGGTACTGGCAGGCAGTGGCTGTCTGTGACTGACAGATGCAGTGTGGCATAGTGTGGGCCAGAAGTCAGGTGGGTTTCAGTAAAGATGCATGTAAATGGGCGATTATTAGATATTATGAAATGAGTACAAAAAATGCTGAATTCTGATTGACCAAGAGCTGCTTTCAGCTGAGTTGTTATCCCAGCAGAATGGCCCAGCTGAATTTATTATGTTTAAAAATGGATTATATTTTCTAAAAATGACCCATTTCATAATCACAATAAGGCACTCCAGGGTGTGTGTCATGGTGAGCTAATGGCCCTTGTCAGGTGGTGGCAGACCTCGGCTAAGCCTTGTGCTTCATCCTACCCTAAGGTGGGACGTTAACCCACCATAACACACTGGTTATGATGCCTTATTGTTTAAGTAATGATTCTGTTTGGGTCTTGCATTGATTTTTGAGTCATTTACATCTTCATCTTTGGATATGTTTTCTGGTTACTAAATGTGCAAGCGGGTATTGCATGTGCTTGGTCTTTGTTCTTTTGCACAATGTCTCCACATCCTGCATATGTGTAGCATTTTTGTCGTTCAGGAAACACTGTCATATATTATTGTCTTCATCTTATTTTTATAATGTAAAAGTTTTTGAATTAGTGGTGATGTCATAGTGTTTGTTAAATTGTTTTCGTATTAAAAACAACATTCACAATAGTTTTCTTTTCCTTTTTTTGTTTAGGTTAATCGTGCCTTGGGGAGACAGGATGTGCAGAGATCTCCAGATGAGAGTTGGAGGAAATGGAAGATCACCCACCAGACCTTTTTTAAATCTAAGGCAGCGGTGGGTGATATGTATCGGAGTGTCCGGGAGTGGCACCATATAGCGTACACCATGTGGGAGGATGTAGGGAAACTGGAGTTTGGAGACCGTAATCATACCTGCGAGTATATATTTCTAGTTGGTCTTATGTAACTGTGTAGGGTGTTGTACTTTATACAATGTGGTAAATTGAATCAGGTAAATGTCACAAACTGATTGGTTGGCTGTTGGTTTTCTCAATGTTGTAAATCCTCCAATTTACCCACTGGAAAAACTACCAGCCAACTTTATCTTGTGCCAATCAATGTATCTGTAGGATGCTTCCACTTCAAATGAACCCGCTACTATTTTTCCTGTCGCTGCTTCGGTAAGACACTGCAGTAAATTGTAAAAAAATTACAACCTCTTTTGAAGTGTACAGACCTGACTGACTTTAAAAATATTTAAAAACATTTAAGTAACAGCACTTGCCATTGTGTTATATAGATTTATTTCTCCAGAGGGTGGGTATACTAGAAGACTTAACATGACTGGTGTGGTTTGATCACTTGGCTTTGCCTTGTATCCATACCACACCAGTCATTGTGAATTCTCCTGTGTACCCACACCCTGCATGGATAGATTGTTTAATTGTATGACAGCTCTTAAAGTACTCATATATAATGGAACATTTTATGACAAGTGCAGTTTAGTAATCACAAAGTGAACAGTATTATTTTAGTTATTCTGTATTTTAAGTAATCGGTAACAGCAAACATTTTTTGGTTCCTTGAAAGCACATAATGACTTTTGTGTGCTGCTATGTTAAGATATATAGTTCATGAGACATTACATATATGGAGAAGTAGGTGTTCTAAGTATGTTATGAAAAAACATGCATACATATGTAAGTTTATTTAGCATATCTATTACAGTACTAAGATAACACAGACTGCAAAATGTATAGTATCTTTCTTATTCTGTTCATGCTGAGATAGGAAGCTGAGCATGGTAGTAAGTATTAATATGCCAGTTTGGGTGTATTTTCAGAAAATCTCATATGGCATATAATCTGTTATAAAATAGGATAGATTAAGATGATCATGTAAGGTATGTGGAATCATATTGTTAATGGTACTATGTAATGAAGGCTGTAAACACAAAGCAAGATAGTGCAAATACTTAGTTTTCAAAGTGCAGTACATTAGTTTCTTGGGCAACTGATTGTATTACAGGTGTGGCTTTCTATAGTTGAAAGCTGCTACTAGAGCCATATACTGTATCATAGGTTTAGCGTCTGAATGTGATAATTAGTAGGCATACAATTTGATACTGATGATATCAGTAAGAAGTGTTAGTAAGTAATAAAGGACATTACAGTGTTAGAACAATGTAGCAACATTGATGTAAATTCAGCACTGTCTCAAAAGTATGTTCTTTTTTTTCTCACTAGCCACAATACCAACAGAACCTGCACCCCCCCATCCTGTACAGCTGCAACCACTCCCGGAAGGTGTGGGATGAGGGGCTGCAGTTAAGCAGCTGCTGGTGCTCGACTCTGCCGGTGAATTTGAATTAAGTACTGAGGACTGTCTTTTTTTTTGTGTGTGTAATCTTTTTTTTACCTCCTCTCTGACTCCGGTGTCCACCTCTCTTTTTGGCCACCTAGTGCTTCCATGCATCAACTGTCATCTTCTGCAGCTCCTGCCACACACATATCACAGCTGACCTTCAATAGTCCCTAATGTATCCCATTGCCAGCAGGGTCCCCCTCCTCCAAGGGGGAAAGCACCGGGTGGCAGGGAAACCCTGGCACACTATTTTTCACAGTCCAGATGTGCTGCTGTGGTGGAGGATGATCTTGGAGGTTACGGGGAACATGTAGCATGGAGGCCGTCATCCAGTGGCACGAAGCTGTTTTTCTGGCTTTCTGGTTGTCCCTCTTGCACTGCTACGTGTAGATGCCCTGGTCTCCACCGGGGCCACTACTTGAGCAAGGCTTCACAACCACCTTCCCAGGAGAGGAGAGCAGTCCTTTGGACGATCAATCCTCTTCTTCCCCAGCCAGCCCCGATGACCTGACTCCATTCCCGAACCCTGGTAACTGGTGTAGTTCGAGGTGTGGCATCCAGCACCTCAGCCATCTAAAGGCACTGGGCACTGTAATGACTGTCTTTTAACTCAGTGTGTAGAATGTGTTTCATATGTAAGAGAATTCTGTGTCTAAGTGAGTAGTGATAGTCTACAGGGTGTATGTTGTATTGGGGTGATACAATGCCTCTTATTGTTGGGTACAATGCCATAGGGCAAGTTCATTCAAAACTTTATGCATGATGGTATGCCACCACAATACACACCCAGAATGGCATAATTGGCACAATAGAATGGGTTCCTGTAATAGAGAAGAAAAAGAAACACATACATGTGATATCTCCCTCTTTACGCAGGAGACTCCTGTTTTTTTTTACTGAACTCCCTCCCTCCCTCCTGGGAAACAAAATCTCCTGCTTAAGTAAAATTCTGTCCAAAATATCCATGTTTTTTGGGCAGATAAAGACACATAAAAATTAAATCAGTGATGAACAATGTATCTGATAACTTTATATAACTAGTTGTTTATTCTTTTTAATGCTTATTCTTGACAAAATTAAATACATTAAATTTTTGTAATGACTTTTTTCTTATTTTTTTGACGCCATTTAAGGACAAACTCATGACGTTACGGCATCTCCCTACTAACAGGCCAATCTTCCTCCTAATTTGACCCAAATCTCCCTCTTAAGCAAGTTGGCAGGCCAATCTCCCTCCTAATTTGACCCAAATCTCCCTCTTAAACAAGTTGGACATATCACATGTATGGAAACATTTTTAAAAATTTTCTTAGTTACTGTAGGAAACATTTTAGTTTTTTAACAGAAGAAGGAAAAAAACGGTGATCATTGTCATTCTTGTAAGAATGGTCTACAGGTTTAGACTGAGGCTGTGACTAGATCTGTGATGTAGTGGTGGGATAACATAAGCCGTCCAGTCGTCAACTGACCAATCAGAGACCTGGATTCTTTTTTTGCCATTTTATTATTCGGTTTCTATATAGTATCATCTTCTTGGGAAAATAGTCTTGAGATTGTGAACTTTCTAGCAAGAACAAGGTTTCATGGTACACTATTAAGACTGTTGTACATGGTCACACCTTTATACATGTTAGCTACTGAATGCATACATGAAAACGATTATTTAATGTTGGCAGTTCTATTATGACTCATTTGAACATGCTGTTACATATGTATTCATATCTTTTGTCTTGTAAAGAGAATCAGTGAGACTCATTTTCTAATGTACTATGATGCAGTAACATATATTTTATAGGAAAGTGTTTGCTGAAGTATTGCTTATTTATGTTTCTGGTATTATAGTTAGTATGGAACTGTGAATGTATTTTTGAAAGTAAGAGACTGTGACAATCTCTATATTGCATTGAATATGATAGTATTTAGATGGTAAGAATTGAAGTGACTGTACTAATGTATAGAGTACATGTATATACCATAGCTAATTCAGTAAGACATAGTATTATACATGTCAACATAAAGGATATTGGGTAACTGGTAGTGGTGATAATATATATATATATGTATATACTGATTCTTATATTGTCAGAGGAGTAACTTGGTTTGTTTAAAGATGTTTTAACAGAGGATGAACCATCAACAGAGGGAGCTGCTGGAGGAGAAGACTCCACAGACGGTGTCTTGATACTGGAAATAGAGCCCTCTGTGGAGGTAACAGCTGAATCTCCAGCAGCAGGTAATCCATCTACAGCTGCAGGTTGTGCTCAGCCTCCAGCTGAGGAATGTAAGTACTTGTTATCATGTTTTACTTTTTATTTAAAAAGTAGTACATGTTGTGGGCTATACTGATTGCCAGTGATGAATTATATTATATATCTGTTTAACATATGCAGTTCTGTATTACTTTTCTTCAGGTAGAAGATAGTGAAAGTCATAGTTATGGTTACTTGAAGTTTATAATAGTATTCATTCTCTAATTAGTATGCAGAGTGTAGTATTTGAAGCATATGTGTTCTTACATGGCTACAATAACAAAACATGTAGGTAAAGGTTGTATATGATTGATTTTGAAGATGAGTGACATTATTTCAAGCTTTCGATTGAGTGACGTACTTTTGTACCTGTCTGTCTATTCTACAACAGATGTATGACTATTAACGTAACAGCACAGCCAGCATGATCAACAGAACATTTCTGTTGAGTGTGCTCTGTCATTGGCTAGAAGCAAGTTGTTCTATTGATAAAAACACAGCATTTCTTTTCTAGGTTACCAAGATCTGAGATTCAACACCAGTGCAGTGTACATAGTCTCTCAAAGTATTATTGAATGTATAATGTTGTGTCTCATTGTATGTTTCATTGAAATAGTATTGTAATACTCTGCAGATCTGATTCCTCAAGAGTTGATTGTACAGTGTTTGAGAAAACAGCAACTAGCTAGAGGTGGTGACATTATAGTATTGTATAACTTTTAGATATGTTGCATATAATGATTCAAAACTCTTATAAAGAATACCATCGATAGAGAGTAATTTAAAAAAATAAGGCATAACAGACAGTGTGTTATAGTGCAGTAACAGTTCACTTTAGGGTGCTGTGAAACACAAGGCATACACAAGGGCTTGTATTACTTGAGAATGGCAGTTAGTGCACCATAATACACTACCTGTATTGCCTTATTAAATGATGGAATGGGTCATTTGTTATTATTTCTATGTGTTGGTTAAATATGTTACTTTTATATACCTCTTTTCCTGAGATAAGACATCGGGTGAAAGATGGTGCTGCGAGCATAGTATGTACAGTTCTTATTGTCTGCATTTAAAACAACCAGATCTTTTCTTGTTAAACAGCTAGTGCAGAATGCAGCTGCCAGGTTGTTGACAGCCCAGTTGAAATACTGCCATGTAACCCCGGTAGTGTGTGAACTGCACTGGCTATCAATTCGTTGGAGGATGCTATTCATGGTGGTCTTCCTGACCTATAAGGCCCTACACAGATTGCGGCCTTGTTACCTGGTTGACCTTCTGACACCTGCTGCCTTGGTTCGACCACTCCGGTCCTCATCAAGAGGCCTCCTGATGATTTCTAGGACTAGATTAAAAGCTGTCAGTGATTGAGCTTTCAGTATTGCTGGGTCTATCCTATGGAATTCGTTCCCGTCCTTGGTGAGGGAGGTCCCATCAGTAGATGTCTTTAAGACCTGTCTGAAGGTCTATTTGTTTAATGAGGCTTTTTCAGACACTGTTTGATATTAGGGTTATCATCCCTTTGCTAAAGTTTGAGGTTTTATATAGTTATGGGAGTAGTATAAGGATATAGGTTTGTTTGTTTTTATTGAGTGTGTTTTTTGTACAATGCTCAGAGCCTGTGGGATTGGGTGCCAGAAAAATAAAATTTGGCTTGCCTTGCCTACATGTCACATAGTACTGTTTGAAAATGTCAGGGTAATTCTGTGACCAACAAAGATTGAAAACAGTGTTAATAAGTCAATACAGCTTTTCATGCTGTGATAGATGTAAATACATGTCAAGAATTAACAAAATTACTAATAGATGCATTTGTGCAGCTGATTGTTAGAAGAGTACATTAGAGTTTAGTGTATTGAAATTTTTTTGTGTGTTTCTTTTTTTCTGCACAGGGCAATTAGCCATTCTAAATAAAATGAGTGACACCCTCAGCCAGCTGCTGGAGGCTGTGCAGAGTGGTAATAGGGCTGCTGCTAAACATGCCCGTGACACTGCAGCAAAGCTAAATAATTTAGTAGGTCAGACTGGTGAGATTATTTCTCAAGGGGGGCAAATAATAGGTTTGCTACAGCGTTATGGGCATGTTGGGCATGTGGCCTTAGTTGCCACTCATGGGCTCAAGCAGAGCAACAGAGGCCTCACCAAAGTGATACATTCATTTCGGGAGTTGGAAGAGACCTCTGTAGCTTCGCTTGAGTCCTTGCCCGGTCTCATGGTGAGGCTGGCTGAAAACCAGCTGGAGGCCACAGAAGCAATCCACCAGTTTCTGCACCACAACCTGTGGCATCTTGAGGATGACCAGCCCTCTGAAGACTCCCAGCAGCAGCCCCTTGAAGGTGCCCCTCCTACAATGGAAGAAACAACACCAGCAGAAAAGGGGCACCTACCTGCACCTGCTCCAGAGCAGCCTTCCACTTCCTCCCCACCATCATCTCCCCAAGTCCCTACAGCCTGAATGGTCATCAGCTCCCTATCATTCCTGGCCATTATTTTTAAATAAATGCTATAGTTGTTTTAGTTATTTATATTTATTTATCCCACCCCAACAGTTATACAGTGAAGACGTTTTATTTAATATTTATTTATAACCAGTTTTCCTACATGTGAAGTTAGCATGTATTTGTTTTAATATTTTATTTTTTAATAATAGTTGTAAATAAGAGTTTTATTTTTGGTTAAGAAAACATTTAAATAAACTTTATACTTTTTTAACAGTTTGTCTCATTATTATAGCTAGCTATAGTATAGACTTATTGCTTAGACAGGGTTCAGGGAATAGGTGATGTCACAATATAATACATGTTAGTGTCATACCAAGTAATTACTTGGTATTAAATTGTTATAGTGTACTGACCATGTTACGTATTTCTGAAATTTCTGTAATTTTTAAAGCTATATGTTTTGCTTTCTATATTATCATACTACGAACAGCAGAGAAGAACACAGCAGATATTTCACAGGATGTTCTGAAATATGTAGCAATGTATGGGCACAATTACATTATGTAGTAGCTGATGTGGACGGACATTCTGTCAAGTTTTTTAAGGTATTATTTGCAAAAAAATTTTATATGAATGTTTATTCTGTTTTAAAGGTGTTGTCAGTCAGATTCTATTTTGGGGTGTTTCTCAAAAAGTGAGGAAATTAATTGCAAAAAACTGTGTTAATGCAAGAGTTAGAGTTTTCCTGCAGCGACAAAAAACAGAAAATTTGGCGTTAGGGTTTTCAACCCTAACTCCGGCTTCCCCCTTCCCCCAACACCACAATGCCCCCCACCCCCATCCCCCTGCCACACATACACACAGGGACAAACATAGACACACACACACACACACACAAAACACACAACTATGTGGCAGTATAAGGAAATACAACCAATCACAGACAGACAGACCCCATAATGCAAAGACATACAGACAGTATAGGGTGTTCAGAGGAAGGCAACCTAAAATGCTGCAGGATCTCTACTGGAAAACATAGAAGGAGGCACTAAAAGAAGAAAACATATATGCCATTGATGAAAGAATGGAGAGGGGGACATGATAGAAGCTTTTAGGTGTATCAAGGGAATTTACAAAGCACAAGACAATAGTATCTTTCAGAAAAAGAGATGTGCAACAACAAAAGACACAATTTGAGACAGAGGCATGACTGCTCACCAGAAATGTCAACAAGTACTGTTTCACAGACATGGTTATGAACGTATCTTACAGCATTCCTGAACAAGTTAAGACAAGAATAGTGTGGGAATTTAAGAATGCTTTAGACAGACATAAGGCAATTGTACTGGATGGTAGCAGGAAGAAAACTGTTGCTTAAATAAAATCTGCAGGTTATTCATAAAGTAGACAAATGAGAAATTTACCTTGTCAACTAGTGCTTGTGTGCTGTCAAATTCTATGTTTTGTATGTATATTTCTATGACACATGTGCAGTTCTGTTATCACTGCACTGCCAGTTACATCTCACTCCAGTGCAGAAAGAGGCCTGCATATTGTTGTCAGCACTGTTGGCAATCCTAAATGCTGTTCAGACCCATATTTAAGCAATAAGGCATGACAGCATGTGTGTTATAATGGCATAACGGCCCACCTCAGGTGGCTTGAAGCACGAGACATAGCCGAGTGCTTCCACCACCTAAGAAGGTATGTTAGCCCACCATAACAGACCCCCTGGAGTGTCTTATTGTGATTATGAAATGGATGAGTTTTAGTAAATTTCACACCTTTTTTAAAAATTTTACTTTTAGGTGCGCTGTTGTGGTGGAATAATGGCCCAGCTGAAAGCTGCACTTGGCAATCAGGAGCCACCATTCTTTCTACCCATTTCATAATGTCTCTTAGCAGAACTCGCTTAACATTGTTCTGTGAGTAATCCTTCTTACAAGATGTGGCCAGTATCAACTGGATGGTGATATATGCCTGGTTATCAGAAGCCAGTTAGGTATATGGCATACACATTAGAGTCATGAGCTGTAAATGAACTCAGTACATATAGCAGCGCAGACGTGCCTTTAATTGTCACAACCTACAGCTGCATACTGTGTGACTATGAGAAAGGTACTCAACTGACTAGTCCCCCATATGATGCCTGAAAAGAGGCAGTTGTACCTAATTGGGCTCTGCCAGTTACCAAAGGTAAAAATAATTATATATATATATATATATGTTTACTGTTAATGGGGATTCATTAAAACAGAATAAAGAAACAGAGAAGGAGCAAGACAGAGAACTGTAACAGTTAAAGCAGAAGGAAGCAGGTAAGGCAGTCAGAATAGCAAAGGCCCAAGTTGAGGAAAGGATAGCCAATTTGGTTAAGAAGGAGGATAAAACCTTTTATAGGTACATTAGGGAGCAAAGAAAGACTAAGGCAGGGATACTTAGGCTGAACAAAGAGGAAGGTGGTTGGGCAGAGAGTGACAGTGAAAAAGCAGGGATATTGAATGGATACTTCAGCTCAGTATTCACAATGGAAAAGGAGGGGGAAATACCTAATTTGGTCAATAGAAGCACTCTGGATAGGGGGGTTGATATTAGTCCTTTCACAGAAGAAATGGTTCTGAAATAACTCTTAAAACTGAAGGTGGATAAAGCAATGGGGCCTGATGAGATTCACCTCAGAATTTTAAAAGAACTAAGGGAAGAACTAGTAACACCACTGACTACCCTTTTTAAGAAATCATGGGAGGATGGGGTGGTACCTGAGGACTGGAGGATGGCAGATTTGATTCCCCTTCACAAACATGGGAGCAAGAGAGATGGAGAAAACTACAGGCCTGTCAGTTTGACCTCAGTGGTAGGGAAAATGATGAAATCACTTCTGAAGGAAAGAATTGTTCAGTACCTAGAGGCCAGTGGGGCACAGGACCCAAGGCTGCATGGATTCACAGTGGGAAGGTCATGTCAGACAAATCTAATTGATTTCTTTGACTGGGTAACCAAGGCAGTTGACCAGGGAGGGGCTGTGGACATGGCCTACCTAGACTTTAGCAAGGCATTTGACATAGTCCAGGACAAAAGATTAATAAACAAATTAGCCAGCCTGGGAGTGGGTCCTAGGGTGGTAGCCTGGGTAAAACACAGGTTGGACAGCAGGACACAGTGGGTAATAGTAAATGGAGTCCACAGTGAAGAAAGGAGGGTTACTAGTGGGGT
Organism: Neoceratodus forsteri; assembly: GCA_016271365.2. Taxonomy (NCBI): domain Eukaryota; kingdom Metazoa; phylum Chordata; order Ceratodontiformes; family Ceratodontidae; genus Neoceratodus; species Neoceratodus forsteri. The sequence goes on from CM057455.1 coordinate 1,384,505,237, forward strand.
ACCGCAGGGTTCAGTACTGGGGCCGGTCTTTTTTAATGTCTTTATAAGTGACATTGCAGAGGGACTGGAGGGGAAGGTATGTCTCTTTGCAGATGGCACAAAGATCTGCAACAGGATTGATATGCAAGATAGGGTGTAAAGGATGAAAAGGGACTTGGCAAGGTTGGAGCAATGGTCAAATGTATGGCAGCTTAGATTTAATGCAAAGAAGTGCAAAGTAATGCACCTGGGAAACAAATACCCAGGGGAAGAGTACACAATGGGGGGTGAGACACTAACAACAAAAATGGAAAGGGACCTGGGGGTAGTCATATCAGATGACCTAAAGGTGGGCCAGCAATGTGAGAAGGCAGTACGGAGGGCTGGGGGGATACTGGGATGCATAGAGAGAGGCATCACCAGTAAAAAACAGGAAGTTGTTGGCCCTCTGTACAGACAGTTGGTAAGACCATATTTGGAGTACTGTGTACAGTTCTGGAGACCCCATCTCTGCAAAGACATAGGCAGGGTGGAGGCTGTCCAGAGAAGGGCAACCAAAATGATGCAGGGTCTGCATCAGAAGACATATGAAGAAAGACTAAAGGAATTAAAGATGTATAGCCTCGAGGAAAGAAGGGAGGGGGGGACATGATAGAAACTTTCAAATACCTCAAGGTAATCAACAAAATCCAAGTGGGTAGCATCTTTCAGAAAAAGAGATGTGCAAAAACAAGGGGGCACAATTTGAAGATAGAGGGGGGACAGCTTAGAAGTAATGTGAGGAAGTATTTCTTCACAGAGAGGGTTGTGGATACATGGAACAGCCTTCCTGAGGAGGTCATAGAGTCAAAAACAGTGGGGGAATTCAAGAATGTACTGGACAGACATAAGGCAATTCTAGTGGGGGGTAGGAGGAAGTAGGCTGTTGGTTAACTAGGATCTGCAGCTTATCCATTAGGCAGGGAAATGGGCAGACTAGGTGGGCCAAGCGGTCCTTATCTGCCATCAAATTCTATGTTTCTATGTAAAACATCTCTTGTGGAAGAAATTGCATGTTATTTTTGTTGCATTATGGGGTCTGTCTGTGATTGGTTGTATTTCCTTGTACTGCCCCTATAGTTGTGTTTTGTGTGAATGTGTGTGTGTGTCTATGTTTGTGCCTGTGTGTATGTGTGGCAGGGGGATGGGGTGGGGGGCGTTGTGGTGTTGGGGGGGAGCCAGAGTTAAGTTTGAAAACCCTAACGCCAAATGTCCTGGCTTTTGTCGCTGCAGGAAAACCCTAACTCTTGCATTAATGCAGTTTTTTAGCAATATATATATATATATCTATATATATATAGATATATATATAGATATTATAGTAGTGCAGTTGCACCACTATAGTTAGGGTTCAGTGGTCACTTCTATGTTAAACTCAAAATTTTGCGCGTTAATAACTTTGGACCCATTCAACGTATTTGCCTGAAATTTGGTATACGTGGGGGGTGTGGTAGATCTCTTGATTTGCCAAATTGGGTTTTGGTCGGACTTACAGTCTTTGTGAATGAAAATGCTGAAAAATGCAAAATTACCCATTTTTGGAGGCAGCTCCTTGGATCTTGGATGTGGCCCTGCATGGCCGGTGTGTGGCGTGCCACTCTGCGAGATGATTAGTTTGAAAGGGCTTTGTTGGCCGAACATGCCACTTTTCATTTGGTGAAAAAATATTAAGGCATTCAAACGTTATGCCACTTTTACGTTCCTATTATAAGTCAATGGGAAAATTTATATGTATGTTTTGCAAACAAAGAATGGGGTTCTGGCCATCTTGACCCACCTGGCGATCAAAGAATTTGCAGCCTCACGGTTCAAGAATCTTTGTCCCCAAGAATTTAAAACATTCTTTGAACACCATCTTGTTTTAATTTTCCTATCAGAAAAACACAAATATCTCGGCTGAGGGGTCACTTCTGAAGTAAAACTTGGATGGGTTTTACTCAGGGGACTCCAATCTATCGAGCCATGCCTTTGGTTTGATCCAAATTCATCAAAAAATAGAGTTCTGAGCTTTTAAAATTTAGTCTGTGGCTCGCTAATGATCTTTGATTGCAAGCCTGCAAATTCTTTGATCGCAAGATTCTTTGATTGTGATCGTGCATCAGGAATGAGATGGCCAGATTTAAAAATGTATTTTCTCAGCACAGGGGTGCCCTAGAAAGTTAAATGAGGGTGGGTTTTGCTTAGGAAGCTTCGTTCTGCCTCATCTGAATAAAACAAATCATGTTTTGAATATCCCTGGTAGTCTAGCACCCCTCACCCGATCATGATAATGTAGATAACAATCTGTAATTCCCTGGTAGTCTAGTGGCCCCCTGCTGTGTATTTTATAAATGTTGCTTTTCTATATCCCTGGTAGTCTAGTGGCCCCCCCGACCTGTATAAAATTATTATAGTTGTTCATATCCCTGGTAGTCTAGCGGCCACCCCATCATAATAAAATACATAAGGATCTGCAATTTCATAGTAGTCTAGTGGCCCCCACCCCCAGCCTTTCCAACCCACCCAGCACCCCCCACCCTTCTCCAGCCAGTGACTGGCACAGCCCACCTCTCACCTCCACGGCCAGCTGCCAACTGTGTGTATTAGCAGTGCTAATGGAAAGAGGCACTCAGAAATTATTCACTGCATCACCTCAGCTTGTTTACATGTGGGATGTGGTGAGAGCTAGGGCCAATGACCCCAATGCACACCTTGATGCCTGTTGGGGGCAGGCTGCAGGTGGGGTGCAAGGGGTGGGAACCCTAAAATCGAATTTCCTCACTTTCTTTACTGTAGAAGAACCCTAACTGACGCATTAACGAAGTTTTTTGCATATATATATATATATATATATATATTATAGTGGTGCGGTCATGCCACTATATTTAATGTTATGATGGCACTTCTATGTTAAAGTCAAAATCTGGGCATTAATAACTTTGGACGGATTTGCATGAAATTTGGTATGCGCAGTGGGGCATGGTAGATCTCTTGATCTGCCAAATTTCCTTTTGGTCAGACTTATAGTCTTTGCACACAAAAACACTGAAAAATGCAAAGTTATCCAGTTTTGAAGACATTTTTTGGGATATTGTCCGTGGCACTGTGCAGCTGTTATGTGGCGTGCCACTCTGTGACATGGCTCATTTAAAAGATATTCGCTGGCTGAACATGCTGCTTTTCATTTGGTGAAAAAATATTAATCTGTTCAAAAGTTATTGCAATTTGAAATTCCCATTATATCCTATGGGAAAATTTGTATGTATTTTTTGAATGTTAATGAGAAAGACCAGATGGCCCTAGGAAAGGCCAGATAGCCCAAATTGGAATGATCATATCTCAATCACAGTTTGGTCTTTTTACTTGAAATTTGTAGGGCGTTGTGGGGATGTCATAGAGATGTGAACTATACTGTTTAGGTATTGGGGAAATAATTTGTTGCAGAGATATTCAATAATGTAATTGACATTTTTCCCATAGGATTACATTGCTGCCTGTGTTATGACTTTCAGCGCCGTTATCTTGGAAACAAAGAGAGATACAGACTTTTTACTATAGATGGCATAGATCACCATCGGGTGATCTAACCATTAGAAAAAGATTTGAAATCATAGAGTAAGCCTGCAGTGGAATTTTGTTCGTACGTTGCACGGTTCATGAGATCTTTTGAAATTACTGTCACAAGGGTTGAAAGAGTGCCTGTCCAGTGCTTTTTGGTGCCCATAGCTCGGAAATGATGTGAGATATTGGGTACAGTCTTTGCAATGATGTGTGTAGTACCCGCTGTCATGATTACAATGCTGCTAGAATTTTTTTTCTAGCCCTTGCGGTTCCCAAGATATGCGCAAATTACAGTTACAAGGGTTTGGTGCCCTATAGTGCTGCTGCATGGTTCCGTAGCTTTGTGTAAGTGAGAGTGTGGGCCCAGATGCATATTGTTATGCAAAAATTGGCAACTTGGTGGAAGCTGGGCTCCGCACTCCCACCAACACATGTTTTTTACTACTTATATTACACTTTTCCAAAAAGTAAGAACATTCTATGCAAAAAACTGCATTATTGCTTCATTTAGGCTTAAAGCAAAAAAAGTCACTAAATGAGACATTAGGGTTGAACCGCTAACCCCCCTCACACACGCCACCCCGATCCTCCTCAGTCTGAAGATGCTGGGGTGTGTCATTGGGGTTGTGATGCCTAAATCTCACCCCATTCTCCTTAACCGTATCATGTCAACATGCTCAGACATGGAATATGTTATAAGGGTGACGTTGTGCCCCTATATTTAGGGTTATGAAGCCACTTCTATGTTAAACTCAAAACTTGCACGTTAATAACTTTGTACCCATTCAACAGATTTGCATGAAATTTGGTATGTGCAGTGGGGCATGGTAGATCTCTTGATCTGCCAAATTCCATTTTGGTCGGACTTATAGTTGTTGCACACCAAAATGCTGAATAATGCACTTTTCGACAGTTATGTGGGCAGTTTTTCGGATATTGTCCATTGTGCTGCATGGCCATCATGAGGCATGCTGCTCTGTGACTTGGTTCATCTGAAAGAGCTTGGGTCAAGGAACATCCCACTTTTCCTTTGATGAATAAATATTAATCCATTCAAAAGTTATTAAACTTTTAAGTTCCCATTATAAGTCAATGGGAACATTTATATGGTTATTTTGGGAAAGAAGAATGGGGTTTTGGCCATCTAGTCCTGCCTCATGATCAAAGAATTTGTAGGCTTGCGATTTAGGAATCTTTGATAGTGAGGAATTCTTTGATCTCGTTGGCCTCTCTCTTGTTTTCAGTTTGCAGTCAGCAAAATTCAAATATCTTGGCCCGGGGGTACTTCTGAGGAGAAACTATTGTGGGTTTTGCTCAGGGGTCTTCCCTCTATTGAGCCATGTATGTGGTTTCTTTCAAAATGATCAGAAAATTGAGTTTTTAACTTTTTTATTCTTTGATCTCGGCTCGCTAATGGAGTTTGCCCTTTAAGGGGCAGACCACATTGTCCTGGTGCACCCCTTCCCTCCCTTTACGGAATGGTTGTGCTCAGAGGGGGAGGGAAAAGGAAGGGGAGGAGCCAGGGATAGGAACAATAGGCAGGTAGCAGGAAGGGGAGGGAGAAGGGAGGTACATAAGGATCAGCACAAGGGGGTCTCAGCCACTTTTGCTGGAGTTTTTTGATTACACCAGAACTGCAGCACATCAGATTGGCATTGATTTTGAGGTTTGGCTACAGGGAAAAAAGAAGGTAAGGACATGCAAATGGTTTTTAAAGCAAACAAAAGGGAGAAGGAGGTATACCACTGTTTTTAAGAAAATGAGAAGATGGACAGAGAATGAGAGTAGTTTGGTTGGTTTGTGATTGTTGGAAAAAGGCAAGCGATATGTTTTAAGATGTTTCCTGGAGAGGGAGAAGAACCAGGTGGGAAGACTGCAAGAGGTTGGATACCAGCAGGATCTGCTGGTTTGGGAGCATTGTTGTTTAGGTGAAGGATATAAAAAAAAAAAAGAAAAATAATGTCTGGGGGCTGGGCATATAGGACTGGCAGGTTTTTTATCTGGAGATACAGAGTACAAGGTGAAAGGAATCGTGTCTACAAAAAAAAATTGACGAGTTTGTGGGCTTTTTTCTAACCCAGCTTCTGTGATTTTTCTGTAAAGCTGAGGGACACCTGAAAGGAGGCGCACAAGTGTTTTGTGAGCTGAAGCCATGCGGCGTGATGTCACATGCTGCGTGGTGCAAGAGAGGATGGTGCCCCGCTACCTGGGCCAGGGGAATATAATTACCTTGCCAGTGGAGGTCATGGCCAGGGACAGTCATTTACGATGGCCTCTCAGGGTTGCTGGGGGTCTGGCTGGTGCTGGGAGAAAGAGGCATGCAAGGTGGGTAAATCGTAGCCACGCTGCTGGCGTCATCGCCAGGTGGTGGTGAGGGAGCAACCGCGCCCATTGCTGGAGGCACTGGGGCTGTGGGGGGACCTGCTCAGTTGTTTTTTCTTTGTGGGGCCTGGAGGTGCTGGTGGAGGGAGGGCGTGAAGTGGGTGGATCATAACCACGCCGGTGATGACACACACAGCGTGGTGAAAGAGAGGACGGCGCCTAGTCCCAGGACCTTAGGGACTGCCTCACAGGGTTAGAGAGCCTGGTGAGTGCCGAGGCGGGGCACACATGTTTTTGGACCGGATCCACGCTGTGTGACGCTACAAGCCATGTTGAAGGGGCACCCCATGGCCTGGGGCTATGGCATTTTTTACCTCGCAGTTGCTGTGGGGTCCTGTATGGGCAAGTGGGGTTGGCAGCCAGAGGTTTTGTTTTTTCCGGAGGAGTCAAGGACTGCCACTGCTGGGGAGCCTGCTCCAAGGGTTGGGAACGCAGGGACCGGGGGTGGTTTTGGTGTGTGATATGGAAAAATGGGGGGGTTTGGATGGCAGGGAGCTAAATAGGGGAGTTTTGAGGCCCATCTGAAGAATTAGGGATATCTGGGGAAGGCCCAGTCGGAGGGAGCATGAATGCGGGTGGGCGACCACATGGGGGCCAGGACAGGCCGCATGGGCGGGGGAGTGTTATACCTTGCCATTTCATGGCCGAGGCCAGTCATTTCAGTTCCTGGTACATCGGCAGGTTGCAGGAGGCTCAGTCGGGGGATGGTATAAGGGAATGCGGGACGACAACCACGTGGCGTGACGTCACATGCCAGGGGGGTGGGGGTACAAAGGACAAGAGGTAGGAAGGCTTCAGAGCAATAAGCGAGACTGGTACAACTGTGGGGGTGTGGGGGGTTTTCCACAGCATGGGGTTTGTCATTTCATTCTGAAAATACGGATAGTTAAATGACTTTGTTTCATTCCTATAGTTGTTTTCACAGATGAGCATGGCACCCAAGAGAAGCAGGCCATCGAAGGAGGACGCTTACAAGGCGATAATCGACTTGGCTGAGAAAGCAAACAAAATGTGGGAATTGGTGGAGGGGAAGGGGGAGGAGCTGGGGAGGTCCTGTGAGAAGAGAAAAGTGGGTGCTGGACAAGGTGGTAAAGGGAAAAAGCCAGCAAGGGGGTACACGGTCCCAAAAAAGTGACACCAGGGACACAGAGGCCGGCCAAGGCAAGTGACCCAGTACCCATGAGCCCTGTGGACCTGGTGACGCCAGTACCCACCCCAGCAGAAAGAAGAGCCTCCCCAGCGGATCAGGTGCACGCAGCCCAGAACAAGAAGTCCGGCCCGCTGGCCCTGTATCACCCTCCATCTCCACCTCAATTGGAAGAAGAAGCAAGGGACCTTTGGAGATTCCAGGCAACTCAGCTGGGAAAAGGTGGCAGGTAACACATCCAATGCAGTGGGCGATAGCATAAAAGAATATATAGGGCAGATTGTGGCAGCACTGGGGACAGGAGGGCTGGGGCAGATGGAAGCGGCTTTGGCAGAAATTAGGTCAGGTAAAGAGGCACCAGGGGACATGGGAAAAGAGCCGAGGGGGAGGGAGGGAAGGGGCGCAAGAGAGGTAGGCGCGACTCGGATGAGGATAGGCAAACATGTACCGCTAGCCACGAAAGAAAGGATATGGAGGGGAGAATATGTGAATATATTTGTGCTGGCAAGCTGGGAGGCAGTGTCAAGGTATGAGGAAGCTGAGAGTATAGCTAAAAGTGAGATGGCAGCTTCCATAGTCCTCTTAGGAAGAAAAGAGGACAACAAGCTTACTAAAGGGAAGACTTGGGATGGGTGGTTTCTAGGTTTTGCAATTTTTTTGGCCATCATGCTGGAGAAAAAGCCAGAGCTGGGCATCCCACTCATTACCTATTCATTAATAATGAGGGCAAAAGCAAAAGGTGGGGTAGGTTGGATATACTACGATGAATATTTTCGTCAAAGGATGGCATCATTTGGGGATGTGAGGTGGGACACCAAGCAAATAGACTTATGGACGGATTACGTGACAGATCAGTCCACACCAGAGGGCGGGTGGGGCAGAAGGGTTTTGACACCACAGAGAAGCTGCTGGACTTATAACAGGGCTATCTGCTCGTGGCCTCAGTGCTGTTTTTGACATACCTGCTCAAGATGTGGAGGGGGCACCCTGCTAGCAAGTGCAGAATGGTAGGGGTGCTGGGAGCACAAGGGCAAGGGGGACAAGGAGCAGGACAGCAGTTTTTTCGGGAGGACCCAGGATTTAAGGGGCAAACATGGAGCAGGGGAGGGAGGGGCCAGGGAAATGGGAGTAGAGGGGGTCAAAGTCGATGAAAACAGGGAGATCTGGCAGACAGGGAGGGAAGGGCCAAAAAAGAGGAATGGGTGGTGCACCAAGGAGCAATTTAGTATGGCCAGGAGCACCATCAACCTGGCGGCATGGACAGTTTGCCTGGATAAATATCCGGAGGCGCACATGCAGGAAATGGTTTTAAATGGCTTTAGCGCAGGTTTCTCCTTGCAGGTTAGGGGGCCCAGACAAGCAAGGGAGGCAAGCAACCTGGGGTCTGTAAAAGGGAAAGAGGAAACATTGAGGAAAAAGATTGAGAAAGAAAAGGCAGCAGGCAGGGTCGAGGGCCCATTCGAGACCCCCCACTGGAAAACCTGCTGATATCACCTTTGGGCTTGGTACCCAAGAAACAAGAAGGGGAATTCAGGATGATTCACCACCTGTCTTATCCGGAAGGGGAGTCAGTGAATGACTTTATCAGTGAGGAACATAGTAGGATAACATACACAACCCTAGAGGATGTGGTTCGGATAATCTGAGCCACAAGGGATGCATGGATGGCAAAAACAGATACTGAATCTGCTTTCAGACTGCTTCCAGTCAGGAGGGAAGACTGGGACCTATTGGGTTTTAAAAATGAAGGACAGTATTATTTCAACAAAGCAATGCCAATGGGGTGTTCCACTGCATGTGCAACGTTTGAGGCATTCAGCACATGTCTGCAGTGGATATTCCAGGAAAAAATGGGTCATTGGTCAGTCATCCATTACTTGGATGATTTTCTCCTCATTGGGAAGGGGAGAGAGGAGACACAAAGGATGTTGAAAAAATTTCAGGAATTATGCCGGGAGTTGGGAGTCCCATTGGCACCAGAAAAAACAGAAGGGCCCACCAAGGTTATGGAATTCCTGGGGATAGAGATAGATGCTGAAAAGGAAGTTTTTAGGTTGCCAGACAAAAAAGTAAGGAAGCTGAGGGAGCTAGTTCAGGTACATGCCAACAGGAGATGGGTACAGCTAAGATGGGTGCAGCAGGTACTAGAGCACCTGAACTTTCCATGCAGGGCCATAGGACCAGGAAGGGCATTCACAAGGAGACTAGCTAGAGCGACAGCAGGGGTCACCAGGCCACATCACTGGGTTGATCTGAATCAAGGTGTCAGGGAGGATTTTGGTATATCGGAGGAATTTTTAAAAGACTACAATGGGTGTTTGTTTTGGCAGGAGGAGTGGCTGTACAACACAGACCTTGACCTTTACACGGATGCAGCAGGTGGGACAGGCATGGGAGGTTATTTAAGGGGCAGATGGTTCGCTGAACCATGGCCAGTCAGTTGGATAGAGGACGGAAAAGTGAGAGACATAACGTACTGGAGATCATGCCTATATGGGCATGTACCTTGGTGTGGGGGGAGGAATTGCGGGATCAGGAGGTGACATTTTGGTGTGACAATAGAGCGGTGGTGCATGCACTAAATAACAGGGGAGCCAAGTCTGAGACAGTCACACGAGTAGTACGACAGTTAGTTTTAAGGGCCCTGCAGCTGAACATGTCTTTCAGAGCAAAACACATAGAAGGGGTGCATAATATCCTGGCTGACAGCCTTTCCCGTCTGCAGCTGGACCGTTTCCGGAGGCTGGCACCAGCAGCGGAAGAGCACAAAACACCGATTCCAATGAACATCTGGGACGTTGGCAGGAAGGAGCAGAAATGTTGTTCCGCAGTTCATGGGCCCCCCGGACTCAGAGGGCCTACGATGGGGCCTGGAGGGTTTTTCAGACTTTCAGGGCAGAACACCAGATGGAGGTAAGTGGGCCACTCTCTGAGGAGCAGTTAGGTATGTTCACAGTGGAACAATGGCAAAAATGGACGGCTCACACCACGATGGGGGTTTATCTGGCAGGGATCAGAGTGATATGCAGCCTAAAAGGCTGGAATGACCCTACAAAATCAATTCTCATCAGGAGAATGATGCAGGGATGGGGTAGGCTGAAGTGAGGACCGGGGGATAATAGAAGGCAAATAGGTGAGCAGTAGCTAATAAAGTTAAAGGAGGTGTTGCCGGCGGTATGCAGATCAAGGGAGGAGGCACAGCTATTTCACACAATCTATGTGGTCATGTTGGCGGGGGCTATGAGAGTAAGTGAAGTGGTAGGTCATGGAAGAGATGACATGGAAGGCGGGGTGGAATGGGATGATGTGATTTGGGGGACAAGTGAGATAAAAATCAGGCTAAAAAGGTCAAAGACAGACCAAAAAGGGCAGGGGTGCATCATAACACTGAAAGGGCAGTCAGAGATGGCCTTATGCCCAGTACAGGCCCTGTGGGTTTTCGCCGCAGGGCAGAGGGTCAGGTCGGGGAAGTTATTTGTACATGGGGATGGAAAATGGGTTACCAGCTATCAAATTACAGTGGTGCTTAAAAAGGGCATGGGATTTTTTGGGGAAAACCTAGCGAATTATTCTTCCCATTCTCTTCGAATAGGGGCGGCCTCCCAGTGGGCGGCAACAGGTGAGCCTGTGAAGGACATTTTGAAAAAAGGGCGCTGGCGATCAGCCAGTTATAAAAGATTCATTAGCGATTTAAGTTTAAAAAAAAAAGAAAAGGTGAAGGGGGGTGGGATAATGGGAGGAGGGCACTGAGATGGTATGTAATTTAATGGATGTTCTTTGCACCCCATAGGTAGAGGGAGGAGCACAGAAGTCTGGATCTGTGGCCATTCCTATATTTACTGGGCTGGTAAGAGAGCAGAGACAAAAGCTGGGGGAAAACAATTGTACCAGGATGCAAGGCAGTGTAGAGTGGTATGGCACGGCCTACGAGGGATGAGATGGGCTCAGCTTCTGCCCACATTGAAGGAGCTCAAGAGACGACAGCCCAGTCCAGACCTAATTATTTTACACCTGGGGGGCAACGACCTGGCAGACAGACCTTGGGTGCACACATATTTGCAGATAAAGAAGGATCTAATGGTAATAAGGCAGTGGTGGCCTCAAGTAGGCCTGGCCTGGTCGGACATGATACCACGAAGGGTATGGAGACAGGAACACAGCCACAGAGCAGTGGAGAGAGCCAGGAGGAAAATGAATAGACGGGTGGGGACATTGATAAGGCAGATGGGGGGACAGGTGATACTGCGGGGAGTAGAAGAATGGGTGGATGACTTCTACAGGTCAGACGAGGTACACTTGTCAGATATAACAATAGACATGTTCAATGTGGAAATGATGAGTTTCATAGAAGAATGGAGGAAACAGATGGAAGCTGTTAGATTGAAAAAAAAGAGGAGGAGGGGGTGAGGATGTTTTTTTTTCACTCAGGAAATAGGAGAGAGGGAGCCCCCGAAGTTGGGGGAAAGCTAGTCATCCAACGCAAGCTGGAGACTGGCTAGTGGGGAAAAGGGGGGATAGGAGGGGAAGAAAAATAGAATAACACAAGAGGAGGAAGAAGAGGAAGGAGAAAGCGTCTCGTTTTCACCGTTACCTAACAGCAAAGGAGAAGAAGGCACCCAGGTTTTCACCTGGGGGTGGATGATCAGAGAGAGATATATGGATGGGAATAAATGGACACTATGGCAATATGATAATAAAGAAATGGAAAATGGAATATGGATTTGTGAATATAAATAAATTAATTGCCAATCTGAGCACAACAACAAACAATGGTCTGTGTTTTTGTGAGGGAAAAGGGGGGAATCCAGGACAATGGATTTTGCCCTTTAAGAGGCAGACCAGGTTGTCCTGGTGCACCCCTTCCCTCCCTTTAGGGAATGGTTGTGCTCAGAGGGGGAGGGAAAAGGAAGGGGAGGAGCCAGGGATAGGAACAATAGGCAGGTAGCAGGAAGGGGAGGGAGAAGGGAGGTACATAAGGACCAGCACAAGGGGGGCTCGGCCACTTATGCTGGAGTTTTTTGATTCCTCCCACCCACACTTACTAGACGGAATGCAAGGGAGAGACGGTTAATTTGGGGGCCGTATTAGGGGTCTGTCATGGTGGAAGACAGACGCGTCCGGTCGGATGGTGGACTGCCAAAGGTGGATGGCAGGTAATAAACAGGGTATGGACTGCCAAAGGTGGAGGGCAGATGACAGTATGGTGATGGCCTGCCAAAGGTGTATGGCAGGTGATGATTGCTCGGGACTGCCAAAGGTGGAGGGCAGTGGATAAGAGGAATATGGGCTGCCAAGGTGGATGGCAGGAGGGAAAAGGGGGGAACGGGAGGGGGGAAGAAAAAAGGAATAACACAAGAGGAGGAAGAAGAGGAAGGAGAAAGCGGTCTCGGTTTTCACCGTTACCTAACAGCAAAGGAGAAGAAGGCACCCAGGTTTTCGCCTGGGGGTGGATGATCAGAGAGAGACATATGGATGGGAATAAAAATGGACACTATGGCAATATGATAATAAAGAAATGGAAAATGGAATATGGATTTGTGAATATAAATAAATTAATTGCCAATCTGAGCACAACAACAAACAATGGTCTCTGTGTTTTTGTGAGGGAAAAGGGAGGAATCCGGGACAATGATCTTTAATCACGAACCTACAAATTCTTTGATAGCAAGATTCTTTGACCGTGATCTTTGATTGCGATTGGGTGACTAGATGGCCAATTGAAAAAATCAATTTTCTCAGATCAGGGTTGGCTTATTAAGCCAAATGAGCATGGGTTTGGCTTAGGGGGCTTTGTTCTATCAAGGCATGGCTGTGGTTTCATGTATTTCTGCCTAAGAATTCACTTTCAGCATTTTTTATTATTTGATCATGACCCTGCAAATTCTTTTATCGCAAGCCTGCAAATTCTTTGATCTTGAGATTCTTTGACCCCAATCTTTGATTGTGAGGGTGTGACTAGATGACCACATGAAAAATTAAATTTTCTCAGTACAGGGGTCACTTCTAAAGGCAACCTAGGGTGGGATCTGCTGAGGGGCCTTTGTTCTGTCTAGTCTCAGCTGTGGTTTCATGTCTTTTTCTCTAAAAATTGTTTTAACATTTTTTATTCTTTGATTGTGGGCCTGCAAATTCTTTGATCATGAGCCTGCAAATTCTTTGATCGCAAGATTTTTTTGATCGCGATCTTTGATCGCAAGGGAGGGACTAGATGGACAGATTTGGAGGGACCAGACAGCACAATTTTAACAATTTTTCAAATTAAATATCTCAGAAACGGTTTGGTCTTTTAACTTGAAATTTGGAGGGTGTTGTCAGCATGTCTTGTAGATGTCAATTATAGTGCTTAGGTGTTGAACAATACATTTTTTTGCAGAAATATTGTTGATGCAGTTTGTGTTTTGCAGACAGCATTTTCCATGGTGGTAGTGGCTTTAAATTACTAGGGTAGCTAGCCTTACTACCATGGATGTACTTTTCAGTCGTTAGGTGTGTAAAATGTTAATAGGTATGGAATTCTGCCAGTGTGATGAATGAAAACCTGAAACTTTCACATTTTATATCTCGGAAACGGTTTGGTCTTTTACGTTGAAATTTGGAGCGTGTTGAGGAGATGTGCTGTCCACATGCATTATGGTGTTCAGGTGTTGGAAAATTCATTTGCTGCACCCATATTGCTTGACACAGGTTATGTTTTGTGTATGGCATCTTGCATTGTGGTACTGGCTTCACATTTATAGGGTGCCTAGCGTTACTGCCATGGAGGTAATTTGTAGTGATTAGTTGTCTGACATGTAAACAGGAGGTGAATTATGCCACTCTGATGACTGACACTTTGCTTTCTTTCAAGGTGGTGGGCCCCACACTCCCAACCATATGCGCTGCCAGCAATACATATGATATTCAGTACTTGTACTCTTATCTTAGGCAGGAATTTGCAAGTTGGTGGGAGCACAGGGCCCAAAAAGCTGCACTCCCACTAACTTGTGCAACTTTCTACTTTTCTATTCTTTCTCAAAAAGTAAGGAAATTCTATGCAAAAAAAAACTTTGTTAATGCAATCAATTCAACACAAAAAGTCTGGAAATGAGACCTTTAGGGTTGCCCCATTCCCCCCTTGTGGACTCACCCATCATCCCAAGATTGACAGCCGATGCGATGTGTCACTGGGGTTGTGAGGCTTAAATGTCACCCCATTCTTCTTTACTGTGGCTTGTGAATATGATTACAGATGGAGTGGGGTGACATTTAGGCCTCACAACCCCAATGACACACCTCATCAGCTGTCAATCTTGGGATGATGGGTGGGTCCACGAGGGGGGGATGGGGCAAACCTAAAGGTCTCATTTCCTGACCTTTTGTGTTTTAACCCTAAATGATGCATTAATGAAGTTTTTTTGCATAGAATATATATATATATATATATATATATATATATATATATATATATATATATATATATATATATATATATATATAATGCGTATATAGATAGCTATGGAGAGATAGATAGATAGATAGGTAGATAGATAGATAGATAGATAGATAGATAGATAGATAGATAGATAGATAGATAGATAGATAGATTTCATAATGCCTCGGTGCTTTTGTACTGTGGTTCTTTGTCTTTTAGCTTGTTTTTTTGTTTTTTAGGGGCTCACCATGACCCAAACCCATAAAATCAACATAGTGCCATTTCATTTCCCCTGGGGTGTGATACCAATGAGGCACACTGATGAGTCCTGGGTAGGATGAATCACATGTCTGCTTTTTCTGTTTGCACCCTTTGCAGTGTGTGAGAGGCCCTTTGGCACTATGCATTCCTGCTTAAAGCAGAACTGGCCTAAAATATAATGGTGATTTGCATAGACATCCCATGATGCTTTGATAGCTAGATAGATAAATAGATAGATTGATTCATTTATTACAAAAAACTTCATTAATGCATCAGTTAGGGTTTCTACTGAAGTGACACTCACCCCATTCCATAAGTAAATAAGTCGAGATGGGCACAGTATAGGAGAATGTGATAAGTGTTAGGGTAGATGACTGCAAGGCACCCCCCTGACACCTATCAGTGTCTTCAGTGTGGGGATGGGATGTTACTGTTTGAAACCCTAACACCACATTTCCTTGCTTTTGTTGCTTTATTAAGAACCCTAATTGATGCATTAATGAAGTTTCTTGCAATGAATTTCCTTACTTTTTCAGATAGTATAATCATATTGGGTTGGCAGTATAGCCTAGAGGTTAGAGGAATGAGATGTAAACAAGCTTGATACATCCAGCAGACCAGACCTGAGTTTGATTCTCACAACCTCCACTTGCTTCCTGTGTGATTACAAGCAAGTCACTTAATCGCCCAGTGCTCCCAGATCACCCCTGAAAACAGGCACTTGTGCCTAGTGAGCCTTACCTGGATACCAAAGACCAAAATAAAAATAAAAAAAAATATTCTTATCTGTCTGTGGAAGTGCAGAGACCCTCCCAGCACTCTGTAGATGCATATATGTATGTAGTTATGGGTGCACAGGGCCCTCCAGACCCTGCACTTCCATTTATAGGACAACAGTGTCCAAATTTTCAGCATAGCCATCTTATTACCCCACCTCATGTACCCAGTACAGAAAATTTTTGAATCCCCTCCGAAACATATTTCTGCACAACTGCAACGCCATTCCACACCACAGGTATGAAAACACAATTTGGGCAGGATTTGAAAAATGACAGCTGTGTCATACATGAGGTGGGGTAATCAGAAGGTTGTGTTGAAAACCTGGGGTAAAAATATTTAACATTTATAAAGTTATGAGCTGGCATAGTGAAATTGCAATGAATTTTCATAACTTTGGTATTTTTTCATATTTTGACCCCACATTTTCAACATACTCTTCTTATGACTTCACCTCATAAACTCCATAGGTGAATATTTTAAAATCCATGCCAAAATGCCATTCCATGCCACAGGTGCAAAGACACATTTTGGGCAGGATGTGAAAAATGACAGCTGCACTGTTCATGAGGTGGTGTGAAAAAATGGCTATGTTGAAAATTTGGTGGCAAAATATTGAAAATTACCAAAGTTATGCATGTGTGTAGCAAAATTTCAACAAACACATGTATCTTGGGCAGTTTTAGGAATTTTTTCACCAAAATTTCAACATGGCCTTTTTGAGACCCCACCTCATAAACACTGGTGGTGAAATTTCGTTATTCAGGTCTAAAAGGTGATTTTGTGCAGTGACGATGAAATCACCCCCAGGCCAGATTATCAAAATGTCAGTCACAGTGTTAATGAGGTGGGATGCTAAAAAGGCCATGCTGAAAATTTGGTGCATAAAGTCTCAAAAATAGCAAAGTAATCAGCATAAGTTCAAAACACCATTGAAATACATTATACGGCACTTACCTTGATTCCTCAGTTTGCTCTTTAGCTTTGAAGAGTGCAGATGTGTCACAGTCCACAGAAGATGACAGCCGATGACCTCCAGTGGTAAGTGCCTTCAGCACTCATGATATATCCAGAGTTTACTCTGCAAGAGTGACAATATTTGTCACATCACACTCGTGCCCATCATGTATCCCCTATATACACTATATATATATAAATTTATATATATATATATATATATATATATATATATACAGTATATATATAAACATTATGGTAGCATGGTAGTGCTACCATAGTTAGGGCTTAGGAGCCATTTACATGTTAAACCTAAATTTTGCACCTTAATAACTTTGCAACTGTTCAACAGATTTTCCTGAAGTTTGGAATACATGATCAAGACCCATACACCTTGGGATCTGCCAAGTTTTGTACCAGTCAGATATATGGCTGCGGAGTTATTAAGTGTGATCTGCACACGCATTTACATTTTTTTGGAAATCTACGGTCACGCCTACAGGTCACACGGTTTGCGTGACCAGTCATAAATCTTCAGAGACATGTGGCCGGGGTCCCCAATGTGCCTTTTGAAGATTTCGTGAAAAAATATTAAACGGTTCAAAAGTTATTCAAAAAACAAGTTCTCATTATAAGTCAATGGGAAAAGTTAACAAAAAGTTCAACAGTGTCGCAAACGCAGTTTTTACTTTTGCAAATGGCCCTTTTGCTTTTGCAAATCCTCCATTTTGTTTTTGGTTGGTGATCAGAAAAATGCTTGGCATTTAAATTTGGGACCTCTAGCAACCTAATTCTTTTCATATTCACCTAGTCGGACCCTTGGGATGTTAGCCATGTCTTTATTTTGGGGTAAAACAGCCCAGAAATATGTTTTTCAAATTTCTGGAAAAAGTACATTCACAAATTACTTTCGTATTTGTGACACCGTCGAATGAATTTGCGAAAGCTTTCGCAAATTGCGACAGTACTTTTCTAGGCTGTGGGAAAATGACAGCAATTTTTTGGCACCCCACAGCAAAAGAACGGTTTGGTGTTTTGGGCTGAAATTTGGAGAGACCGCAGCCATCATCTCACAAATGTGCCTTTCAGTGTTTCATTAAAAAAATATTACATGGCGGCAAAGTTATGGCACTCCAAAGTTGACACTTTTTCCTGTAGGATAACATTACGGCGTCCGACGCATTGCAGCAATCCTTCTGCGCCCTGCTGAAAAATAATGGTTTAGTCTTTTGGGCTGAAATTTGGAGAGAAGACAGTCAACATCCCACAGATGTGCCTTTCAGTGGTTTGGTGAAAAAATATTACAGGGAGGCAAAGTTATGGCACTCCAAACTTCTCTTTTTTTCCCATAAGATAACACTACTGCGTTCGCAGCACCTTTCAGGGCCTGTATCTTGGAAACGGTGCTAGATACGGACTTTTCATTGGAAAAATGCTTATCCCCCTACTAGGGGCTAAGTACAAAACTAGCCAGGAAAGTGATAATTCATATAACTTTTAATTTTTTTTTCTATTTCGTACGGTTCCTGAGATATAAGCAATTTGCTATTCCAACTCCTCATTTTCTGTTCCGAAAGTCATTATTTTGCACACATTCTTTGTACTCACAGTCTTTCTATATGCAGCTTTTGGGGAAAACTATGGTGTGCATTTCCATAACTCTTACCCTTAATGCTTCTGCTTCTGTTTCTGTACCTGTTTCACTTACTTTTCCTGTGTACTCCACCTTCTGCGTTACCCTTTGGTTTTCAGTTGCGCTTCTGTTTCTGTAATTTTAACCATTTGTGTCTACAGCACTGTTTATCTTTGTGTTCGCTTTGTCGCACTATGCCCATTACCATTTCTGTTTGTGGGCACTGTGTTACTATGTGACAAGAAGACAATATGCAGCAGGAGCTTGGGGCCCATCGCTGGTCCTGTCGCTGAATTACATTCACTATTTCTCAGTACTGTTTATCTTTGTGTTTTGCTTTGTGTCACCATGCACATTACCATTTGCGTTTGTGGGCACTGTGTTACTATGTGTGAAGTCATCATGTGGTGGGAGCACGGGGCCGTATTACATTTACTATTTGTCATTATCATTCTCAAATAGAAGGGAAATTAGAGGCAAAAAACTCTGTTTAGTGCATCAGTTAGGGTTGTTTCACAGCAACAAAAGTGAGGAAATTCAGTGTTAGGGTTGAAAACCCAACTTGGACCCCCCAGCCCACCCCCTCCAACCAGCATTGGGGTGTGCATTAGGGTCTTCGGTTCTAACTCTCACCCCATTCTCCTACACCTCTGCTTCTCTACACATGTGATGGGGTGAGAGTTAGGGCCGATGACCCCAATGCACACCCCAATGCCGGTTAAGGGGGTGGCCTGAAGGGGTCCAAGGGGTGTTTTCAACCCTAATACCAAATTTCCTCACTTTTGTCACTGTGGAACAACCCTAACTGATGCATTAAACAGAGTTTTTTGCCTCTAATTATATATATAGGGGATACATGATAGGCATGAGTGTGATATGGCAAATATTGCCACTCCTGCAGAGCTCACGATGCAGGAGTGACAATATTTGTCATAGCATACGATCTGACCATCATGTATTCGATATATACAATAGGGCCAAGAGTTTTAGAAGTTCTTTTATGCTCTCTTGTATTCTGTTCCTGTTTATTTGTTTGCTCGTTCTGTGTGTGAGCTTTTCTGAATGGGCTGACAGTGTTATAAACTCTGGGAGACACATGAGTGTGTTTTGCAATGGTAAATGAGTTAGTTTTAGGTAGGAGTGAGAAACATACTTTTGTGAGGCTGTATTGATTAGAAGTCTGGCTGCAGTGAAGCTGAGAGCATCACAGTAATTGTAATGAGCTGAGAGGCAGAGTGTCAGAAAAGCTGATACTGTTTTCAGTGGTAATTAAGCTAGCTGCAGGCAGAATGCAGAGTGTACTGTGAAATTGTGCTCTTTAGGATGCTGGCTGTAGTCAAGCTGATAGTATCACAGTAATTGTCATGGGTGAGAATCAGAGTTTCAGGAACAAGTGAGAGTGTGTTTCAGTGGTAGTTGAGTTAGCTGCAGGCAGTAGTTTAGACTGTTCTGTGAAGCTGTGCTGTTTAGAATTCTGGCTGCAGTTGGTGGAGGGATAGGTGTGTTTTGTAATGCACACTGAGTTAGCTGTAGGCAGCAGTGAGACCTCTTAAGTAGTTCTGCATTTATGTCTATGGTAACAGCACAGGTATTTCTTGCATGCTGAGGGGAAAGCTGTCTAGAATGATAACCTTTTGTGACCTGTGTGTGTAAATGTCTGATATCAGCACAGTAGAGCAGAGGATAAAAATATCACACTGCAGTGGATGATACACTGTTTTATCTCACTCACTTACCACTCACCCCTATTGTATATGTGTGTGTGTGTGTGTATATATATATATATCTATATATATATATATATATATATATATATATTATGGTAGCTCAGTAGTGCTACCATAGTTAGGGTTGAGTAGCACTTTTAAGGTTAAAGGGTGAAATTTTGCACCTTAATAAACTTTGCCACCATTCAACAGATTTGTTTGAAATGTGGTATGCATAGTTGGGCATGGTAGATCTTGGGATATGCCAACTTTTGTACCAGTTGGATATACGGCTGCAGAATTATTAAATGACATCCAAATGCATTATTACACTTTTTTGTGCATTCTTTGCTCACGCCTACAGGTCGCACAGTTTGAGCGACCGGTCCGAAAACTTCAGGGAACATGCAGCTGGGATCCCCGATGTGCCTATTGAAGATTTCGTAAAAAAAAAAAAATTGAACAGTTCAAAAGTTATTCAAAAAACAAGTTCCCATTATAAGTCAATGGGAAAAGTTAACAAAAAGTTCAACACTTTCACAAATGCACTTTTTAGTGTCGCAAATGGCCCTAGTAGTGTCATAAATCCGCCATTTTTTTTCAGTTACTGATCAGAAAAATGCTTGGCATTTAAAATTGGTACTTTCTAGGATCACAATTATTTTTGTGTTCACCTAGTCGGACCCTCAGGATGCTAGCCATGTGTTTATTTTGGGGTTAAACACCCCAGAAATATGTTTTTCAAATTTCTGGAAAAAGTAGTGTCACAAAGTAGTGTCACACTCACGACACTTTCGCAAAATTTTGTGAAACGTTTTGCAAATTGCGACACTACTTTTCCAGACTATGGCCAAAATGACAGAAGTTCTTTGCCACCCTGCTGCAAAAGAATGCTTTGGTCTTTTGAGCTGACATTTGGAGATAAGGCAGCCAACATCTCTCAGATGTGCCTTTTGGTGGTTCTGTGACAAAATATTGCATGGATTCAAAGTTATGGTACTCCGAAGTTGACTTTTTTCCCCATAGACTAACATGGTGGCATTCACTGCACATTTCGGGGCTTATATCTTCGAAACGGTGCGACACACGGAATTTTTATGGAATTTTCGTCATAACAGTGTATAGCCCTATGGGCTATGCATTCAGCAAAAACCGAACCAGGAAACTCATGAATCATGTGAAATTTAAATTTTTTTCTACGTTGCACAGTTCCTGAGATATAAGCAATTCAGTATTCCAACAGCTCATTTTCTATTCTGAGGCCCATTATGCATACATTCTTTGTACACACTGTTTTTCTGTATGCAGCTGTTGGGCAAAAACAGGGTGTGCTCTTCTGTTAGTGTAACAGTTAGCGTTTCCACTTGCGTTTCCATACCCGTTTGTGTTACTGTTCCTGTGTATGCCTCTGTGTGCGTTACCCTCTGCGTTCTTGTTTGCGCTTGTGGTTGCATTACTGTTACCATTTGCATGTCCACTACTGTTTCTGTTTGCATTTCTGGCACCCCTATCATTTGCGTTTGCATTTCTCTTTCAGTTTGCGTCTTTGTTGCTGTTACTGTTACCATCTGCATTTCCAATTGCGTTAGTGTGCCCATGCATATTACAGTTTGTGTTTCCGTACACGCTTCCATTTGCTTTTGCATTTTTGTTTCCTTTGGCGTTATTGTTGCTGTTACCGTTACCGTTTGCATTTACAACTGTGGTAACGTGACTGTGTGCATTACGGTTTATGTTTCCATACACGCTTCAATTCCCATTTCCATTTCTGTTTCCTTGGGTGTTATTGTTTATGTTAACTTTACCATTTGCATTTACAATTATGGTACCATGACCATGTGCATTATGGTTTGCGTTTCTGTGTTCGCTTGCGTTAGCATTTCTGTTTTGGTTCCCTTTGCCATTATTTATACTGTTAACATTACCATTTGCATTTCCAATTGCTGTACCATGACCGTACGATCACAGCTTACGCTTCTTATGTGGTCAAGGCCTCCCTTTTGAATCACTGTCTTCGTTTGTCCTCACTTTGCCCTTGCATTTCTATTAACGTTGTTTGCTTTAACATTTAAGTTTCTGTCACCATGTGCGCAACTCCTTAACACTTCATGCTCTCTGCACCTACCGCTACTATGTCAAAACATCACATGGTGGGAGCACTGGGCCCAAGGGCCCTGCCCACCACCACATTCCATTCACTACTTCTACTGCCCATTCTCAAAAGAAGGGATTAGAGGCAAACTCTTATGACATCATAGTTTGACAAGACAGTGGGAGGCCTGATGAAGTTGAAAACCCCCCTTGCACCCAACCCCACCCTGCCCCCCAGCCAGCATTGGGTGTGCATTGGGGTCATCTGGTCCTAACTCTCACCCCATTCTCCTATAGTTCACCAGCTCAGCTTTACACATGTGATGGGGTGAGAATTAGGCCAATGACCCAAATGCACACCCCAATGCCAGCTGGTGGGGCGGAGGGTGGGTGCAACGGAAGGTTTTCAAGCCTAACATCGAATTTCCTCTTTGTCACTGTGGAACAAACCCTAACTGATGCATTAAAGATAATTTTTTGCTTAATATATATATATATATATATATATATATATATATACAGTATACACACACAAGTTAGATAAAAATGGTCTTAAAATGTTCCACTAATACCCATATACCAATGATGAATCATAGTCACATAATAGATCTCTTCAGTCAGACCCAGTTTGCATTCATATAATTCTGATACTTCTTTATCTGGTTTCTTATTGAATATTTTTTCAAGAACTTTACTAGGGAGCAGTTCAAACCTACAACATGCAATTATTCTTCAATTCATAGGGTCTTTTAATATGCAAAGATAAGGTTTTAAATGATATCCCTTAAGCCTATGTGAAATATTAGTAATACTTTTTTATGACATTGTTCATTGGTATCCTAGGGTAGCTCTTAGCTGTGTTTAGCCTCCTATAACCATTCTGTGTAGGCCTATTCATGATAGTACTTCCCCCTGTATCAAATAGGTGGACATTTTATTGTAATTTTATAACAATGTGGTTGGGAATTTATTTTTCATGTCCATTTGTACTCGGATGCAATGTAAGTTTCTTTTTGAAATTTATAAATAAATAGTACAAAAAAAATACCCACTAGCCTGAATGAGCATATCTGGGTTAAATTTTTTCCAATATCTTGTCATCTTCCACAATCAGATTTTGTTAATTTTATACCATAGTATATTTATTACAATTTTTTTATCACAGTCCACATATTTCTGTAAGTAGTGATATCCACAGCATGCTAGATTCTTATGAACCAACTCTAATCAAAATGACTCACACTTCATGGATAGCAGTTTCTTTTTTTTTATTTTATTGCCTTAGAAGGAAGCCTATCACCAGACAGTTTTGTAAATTTGATCCAGTATCTGATTAGGGCTGAAATTTTAAGTTCATTTAAGGACAAAGTTCTCAGTTCTGACCTGACTTAACTCAAAATGGCAGAGACTGTGGGCTACAGATGTGTTTTATAAGCCCTACTTGTGACTCTTTCTAAGCTACTGTACCACAATTTGAGTTTCTTCCTATTTCACAGCATATATATTTTACTCTTAAATTTGCACAGTAGGGCAACATAGAATTAACAGCCATGCTGCCATATTTTATACTAAAGCTTTTGAAAGCATGAACAGTGTATTTACTATCTTGAGCTATTCTATAAATGTGGGTATTCCAAGAAAGGGGAATGGTAAAATGTACACCCAGATAACAGTGTGAACTCTCAACCTCCAAAGGAAAGCCCTTTAGATACCACTTCATGTTAAGTTTTGTAGTTCCCAAAACCACAGCCTTGGATTTTGACAGGTTAATGAAAAGTTATAATTTTCACACATCTACCAGTTTGTCGATTTTCTTTTGAGGTCCCCCTTTTGAAAGGGAAAACAAGAACAAGATTGTCTGCAAACTCTAATACTGGTATCAGCTTATCCAGAATTTTGAGGAGTGAAATTGCTCATATCTAGTTCTTCCATTATGTCATTCAAGTAAATATTACAAATTGGGGATGGAGGAGGCTTAAATGCACCCCTGTCTCATCCCATAATTAGATTTGGTTTGTTGTATTAGGTTTTCATTGTTGTTATATTTTAGTGAGCCCAAGTTCCTGTATACAAGTTTCTTATTAGGATTATTATGTTCAAATCTATCACACATCTATGCATTTTCTCCAAAAGTTTACTCCTTGCCAAGACATCAAACGCAGAGCTAAAGTCGATGAATATAACATATGAATTCTTTCTCCTAAGTTTCACATATTTTTCAAGAAGGTGCATGGAGACTAAACAGTGGGCTAATGTGTTATGCTTATCTCTGAATCCTGCTTGGAGTTCAGAAAGGGTGCAGCCTTTAAAATATAATTATGATGTTGTTTCAACAGAATTGTGGCATACAGTTCAGCCACAATGTCCAACAGGCTTATCAGCCTGTACATTCCTGGATATGCTTTGTTTCTGATACAGGGGAACATTATAATTTCCTTTCCATGACATATGTAAATTCATATTTTGGACATATTTATTAAAAAAGAAGGCCAAAATGAGGCTCCAGTATTCTGGGACCAGTTTATAAAATTCAGCCAGAATATTATCTGACATGGGAGCCTTTATACTTTTCATCTCAAAAATGGCACCTATAGCTTCAAAGTCAGATATCCAACTAGTCTGTCTACCTTGACAACTCTCCTCTTTTTCATTATATAAGAGTAGTGAGAAATATATTACCAACATATGAGGCAATGTACATGTCAATCTGAGTCTTATAATGTACCATGCCATCCACAACCAGATGCCAGAATAACTTTACATCCCCATATACAACATCACACATTCTCTGCTCTTATGTATATTTCTCCTTTTCTTTAGCTAAACATTTGCTATAGATTTTTCTACATAAGTTCAAATCCTTCTAGTTTTCTCTTGAGGGCAACTTTTTTGCCCACTAAAGTAACATAGAAACATAGAAACATAGACTTTAACGGCAGATAAGGACCGTTAGGCCCATCTAGTCTGCCCATTTTCCTACCTACAGAATAGGCCGCAGATCCTAGTTAACCAACAGCCTATTTCTTCCTACCCCTCACAAGAACTGCCTTATGTCTGTCCCATGCATTCTTGAATTCTCCCACAGTTTTAGACCCCACAACCTCCTCAGAAAGGCTGTTCCATGCATCCACTACCCTCTCTGTGAAATAATACTTCCTCACATTGCCCCTGAACCGCCCTCCTTCTATCTTTAAATTGTGTCCCCTTGTTCTTGCCAGTCTCTTTTTCTGAAAGATGCTACCTCTTGGACTTTGTTGATTCCACTGAGGTACTTGAAAGTTTCTATCATGTCCCCCCTCTCCCTTCTTTCCTCAAGGGTATACATATTAAGCTCCTTTAGTCTCTCCTCATATGGCTTCTCTTGCAGACCCTGCACCATTTTAGTTGCCCTCCTCTGGACTGCCTCTATCTTGTCTATGTCCTTTGGAGATGGGGTCTCCAGAACTGGACACAGTACTCCAGATGGGGTCTCACCAACTGTCTGTACAGAGGGATAACAACTTCCTGTTTTCTGTTGCTGATGCCTCCCTATACATCCCAGTATACCCCCAGCCCTCCCTACTGCCTTCTCACATTGCTTGCTAACCTTAAGGTCATCTGATATGATTACCCCAGGTCCCTTTCCTTTTGTTGTTGTTACTACCTCCCACCCATTGTGTATTCTTCCCTGGGTTCTTATTTCCCAGGTGCATTATTTTGCACTTCTTTGCATTGAATCCTAGCTGCCATACTTTGACCATTCCTCCAACCTTGCCAAGTCCCTTTTCATCCTTTCCACGCCTCCTGTGTATCAACCCTGTTGCAGATTTTTGTGTCATCTGCAAAAGGCATACTTTTCCTTCCAGTCCCTCTGCAATGTCACTGATGAAGACATTAAAAGGACTGGACCCAATATTGAACCTCTGCGGTACCCACTAGTAACCCCTTTCTTCAGAATGGACTCCATTTACAATTACCTTCTGTGTCCTGTTGTCCAGCCAATGTTTTACCCAGGCTACAACCCTGGGTCCCACTCCCAGGCTGGTTAATTTGACTATTAATCTTTGTGTGGGACGGTGTCAAATGCCTTGCTAAAGTCTAGGTAGGCCATGTTCACAGCCCCTCCCTGGTCTACTACTTTGGTCACCCAGTCAAAGAAATCTATTAGATTCTGTCTGACATGACCTTCCTGCCAGAACCCATGCTGCCTTGGGTCCTGTGCTCCACTGGCCTCTAGGTACTCGACTATTCTTTCCTTCAGAAGTGACTCCATCACTTTCCCTACCACAGAGGTCAGACTGACAGGTCTGTACTTTCCTGCCTCTGTCTTGGATCCACTTTTGTGAAGGGTAATCACATCCGCCTTCCTCCAGTCCTCAGGTACCACACCATCCTCCCATGATTTATTAAAAAGAGTAGCCAGTGGTTTCACTAGTTCCTCCCTTAATTCTTTTAGAATTCTGGGTTGAATTCCATCAGGACCCATTGCTTTGTCCACCTTCAGTTTTAGGAGTTCTTGCAGAACCCTTTCTTCTGTGAAAGGACTGGGATCGACCCCCCTATCAAGAGTGCTTCTGTTAATTGGATTAGGCACTTTCCCTCCTTTGTGGAATACTGAGCAGAAATATTCATTCAGTACTCCTGCTTTTTCACTGTCCCTCTGCCCACCCACTGTTCACTCTATTCAGCCTCACTATCCCTCCCTTTGTCTTTCTACGCTCGCTGATGTACCCATAAAAGGTTTTATCCCCTTTCTTAACTGAGTTGGCTATCTTTTCCTCAGTTTGGGCCTTTGTTATTCTGACTTCCCTCCCTGCTTCCTTCTGCCTTAACTGGTACAGGTCTCTGTCCTGCTCCTTCTGTGTTTCCTTATACTTCCGGAATGCTATCTTTTTCTTCCTGACTTTCACAGCCACCTCTTTTGAGAACCATAGTGGCTTTTTCTTACGTACGTTATTAAGTACTGCCTTCTCCTTTTTATAGTTTGTGTTGAACCAAGTTTTATTTATTTGTTCTCTTACACAAAGCATTGTGGCCTCATAGTGTCCCGCAGTGCCAAAAAACTATACAAAATCACATGTGAGCACCAACTTGTTTTCGGCTACTCACAGTAAGGAAGCATGAAACAAACTCCCATTCTTTGGGAATGTTAAGAATAATAAATGTATTATTTAAAAATGTGGTAGCACCCCTCCAGTGCATCAGCGCCAATTTTTCATGCTGTCTAGCTCTTTTTAAAGACCATAGCACCCTCTGGTGTGGAACCTATATAGTGCAGGTGCCATAATTATATTAAAAGAAGGGGGACACACACCCTTATCATACAATTCATATATAAGCACCATGTAAATCACAAAAAATTGCATCAGTTTTAATTTAATAAAAAATACATCCTATGTGACAATATAAAATTCTAATAACTTACTGAGTGTTCATCGACATATTGTGCTATTAATCAGTATGATGCCCATGTTCTAATGAAATGGACTGGACCTAAAATTAAAAATCAACTCACACTGCACATATTTACACAAAATAGGATCAGACATCCTCTATGACAAACATTCAATGTTATATTATTCTAATGATCATTTTCTTATCATAAACAACTACAAATTTACTATACTGCCCTTATACCTGCAGTATTCCAGGGAACATAAGTAAGCAATAATACCCTCCAGGGTGGGCATTATTGGGAAATACTGGACCACCCAGAGGAGTAATGAGGCCCAACACCACAGGCGGAGGGCCTTATAGCCCCTGGAAGGGCCAGTATTTCTCAATAATGCCCACTCTGGAGGGTATTATTGCACTTAGAAAATGGACATCTTAATGAATTTTAATTAGGTTATAAAATAAAAGAGAAAATAAGTTTAAAAATGAATAAAAGTAGTATAATTTTTGTTTTAATTTAAAAAGTAGTGCATATATTTAAAAGCTGTTCTTCCTTTTGTTGCTCCTCCCCACGGAGCTATTGTAATGTATTGACCCCCCACGCACACACACACACCTCAACAAGAAGTGTGCAGAAAAGATTTAGCCTAGCAGTCTGTGGACATTGTCTGTCTGCTTTCAGCAAGACTGTTTTTTTATTTTTATTTTTATTCATTAGCCATCAGAAGAAGTGTCTATTGAGCATGCGAGTGACCTTGAGTGAGTCTAACAGAAACGTGCATCTGCTATGACAAGGGATAGTCCCGAGGTACATTATTTATGTTTTTAATATTAAGCAGCAACTTTAAATGTAGGGACATTGTGGTATTTCTGCCATTTTGATAATGGGCTTTCCAGCATGAAACCAAGTGGCCTGATGACCGGTTTCATTTTGTTCAGTTCGGTAGTTCAAGAGCACGGTCGGAAGAGTGGTGCCATTGTAAAAGAACACGGTTATGTAAAATTGGTATGTTATCACTCTTCCCGACTGAGAAATATCCGGACTGTGGGCTTTCTTTTTTTTTCTTCACTGAGCTTGGGGGGAGAACAGTAGCATTCACTAATGTAGTGAGAGAAAAAACATGACGGAGATTTGAAATTTTACTGGGTGCTGTTAGCCAATGAGAAACTAGGCTGAGAAATCCTGTATAAGGGTATGTGGTGAGGTGGTAATTGGGCTGGTACTTACTTTTAGCTGGACATCTATTAAGAAATAAATGCCCAGCTAGGAGACTGTACCAGCCAATCAGGATTTTTAATTTATTTGTGCCATTTTCTAATAGCATCTAACACACATAATCCTATAGTGTAATGCAAATCTTATACCCTTCTTATTCTGTTAGTAAATATTATCCATATCTTTTAAGGGATGTAAAGCATAGAGGTTACACTGTTCCAAAAACTAATACAAGATGTGGTACTATGACACTTGAGGCTCAGACTACAAATATTTGGAATAATATTCCCCCTGAATTAAGGAAAGCAATTAAACTATCCCAGTTTAAATTAGGATTGAGCACTGTATTTTATGATGAATGTACTTGTTTTTAAAATGTGGAAAAAGGTGTTAGTCGTTGGTGTGATTGAAGATTTGTGTCTTGTATATTGTCAAAAATTATTTATTAGTTGTTTTTTGTAGTTTGAATCTTTATATATTATATTGAATGTAACTTTATTCTTCACACAAGACAACTTTGAAAATAGGTGTTACAACCTAAAGTTTGCTATCCTGTATAAAAATAAACATTTTTACTGCTACTACTACTACTACTGCTACTTTCGCCTGTATGACAGGACAGAGGCTAAATGAAAATGTCCATTCAGTACAGGTTTTTCTCCTGCTTTTAACTTAAATTGCAGTAAGGGCTCTCTACTTAATAATGCATTGTCCCAATCTCCCCCTCATTCTCCCATCACAACACATTCAATACCACTAAATTTAAATGAATGGCCAGCACCACATCATTGAACATGTGCTGCAAGGGCATTCTCTTTAGTGCCCAATCTTATATGTCTCAAATGCTCTACTATCTGATGTCCCAGCTTTCTTTTGGTCTTTCCAACATAAAAACTGTTGCATGTGCATCTTGCCAAATATACAACTGACACAGTATTGCATATAATGAAATCCCTTATTTTATATGTCCTGTTTTCAGTGACACAAAATTCATCTCCCACCTGTGGGTGTTGATACATGGAGCAATTGCCATTTCTAAAATTACCACTCAGTCTTCTGGCATTCTCATATTTTTGATTTGCAGCAAGGGCACTATGTACCAATTTGTCTCTCACATTATTCCCTCTCCTGTATGTGATAATAATAATAATAATAATAATAACTTTATTTGTATGTCACCTTTCCAATTCCAAGGTGCCTTACAGCTTCAATATCAATTAAAACAAACATTAAAATCCACAGTCTTAAATATAAATAAGAATCATATTCAACAATCAGTTCAAGTTCCCAGGAAGGCCATTTGTCAAAGAAAGGTTTTTAGTCTTCTCTTAAATTCCTCCACGGAGGTGCACTCCCATAACTGACAGGGTAGAGAATTCCAAAGGGTGGGCGCTGCATAAGAAAAAGCTCTAGAGCCTGATGATTTAAAGTCCACCATTGGAATCTGTAGGAACCCCTCATTGGCTGAGTGGAGTGATTGGCCAGGGGAGCAAGGAATCAGAAATTCTTTCAGATAGGCCGAACCCTGACCGTGAAGGGCTTTAAAAGTCAGTAAACTGACTTTAACGGTGATCCACCACTGTACAGGCAGCCAGTGCAGTTCGCGCAGCACCGGGTAATAGAACAGGACCTACTAGAGCCTGTAAAAATCTGGGCCACTGCGTTCTGCACTAACTGCAAGTGGCAAATTTCAACACCTGAAAGACCAAAGTAAAGAGAGTAGCAGTAGTCCAAGCATTGAAGACAAAAATGCATGGACCAGTGTTGGAAGGTCATCAGACAGAACCAAATGCTTAACTCTGGTGATGTTCCTAAGATGGTAAAAGGAAGTCTTAACAACAGCTGACTCCTGCAATTGTCAGTCTGTCATCAAAGATCATCCCAGGCTATGCACACATTCAGAGGTCAGTAGATAGATGCCACCAAGAAAAATTCCTGATGGCGTACCAATACCTGACCCCTCTATCTGTTGACCCGGGTCCACAACCAATACCTCTGTCTTTTCTGAGTTTAATTTTAGCAAGCTAGAATCCAT
The DNA here is from genome assembly GCA_016271365.2 of Neoceratodus forsteri. Classification (NCBI taxonomy): domain Eukaryota; kingdom Metazoa; phylum Chordata; order Ceratodontiformes; family Ceratodontidae; genus Neoceratodus; species Neoceratodus forsteri. Next base: position 1,384,535,784 of record CM057455.1, read on the forward strand.
TCATTCCTGGATTTCTTTCAGACAGTTGTTAAAGACCGAAAGAACTCCATCCTGATCAGGTGCAAAAGACAGGTATAGCTGAGTATCATCTGCATAACAGTGAAACCTCAGCCCATACCTTCTTACAATGTCTCCAAGGGGTAGCATATACACTGCGAATAGCATGGGTAACAGCACAGAACCCTAAGGCACCCCACACAACAAAGCCATTGGGTCCAAGGAAAAAATCCCGGACACAACTCTTTGTGATCTCCCCATGAGGAATGAGGTGAACCATCTAAGGATGTTTCCCGATATTCCACATATATGCCTCTGGTGTGCTAACAATACCATGTGATCCACGGTGTCAAAAGCTGAAGAGAGATCTAGGAGAACCAAGATGGAACTTCTCTTCTGATCTCTCGCCCTCAGGAGATAATTGAGCACCCGAACCAGCGCTTATTTATTTATTTATAAGAACATCAGTTTAACAACCTTTGAGCCAGAGGCTCATTTACAAAGGTACCTCATCACAGAGAGGACAAACAGTGCAAGCAACAAACATCAGGGCAGACAAAAAATCAGAGTACATTTAGGAATCAAGCAAAAATACAGACATATGTCAAACACAGTATACAACAGGCTTACATGTGAGCTTTACAGAGTAGATAATATACAGTAGTTACATGGAGATTGATTCAGTGGGCAGATAAAGGTAAGGCTGGGTATAAGACATCAGAAGAGGAGTGTGGGGAAGATAGTAGCAAGTAATGGTAGAGCTGGACAGAAGGTCAGAGAGCGGCTCAGTGAGCTTTGTCTGGAAGGATAGGAGGAGGCTTAGAAGCAGGTACAGCTGTATGTTGAGAGCAGGTGATTTCTAAGGCTAGTTTTAAAACAAGATAACAAGGCTGCATCAGTGATTCCAGCGGGGAGGGCATTATACCAACAGGGGGCTCTGTAGGGGTAAGCCCTTTGACCTTGCAAGGTTCTTGCCCTCGGTATAACCAGTGCAGTTTTGCGGGATATACGGGTAATCACTGTAGGGTTTGCTTGGTGGATAGTGATTGACAGACCAGGTGAGGATAGCCCAAGGAGTGATTTTTTTGTTAGGAGGCAGGTTTGGTATTTGAGGCACTCATCTAGGTTGAGTAGATTAGCCATGGTGTAAAGAAGGCAAGTGTGGGTTAGACTAGGAGCCCCAGTTATGAGCCTGCAGGCCTTGTTTAAGGTGAGGCAGATCTTGCGCAGGGCAGTCTGGTCTGCTGCACCATACACAGGTAAGCCATAGTCTACCAGAGATAGAACAGAGGATGTGACTGCAAGTCGGAAGGCATCCGTGGGGAGGCAGTTTTTATGACGATAGAGGATACCCAGCCGAGTGTTAGAGGCTGAGGCAAGGGCAGAGATGTGGGCATGAAAAGAGAGGGCAGGGTCAAAGGTTATACCTAGGTATTTATAAGAGTGAACTAGCTCAATAGGGAGTTTAGAGGTGGAGTGGACTGCGAGAGGATAGTTACTGGATTTATTTTGGGGGTGGGCAAAGAGCATGGTTTTGGTTTTCTTTAGATTATTTACGAGTCTGTGCTCAGTAAACCAGGCTTCTGTGTCGATTGTAGGATTCCTGCAGAGAATCCTGAAGTGAGATGGGATTACGGTCAGAGGCAAAGAGTACAGCATCATCTGTGTAAAGAAGGATTTTACCAGTACATTCACTGGGCAGGGAGTTGAGAAAAAGGGAAAAGAGCAAGGGCCTAAGAATGGAGCCCTGAGGGACTCTGGAGTGGATAGGGCAGGTGCTGGAAAGTTTCCCATTGATTTTCACACGGTGTGAGCAGGCCGACAAGTAGCTGGAGCACCAGGAAACAGGCCCAGTGGCAAAGCCTAAGTGACTAAGGGTAACTAGCAAGATGGGTTGGGAGACAGTATCAAAGGCTTTTGATAAGTCAATGAACACTGCACCTGCTAGGGAGCCAGAGTCCAATGAGATGTGAAGAAAGTTAGAGAACTCCAGGAGGGCAGTATTGGTGCTGTGGCCTGCTCTGAAACCATGTTGTTCTGGACAGAGGATGCTATATTTATCGAGGTATTCAGAGATTTGGGTGGCCACAATTTTTTCTAAGGCCTTAGAGAGAGGAGAGAGGATTGAGATAGGTTGATAATTGCTAGGGAGGGTCCTATCACCACCCTTGTGTATTGGGGTGGATGTAGCTATCTTCCAGGCAGAGGGAATTGCCCTAGGCAGAGAGATTTGCAAAGAGGCTGGTGATTGGTGAGATAACCAGATCCAGAACCTGACGGAGAAGACTGGGATCAAGGGAGTCATTGCCAATTGTGTTACTCTTTAAGGCCTTGAGTAGGTAAGGTCTGACTTCCTGGGCAGTGACTCAGTGCAGGTAGAACAAGGGGTGTGGGGGAATAGGGACAGACCTGGAGGGAGGGGGAGCAAAGAAATTATCTGGGAGCACCGGGCTAAGGTCTGTGAAAGATTTGTTGAAGTGGTTGGCAATAAGGACAGGGTCTGAGGAGACTGAACCATTAATGTTGATAAGCGAAGGTGGGGGGGAATGCGTGCCACCATTCAGCTGTTTAATATTGTCCCAGAAGGTCCTAGCGTTCCCCCATGAGGAGGTGAGGGAGGCTTGATAGTGCTCAGCCTTTGCTTTGCGGATGGCCCATGTACATTTGTTCTGGGCAGCAGCATAGGCCAGCCTGTCAACTGGGCAGCCTGTTTCCGTGGCAATGTGCCATAGATTGTCCCTGTGCTTAAGAAGTTGGCGCAGGGTGGGGGTAACCCAGTGGGCATGCCTTACTTTGGACCAGCGTGCAGTTATGGGTGCAAAAATGTCGCAGGCAGAGTTGAAGGTGTGGATAAAGAAGGTAAGGGCCATGTCAATATCTGGGGCATTTAGTATAGGGGACCAGTCTATGAGGGCTAGGAGTTGCTTAAGGCCTTTCAGCCCACCAGGTCTAAGACATCACCGAAGGGTAGTTTGTGCTGTGGGTTTGGGCAAGGAGGTTGACCAATAGAAGAGAACAGGGGAGTGGTAGCTAAGACAGTCTGGGAGGATTTGGATATTGCAGATGGGGTTAGGGTGGTTTGTGAGGACCACATCCAGGAGTGTGCTAGACCCCATTCTAGGATTCACTCTAGTGGGTTGGGAGACTAGTTGGGTTAGGTCGATGGCTGCAAAGGCGTCACAGGAGGAAGTGGATGAAGGGCTAAGCCAATTGATGTTCAAGTTCCCCAAAAGGATTTGGTCAGAGGAGTGGGGCAGGGAGGTAAGATAATCAATTAGTGGGCCTAGTGCTTGTGCTTGATTTTTTGGAGGTATGTACACTGTCGTCAGGTAGATGGGACCCCTAGAGGGATTGGGAGATAGTTTTAGGGTTAGGGCCTGAGCTCTGAAGTCAAGGACAGGGGCTGGGAGGGCTAGTCCAACAAGAGGGTCTTTGACATAAATGGCACAGCCCCCACCTCGCCTACCAACATGGTCCTCCCAATAGAGGGAGTAGCCAGGGAGTGAGACCAGGGAGTCAGGGGTAGAGTCTGACAGCCAAGTTTCAACTATTGAGAATACGTCAGGTTTATGAACCGCAACCCAGCAATTGAGAGAGTCAAATTTTTTAAGGAGGCTACATATGTTCATGGAAGCAATATGAAGTCCGGTGGATTCCTTTGAGGAGCCTTTGCAAGCTGGACCAGGATTGGAATGTATGTTACCAGTCAGGAGCAGAAGGAGGAGAGCTGCTCTGGACAGAGGGTGACAGAAGGAGAGTTTAAGCCAGGAGTGGTAGGAAGAGAAGGGGGGTTTCGTAGCACAGGGGGTGGGTAGGGGCAGCACAGGCTGGGAAAGTTTGAGTGATAAGATGCCCGAGGGAGCAAAGGGGGGGAGGAAAGGTAATGTCTAGATGGGGGTGAGATGGAGAGGAGCATATGGGGTGAGTGGAGGAAGAGGAGGGAGGGAGGGGCAGTTACATAGAAGGAGGGGAGGGCAGGAGGGCAGGTAGGAGCACTAGAGTAGTGAGGCTGAGGGTTAACAAGGACATTAGGGTTAGCGGAAGGCAAGAGGAGGAGGAGGAGAGAGAGGGGCAGGTAGGCAGGAGATGTGCATGCATGATTGGTAAGGGTGTGAGAGCTGAAGTAAAGAAAATTGGGGGAACTTAGATGATAGAGGGTAAGATGGTAGGGGCTGGATTTGGATGGGAGAGGTGAGAAGAGGGGTATGGGGGGACAACAGGATGGGTATGCAGATAGCAGTAATGAGATGGGTAGAAGAGGGTAAAAGGTTTACCCATAAATGTAGTCTCCACCTTGGTACAGTGGTAGAGCCCCTGCCTCAAGTACACAGGGCACCAGGTTCAAGGCTTGCCTAGGGTGACAGAAAAGGTCCCAGGACAGTAGCTGCAACAGCAGAGAGCAGGGTTCAAAGCCTGCAGTAGTACTCAGAAAATATTTTAGCAGACTATGAGGGTTAGAGGCTTTTAGAGTCTTTAAAACCTATCCCAAACAATAGTCTGATGTGATAGTTGAGTGGTGGAGCTGCTGAGTGAAATAGTGAGGGTGCAGGGTTCAATGCCTGCAGTGGCAGCAAGAGAGAAGTAGTGAAATATTTTCGCTGTCTTGGTACTGTGTCTTTTACAAAAACCGGACTGGATGGGTACATAGATGTCATGGATGGTTAAATGGTCCTCCAGTTGCACTGCCACTACTTTCTCAATCACCTTCCCAACAAAGGGAAGGTTAGAGATGGGTCTGTAGTTTGTGAAACAGTCTGGGTCCAAGGTAGCTTTTTTCAAGAGTGGTGTCACAACCACCTCTTTCAGGGATCTAGGAAACTCACCCAACTCCAAGGAGCACCAGACTATTCACATGAGGACTGGACCGATAATATCACTACAACCCAAGAATAGGGAGGCAGGTCCAGGATCCAAACTACAGCATATAGGGTGCACACTCTGGATAATCCTCATGTCATCCATGAAATCTAGCCAACTGAAGGAACTCCATGAAAACTGACATGCAGTGAGCTCGCACTGTCCAACAGCAACCACCTTAGAGGATGCTGACTTCAAATCCACTTTGAAATCAGCCACCTTATTTGCGAAGAATCAAGCAAGCTCTTCGCACTCTAATTGCAAAAAAGCTTTCCAAACTTGCAGACAGGCTGGGTTGCACAGTCTGTCTACAGTTTGAAATAGCTGAGATGGTCAGTTCCATGCAACTGGAATATCCCTGGACAGGAACTCTGCTTCCTTACGGGTGATTGCAAATTGATAGACAGAGTAATGGTCCATCAATCTAAGGTGGTCGATATCAAGGGCGGACTTATGCCAGCAATGCTCTAACCTTCGCCCCTGTCTCCGCATCTCCCTCAATGTCCCATCAAACCAGGGGGACTTGGGGTGATGGAAGTGGTGGTGCATATGGACTGGAGCAATAGAATCCAGAGCCACCAAAACAGCCAAATTATAAGCTGACACTAGGTCTTCTGGATCACTGCTCACCAACGCGGGAAACGAGAGGTCAAGCACTGCAGCAAGGCCTTAGGAGTTAATATCCCGTAAAGTGCAGTACTTAACTATCTCCACAGGGGTAGGCCTTCTAAGGGGGGGTGCAAAAACTGAACCTCACAATGTAGTGATCAGACCAAATGACTGGTTCCACCCCCAAGTCGGCAGTCTTGATCCCTAGCAAGAAGATTAAGTCCAGAGAGTGTCCAAGTTTATGTGTAGCAGTGGAAACCACCTGAGTAAGGCCAAGAGAAGTCATTAGCTGGAGGAAGTACTGACCAAATTGTGACAGTTCGTCATTGACCCAGGTGTTAAAATCACCCAGAACCATCAATCTGGGCAATTCAAATGCCATGTCGATGACGAAGTCCGCCACTTCCTGAAGGAATCGCTTCCCATCCCCGGGTGGATGGTAGATGAGAACAATTCGAATGCCTACACCTGCTACCATGGTACACACAAAGAACTCAAAATCCCTCAACTACTACCCTTGTGAGGCCCAGTTCTGTCTTGAAACAGACCGCAACCCCCCCTCATGGTCCAATCTAGGGAGGTATATCACCAAGTACCCAGCCGGAGTCATAGCCTCCAATATGGGGTCTGGATTATCATCCAGCCAGGTCTCGGTGATGCAGGCCAGGTCCACTGAACCAAAAAGATCAGCAATAATAGCAGTCTTGTTCCTAATGGACCTGGCATTGAACAACACCACCCGAGTTGGACGAACCTCAGAGGCTGTCCGGACCATCTGCCCACTGCATTCAGTGATGCCCTTGGGTATGGGCACCAGACATGGTGAACTATGATCTGAGTTCCATTTCATCCCAGGGCACCTTCTGTATCTAATTACCCTAATATGGTGATCCCCCCCCTTACCCATCCTCCCCTGTTCGCAACCCCTCGCCCCTCTCTCTCCTACACATGATTCCCAGTGTTCTACAGTGCTGGTAAGTCTCAAATTGGAGAGGAGGGGAATAAAAAGGGCAGAGGGTATGAAGAGATGAGGATGAGTAGTGCACCACCGTGGGGATTAGAGGCCAACACATGCTGCAACTACACAGCCAAACAAAACAAAAATCTACTTACAATAAAATAGCCATTATCAAAGTATATGTTTACAGAACTTAACAAAACAATTTAAAATCACTCCCTGCTCACCAATAGATAAATCAAGCCTAAACTTAGGTCTGAGGACAAGATCCCCCCTCATACATACGAACATAACACACCACAAAAATAAAATAAAAATAAAGAAATAAAGAAATAGTTAGGGTTCTCTCACCACCCCAACCACAAATAAATATAGAAAAAAAAAAGAAATAACATTTTTCTCACTCCCTTGGCTCTCTCTCAGCCAGGGATGAGGGAAGTGAATAATTAGGCACTCTCACTGCCAAATTAAAAAAATAAGACACAGCTCAAAAACCAATAAACCACACAAAGTGAAGATAACCCCCCCCCCCAATCCTCTCATGACCAGGGAGGTCAGATAATTTTGGCACTTCTTACTGCCAAAAATACATAAACTTAAAATAAATAGACATTAACATAAGTAAAATAAGATAAATAAATGGATACAAGGTCCTCTCACCACCCAGTTGTCCACAAAAAGAAGCCATAACATTTTATAGATCATGGGGGAAGTTAAAGGTCCTTGTGCCGCAGGTCCCAGTCAGTTATATCCAATGATTGATGCAGAGATAAAATCCATAAAATCCAAAAGATGAGAAGGTGAGAAACATAAACAGTGCATTAATCCAAACAGAATAAAGTCCAAAAGTAGCTCCAGAGAGTACAAGCAAGAAAAGGATGACTGTCACTATGGCCAAAACTTGGGAGAGTCACCACACCAGTCTGAGGTCCCCTCACTTCCCAGCCAGGAACAACCCCAGGGAAATAATGTGGCTCTGATAAGGGACCTAAGTCAGGCCACAATAACAGCCAAACCCAGGGATCCTGAGGGGCACAACACCCCAGCCAGCTCCCTGACTAGGTGAAAATTCAAATCCCCACCTCACAGCCACAAATCCCATGGGGAAGCGCCCGCTGGAGTTGGGCCTCACCACAATCTCCCACAGGCCAATTCAGTGATGAACATTAAAGCCAGATGACCAAAAGTCAATTACAGCAGTCCCTTGTACTTTCTCTGTGCTTTCTTGTCCTCCAAAAGTCAGTTATCCTACTTCACGATACTCAGCACTCCTATTGTTCCAGCCTCACACCTCTCAATGCAAATCCAGTCTCTCACACTTCTCAATGCAATAAAGCAATAGAATAAAGAGCTGTAGTACTCCCACAAGGTCAAAATGGAGTATAAATTAAAATATTCGCCCTCTCATAGTCCCTTCTTTCTATCTCCATCCAGGGCACAGAATGAAAAGGAACTTTCAACAGCAACAAAGCTACATGTAAAATGGTCCCATATTTAATCAGGCAATCCTCCGGACTACCTGCAACACCAGATGAAAAGTCAGAAAGGGAGAACAAAGGTAGTTTTCCAGCACCAGTCACTGAGCCTTCTAGTTAACAGTTAACCTCGCTCCACTTTTCCCGCACGATCCTACTACTAAACTGAGCGGCAAGGGGACTAAACTGGATTACAGTATCTTTAAGAGCTGGTTTCACAATCAGGATGTGCATACTTTTCTTGATTATGCTCACAATATTTTGACCTATTTAGATCCTGTTTTTTATAAATATGTACAGTGTAGGTTGATTTTTAATGTTAGGTCCAGTCCATTTCATTAGGACTTGGGTATCATATTTATTAATCGCAGACTATGTAGATGAACACTCAATAAGCTATTAGATGTTTATATTATCACATAGGATGTATTTTGTATTAAATTGAAACTGGTGCAATTTTTGTGATTTACATGATGCTTATATATGAACTGTATGATAAGGATGTGTGTCCTTTCTTTTAATATAATAATGGCACCTGCATTACATAGGTTCCACACTAGAGGATACTATTGTTTTGAAAAGGAGCTAGATGGCTTGAAAAGTTGACACTTGTGCGCTGGTGGGCTGCTACCACTTTTATTTATTTGATTTGCATTCACTTTAATTTGATTGGATATACAAGTTTTATGGACTCCGGTGCACCTATAAGGAAACAAAAAAAATCTGGAGGGGAAACCTCAGCCAATACTGTCCAGTCTATTTCATTTTTAAATTGTCCTAGTGCGTCAGTATTTTTATTTGTATGATTCTAGTCCCAGATAAGTTTTTTACCATGAATTATACAGGAGGGCTTTTTCTGTCCTATTAAGCACAATAATAGCACTACGAGTGAGCACCAGAGGGAGATGATCACTGTCCACTTTGGATAAAACCTTCAGCTCAGAATATTTACTAAGATCTGATGGAAAAAACTCAAAATAATCTAAAACAGATGAATCTAAATTTGAAAAGTATGTAAAATTCCCAGGACAATTTCCATCTGTCCTGCCATTTATGACTATCAGTAAGTCTTTAGCCAAGATGTCCAGCATATTCATGACATTCACATTTGTTTAAATATTGCTGTTCACTCTCTTAGAGATATCAGAGAACAGGTTTCCTCATTCAAAGTGGTTCCTTAACTCCACTCTGTTCCATTATCGAGTGGAAATTTAAATCTTCCGTTATTACAATTTCATAATACACAACTCCCTCCCAAGCTTGTAACAATTCCTCCAAAAGAAATTTCTTTATATTTTGATCATAAAAGTTTGACTTGTAGGGATGTAAATGTACATTACCTAATAAGAAAGGAGTATTCCCCAGCTCTAAATATATACACTCAAGTAATTACTAGCTATGCAAACAATCTTTGGCTTTTTGAAAAGTTCATCAGCCCTGACATAAGACATAAGATCACCACTAATCCTTCCTATCATAGCATCCCTATTGGCTATTATTATCAAAAGTCTGACAGCCATTCAAATCCATATATTTATTGTCTGAATGCCATGTTCCCTGTAGGGGTAGAGTATCATATTTCAGTAAAATCTTCATATTTCTGATAGCTAACCTGTTCAGATGTCCAGTTACATTCCTGGACAAAATTAAAATTCAGTTGTATCATCTACCCCAATAGTACAGAACTTGGTGCTACTACAGATTTCATGCTCCAAGGCGTTGATTGTAAAATCAGTTAAAGGTCATTTATCAACACTATGCAAGGCATACCTATTATTAGTAATTATAATCAATCTCTCAGTGTTTCTGGGATCTTGTGTCAGGGTACCTAAGTTTATTTCTTATCCATCTACCTGTACTTTTAAAAAGATCTTGTGTAATGCATATCAAAAATGTAGTCTGTTTTAGTCTGAAATGAAGATACCCAGAGTCCACCAGTGCTTTGCTCTTAAGAGTCACATCTAGCTGACAGCCATCCTATTCATTTCTTATTCTCCACATACACACAGAATGTTATTACATACAAGTTCAAGCTCCATAACATTTGTTAGTAGGTTATATATCATTAATTTTCATTCATACTCTGGATAATATCCTGTTTGTTTTAGCCCAGAAATGGATACAGCATTTTCCTTTGCTAATATGCCATACATTTTTTCTTCCTGAAGTCTCCATTGGGTTGGATCATTTGTTAAAATATCCACTATCTATTCTTTTCTGACCTCATTATCTGGAACAGTTTTCTTCAGTTTATAAAGAGGCACAGAATAATACATGCCAAGGCACAATCTTCTTAATACTTCTGAATTCCTACAGCTATAATGTGCCAGTCTCATATTAATATATAGGATCCAGAGATTGTCCTTAACATACAGATCATTATACCATATTAAATTATGGATGCTCTCACTCTTCCCATCCACATCCATTATTCTGTATAATAGCATCATGGCCTTCCCCTTTAAATTCTTAGGGGTCTCATAGTCCAGTTTTGTTAATCCTCTCAGTCTTAATGTAGTCCCTTCTTCTACATTCTGCCAGTCATACATCATTCTTGCTATACCATTTGTCATACTGGAACATGGTTGTAAGGGATGGGGCTCTTCTGTGTTACAGTGTACTTTAACACTTCTGAAAAGAGCAATTTTTTAAGTATTTTGATGGAACACAAATCCTCATCGAGTATAGCAATTTCTGAAACTATCTCCTCAGTTCTCCTCAATGTCTTGCCTTCCATTGCTCAACTCTTGAACTGTATCTGATTTATTGTCCATATGTTTTCCTTTGTCTTGTCTGTTTTTTTTGTAGAGAGACTCTATTCTTTAAATACCACTGAGTTAAATTCTAAACCTTGTACATTTATTTCATCTTCCTTTACTTGAAACATTTCAAGGGGCTCATTTCCTCATGTGTACCTTCTAATACAGCTTCCAAAAGTATACAGTCACCTTTTGACCAGCCTTGATCTTTAACTCCCAATTTGTCTAACATTAATGAGACCTTGCTGAGGCAAGCTCCACTTATGACTGTATCCTCCCATAGTAAATTAATCTCATTCTTAAGTATAACAAGCTGCTCCATCAATAATACATTTGCTGCATAAGAATCTTTGAGAGTCTCTAATTGCTCTTTATCTAAGAAACAGCAGTATTGAACTTTTCTTTTTGAACTCTCCTAGATGGATTGGTGTATAGATTCATGTATGATATGTCTTACAGATGTACTCCAACTTAAGCCCTTTAAACCTAAAATAGTAGTCCCAAGATCTTCTTATATAAAATCAGTATTGCCCTTACCATTCTGTAATTTATCATTTGTAGTTAAATTTATAGTAAGCACCTTATCCTCTATTACAGACAGCTCTTGACTATTATTATTAGTTTCTTTCTTTTTCTGTAAGTTTGACATAACTTAATTCTTCTAAATCCATTTCAATAGCTCTCTCTGTCTCATATAACCTTTTATACAGGCTTTCCTCAGGTAGAGGTAAAAGTGAAGTGTATATTAGGAATTCACTTACATAATTTCTTCCCTTATCATTTACATTTTTTCCATCACTGGTCTGATTTGTTGCTGGCAAAACATCCTGTACACCTATTACCAGTCAGGGACTTGATCACGAAAACCCTTGGCCTTTCTTAACCTTACCAAGCAAATTTAAATGAGTGGCAATTTTAGCTTGGTGCCTGGGACATGGGCGCACCCATTCCTTTCCCTCCTTGTCCTGTTCCCTGTGACATCACACCACTGCTGCTGGAGCTGTGGAGACATGGAACAGAAAACAGTATGTAAGTGAATGGCAGGGCACTAAGGGGCACAGTAGTTATGTGCCATGCACACCCATGTTGCATGGATGGCATGTAACACACAGCACTGTACAGCAAGTACAGGCACTGGGCTATGATTGGTATGTGGTTTGACAACACTAGTACTAGGGTGCATACAATGGTGTGGATATGAACATGCTGCACTCATGTTTGGTGGCCCCCATGGACTTTCCTCTCCTGGAGGCCCCACTGATGGACATCAGGCATAGTGCACACACCAAACTACCAATGAACTGTACACTGCAGTATGTGTAGGATACACACAGTGCTACATGTGTCCCATACAACCTGAAACTATGGATGCCTACAATAGTGGACCATGGATGCAGGTGTAAGGACACCCTCACTGTGTCTAAGGATATGTATGATCACAAATGACCTGAGATATTAGCGTGGCTCAGTTGGTAGCACATCCACCTCTGGACCAGAAGGTATTAGGTTCTTGTCCCTCTCAGGGATTGCGCTTATATCATAAATGCTGGCACCTGAGTATAGTACTAGAGGGGTGCTGTACTGTTTGGGATATGATATCCATTGGATAAGATGTTAAACCAAGGTCCCTTCTACCTTTATCTGGTGCTGTCCAAGTGGAAGTAAATGAACCCAAGGCAATTTTTTGTAAGAGTAGAGGAACCTTCTATTAAAGCAAACTAGAAAACATCATACAATAAGACACAACTGAAATCAAAACAAAGTGAAAAAAACTGTTCACAAGGCAAAACAACAAGAAAACACTTCACCAAATGATAATATGTAAACTAGACCTCCACCAAATCCTCAAACTTGCTCATCCCAATAACCTGTACATCTCACATTTTAAAGAATTTAAAAGGTATTCCATACACAGAAAAGAAAAATGCCAAACCCAATAAAAAACAGGAACACTTTGTAATCATGATCATACCCATTTAATGTTACCCCACAGATTCACATACTGGTGTCCAGACATGATACCCTGCTCCTTCATGGGTGGTGGATCCATGGAACAGCATCCAGGCAGAGGTTGCAGGGACATAAACAGTAGGGGAATTCAGAAATGCATGGGACAGACATAAAAGAAAATCTAGCAATAGGAAAGAAATGGTAAGCCACAGATCATATAGGATCTGTGGTATATGAAACAGGTAGGGAAAATGGGCAGACTAGGTAGGCCAAGTGGTCCTTATCTGCAATCAAATTCTATGGTTCTATGTTTCTAAGCTCCCTGAGGGCTGATTCAGTGCTGTACTTTCAGCTATAAAATTATGTGTATGCTATAGCTTGTTGCAGCACATACTGACACCTCGCCTGCCACAGATAAACTTTCAGGCAGGTGAAAGCAGCTGTCAGTGTGCTTGTATTGTATTGCTTCCATGCTGATGAAAAATCACCTAGAACTGAATTCCTGTAAGTTAACCTCTGTAACCATTGTAAATGCCACCTTGGTGCCAGAAACTGACAAAAAACAACCACAAATGGACAGTCCAGTAATAAATTCTCTTGTGTTCCAATTTTCTGCTCACATTCCTGTCTAGGATAAAATCTACTATATCTTCCTGGCTGCTGTGTTTCATGCTGCACTTTACTCCCATTCTGCCATGACAGCTGACCCAGAGTATATTCCACATGCTTTGTGACACCCTAGTGACTAACAGTTGAGCTACCACCAATGGAACTTTAGCAGGCTAACAAAGAGAACAATCCACTTTTTGGATACAGATCCATGTTATCACTTCCATATATAGCTGTGGTCTGTTACTAGATAAAATGGAAGTTTGGAGATCCTTCACTGATGGAGCTTCCTCAAACTTGGCTGAGTATAGCTTGAAATAAAAAGAGATTTTAATAACTTTGGTGCTTCCTGTTCCCAACAGGAGCTAAAGGACCTTAACCCCCATTTGAGCCTCTCACACAAGGCAATGTACTCCATAGAGGTATCTCATGTTATGGACGACTCAATTTGAGTGACTCAATATGAGCGACTTAATTTGAGTGCCTGTAAAAAAGGGCTATAGCTGGAAAACAGCATGTGTAAAGTCCACAAAGTTGTGTAGTGAGGGTGAAGTGTGCTGGGGTAGTGTTGCACACATTCTTGTAGATAGTGCAGTTTGAAAAATAGTTATAAGTAAAGAAGGTGCTGGGGGAGCAAAGCCCACCGCATTAAGTATAGTGTTATTTTTTGTTTGAAAGGTTTGTGTTGTGATGTTTGATGTCAATGTCTTCTGGTTGGTTTGCAATTGTGGTTCTGTCATGGTGTAGTGGGTTAGGCAGGGTGTTGGATAGGTAGGATGGTTGTGTAGGTTTGAGTGATGAGGTGTTGTGGGTTCAAGTGTAGGTGTCAGTGTCTGTGATATGGGCTGTGGTACTGGTAGGTGAGAGGATGAAGTTATCTTATCTGGATTTTTTTTAATTTTGGAGGTTTGGCTAGGTGTGTGGTGTTAAGTGATTCATGTGAGGGTTATCTGGATTTAGGGGTGGTTTGTGGTAGTGTCCATTAATGGGCTTTAAGTCTGGTGTGTGTTCTGAGTCTGGTAGTGGCAATTGTGTTGTTGCTGCTTGACATGTCATTTGTAGTTTTCTTTGGTGTTTTTATTTTTGTGAAGTCACTGTTCTGACATTTTCTCTTGTTGGTGTGGGCTGTATTTGTGTTAGCTGTTTTGTCTTCACCAATGTGATCAGTGTCGTTTTGTTTTGGCTCATATGACATGGAACCCTCTGTAGAAGACCCTGCCTTACTAAGGAGTGAAAAAACAATGTGCAGAAAGAAACAACTGGATTAATCATATTAAGACACCCACTCTTAAAGGGACACTGTTACGCCCTTTAGGCCTCAAATGTGTCTAGTTTTAAAAACACATGTTATGATTGCTCACATTCCATCGAGACTGCATATGTAGCTGATAGTTTGATTCTTGTTCCTTTTTTTTTTTAAATAAAAAAACAGACTGCTCACCATGCTGGTGTTCCCACACAAAAAGGTGTTTGTTTACATTATTTGATCAACTTTCACTGTATCTTTACTTGACTTGGGAATGCCCCTAACACATTGTAGCCACTAATGATGCTGTGGGAGGAGAGGAGACTACTGTATGATGAGTGACTGTGCTGTTTGAGAGTGTTACTAGTGCCCAGGATGTATGCAATAACAGTAAATCAAGGATTTGAAACAAAACAACATTTTATATAATTGTACCACTCCCATGCATTTCAGTACTACTAAGAAAGGAAGCAAATAAAACAACAAAAAACTTCTAAAAGCTTTAGAGAAGGTAAGCAATCAGAAAATGTGGGGTTTTAACTAGAAATCATATGCTGCAAAATGGGCTGACAGTGTCCCTTTAATGGGAAGATATGTGACTTCTGTTTTTATGGGATTCAGCCGACTCCCCCACAACATCTCAAAAATAGGATGAAAGTCTTGGTTTCAAATTCCAGGACTGCTGGATAAACAAAACTTAAATAAGTGAATATTAGCAACAAAAACTATTTAATGATTTGTATGCATTTAAGTTTGCAGAATCTTCAAACCTTCCACATATCAACCTTTTGAGCACAATATTCTAACTTCTTTGTCCAGTTGATAACATTCAAGTTCCCTGGGCCAAACTGAATACACAGGATCCTGATGGGTACCTGGAAATACCTATACTGGCCACCAAGTCAGTGGCAGAAGAGGAGACACCAACCTGCATACCAACATTTTTACCTCTATTAGTAGTAGATCCAGGCTCCTGGGAGTAAATATCCATCACTGCCTATGTCCTGGCCCCAGACTCTGCATCAGCAATAAACAGACACAGATCATCAGCATATGCAGAGATTTTCAGCTGTGATAACCCTGGTGGTGCATCATTGCTTCTTGTACAAAACACTGGAGTGGCTTCCTCCAAGTGGAATGCATGAGTTAGCAACAGGATGCACAGTTTATAATATCCTTAACAGCCAATGGCCTCAAGGTCTTGTTTCCTTACTCCACAAGCAGATTAACCCATACCCCCAGGATCCATGGAACTTGACCTGCTTGGTGTACACAAACTACAGACTAACCTTGGTTCAGCTGCTTTTTAGAACTTTGTCTCCAGGACCAGGAACCTCATTCCTCCTGAGATCCGAAGATATGAAAACACTCGGAGTTTTTGGAATACACTTTGAGAACATCTCCTGAGTATTTTCAAGTGCAGCTGCCTTTCCTAGACTTAACAAGTGTTGTGGACATATCCTACACACTTTTTGTGCTTCTCATGTCATGGGGCTCCTCCCTTGTTGCAGTGATTCCTGTTCTGTTATTATGCTGTAATTGAATTACTATACTCCTGTGTATTAGGTGACTTGTGTACTTATCCCTGTCCTTTGTAATCTTCTGGGTAGTGCCTGAAAACGGATCTACCACTGGTCATCAACAAAATTTGTGTTGAATGACCAGACAGCAAAACCATCAAGTCGACCGCTTCTTGCGGTCAGCTGGCAGTTTCTTACAGTACAACATGTTTTCTTCTGGGGGGCTATGCTCCCCTGAACCCCTATCATGGGGAGCTATGCCCCTGCACCCCCACTAAATATAATCGACTCTGAGTCAGAGCTGATTAGGAGGGGTGCAAGACCCCTGACAGACAGTGCTGGGTTCCAGCACCAACACTACAGTGACCTGGCACTGTAGTTACTGTGGTGTTGGTCGATGTGGATGTTTCACTGTCGGGTGGGTGAACATCTGAAAACAGACAGCCCCTGTCTAGTGCACACACCCAATTAACAAAAACTAAATAATGAAATCTGTAATTCATGGGTTAATAACAATTGTTTTAAGTACAGGACCTATAGAAAAAAGTATATAAAAGAGATTAAGGGGACATCCTTGATGCACACCAACTTTTATTGGATGAGGGCATCCTTGTGTCCATTCACTACAGGGATCACTATAGCCCCATTACAAAGTTGTTGAATCCAGGAAATAAACTCGGATGGAATACCATAGAACATGAAGGCCTCAAATAAATATAAATTTGATAACCTGTCAAAGGTCTTTTCTTGGTCTAATGACAGGACATAACTATTAATCATATTCTGTACACCAAGTTAAAAAACTTCTCAAAGCAGAAATAAATGTTCAATGCAAAAAAGTGCAAAGTAATGCACCTAGGAAACAAAAACCCAGGGGAAGAGTACACAATGGGGGGAAGGGGGGGTACTAACAACAAAAATGGAAAGAGACCTCGGGGTAGTCATATCAGATGACCTTAAGTTAGGCAAGCAATGTGAAAAGGCAGTAAGGAGGGCAGGGGAGATACATAGGGAGAGGCATCACCAGTAGAAAACAAAAAAGTTGTTATCCATCTGTGCAGACAGTTGGTGAAACCCCATTTGGAGTACTACATGCAGGTCTGGCTATCCCATCTCCACAAGGACATAGACAGGATGGAAGCGGTCCAGAGGAGGGCAACTAAAATAGTGCAGGGTCTGCAACAGAAGCCATATAAGGAGAGACTTAATGAGCTTAATATGTATAGCCTTGTGCAAAGGAGGGGGGGGACATAATAGAAACTTTTAAGTACCTCAAGGGAATCAACAAAGTCCAAGGTGGGAGCATCTTTGAGAGACAGAGATATGCAAGAACAAGGGGGCACAATTTGAAGATAGAGGGGGGACAGCTCAGGGGCAACATCAGAAAGTATTTTTTCATGAAGAGGGTGGTAGGCACATGGAACCACCTTCCTGAGGAGGTCGTGGGGTCAAAAACAGTGGGAGAATTCAGGAATGCATGGGACAGACATGAGGCAATTATAGTGAAGGATAGGAGGAAGTAGTCTGTTGGTTAACTTGAATCTGCAACGTATCCAATACGTAGGGAAATGGGCAGACTAGGTGAGCCAAGTGGTCCTTATCTGCCATAAAAGTCTATGTTTCTATGTTTTTATGTTCTTGTATTACCTGATTTAGAATGGAGCAAGTTTGAATAGGTTCTATCAAAACCTTAAAACCAAAAATAGCTGCTCAAACCTTTAAATTACTGCACACTGGAATTCACATTTCTTATAAGGGGTGCTGCTAGATGGTGACAAATAACAAACAAAGCAAAAATACTAGCACACACCCTCCTCCCCACACAGCATAACATTTAAACTTTCAAATGCCCAAAATTGCTATATTTACTTTCAAGCTCCATGTGAGGAGAGGGTCCTCTTAGTTTCAGACTGGAATGCCAATTTGAGTAAGCTAAATCAAAACCTTGACTACAGATTGTAGGTGCTTGCAGAGCAACTCAGAAAAAATTGAGATCAGAATTTAATAAACTGATTGACCTCTAATTCTTTATATCTGATTTATCTCCCTTTTGTTAAAGAGCAAAAAAACAACAGACTTTACCGAAGAGAGATGTTGATTTTTGGAACACAGAATTTGTTGAAACACCAGGACCAAAAACTACTCAGCGTTTCTGTAAATGATTTATAAAATTCATTTGATAAGTCATCCTTTCCTGGGGAAGAACCAGTTTACAAACCAGAAAGAATAAATTCCATTTCATCAACCATAACTGGTTTAATAAGATCATATTTCTGACATTCTGACAGACTCAGAGGATATAAATTCAGAAAAGAATTAATAATCTGACAGTGGCCCAGTAGCATGGTGGACTCACACTGTAGTGCCTTACCCCCTGCCACATGGGCCACCCAGGTTTAGGAATAGACGTGGGTCAATCGGGGACTGGACATGGAAGGGAAGACTAAGTGTCCAGAGGACAGCTCTCTGTCCTCGGGCTGAGGGGGGGTTACCACAACCCACTGCACTACTGCCACCTGGAGATGTCTGGGTGGCAGTGCAGGTCTGGGCATGTCAAGAGGCAGGGCCACAGCTAATGTGTAGGATGTCTCTATGGAGGTGGACTTCATCTGCCACATCATTGCACAGTCCGGGCCCTAGGGGAAATCTAAGGTGGAAAAAAAACCTTGGCTGCAGGATGAAGTCTGGTCCCCCACAGGTCCCACACCGTTGACCAAGCACCTTGCCACTGTCTGGATGGCTAGCGATGTCGATGAGAAGATAAGTTCTGGAGAAGTCAGGTGATGGGACTGGGGAGACCAGACAGAAGGAGGGTGTGCCTTGGGTGATTGGGGGCCTACAATGAATATAGAGAAAAAAAATAATTTAGATCCTGACCTGAGCAATGTACAGTGCCAAAAGTGTTTGCCACAAATTCGTCCACTACCTGCAGCTGTTCTGCAACAGTATCAGAAAGGGCAGCATTTCACAGTTTTAAGGGTCCCACCACCAGTTTGTCAGAAGTGGATTTACAGGCCACAAAAGGATCACAAAAAGAGATCTTCCTGGCTCCAAATTTCATTAAAGGAGTAGTACAGTCAGAATTTGCAAAAACATATATTGTGCAGAGTAGAAGGAACAGAACCAAACTGCACAAAAGCAAGTATCCTGGATTTTAGTGGGGCAGACTTTGGGAAAATGGGGAGATGCTTGAAAGAGGCATTAATGGGAATGGGGAGGGAGTCAGTGGTTGAGGATCAGTGGGCAATATTTAAAACAGGGATTACAAGAGCAACAGAATTCCACATTAAGCAGCTTAGCAAGGGGAAAATGAAGAGAAGGCCATTATGGTTTTCCAAGGAGGTAGTAGAGAAAGTGAAAGCCAACAAGATTGCATTCAGGCAATACAAAAGGACACAGGCAGAAGGGGATAGGGAGAAGCACCAGGAGAAGCAAAGGGTGGCAGGGAGGTCAGTAAGGGAGGCCAAAGCTCAAACAGAAGAGTGCATCACAAAATCAGTGGGTAGAGGGGACAAAACCTTTAACAGGTATATAAATGAAAAAAGAAGGGCAAAGGGAGGAATAGTGAGACTGAAGGGGGGGGATGGTGCTGTGTGGAGGATGACAACAGTAAAGCTGACATACTGAACAGATATTTTTCTTCTGTCTTTACTGAGAAAGAGGAGGGTAATGGGCCTGAAGGAAGTATAAGGGTTGGGAATGGTGCAGAAATGGACACAAGTCCCTTTACATGGGAAAGGGTCCTAAAGGAACTGGAAGGAATAAGAGTTGATAAAGCAATGGGGCCAGATGGGGTGCACCCCGGGGTCCTAAAGGAACTAAGAGAGGTGGTGGCTGAACCTCTGGCAATCCTGTTTAGCTGATCACTGGAAACAGGGAGGGTACCCAAAGACTGGAGGACAGCAGATGTAATCCCCTTATACAAAAGCGGGAACAAAGAGGAAGCTGGGAACTAAAGACCAGTCAGCCTCACCTCGGTAGTAGGGAAGATCATGGAAGCACTACTGAAGGAGAGATTGGTGGAAAATCTGGTTGCCAACAGACTACAGGACCCAAGACATCATGGTTTCACAGGGGGGAGGTCATGCCAGACCAGCCTCATTGGAAATTTTGCAAATCGGTGACAAGGGAGGTGGATCGGGGAGAGCAGTGGATATGGCCTATCTGGACTTCAGCAAGGCCTTTGATGCTGTGCCACATAGAATGCTATTAAACAAACTGGGGAATATGTGAGTGGGCAGGACAGAAGTGCAGTGGGTAGGTAATTGGTGGTGGTAAATTGCTGTCACTCCACAGAGGGAAGAGTGACCAGTGGGGTAGCCGAGGATCAGTGCTGGGACCAGTCCTGTTCAACGTCTTCATCAGAGACATTGCGCAGGCCCTAGAAGGCAGAATTTCCCTGTTCACTGATGACACAAAGCTCTGTAACAGAGTGGACACACCAGAGGGTGTAGACAGAATGAGGAGGAACCTGCAGAAGCTTGAAGAATGGTCAAGGGTTTTGGCAGTTGAAATTCAATGAAAGAAGTGCAAGATAATGCATATGGGCACAAAAACCCTGGAACAATATATCAGTTGGGGAGTGAGGATATAACACACACCTAGCAGGAAAGAGACCTTGGGGTTATCATCTCTGATGACCTCAAGGTAGGGAAATAGTGCACAAGGCAGCAGGTAAATCAATTAGAATGCTGGGATGCATAGGCAGGGGCATCATCAGCAGGAAAAGGAAGGTCATAATTCCATTATACAAGACACTAGTGAGGCCCCACCTGGAATACAGTGTACAGTTCTAGAGACCTTACCTACATAAGGACATAGGGTACAGAAGATTCAGAAGAAGGCAGCAAAGATGGTACAGGGATTGCATCACAAGTCCTATGAGAACAGGCTGAAGGACTTGAATATGTATTCCCTGGATGAGAGGAGGGAGAGAGAGGATATGTAAAGACATACAAGTACCTTACAGGGAGGAACAGGGTGCAAGAATACACTATTTTCCAGTGAAAAGGATGTTCCAGGACTAGAGGGCATGGGATGAATTTGGAGGGAGGCAGATTCATAGGAAACATGAAGAAGAATTTCTTCACAGAAAGGGTGATGGACAAGTGGAACACCCTGCCAAAGGAAGTGGTGGGGGCTGAAACAATCACAGGATTTAAGAATGCATGGGATATACATAAGGGAATTCTAGAAGTAAGGAACAACAGACTTCTAGAAAAACATAAAGTGAACTTACAAGCTTAAATGGGAAGACTGGGTGGGCCATAGGCCCTTATCTACCAACAGTGTCTATGTATCTATGTATGTGATGTCCTAGTGTATCCTTCCCTCTGTCTGCTATTAACAGTTTTTTTTCTAAATTAGTATGCTAGTTTTATGGTAGTTTTATGGCCCCTGGGGATTTCCATCATAGCAAGCTTTATTGCTCTTTTTGTTCCTACAATGCCTCCTGTCTCATGTGATAGTAATGTATCTGGGACCATGAATTCAGCAAGCACTGACTTGGAGTCAATTTACTACAGCAGAATGATAAAAAAAAGTTTGCAAGTGTTAATAGATCATGATTTACTGTTCGTGTACAGAGAAATATCAATCACAAAAGGTAAAAAAAATATCACAAGTGGTTATTTGTATGATTTATTTGCCATGGGGGAAAATGCTCAAGATGGCTACCCTTGTATTTTTACTGTTCAAACTTACAAACAGTAAAAGTACCTAATAATTATGTATTTAAAATAAAAAAAACACCTGAATTTAGCTAAACAGGACCCATTTAGCTAGATTCAGGTATTGGTTTTTAATTTTCCTGAAATACCTTTTCTAGGCACCCAAAATCCAGGGTGTCCAGCTTAGACAGAGGAGCTGTTCCCCCTTGTTCTCTGTATAAGAACAATGGGACTTTCTTGACTTCTGCAGCCACAGCTGGAACTCGTGCTGTGGGCTGCAGTGAGAGCAATGAGCCACCGTTTCTCAAGTGTCTAGTGGCACCCCCCCCCCCATTTCATCTCAAATATAATTAAAAGACAAAAAAAAAACTCTTAGCCCAAAGAAACTGAATTGTCACCATGTGATCTGACACCCTCTCAAAACATAATTAGAGCACAGTTACCAAAAATAATTAACAGCTAATTAACAGTTAGTAATCTAAAGAAATGCCATGATCCCCAAAGCATCTTCCATACATACGGCATGTGTGCATAGCTAAGGCTGCATGATGCAACCAGCTTCATTTAGCAGCTGTAAGAAAAAGTGCATCAAAGAAACATTGAAACATAGAAGTCTCTATATATTCTAAGTAAAACAATTTTTATTCAGCTGCAGTTGGTCTCATTCATGTCAAACAATCGGAGATTCATTAATTTTAGACAATATGCTTGTTTTAAGAGGACAGGAAATAATGAATGGTGCTTAAGCTGTTGTTTTTAGATATATTTTGTAAATTGCTGTAGTTAATTTTAGAATTGTGTTATTGTATGGTATATGTTATATGTGTTATATTGTACAGCACCCAGAGTCTTTGGAGATGGGTACTATATAAATAAAAAAGCTATCTATCTATCTAACTTTCTATCTATCTTTCACACTTTGGACTAGCAGTCAGTTACACTTTCTGTGACACTGAGTATTTCTATAAGAAAGAACTCTAACTGAATGAACTGTGTATGTCTCTGATGAGAGACAGTTTCTTTTCCCCATTCATATATTTTAGAGCGTGAGTCAGTGCTCAGTGATATGTTGTTCACTGGCTTGTTTTACACGAGCCAGGGTCAGCAGTTTCACTCAGTAAGCTTCCTGGGTACCTTAAAATAGAAAGTTTCCACCTAGTATGAGCAGAATGAATAGCCGGGGCAGACAGCAGGGCCCCCAGCCACTCCTCCATCCATGGTAATCACACTTGATGTGGCCAGAATCTCTCCATCAATCACAGCTCATTTTTTAAAATCAGCTTTATTGATGCCCATACAACTCTTGGGGGTGGGGTCCCCACTTCACAATGACACATAGCCATCATTAAAGGTCAACTGGAGGGAGCCCCAAAAATAATACAACATAATCATCCCATGTTCTTTTTGTTTTCTTATACCTCTAGTTCATCAAACTTTAATTAAGCTCTCAGCATGAAACCATTCCCTGAATCAAACAGGTTTAGGATAGTTTGAGACAGTCCCAAACATGGCTATGAGCCAGTGAAATAATGTTGGCAAAATAATGTATAAAAATATTGGGCCAGATTCACAAAGGTCCACCACAAGCTACGACAATGGCAGCTTGCGCCGACCATCCCTGCAACCTGGCCTGTGCACCCGATTCTGTATTGGAGCAGGTCCAGGTGTCTGTCCTGAGACTTGCGGTAGCTGAGCAAGGTAGGGTGCAGATCCCAGGTATGCCGCAGATCACAGGGCATGGTAGGTGGCAGATGCGCCTGCTGAGGGGCACCATAGCACCCCCATGCCCACCTCCAATTTCCCATAAGGTGTGGGCTCCAGCCCCAAGTCCCCATGCCATGGACTACCCTCAGAATAATCACCCTTACATGCCCTGGTGGTCCAGTGGTTCCCTACCCCCCTCCCAGCGGTGCCAGCCCCCCAACACACACACACATATGGCGGGTGAGTTGGCAACTGGCACAGCCCTCCCTCACCACCAGGGCCAGACGCTGACTGCACTGTGCCATGATCACGTACTGTAAATACATGTACTTTGTGAATAACTGCCGCTATCATTCACAGAGCGCACATTATTACAGTACATGTTCTTGGCACAGTGCAGCTGGTGGCTGGCCCTGGTGGTGAGGGAGGGCTGTGCCAGTCACCGTGGGGTAATGGAGGGTGTTGAGGGCCCACACTGTGGGGTGAGGGGAGGGGGGCCACTAGACTACCAGGGTGTTATGGGGATTGAAGGGGGGATCATGCCCCAGGGCATGTGGGGGGGGCCTCAACATGTGTGTGTGTGAGGGTCTGGGCATTGGAGTGTTCCACACACCCATCCTGGCACAGTGCATGCCATGCCTGGGACCTGGAGCCCATGGGGGTTGTGACCCACAGGGGATGTGGAGCTGGGGCACAGTGGCAACCTCCAGTGAACAGCAAAGACCACTTAGACCACCTTTTTATTAGCATAAATGGTCTTTGACAGATGTTCACTGGTGGTTGTCTCTGAATCCCATTTGTGGACATAGTAGCCACCCTACCTGAATAGGGTGCAAATGCTGCCATAAACCCCCTTACGCCATGTCACAAGGGGGTTTATGGTGCATAGGTGCAGTTGGGCATAGGCAGCCTGCAGCATGTTGCAGGCTGCCTATGTGGATCCAACCGGGATGCAATTCAGGACACTAGTGCTACTTGCACCATTTTGTCTGATGCATAGTTGCCTTGCATCCTGAATTGCCTTTTGTGAATCCGGCCCATCAAGTCTGAAAATCTGTCTGCCACTGAAAATTAATTTAAATTCAATGGCTGTGTTCTCCTTTTGACTGATTGTTTTTTTATATATATTTATTTTTTATCCCCCTCCAGCCCTGGCACTGTCACCCGACTAACCATGCCACATGGCAGGCTCAGAGGGGCCCACCCAACATGTTGTGGTTTACCCCACCAGTTTAAACTCAATGGCTATGTTCACCTTTTGACTGATTGTGTTTCTATGTTTTTGTTCAATAAAAATGAATTTGATGAGAACATGATGCATTTTGACTCTAATTTCATGGAGAAAGTGTCACTTATTACAACATTGTTTATGAAACCTGCTTTGCACTTTTAAATCAAAAGAAAAAAATCAGTTATTACTCTGCAAGTGAGAAACAAAAAGAAAACCATTATCCACATAAAAATGACTACTCACTTGATTTTATTGCATTTATTAAAGTTTAGGCAGTGACACCACAGTGCCTTTGAAAAGTGTCTCCAGCATGTTATTGTGTTTTGCTTCCAAAATATGTTATCAAATCATTCTCCTGCATAATCAGGTTTTCATCAGAGCAGACATTTAAGAGTGCAAGCAGCCTGATGCTTCTAACAGGCACATAGAGATCAAACAAGCTAACTGCAAAAGGCAAGGTTTCTGTGTGTACAGTATATGGCACAAAAGTAGACAACATTTAGGAAAGTAGTGGACCTTAGATGTGAGGGTCACCAAGCAAGAGGGCAGTCATTTGGGGTTCAGCATCCCAGCACTGCCCGCATTCCATACCATCTCTCCTCTCCATGCAAAAGTGACCATTTTCATAGAGAATCACCCAAATGTGAACGTGAGAAAGTCTTGTCATGTGAGTCTTCTGCTCAGTGACTTATTTCTTCTGTGTAAGAAGCCAAAAGTTGTGCTTCTTTGCTTTGTCAACATTCAGATTGCATCATAAAAAGGATGTTTTTCAAACTGAGCAAATACTTATTACAACTTGTGAAATACCCCTCCCAAAAAATAATATATCAAAGAACTTCAGTTGAAACAGCAGTGCAAGAATGTGGTGAAAATTCTGACTTGTACTTTTTTATTCTATTTTAGATTGCCCCTTATTTATTCACTTGTATGATATCCTTCTTTCCGCAACTGGAATCCATTTTAGTACTTTTTTCACATCTGAAATAATAAAAGGAATGCTCCTTTTAATATGGCTTGGACCAGATTTTTATCAGTATTCTAGGCTGTTTTTGTAGATCAATTGTTTAAAATCACTTCTGTTTTGACAAAATGAATTAGCATGCAGCAGGCAGTGCTTCCTGACCTTATGGAAAGTAGATGCTCAAAAACAGCTGAGTATACTGATGAAAACCTGGTCCAAATCTGGTACTGAAGTGGACTCAAAATGGAGAAAGAAGGGTATCATATAAGTCAGGAGATAAGGGGCAATCGAAAATAGCATAAAAAAGTATAGGTCAGACTTTTCACCAGATTCATACACTGCTGCTTTAAATGTTTGTTTCCAGAAGCAACCATCCTAATTTTGGTTCTTGTTCATCTTGTGTAAGGACTACATTAACATTCTTATAGAACTGATGAGAGATAAATAACTGGCGCTAATGTTTACACATTTTGCATCCATTGAGGGCCTATATGCGATTGACTTAGCAATTAAATGAAAAACTGAGTGTAAATTGTAGAAGCCAATACAAATAATATTATTGCTGTCTTCAATCGGTAGCACAGTTTAGTATCAATCTCTTTTATGCCTCTCAACTGTTCCTATTATGAAGGGCGTCCTTCACAGTACAACTCAGAATTGTCCTGTCCAGCAAAAGGTGCTGCTTCACATGGAGTTGGTGCTTACACTGTGAATGCAGACCAGAAATTCATAATGATCTGCAATGCTAATGTTAAACCAGTGTTAACATTTCCACAATGCCCTGACTTCAGATTTGATGACGTGGCCCACATTTTGAGTTCCACAATCAATGTTGCACAGTTCAGTGCTAAAAGCTGATAGGTATTGGTCAATCTTGAAACACTCAAGGCAGCAAAAATAATGTTGGAGCATGCATATGTACATATGGGAAACAATCTGATGGAGTTTTATATGTGGGAGAACTTCACTAACTCCTCATACTGCAGGCAATTGATCAGTCATTAAACTTCGGCATTCGTGCAGTCCCAATATTATGGTTTGACCCTAACATTAGTACTTTTGCCATTCTTTGTTAGTCTCCAATTTTAACACTTTTATATAATAAAAAGAACTCCAGTGGTTCTGCACCATGTCCCAGCAGTTGAACTGTTAACAGCCTTTTTATTTGGGGGGGGGCAGACAATTCTATTGGCATAATTACAAATTTCCAATTTCATATCATGATTTTATTTAGTGTCCCATATCACAAATAATTTTTGTATTAATCAAAGGGATGGTCTGCATTTTATGCACCCCCCCCAATCAGGTAGTCATGCCTTCACATGGGCTAAGTATTAATTAAGAAACAAAAATTGTACCTATATAAATTGTGCAGAAACCTACGAGGAACAGTGCACTTCAGACAAACAGAAGGAGGTGTTGGTCAGCAATTCCCCCTTTTTTCATGCTCAAGCCTGCAATCTCTATAACTATTATGCAGATAACCAGAACTGAAATAAAGTATTCAATTTGAATACATGTTCGTATTATTTTTTATTATTTAAAAAGTTTCTTCTTATATTGGTTAGTGTCATATAATAGTGTGCTGTATTGAGCAGCATCCACCATTGCTTAACAGAGAAATCAGTGTCTGCTCTTGCCCTCAGGAGCCCTCAACTGGGCGGATCGCTTGCTGACCTTCAGAGGCACTGGCTGGAAAAGACAGCTGGCCATGAACAAATCCCTGCCCACCATCAACGCTCCTGCTTGGAGAGCCTTCAACCAGGTGGATCACCTGCTGACCTTCAGCGGCACTGGCTGGAGAAGCCAGCTAGCCATGAACAAATCCCTGCCCACTGTGAACGCTCCTGCTCCAGGAGCCCTCAACCAGGCAGATCACCTGCTGACCTTCAGCGGCACTGGCTGGAGAAGCCAGCTAGCCATGAACAAATCCCTGCCCACTGTCAACGCTCCTGCTCCAGGAGCCCTCAACCAGGCAGATCACCTGCTGACCTTCAGCGGCACTGGCTGGAGAGGCCAGCTGGCCATGAACAAATCCCTGCCCACTGTCAATGCTCCAGCTCTGGGTAAGCCTCCTCAGCAACCCGGGACCACACTGTGGAGTTCCGATTGGATAGGCACATTCTTTGAGTGCAACTGATTGGGTGCTGGAGTACGACTCCTTCCGTGATTGGTTCATGGCTCCTGTCTTAAAATCCCTTGGTGCTTTTTCTACTGCTTCATGCCACGACTTTTCTGTTGGGACCTTCAGTCTAATAATTACACAGCATACTAATTGTAAACTGAAGAATGGACCAACTTTTTCTTTTTTAAGGCTTATCTAGGCATATGTGATTGAATTTCTGAATTGGAGAAGGAGCCTAGATATTAGCACAGCGGGGGATTGAAGTACACATTTCAGTGTTTTTAAAGGATTGTGTGGCCTGTTTAGGAAGAAATAATTGTAAGCCTGAATTGAAGATGAAGCTTAACTGTTAGGCCAGTGGGGGGTTGAAGTACACATGTTGCTGCACTTTTAAGGTCTGTGTTTCTACTCTCAGTACTGCTTTCATCTCCTGCTATTATTCTCCCCCACCCCTGTCTTCTGATTATTCCTTGCTCTGTCTTTCTTTTCTTTGTTTCCCCATGGCACCTGACCTGCTCAGTTTTTGCATTGACTGTCTGGCTGCCCTTCTGCTCCCTCTATCTTGCTTATCCTGTCCTTTTGTTCCCCAACCCCTCGATTTAGTGAGGTGGGCTAGTACTGGTCTGTTGGACCTACTTAGTCTGCATCTAATTTCCCTCCCCTTCTCTTGCCCTCAGGAGTCCTCAACCAGGCAGATCACCTGCTGACCTTCAGCAGCACTGGCTGGAGAAGCCAGCCGTGAACAAATTCCTGCCCACCATTAACGCTCCTGCTCCGGGTAAGCCTCCTCAATGCCCGGAATCACACTGTGGAGCTCCAATTGGATGGGCACATTCTTTGAGTGCGACTGATTGGGTGTTGGAGTATGGCTTCTTCCGTGAGTGCTTCGTGGCTCCTGGCTTGAAATCCTTGGCGCTTTTGCTATGGCTTCATGCCATGGCTTTTCTTTTGGGACCTTCAGTCTAATAATTACATGGCATACTAATTCGTCCCATGCCACCCACCCCGACAGCTACTCTTAAATACACCATATGTCCTGCCCCTTCCCTCATTTCTGTTTCCATTGGCTGCTGACAAATTACTTTCTGTTTCACTGTAACTCAGCGTTCAGGCGCTCCTTACCTTATTTTGTCTGTTTCCTTGTAAACCTGAGGACTCCTTATTTTGTATGATCCTGTGCTCCTGCATACATTCGGTCATCTCTCATAGTCTGTTTGTTTCTCTTCTTAGCTTTACCATGGGTTGCCTAAAATAGCTATTGCCAGTGGCAGCACTTCTAACTATACTCATGGGCTGATCAAGTAATTGCCGCATCAATACATTACCCCCTATTAACCCTAGCCCTTCTCCCACCTTGTCAAAACTTCTCAGAAAGACCCATTGCATTATTGTACCTCCCATGTATATCTAAAAATGACACTATTCTACTTGGGCACTGGCTACATAAACACCGAAATACATTCATTAACACAACTACCCTTGAGATACTCTCATCCTTTATCTCATCTGGGGTTCAATTATCTGTGCTCCTCCTTCTAACACATGCTGGGGATATTGAGCCTTATCCTGGGCCCCCTTGCTCATCCACTGTCCACCACCCCCCCCACTAAGCTCCAACAACTGCCAAAAGACTTAAAGATGGCTCATATTAATACGTATAGCCTCCACCCTAAAATGGCTGAACTTGAGCCATGGACCCTGCAGATGTCCCCAGGTATTCTGTGTATAACAGAATCCTGGATCAAATTATTAATTAAGCAGCATGAGGTGGCATTCCCTGGTTACAATTGTTTCAGACATGATAAGGTAGGAAAAAGGGGAGGATGTGTCCTAATATACTCTCGGACTGATCTGGAAGCTGTTGAACTATCCTCTCCCATTGATGACCCATCTCCTGTAGAGTCTCTATTTCTTACCACCACTCTTGGTAAAGTAAAGAAACTTAACATTGGCTGTGTCTATCTTCCCCCTAATAAGGCTACTCTTTGTCTCCCATCCCTCCTCACCTGCCTAGCTAATCTGCCTCGCCATAACCTTATACTTAGTGGTGACTTTAATATCAACTGGCTACACCAAGATGCTGACCAAGTGTGTGCATCTTTTGCTGACTCCAACCTGGTGCTACTCATTCAGGAACCAACTCGTCTCAACACCAAGTCTGGTAAATACATGCTACTTGACTGGATGGTTACCAATTGCCCTTTGAAGATTAAGACTGTGGCTGTCCTCCCGGACACCTTAAGTGACCATTTCCCCATGCTCTATGTATGAAACAGAGAAACCTAGAATTTGATGGCAGATAAGGACGGCTTGGCCCACCCAGTCTGCCCATTTCCCTACATAATGGATAAGCTGCAGATCCTAGTTAACCAGTAGCCTACTTCTTCCTACCCCAACCCCCTAGAATTGCCATATGACTGTCCCATGCATGCTTGAATTCCACCACTGTTTTTGACTCCACAACCTCCTCCTGAAGGCCGTTCCATGCATCCACAACCCTCTCTGTGAAAAAATACTTCCTTAAATTACCTCTGAGCCGCCCCCCTCTATCTTCAAATTGTGCCCCCTTGTTCTTGCACACCTCTTTTTTTGAAAGATGCTACCCTCTTGGAATTTGCTGATTCCCTTGAGGTACTTGAAAGTTTCTATCATGTCCCCCTCTCCTCCTTTCATCGAGGCTATACATATTAAGCTCCTTAAGTCTCTCTTCATATGGTCTCCAGAACTGCATGCAGTACTCCAGATGGGGTCTCACCAGCTGTCTGTACAGAGGGATAATAACTTCCTGTTTTCTACTGGTGATGCCTCTCCCTGTGCATCCCAGTATCCCCCCAGCCCTCCTTGCTGCCCTCTCACATTGCTTGCCCACCTTTATGTCATCTGATATGACTACCCCCAGGTCCCTTTCCATTTTTGTTGTTGTTAGTATCTCACCCCATTGTGTACTCTTCCCTGGGTTTTGTTTCCCAGGTGCATTACCTTGCACTTCTAGCACTGAATCTAAGCTGCCATACATTTGACCATTCCTCTAACTTGCCAAGTCCCTTCTCATCCTTTCCACCCCACCTTGTGCATCAATTCTGTTGCAGATCTTTGTGTCATCTGCAAAGAGACATTCTTTTCCTTCCAGTCCCCCTGCAATGTCACTGATAAAGACATTGAAGAGGACTGGTCCTATTACTGAACCCTGCGGTACCCCACTAGTAACCCCCCTTTCTTCAGAGTGGACTCCATTTACTTTTAGTCTCTGTGTCCTACTCTCCAGCCAATTCTTTACCCAGGCTGTCATCTTGGGACCCACTCCCAGGCTGGCTAACTAGTATATTAATCTTTTGTGTGGGACTGTGTCAAATGCCTTGCTAAAGTCTAGGTAGGCCATGTCCACAGCCCCTCCCTGATCTACTACTTTGGTCACCCAGTCAAAGAAATCTATTAGATTTGTCTGGCATGACCTTCCTGCTGTGAATCCATGCTGCCTTGGGTCCTGTACCCCTCTGGCCTCTAGATACTCGACAATTCTTTCCTTCAGAAGTGATTCCATCATTTTCCCTACCACTGAGGTTAAACCAAGGGCTGTAGTTTCCTGCTTCTGCCTTGCTCCCACTTTTGTGAAAGGGAATCACATCTGCCCTCCTCCAGTCCTCGGTACCACCCATCCTCCCATGATTTTTAAAGAGGGTAGTCAGTGGTGTCATTAGTTCTACCCTTAGTTCTTTTAGAATTCTGGGATGAATCCCATCAGGCCCCATTGCTTTGTCCACCTTCAGTTTTAAGAGTTCTTTCAGAACCATTTCTTCTGTAAATGGGCTGGTATCAACTTCTGTATCCAGAGTGCTTCTACTGTTTGTTTTAGGTACCTCCCCCTCTTCCTTTGTAAATACCGAGCAAAAATATTTGTTTAGTATCTCTGCCTTTTCACAGTCACCCTCTGCCCACCCTTCCTCCTCTTAATTAAGCCTCACCTATCCTCCTTCATCTTCCTTCACCCCTGATGTATCTATAAAAGGTTTTATCCCCTTCTAACTGAGTTGGCTATCATTTCCTCGGTTTGGGCCTTTGCTGTTCTGACTGCCTTCCTGCTTCCTTTGCTTTAACTGATACAGTTCTCTGTCTTGCTCCTTCTGTGATTCCTTGTACTTCCTGAATGCTTTCTTTTTCTTGAACCTTCACTGCCACTTCCTTTGAGAACCATAGTGGTTTCTTACATCATTTCATTTTGTTTATTTGCTTCACACAAAGGCTTGTTACCTCTGTGATGGCAGTTTTTATTATTCCCATTGTTCTTCCACCCTCCTTCCTGCCCATTTGCTAGTGCATTCCTTGGCACTCACCCATTTTGCCAAAGTCAGCCCTCCTAAAGTCCAGTACTTTTGCCTTTGTATGGCTTGACTCTATTGCTGTGTTTATTGTGAACCATACTGTTCGATGGCCGCTAGTTCAAAGATGGCTGCCCACTTTGACATCTGTGATCCTTTCTTCATCTCCATTTGAGAGAACCAGGTCTAAGATTGCTCCCTCTCGAGTGTGCTCCAGTACTAGTTGTCTAAGGCATGCCCCCTGTAGGGCATCTAGAATAACCCCACTCTTCGAAGTGGCTGCTGCAACTGCACTCCAGTTAACATCTGGCATATTCAGATCACCCATCAGCAATATCTTCCTTTTTCTGCCATTCTAAGTATACTTTCTATCATTTCTTGTCCATTTCTGTCCCCTGAGAAGGGGTCTGTATACAACCCCTGTGTGGATTGTGGTGCCATTGCCAGTCTCCAAATTTACCCACAGTGCTTCTTCTCTTCCCTGTTTACCCTTTTGTTCTGTTGCTTTGATTCCTTCCCTTATGTAAAGAGCTACTCCTCTTCCTCTTTTACCCTCCCTGTCCCTCCTGTAGATAGTGTATACTGGTATGTTTACATCCCAGTCATGGTTTTGTGTGTACCATGTTTCTGTGACTGCCACGATATCCAGAAGTTCCTCCTCCATCAATGCTACTAATTCAGGAAGCTTGTTACTCAGACTACAGGCACTGGTACTCATTGCTCTCCATTTTTTGATGGCTTTTCCTTCTGTTGCAGCATCCACCACTGACCGTTCTACCTCGGTCTTTTTCTCATTTAGTACCCTGTTTTGTAGGGAGAGGCTGGGATTTTACTGCTGCTTATCAGTGCATCCCCCCCTGACTAGTTTAAAAGCTTGCCAATGAAGCATTTAAACCGATTGCTCAAAAGACTTGTTCCCTTCCTGGACAGATGCAGACCATCCTGCCAGTATAGGCTGGTGTCTCTCCAGGTGTAACCCCAGTCCCCAATGAAGCCAAACCCTTGTGCTCCACACCATTTTATCAACCATTCATTAAACTGCATGGTGCAAAGTACACTCGCCTCACTCATGCCATTGACAGGCAGCACCTCTGAGAAGGATACTGTGTGTGCTACTTGTCTTAGGCCCCTCCCCAATTCTACAAAGTCCTTCTGCACTGCTCTAATCTCATGATGAGCCAAGTCATTTGTCCCTAGGTGGACAATGACGTCCAGCTCAGACTCCCCTGCAGCTGTTCTCGTGATCCTGAGGATGCGCTTCCTGTCCCTCCAAGCCATGGCACCAGGCAGGCACCTTAGTTTTCCTGCTCCCCAGTTCTATCCCCTAATAATTGAGTCCCCACCAGGAGCTGCTTCCTTTCCTTGTGATGTCCTCTGCCTCCTTCCTGTGGGCCTCCCTTGTGACAGTTGTCCTCAGCCTCCTTAGTCTCCTCTGTGGGTGCATCCATAGGGAGCTATGCCCTCAGAATGGTATATGGATTGTGGAGTGGAACAACTGACTGGGTGTGCCTCTGTCCCACCATCCTCACCCTCCCTGAGCCCACTGTTGTCCAACTGCTGTGCTTTCTTTGCAACCTCTGAGGTAGTGGTGGTGGCTCTGGTGCTCCCCGGATGGGGGAGGTTCCCTTCCTACCGTCCAGTGTGGCCTGGGGCAATGTTTCCTATGGAGAAACAATAGTCCTAACTCCTCCCAGGATCTCCCTGGTTCAGGATATGTCCAAATTTATATAGAAACACAGAAGTTGATGGCAGATAAGGACCACAAGGCCCATCCAGTCTGCCCATTTCTTTTTCTACCTTATAAATGTGCCATCGGCCTTTGCTCTGTCAATGGCCTATCTATTTATACTCATCTGTATTGTTCCCTTATACCTATCCCATGCCTGTTTGAAGCCCTGCACTGTATTCATATCCACCGTGTCCTGAGGTAGGCTGTTCCATGCACCCAATACCCTTTCTGTGAAAAAGAACTTCCTCACATTACCCCTTAATCGGCCCCCCTCTAATCTCATGCTGTGTCCTCTTGTCCTGTTATTTTTATTATGTTGAAACATGTTAGACTCTTTCACCTTGTTAATGCCCTTAAGGTGTTTGAATGTTTCAATCATATCATCTCTCTCCTTCCTTTGCTCTAGGGTATACATATTGAGCTCCATTAATCTGGCCTCATATGTTTTCTGATGCAGTCCCTGCACCATTTTGGTTGCCCTTTTCTGGACTGCCTCCATTTGGTTAATGTCCTTGTGAAGGTGTGGCCTCCAGTACTGCATGCAATACTCCAAATGGGGCCTAACCAGTGTCTACTAAAGAGGGATTATTACCTCCCTCTTCTGACTTGTGATACCCCTACTAATACACCCTAACACCCCCTAGCTTTGCCTACTGCTTTAGTGGTCTGCTTGGATGATTTCAGGTCATCGGTGATGATGATGCCCAAGTCTCTTTCTTCCCTTGTGACTGCCAGCAACTCCCATCCCAGCCTATAGGTGGCTTCAGGGTTTCTCTTCCCTATGTGCATGATCTTACACTTCTTTGCATTAAACCCCAGTTGCCACTCTTCCGACAATTTTGCTAGTTTATCCAGATCTCTTCTCATTCTGCCCACCCCATCTGGATCATCTACTCTGTTGCAGATCTTGATGTCATCTGCAAACACACAAACCTTACCCTCCAGTCCATCTGTAATGTCACTGATGAAGATATTGAAGAGGACTGGCCCCAGGGCTGATCCCTGAGGTACCTCACTTGTGACTTATAGGTTCATAGGTGAGTTACACGATCAAGGGACAAGCCCATTAGGATCATGCCACCTAAGCTAGGTGGGATACAAATTTTAAATCATTCATATGTATATCAAGTTTAATTTTAAATTGATCCAAATTTTCACAATTTACAACCTTATATGGGAGTGAGTTCCATATTGAAACTATTCTCTGAGTATAGAATTGATTTCTCTTCATAGTTCTGTTAGTAGATGTAAGTAATTTCAAATTATGTGAACGAGTATGGACAGGATATCTTCTGACTGTATACCGTTTACCACCACTCTCTGTTTTCTGCCCATCAACCAGTTTGCCACCCACTTGACCAACTTCTGACCCACCCCGAGCCTACCCAGCTTATTAATCAATCTTCTATGTGGAACAGTATTGAATGCTTTGCTGAAGTCAATGTAGGTGACATCAACTGCTCCCCCTCGGTCCACCACTCTGGTACCCAGTCAAAGAAATCTATGAGATTAGTTTGACAGGACCTTCCTTTTGTAAACCCATGCATTTGATGTCAATAGGTTCCTTACATCTATCAGTAGCTTTGACTAGAGCCCTATTAGGTCACCACCTGATGTAAACCATGCCTTGGACTTTCTAATCTCCTCCCTTACCAAAATTATTGATCACCATGCTGCAATGAAAAAATGTAGGACCAAGAGTGTCAAAGCTCCTAGGCTTACAAAAGAGTTACGGTTGCTCATTTCGCTCCTGACAAGGCCTGGTGGACTTTTAAAAAAAGTGGTCTGCACAATGATTGGCAAGTATATAGACAGCTTAGAAATAAGTGCAAGAACTCACTCCACAAGGCCAAATGCCTTCACTTCAAATCACTACAAACTGAGCACCTACCTAACCCAAAGGAATTCCAGTGTCAGATCAATTCTCTAGTAAAAGGGAAGGCTATTGAAGTTTCCAGTACTACAGTATCTTCTCCAATGGCACTGCCCTCACTGACCCCTCATCCATTGCATCGGGGTTTAATGACTTCTTTATGGACCTCCATAAGTACACCTCATCGTTCGGCAAAATAACTACTCTCTACCTTGACCCACTCCCTTTGTACAACCCTGGGTCTTGCCCTGCATTTCTTTTGAAACTGGCTTCCCTCAAAGAGGTTCAGAGGTTACTTGCCAGTTTAGCAGAGAGCCCCCAGGCATGACTCTTGAACCAACATTCTTGCTGGAGCTCTCTGCCCTGCTCACCCAGTACGCGATCTATTCAACCATTTGTTTCTCACTGGTACTGTCCTGGACAAATGGAAGGTGGCTGTAGTTGTTCCTGTACGCAAAGGTGGACCCAATACCATTGTTGATAACTTCTGACCCATTTCCCTTCTCTGCCCCTTGGCAAAAATACAAGAGCGAATTGTGTACAATCACCTCCAGGACTACCTGGAACTCCACGCCCTGATAGCTCCTTATCAGCATGGGTTCAGAAGGAACCACAGTATCCTTACGGCATTGATAAAGGTGACCTATGACATCCTCCAGGTGATGGACCAAAAGTATATCACTGGAGCTATCTTTGTTGACCTGACAAAAGCGTTTGACCTGGTGAACCATGGTCTTCTTCTCCAGCAGCTTCAGGTCCTCGGCCTAGACTATAGTGTCATATCCTGGATCAATAGTTATTTGTCCTGCTGTTCCCAAAGAGTTAAATGGGCTGGCTCTGTCTCTAATCTGAAACCCATAATCCATGGTGTTCCTCAAGGCTCCATTTTGGGCCCTTTGCTATTCTCGTTATTCATTAATGACTTACCTAACTTCTGTGGAGGGGTGACGGTACATTTATATGCAGATGATGCAATCATCTAGCGCTCCTGTCCTGTCGCTGACTGGGTTAACCATATGCTGGCTTCTGACTTCTCAGCCCTCGAGGATTAATTCTGGAGTAAACAACTTGTCCTGAATACGAAAAAGTCAAAATGTATGATTTTTTCCCACCTACCCTCCTCTCAGTGCACTCTCTCACCTCTTACTATCACCTCACTCTCTGGCGATATTCTTGAAAATGTCCATTCCTTTAAATATCTGGGTATTACTCTGGACTCATCTCTGTCTCTTAAATTGTGTGCCTCCAATGTCTCAAAATCTCTGAACCAGCACCTAGGCCTGCTCTACAGGATACACCCTTTCCTATCCTCTGGTTCCTGCCTCAAGATTGCCACATCTTCCCTTATAGCTCTCCTAACCTGTGGTGCACCCCTGCTGGTCTCTCTGACTCCCTTGACTCTTTCTATACTCTCCAAGGCCTATCATAGGGTGGATAGGTTCACTCTGGGGGTTAGCTCCTGTCAGCCCCACTATATCATCCTCTCCACACTAGGATGGTTACTCTATGCATCAAAGTTAAGGTAGCATTCCCTTAGCCTTCTGTTTAATCTGATGCACACATTTACCCCTCCCTGCCTCAGTGAGTTAATACGTTTGAGACAAGCTCCTCATTCCCTCAGATCTGCCTCACTCCCCCTACTAACTAAGCCTAATATGTGTCTTGCCACTGCATGCAAGTCTTTCTCTTTTGCTGTGATATCCAATTGGAACTCCCTTCCACCCTCTGTTCTATCCTGCTCCTCTCTCCCAGCATTCCAATCCACTTTGTATGCCTCACTCACAGCCTTGGTAACCTGTTCCTGTCTCACCTAATATCTGTTTCCCTACACCAACCTCCACTTCATTAAGTTGCAGCTGCAAATGTTAGACTGCCCTGCATGGATACTATGTCTGCTAGGCATAATGTGTATATATGTTAATTACCAGCCTGTGCTTTGTATAAAATGCTTTGAGATTCATAAAGTATAACTTTCCTGCTAGCTAGCCCCAGCACACTGATACTTTCACTCTGTACCATACAGCCTGTAAGGTTTTGTGTCTGTTGTACATAATATTTATACTTGATATTGCCTTGCCTATGCTTTGTATCATATGTTCTCTACCCTATTCTGCATATTTAACAGCTACCTTGCTTCTGTACTTTGCATAATTTCTATTTTTGTAATGCTTTGTTTTCTACCCCTCCCAGGTTGACCCTGAAAAAGGGACTGCAATTGTCTCAGTGGACTTACCCAGTCACCAAAATTAAAATAAATAAATAGGTAAAAAATAAAGAAACTGTGGCTAGATGGGGACCACAGATTGCCTTCCCTATCTGAAATAAAGAAAACCTTCCCTCAGTGTTTTTTCCCCAGAACCTGCAAAATGAAAATGGTCCCTCGAATGTATGACCCCCACCTCCACCTCCCACTCAGCACCCACCACCCCACACACCCCAGTAAACTCCCACATACCCTCACTCACCTGAAAAGGTCACAGGGCAAAGATCCACTCCCTGATCAAAGACACGTCTTGCTGCTGGAACCACAAACTGTAATGTGAGAAACTAAGGTAAGTGTGGTTCAATGTATTTCAATTGGGGTTTTCAACTCTGAGGCACAACTTTGCCATTTTTGCATATTGTTAGCCCAAACTTTCAACATGACCTTTTTGGGACTCCACCTCATTAACAATGGTAGTGGAATTATGCAAATCCAGCATGAAAGGTGATTTCACGGTCACTCAGGCAGGATTTAAACATTTTCACCACCTTTGTTCATGAGGTGGGGACATAAAAAGGCGGTGTTGACAATTTGGGTTAAAAAATGCAAAGTTATGTGCATACATTGAAATTTTACTATGCTCACTGGTAACTTTGGTAATTTTAAAATATTTTGACCTCAAATGTTCAACATAGCCATTTTTTACACCACCTCATGAATTTGACAGCAGTCATGTTTCAGATCCTGGCCAAAATGTGTCTTTGCACTTGTGGCACAGAATGATGTTTCAATGCCATGGAATAACATTTTGGTGGGGATTTGAAAATTTTCATTATGGGGTTCATGAGGTGGAGTAATAACAAGGCTATGCTGACAATTTGGTTGCTTTTTTGGCAAACAATTGATCTCCTTTCTTCATACAGGGCACAGAAGGCCCTGCACTTCCACAGCAATATACATGTACTCTGTAGTGCACTGTCCAAGGAAGAATCACAGGGCCGGGGGAGTGGCCATCATTTTTAGATTCAGCCTGGGCTTCACGGTGCATCCAGTTGGAAACACTAGATCTTTTGTGTGCATTGCTATGTGTGGGGGTCCAGGTGCAGGTTGCAGGATTTTCCTTATTTACCAACCTCCTGGGTCAGGGGGAGAAGTCCTGCAGGAGGTTGCAGACTTCATCATTGACCAGGTGTTGGAGTCCCCCAGGTGTTTAATCCTGGGAGACTTCAATGCCTGAGTCAATGACAAATCCTGGCATTTTGGGTATGACCTCCTCCAGTTGATGTCGTCACTGGGCCTGGCACAAGTAATTACTTTTTCGACCCACCAACACAGTCACATGCTCGATATGGTGTTTCAGCTAGCTGGGTCTTGAGATTGACAGCCTCAAGATTGATCATGTGTCATAGTCTGATCACTGCACCACGAAGTTGACTCTTGGGGGCCCCCCTGAAAGTCCTTCCCCTGTGGAGATGGTCAGCTACTGCCTTTTAAAGGGTTTGTCCCCAGAGGGATTATTGGTGTTAGCTGACCTATCTAGAGTGGACGCAGCTTGTTCAATTGGTGCCAGTGAGGCAGTGGCCACCTATAACAGGGTGGAATCTGAAACACTGGATGTCATCGCTTCAGTTCGTATATGACCCAGATTTTCTCACTTGAGATCCCCCTGGTTTGATGGGTATCTCAAGGCGATGAAGATCAATGGTCAGAAGTTGGAGCATTGCTGGTGGGAGACCCATTTGGAGACTAACAAACTGGTCCTGCGGATGCTCTATGTTAAGTACCAGGAGGCAATTTGCATAAGAAGGCAGAATTTCTGTCCAGGGAAATTGCAGCAGGGAAAAACAGACCTTCTCAGCTTTTCAGACTGTGGATAGGCTACTCCACGCTGCCTGTCTACAGCCAAGAAAGACTTTTTCATCCACTTTATGTGAAGAGTTTGTTCTGCTTTTCTCTAACAGAGTGTCATCTATCTGGTATCTGGTCAGAGATTCCATCAGTGAGACAATTGCTGCCTCGCAGTGGTTGGACTGGGAGGAGCAGAGTCACTCTGCCAATTTGGGAGGAGTTTAAACCAGTGGAGGTGGTGTAGATCATTATGGCGATCTTAGAGCTGACGCACACTTATTGTGAACTGGACCCAGCCCTGACGTATTTCTTAATGAGATTTGTCGGGACTGTTGGCCCAGTGTTCACCAGGATTGCCATGTGTTCGATGGCAGAGGGAGTTTTCCTGGTGGCTTTGAAAGAAGCGCTGATGAGACCCCTTTTGAAGAAACAATCTCTCAACCAGATGTCCTGGCGAATTACCATCCTATTTCCTACCTGCGATTTTTGAGCAAGGTTGTTAAGGAACTTGTGGCACAACAGCGCGAGGATCACCTTTTGTCCTCTGATATCTATGAGCCATTTCAGTTGGGTTTTTGGGCCAGACACAGCACAGAAACAGCATTAGTTAGGATGCATAATGACCTGCTCAGGGCTAGAGATAGAGGAGACAAGTCAATTCTTGTACTCCTCGATCTCTCCTCAGCCTTTGACACTGTGGATCACTTTGTGCTTCTCAATCAGCTCTGTGAGTATTGTGGACTTGCTGGTGTTGTCATCAAATGGTTTGAGTCCTGTCTGTCTGAAAGGCTGCAGTGGGTAGTGATAGGGAATTTCTCCTCCTCCCCAATTCTCCTGTCATGTGGAGTGCCCTGGGGCTCAATCTTGTCACCGATGTTGTTTGCAGTGTATATACTGCCCCTGGGTGAGATTATTTGGCAGTTCAGCATAGAGTTTCACTGCTATGCAGAAGATACCCAGCTGTATCTTTCATTTGCAGCAAGAACATCTGATGCTGTAAATGAGCTTAACACCTCTCTGGCTAAAATCAATAACTGGATGTCTTCCAGCTGGTTGTGACTGAACCCAGATAACATGGAGGTACTGGTGATCGAGTAGGTCACAGTCATGATGGGTTGGTGCCTGGAGCTGACACAGGATTTTTTCTGGGGTCTGCTCCATTGGTGGCCTACCCGAGGGTGCACAATCTTGTTAAGATCCTAGACAGCAGATTGACACTCGAAGATCAGGTGTGTTCTGGTGTCAAAAGTGTTTTTTACCACTTGAGGAACATTGCCAGGATCAAGCCCCTCATTCCGCCTGAAGATCTGCTGACACTAGTGCATGCCTTTTTTACCTCTAGGCTCAACTACTGTAATTCTTTTTACTTTGGGGTCATGGAAGGGACCATCCACAGATTGTAGCTGTTGCAGAAAATGGTGGCACTGTTACTAATGGACCTTTCTAGCTCCAGTCATATGACCCCAGTCCTGCGTGCTCTGCGCTGGCTGCCTGTCAGATGGAGGGTCCTTTTCAAGGTGGATTTGCTCACCTCTAAGGCCCTATACAGACTAGGCCCTAGCTACCTGATGAGCTTTTGACACCTGCAACCTCTGTCTCTCCCTCTGCTCCTCATCGAGGGGCTTCCTGGATGTTCCCATGGTTCAGCTCAAGACATTGTGTGACCACACCATTAGTGTCACTGGGCCGACCCTGTGGAACTCACTACCACCTGCAGTCTGGGAGGCCCCCTCAATTGGGGTGTTCAAACAGAGGCTTAAGGCCCCCTCTCCCACCTGGCCTATCTGGAAAAACTTTACTTACCTGACTGTCTGAGTCATTTTTAAAGTATATGAGGATACTGTGATTATGAATTTTAGTTGTTATTTATTTTAATGTTTTGCTTTTACTATTTGTATTATTTTTATTGTTAGGGGCCCAAAGTCTCAGGGAATTGGTACCATAGAAATAAACCTTCCCTTGCCTTGCCATGTTTGGCCCTGTACTCCAGAGGCAAATGAGGAGGATTATGCTATTTAAAAAAGTAAGGAAATTCTTTGCAAAAAAACTGTGTTAATGCACCAGTTAGGGTAACTTAATGCCACAGAAGTAGAGAAATGTAGCGTTAGGATTTCCAAACCTAACTCCCCATTCACACCCACCAAAGCAGCAAAAGGAAAAAACATTTGGGTCTTGGTGAATCAGTGGTGGGGTTTTCCTTGGGGATTGTCAACGCTAAAGATCATCCCTCCCCCGTGTGCCCTGCATGAAGAAAGGAGATCAATTGTTTGCTCATGGAATGAGGTAGGCATTATGGTTGACAACCCCCAAGAAAGACCTCACCACTGACTCACCTAGACTCCAGAGACCCAAAACCCTAATGTTTTTTCCTTTTGTTGCTTTGCAGTGGTGATAGGGTGGTAGGGTTGGAAACCCTAATGCCACATTTCTCTACTTTTGTGGCATTAAGTTACCCTAACTGGTGCATTAATGTAGTTGTTTGCAAAGAATATTTAATATACGTTGTCTGTTACACCTCTCTGCCATAATTTGACAGTTGCATTTTGATATCAATTTAAGTGTCATTCAGCCACTGAACCAGGTCCTCATACATGCAGAAAACAGTTACCTTAGCCTTTAACAACTAATGGCATTGTAATTTAACCTCAACGATGTCCAATAGGGCAGCATTTAACAGCCTTTTGCCTTTCACACTGGTAGGGGCATAGCTCTGACAGTGCAAATATAATTTAAAAGGAGATGATCTGAAAATTCTATAGGGCATAGGGTAAATGCAATAGAAAACAACAGTAGGGGACACAAAAAATAATCAATACTGGTTGAGAGGGTATTTTGAAAATATGTTTCCCCCATGAAGATGTAATAAACAATAAGCATCTGCAAGGCATGCAACTCCTATAACATTTTTTTAATAACTTTTTTTGAGCAACAACATCGCAGTAAGTTTTCTTTTATTCTGTTCCAACTGTTTTAACATCCAAACCACAGTTGAAATCATCACTCAATAGAAAATGTGCCAGGTAATTTGTAAATATGGCCTGATTTTATCAGTGTAATCCTAGCTGATTTCCTTTGTGGAGCATACACATTAATTAACCAGAACCAAACCCATTTGTACACTACTAGAAGAAAGGAGCTACACCCTTTTAATGTCCCATTTTGCAGGACTGCTCTTGGTCAGTGCTCCTTTTCCTACAGAACACCTCTCTGGCTTACGATGTCCCCTCAACCTCTCTGGCAACTGCTAACATTAGGGCATTTAAAACTGAGCTGAAGCAGCATTTTCTAAGCAGGCAATTATGCTTGTGCCATCACTAATCATCCTGCTGCACCACCCAGGACCTACACTCACCTGTCTGAGAAATACCATATGGATACTAAACCCACCTACCCCCCCCGGCCTCCCATTCCCCATAGGGGGTCTATAACCTGCTCCCGGTGCCCTCTCCTCTCCCACCTTCCTTTATCACTCTGTTACATTGCCCATCTTTTCCATAGAACTACATTCTCTCTCTCTTCTCCCCCACATGCACGCACTCTCTCTCTCTCTCTCTCCCTCCACTCTAGCCCTCAACCCCCCACTATCTCCATCTCTCCAGACCCTCTGCTATCTCTATCCCCTCCTCCACCCTTTCGCCACCCTATGGCTCTACACACTACCCACTAGACTCTTTCTCTCTCTCTCTCTCCTCCCTCCCTCCTCTTCTTTCTCTCCCTCCACTCTCTTCCTCAACCCCCCTGCTATCTCCATCTCTCCAGCTCCTCTGCTATCTCTACCCCTCCTCCACCCTTTCTCCACCCTATGGCTCTACACACTACCCAAGAATCACTCCCCCTGGTACCCTCAAACCACTCCTCTCTGCCAGTCTGTACCCCACCTGTCCAATGCACTATTTTCACCTCTCTCACACCTCCCCACCCCCATTTGCATCTCTGACAATACCTGCTGGGCTGCACCCAGTAATCCTTTGCCTCTCCCCCACAATCATCTTTAGCAGAACTCTGTTACATCCTACTCCTGCCTGTTTAGAGTATTTTTGAATAAGATCTAACTTCCCAGCAGGAGTCACCTAAATAGATGTTTATGTGGAACAAAATGTTCAGTGAACTTAATATGTCTGTATCATGTTATCTTTGTTTGTTTGACACAGAACCTTTGTAAATGGGTCCTGGACTCAAAGGTTCTTTCCGAACCATAAAATAAATAAAATACATAAATAAAAACAAGGTGGTTCCATGCTGAAAATCTAACAGTAATGCCCTACTCAGCCAGATGAAAATGTCTTGCGATTTTAAATTTAGAAGTTTTTGAAAAAAATTCACAGATCATCCACTCTATCCTCCCCAATTGACCAGGAAGAGGGACATCAGCAACCAGATTTAACTTGTGTGATATCAAGTAAAAAAGACACTCTAGCTTCCTGAAGAAGAAGAATATCAAATTTAGACCTATGAAACAGGGGAAAAGCAAGCTGCCTCTTTTTTATGATTCCTGATACTGCCATGTTAAGAGAACCAATATGCGGCTGATCCCTGGAAATGTAATTAAAGTACGAGCAACTAGTTGCATTCCAAAACATAATCTGTCAGGTAACAATCCCCTGCTGGGATGCTGTTGACCTCCACCATTGTGATTTATGTTCTGGTTTACCACTTTCTTCCTCTGTTTCAGACGTGTTCTGTGATTGAGCAGATCAGACATCAGAGTCAACATC
Source organism: Neoceratodus forsteri (assembly GCA_016271365.2). Lineage (NCBI taxonomy): Eukaryota > Metazoa > Chordata > Ceratodontiformes > Ceratodontidae > Neoceratodus > Neoceratodus forsteri. The sequence continues at coordinate 1,384,580,138 of CM057455.1, forward strand.
AGAGTCATCCCATTACTTCTGATGTTGCAGCACCTCAAAATTTATTGAGAAGATCCAGCATGAGAGGGTGCTTTCATCTGGCTTATGACCTAGTAATCCTTTTATACACCACCATCATATGATCAGGTGGTGGAGGCATGACAGCTTGCTGTTCTGGTGGAGCATGTGATCTAGTGGTGAAGTGTCCCACACTGTCATCAGGTAAATATCCAGCTGTAGTGTCATTAGGAACCTCCATCTGCATCCCCTGAGGTGAGGGTTCTCTAATTTTTACCTTTGGACTGGTTCCAGAGCTTCAGTTTGGAGTGCCACTGGTTCAACTGCTGTTGTGGTCACTGCAGGTCTTACTGATCTTGAACTGGGGACACACTTCTCAGATGTGGGAGGATTTTCACCTTCCCTATCCTTATCAGTATTCACTAGGGTGTTAATATTTAATGTTAGGGTACTGGATGTTTGAGCCTTCCTTACCAGATGCTCCTGGTCAAAATTGTTTTCTCTGTTCATTGCAGCCCATGGGTATTGTTGGTGCATATGCCCCCTCTCTTCACACAGGTTACATCTCACATGTTTGTACAGGCAACCATAACTTGCCCAAACTCCCCGTGTAACCCACAGGGGAACTTTTTACAAGTGCTACTTACATGTGTTCGGACTCCACATTTGTAGCATGCCTTAGTTTGACTGGTGTAGAAACAGACCCCCATGTCTCTGCCCATGAAAGAGCCATTGGATAGACATTCAACCCCAGAGTTATATTGTCTTAGCTTAACTTTAAACCTCCAGCCTCTTGTCCAATTGTTCTCCATGTCAAGTATGGGCTCTGGCTGGCCCAATATTTTTGCATCACTCCTCCAGCCAATAGTGGATGTCACTGACATTGATGTCTTCATTGCAAAACATCATGGAAATACTTTTTATCAATGACTTTGTCAGTGGTATGACAACACATGGTATGTAGAGTGGTGGCATCTTTAGCTGATGGTATTTTGCCCAGAAGTGATATAAGCCTTGCAGTGATTTAAAACTGACATCAAAGTTATCTTCCCCTGAGATGTGGATAAGAGCATAGATCTCCAATGCCAAAAAATTGCATAGAATCTTCTAAAAGTTGCCTTGCCACATAGATTCTGTTGGGATGTTGAGATAACAAACCTCACTATTTGAGTCATGCAGCATTCTGTATAAGGGCTGGCTATGCTTGTTGTTTAAGAAAATTGTTGGAACATTCACAAGCCACTGTAGAGGGGTTAGGTTCAGTATTTCTTGTGGAGGTGACAGGGTTAGTCTGTCCTGCAGAGGGCCCAGGATCAGTATGTAATGTGGAGGGGCCAGGTTCCGCATGTACTATATAGTGGATGGGCCAGATTCAGTATGTTCTGTGGAAAGGCCAGGTGTAGCATGATCAGTGGAGGAGCCCAGATCAGCTGGTCTATAATTGCAAGAGCTGGGGAATTTTTATTGGAAACAATATGTACAGAAATCATATAAAACAAATAAATACAATATCCATAATATGACAAATAAATTCCACTACATAATTTCTTCACCCTTTTACCAACATTGTGTCCCTTCACCTGTTACCACCCTTCTCTTTTTTTCTTTTTTTCCATGATCATTCATATTCTGTCTTTCATACGTATATGATAAATTATATACTGTTTAGGAAATGTGTTGCAAATTTTGTTTTGGTAGGGTTCCCCACCTATAATCAACTACTGCAACTGATGCCTGAGCTTTATCACTTTGAAATTGTCTACTTATTCCTTTTTCCATCTGGATAACAGTTGCTAGAGGAGTAGCGTCTATCTGCTGTAATCCATATTTACACCTTACTTGCCATAACACAAATTTTATACAAGTAAAAATCAATCTTAAGGTCCCAATTTCAATGGCCCTGAGTGAGTTCCAATGTTCAGTAACAATATTTTCATACGTAACCGTGGTCCATTGTCTATTATTCCACCTCAGAGATATCTGATCCCAGACTTCATGTACCCATGGGCACTCAACTGAAAAATGCTGCATAGTTTTAATTTGTTGAACACATGCATTTTTGGGGGCACATCCATTCTTCTTGGCTCTTATGTTTTGCATTGCCTTTCACCCCCAGTTTCCCATGGCAACCAAGCCACACTGTATCCCACTTTTTAGGGAGTGTCATGTGATCTATTAGATATGTCTCAATATGTTGATACATTCCTCTATCTACATTCTTATAGTCCACAGTAATACCATGTCCTATCTCTTGTATGTTAGTACATAGTGTGGCTCGATTTGGTAGTGTGGCTTGGGCTACTGTTAACTGCCATCTTCGAAGTTTCTCCAGCAGAGGCACTACATATTTTGGAGTCCATGTTCGTTTTTTTAGTAAACTTGGAGACTGATTCAGTTTTATCAAGAGGGGAGTAAGCCATCAGCTAGCTGCTTTTTTCAATTCACCATTCATAGGGGAAGTGAATTTTTGTATGTTTGAATGTATAAAAATACTATAATAAAAACTGATTAGGTTCATTAGATTCAGGCAACCCTTTTTTTATGTTTGATATGGAATATCCCTCTTAATTGGGTTCAGTCTATCCCCCAAATTATTTGAAATACTACTCTAAGTTGTGTTGTCTTCATACATTTTGGGGGAGGGACTACACTTAAATAGATAAATAGTGACAAAAGAAAAGATTTAAAACAGTGCAACCTTTTTCTTTTTAGTCTGTTGCCAAGTTTTCCAAACATTAACCTTCTCAATACATTCATCTATCTTCTATCTTCACTTTCCACTTCTTATAAGCCATATCTCCACATCCAAATTGAATTCTCAATATTTGTATGGAGTCTGCTGATATGGAGATACCACCTGTATCACTCACATCCCCATGTCTACCATTAATAGTAAATCCCTTACTTTTTGTCTGATTTATACATGTTCCTGAAGCTTTGGAGTATGCTGCCACATGTCTTAAAGCAATGTTTGCCTGAGTTATGTCTGCTACTAGTAAACAAATATCATCCGCATATGCCATAGTGGCTATGGTATGGTCAATAGGAGGTATTGGAATCCCTAGTGATAATGAGTCTTGCTGTATTGACCATAATAGGGGATCCATACAATATACATATGGTAGGGGGCTCATAGGGCATCCCTGTCTTACCCTTCTCCATATCTTCACACTTTGTCCTTGAAATCCATTAACTAGAGGTCTGATTTCTGCCACCCATTATAGCCTAGCTATCCATTTACGACATTTTTCAAGGATCCCATACTTCTGTAAAACAGCACACATGTATTTGTGAGACACTGTATTGAAAGCTTGTTCTTGATCAAATGTTATCAACAAGCCTTGTGTGATATCCTGGTCTCCCATATCCACAATCACTCTAATTAAAAGGAGGTTATCATGTATGCCCCTTCCCAGCACAGAACAAGTTTGTCCTTCCATAATCAGGGCAGGTGCAGTTGTAGTCAATCATGCTGCCAGGATTTTCATTAAAATTTTAAAATCTACTATTTTGATTGATAGTTGTTACCGACCACCCTCAGCTGATATAGTATATAACAACTTATTAATGGAAGAGATATCAACAATGTGTAACCTAGGATGTGTCATTCTTTTGGGAGATTATAATTTCCCAGGTATCAATTGGACACCCACAATGGCAGTAACCCAGCAGAGAAATCATTTGTGGAAACCTGTATTTAAAATGGACTGGAGCAACTAGTTACTAAATCTGCACAAGACAAAAACATACTTGATTTTATTCTAACTAATGCCGAGAATGATATAATTGATGTTATTATCTTAAGCCCTTTGGGAAATAGTGACCACAATACAATTATTTGTCAACTAAATACAAGGAGAAAGAAAATAATATGTAATGCCAGGCTGAGAAACTATTTTAAGGCAGATTTTTTGGGTATAAGACAGAGCTTAAGAAATATTGACTGGGACAGCATATTTTTTAATAAGTCAACAAATAGTGCATGGGCAGCATTCAAACAAATTTATTGGACATGGAAAATACTTATGTCCCTTACAAGGACAACTACAATAAGAAAGGCAGAATACCAAATTATCTAAACCCAAAAATCAAAACAGAAATTAAAGTTAAACATAGAGCATACAAAAAGGATAAAAAAAAACAAAACCAATATAAATAAGGTTGCATATTTACAAGCACAAAAGGAATTAAAACTACTAATTAAATTATCTAAGGCTAATATAGAATCTAACATAGTGCACTCTAAGGATAGGAAACTTCTGTTCTCATAGATAAACTTTAATTTGTAGAACCCATGTCAAAACTATAGGCCCAATTATTGAGAACAATAAAATAATTGAAAATGATCAAATCATGGCAGACAAATGTAATGAATATTTCTGTTTGGTTTATGCCCCAAAAACCCAGGATTTACCAGATTATAATGTTGAACAACAAATAGAAGCCCCCTTTACTCCAAATGAAGTTTATGATGCCCTTTCCAGAATAAATAGTACATCTAGCATAGGATCTGATAATATAGCCCCTTTATTACTTACAAAAATGGCCACTGAACTGGCATATCCCCTAGCAGTAATAGTCAACCTATATCTATTGGAGAATACTGTACCAGTAGACTGGAAACAAGCAACTGTTGTCCCAATTTTCAAAAAGGGCAACCGTGGGAATATAGAAAATTACAGACCGATTAGCTTTACCTCTCATTTTTGTGAGACTACAGAACGCCTGATTAAAACTAGAAAGGAACTTTTCTTGGAATTAACTGGAAAGGACAACCAACTACAACATGGCTTCAAGAAGGGAAGATTGTGTACCACTAACTTAATACACTTTTACAGTAACATCAATAAACATTTAGATAATGGGCTACCCACCAGCGTTATTCTGTTTGACTTTTCCAATGCCTTTGATAATGTTGTATATCAGAAACTAATTAATAAATTATCAAACCTTGGTATCAACAAAATGTTAGTCAAATGGATTACTAACTGTCTGGATAATAGGGAACAGTGTGTTCATATTAACAATACAACATCTAGTCTTGCTCTCGTTAGTAGTGGTGTGCCACAGGATTCCATTTTGGGACCGGTCTTGTTTAATATATATGTCGGTGACATCTCAAATAACATCATCAAGTTTGCAGATTACACTAAATTTGGAGGGGTGGGCAACTCTTTCAATAAACATCTTCCCATAGTGAACAATTTGGGCAAAATTTAAAACTGGGCAATAGACAATGGTACGTACCTAAATGCTAGTAAATGTGCTGTGATTCACTTTGGAAAAAATAATCCCAATTATTCCTATATTCTCAATCAAACAATTAACAAACAGTTCAAGAAAGAGATTTAGGCATTGTAATAAATAACAAACCAACATCCACTGATCATTGTACAATGGTCTACAGTGCAGCCTTAAATCTTGTCACTAAAGTTAGACGCACTTGTATGTGTAAATCACAACAACTTCTAATACCCTTTAAACTAGCTACATACGACCTGTACTAGACTATGGTTCACAGTTATGGTCACCTCCTCTTATTAAGGATATTAAACTAATTCAAAGAGTTCAAAGAATAGCTACTAAAAATATTCCAGGCCTAAAAAGTAAAGCATATCAGAATAGATTGACCCTAAATGGACTACACTCATTGCAGGCTAGAAGGCAACAGGGCTACCTACTCTTTCTTTTTAAACTTGTACAATCTCAAGACCTTATGGTAATTTGTGAGCTATAATTTAGTAAAACCAGATGTTATCTCAGGCCACACAATAAGAAATTAGAAATTCCTGAGGCTAACACCTTTCGAAGAGACAATTTCTATACCATAAGATCAATAAAGGCATGGAATAGATTGCTCCAATATGTGGTAGATATCACAAATATTGGGTAACTTTAAAAAGGCATTAGACAATTTGTACTACAATAATAATTTGATGATTTAGTAGTCCACTCATGTGGGGGACATTCCAGATGGATTTTGCCCCCTTATGTCCTACAATCCTTAGTATCAATGGTATCCAGAGTATCTGCATTAATGAGGCTTAAAGGCCTCCAGTTCTTAAGATCACATCTGTCACTTTTTTTATAAAGAAAAATCTGAAGAGGCATCCCGAATTGTGGTGCAACATCCCCAGGATGCAGTTATATACTGCCATGAGGACTTCCTTCAGTTCTGGGGTTAAATTTCTTATAGAATCCAGTGGCAAGATGATCTGACCCTGGGAATGTATTATTTTTCAGTTTTGTTATGGCCGTTATAATTTCTACTTCTGTGATAGGAGTCACCAAGGCTGTTGTTATGTTAGCTGAAATTGTAGCTACCTGTATAGAATCCAAGTACTGCTTTACCTGTTGATGTGGGACACTATGTCCTTCATATCAAGTAGCCATGTGAGAAGAAACGGCAGATAATATGTCCTCAGTATATGCACCACTGTTGTCATATACTTTATCCATTAGTCTACTTCTAATCCTCTGTTTACAGCTTTCAAATACATCCCCAGAAGTGCTTCTGCCAGGGGTACATTTTCTATGTTCTATCAAAAGTGAATTAGCCCAAGAATATTGCAATTTTTCCATCTCATTTTTAATTGTGTGTTTCTGGGCTGTATAATCTCTATGACCCTCATTCATTAGGGACATTAGTTTACATAGCTGTGCCTTTAATGTCAGATTTTTTTTATTGTTCCATACAATTTTGACTTGCCTGTTGCTGTAATAGTTTTAACAATTCCCTTTTAGTATTCATCCACCACCTGCTGATATTATCTTCTAGACAATTTATAGGTTGTCTAACTATAAATTAAATCTTTAAGCAACTGTATTGTGTCCTGGTGTTCTGATAAGTTTGAGTTCAGTTTGCAATAACCCTTACCTATAGAACTTTTTTCTGAAAGACATATCTTGGTAATAAGAAGATGGTCAGTATTTTCTACTAGGATCATTCTTGCTGCGTGTATGTGTATTAATGTGGAAGTAAACAAGAAGTTGATTCTGGTGGCTAGTGTGCTTTTATAAAATTTGTATCCTCCCTTAGGGTGAATTTCCCTATATGCATCTTTCAGCTCTAAGTTTGAGATAATGGCCCGTAATGCATTGATGTCACAGAATTGTTTGGTAGTCTTTGTTCCTCTATCCTTAAGTTCTAATACACAGTTAAAGTCCCCTGCCCATATCAAATTCTGAGCAGTGAATGAATAAGGTTTTATCAACTGAAAATGTTCCACTCCAGCTTTCTTAGTTTGGGTGCATAAATGTTGATTGCTTTCCAAACAACATTGTTATGATTAAAATCTATGAGCATCACTCTACCAGGGCTATTATCCACTATTTTGGTAATGGTACTGCATAGTCATAACCTGAAAATAGTACCCCCTCCCCCCATCACACCTATCAATCCCATAGGAAAAGAAGGAAGGGCCCCAATGTTACAGTTTTTGTGCTGTTGTTACATCTGAATTGGTGTTCAGTCTGGTGTCCCGTAAGAAACAAATGTCCAGGGCTAAATCCTTCAGGATTGAGAATGTCACCAGCTGTCTATGTGTATTTTTTACGCTGTTCACATTTAGTGATGCAATATTATAGATGTGTGGGGAGGTCATAATGCATGAGTTCAGTAATTTGTTCGTCTACCACTTCATCTTGGGCATAAGCCCAGGTTCTTTTTTTTTCTTTTGCCCTTGCTTTTTGTACTTCTGCATTCAGATTTTTATCCCCAGAGTCCGTTGTTAGGGTGTGTTGTGATGATCTGATAGAGGAAGCTTCAGATTCATCCCCTTGATCTGAATCCTGTGTTTACAGTGCAACATATCTGTTAGTTCAAAGTTCTTTGACCATCTGTCTTTCTAGAGACTTTTGCCTTGGGCTGTTGATTTTTCAAGGGTGTTTTTTTTGTAATAACTATTGCCATAGTTGGGGGCGGCATTGCTCGGTCATCGGGGTTGTCCTCCCTCCCTCTCTAGGGGAGTTGTAAATTCTGGGGTTGTGTTTGTGATTTCTGTGGGTTCAGGCAGCGGACCATCTGTATTTAGCTCCTGGACTCCTGTTGCCTCTGTACTGGATGCATCAATACTTTCTGGGGCTATGATGTCAGTATTAGGATTAGACTCCCAGGATGGGTCAGGTTCTTGTTGTTTGCTGATCTGTTTCCTCCTGCCTCTCTTGTTCTCTTCTTTTTCCGTCCATATCCAGAAGCAAATGGTTTGATACCTTTTATTGGACCAACATAGATGTTACAACAAAAGATCAAAGTGCTCTAGCTTTCAGACCAACCAATTCCTTCTTCAGAAGCTTTATGACAGTTATTCAGAAAATCGCATACTATTAACACCCAGACAATGCATAAAAAACAGAAATAATTCTCATTAGTTTAACATACTCATTCAATTATGAATCATTAGTGCAGTCTGCACTATAATGTCCATGCTCTAGGCTTAAGTTGCATTTTACCCTATCACAGACATTGCTAAGGTGTAATGTGGAACCACATTTAAAACATGTCTTCGGTTGCCCAGGATAAAAACAGTGACCCCCACTCTTTCCCTAGAAAAAAATCAGCTTGGAAGGTGTTTCAGACCTTGTGGGGTAATTCTCAGCTTTACCCTGTATTTCCATCCCCCTTCCTCGTCCATATGCAGTATGTTCTTCATCAAGAATAGGTTGTGGTTGACCTATTATGTCACTTCTTTGCACTAGCTAATGGGCATATCATGCTTATTATCCCCTTCATTTCAAAATAAGATTGTAACTTGTCTGATGGTAGGTTTGGACAGTGGTATGGCTCAAAAGGGGATCCATAATGCTGTATATTTCTTTTTTTTCATATTATGCCCAGAAGTGATCAAGTCCCATAGGAGTTTTAAAACTGATGTCATACAAGGAGAATCCTGATGCATGTATAATGGCATAAATTTTACTGCAAAAGAATCTCATGGATTCTTTTATTAAGGTAGTCCCACAAATATTCTGTCTAGAGCAAAGTCCAACCCTCCCATATACTGGAGTCAGACTACATTTTTTCTCTGTGCTGGGATGGCATTCAAGAATAAATTATCCTTCTATCGAAATCAAGACCATCTCTGCTGTGCAGTTTCTGGGCCTGTGTTTTCATTGTGTATTGGCCTACAGTGGTCCATTCTGTCACTCCAAGTAGGTTCTCTGTGACTAGACCCTTCCCTTGGAGAGGGTGCATTTGTTCCAGTACCAGACCTTTGTAAAGGAGAATTAGGCCTAGATGTTTGTGGGGTATGATTTACTTTAGAATTTAAATCTGTATCTGACTCAGTTATAAAAGGGATATGAATTTACCCTTGTACAGACACATGTAGGCATTCCTGAATTACTGTAGACTGTGGTATAAGTTGTTGTTCAGGTTCTTGTCTTAGCGGGGAACAGAGCTGCCCAGAATCGGGCTGCATGCATGGTCTCGGATCCATTGACCCCGCTTATTTTGGTGCCATCCAGCTTCTGTCAGTGTTTTTTCCACTGGCCATGGGGTGTTCCTTTTTTTTTCACTCGTTTGTTTACTTGCAATGTGTATAGAGTGCCTTTTTCTTAATGTTAAATCAGCATTTACTGTTTTCATTTTAACCTCACTAGTAAGTCACATTATTTTCATTACTTGCAGGTTCTCTGTGTGGAGCTGTGCAGGCATGCCAAAGCTGTAGTCAGTTGTGGTGACCATTTCCACAGCCAATGGGGGGGTGTTGGCTCTGTAGCAGTATTCCAGTCCTCTGAATCTGCTGCGTCATTCAGCTCCTTGTATACTGTCTTGTCCTGACACTGTTCAAGTTCCATATCACAGTGTCCATCCTGTGCTTCTTGTGCTCCAGTTTCTTTTTCATTTGGAGTCTCTTCTGTCACCTCCTTCATAATTCTCAGCAGTTTTGTTCAGTTCTGCGTCACCAGTGCTCGAAGCCATGGATCCTCCACCTGAAGCAGTGTATTCTCCATCTGGTGAGAGCAGTTTCCATTACATTCAGTTTCCAATACATTTTCAGACATATTTTGGCCGATCTCTAATGCTGGACCTGCAGGGTTGGAGATGAGCTCCCCTGCAGGTACACCAGCCTCTGCTTCTTGCTCACCAAGGACATCTGACATGACAGTCAGACCTACAGCAGCTCCTCCACTGGAGAGTAGGGGAATTTCCCCAATGTCCTAGCCAACATTTCTCTTCCCATTAAAACAGATCATGCAATTGCCTGAGGCTGTATGTGGGTGTTGATGTGCAAAATGGCTGGCACTATACATTCTGTCACTTCATTATCAGTCTCTCATTGCTTATAAAGTGCTTTGGGATACAATGTGTATAAAAAAGTGCTATACAAATGTTGATTCTTCTTCTACTTCTTCATTCAGGGAGGGAATACTACACTGCACTGTACCATAATATGTAGAATACCATACCAGATTTGGGGTAAATACCCTATGCTGCCTTCAACTACATCATGACTCGTTGCCCTGCAAGGCAGGTTGGGTAGCAAACCTTAGCTATAGTGCCACAGAATACCTGTCTACCACTGAGGGATGGACTAATCAATTGGCAGGTTTTATCACAACCAGAAGGAGCACTTGTGACACACAGAACATTCATGTTGATTGGGATCAAATCTGTGCAACAGTCCAATGTGTGGTATATTCCTCACCCAGTGGGGCAGAGATATACAGAGTACCTTAGGTAATGATCTGGCAGTCTGAATATGGTTGCTGGGGGGAGGGGGCACACAACTGGCTAGAAATTGCCTGTGTATGTAGTCCAGCTCCAGCAACAGTGCTGTTCACATGCCATGCATATGATATTGTACAAGATATGAATGCACATATAAATGCTGCAAATAATGCACACATCACAGTGTTAGTACAATCACAACAATCAATACAGTATTTTTTACCCAACAGTTGCTTAAATGGCAGTCAGTATCAGTGGTTAAAGTCCAAAATGAGTGTGTCCACTCCCAAACTGGTTTTGCTGTATACAGAATGCAGCTGGAGGTTCTGTCAAACAAACTCAGGTATGCTGGATGTACTAAGCTCATTATTCAGTGTCCTGTAATCTTACCCCTAGTCTATAGTTCTAGCCCAAAGTATACAGATTATTAGTATGCAGACCATACACATAAGTATGGAGCAAATGCAGAGCTGTCTCCCAGTAGTGCATATATGACTGACTGCAGATTACATATGCCACCAGGCAGAGGTGCATGTATGGTGGGGAGTGTGGGGGCACCCTCCATGATGCATGTGCAGTGCATGGAGAGGTGATGCCTCCAATCAGCTATCAACCCCTCCCATGTGCCATAGCCACCAGCAGGATGGCCCACACGCACCCCATGGATGTGCACACATGCTGGCTTTCACTTGGTACCTCTGTGTGCTCCACATCTGTCCACACACTGCATGTATACATCCTGAACAACAGTAGACATGCAGGCTCCTGTACAGCATCCATCCACATCTGGATGGACATGAATGCTTCTACGCAGTGTGCATTGACAGGCCCATGGTGGTGCTTCTCCACATATTCATGATCAGTGGGGGCCACAGCCCTGTGCATGAGAATGAGTCCAGCCAGCACCTGTCCTGTTCACATGCCATTCCCTGCAACTGTACCTAGCAGCTGCACAGGATTACTGGGGGAGCACATTTATTCAGACAGTGCTGTTGGTGATGAGGCTATTCATGGTGAGAGACATGTACTCATACATTTCTTTTCCAAACTGGCACCGGTACAGGAACACATGGACAAGGAGGCCCAGTTCCAGAGGGTGACTCCCCTGATGGAGGGTAGTAGCATGGAAAGAGGTGATGGAGACCATCAATGCCAAGTGGGATGAGGAGTGCTCAGTGGAGGAGGTGAAGAACTGCATTTATTGCATGCACAGCAGGACCAAGAAGAAACCGACAGAGGCATGGTAGGCACTATGGGCAACTGGCGGTGGCCCACCCACACAGCCCATCCTCACACCAGAGGAGGAGCTTATAGCTGACACCCTGGGCCACCATCAGGTGGAGGGTGTTGAGGATGGCATTGACACCATGGCCACTCACCATGGTGAGTGCCTGCAGATGACTGGGCATTACCTATGTAGAGCAGTTGTTACATGAGTAGCATTACAGCTTTTCTTATTAAATGTACATATAGGGCACAATGTACAGTTAACTAATGCTACTACCACCATGTGGCATGGGTTCAGGGTTGCACAGTGGTGGCAGGGGCACTCGCAATGCACATTGGTGTTGCAGGTGTGTGTTCTTTCTCTTCATGTTAGGGTATGCATAATGCACATGGTGTGCATATGGTTCTGCATGACATGGTGTCTGTAATGGGATAAGTTCCTGGTCCAGTGATTGGACTTAGTGTGCTAGTGCATAACACATAGCTGTGCTATTACAATGTTTGTGACACATGACCCGGGGTTCCCTTGCTTCTAGATGCACCAGTGGGTGATGCCAGTGATGGCAGCAGTGGCCTGGATAACTTCTCATGTGAGAGTGATGTCCTGTCGAATGACCATTACACCATTGGAGAGAACTGGGAGGAGGAGCAGGAGGCAGAGAAGGAGGAAGAGTAAACACTGCTTCTCTTCTCAGATGCAGAGACAGGGGAGGCTGAGCTCCCTATGAGGTACAGGAGGATGAGGATTAGGGCAGGTCTCAGCCCGATGCACCTGTTGGGTTCCTGCATGCAGCAAGGGACGGAGACACACAGCCGAGAAGGACCTCACAGTCACCCTCACATAACCACTGTAGGGCATCCCATCAACAGCTCACACCTCCACCATCCAGGTCCCTCCCTACAGACAGCTCATACAAAGAGATGTTCAGCACATGGGTGATTTGGTGGCACACAAGTCTGTGGTGCAGGAGCTACAGGCACTGATGGCCGAGGTGTACAATAGGGTGAGAGGGAGGTGCAGACTGTGGTGGACTGCAATGATTCCTTCCAGGTCATCCTTTCCACCATAACTTTGGTCTGCTGTCACACATTGCTGTGCCATGAGGTTCAGTCAGATCTTCTGGCCTACAGTATTGTGACTGCAGAGTCACAGGTGGCATCCCTGGCCTGCTTGGTGGAGGTAGCCATGGAGACTTTCCAGGGCACCCTTCAGCAGCAGGCACATGATGGTCAGTATAAAAGGTAGGGATACCCTGCAGGGGTGAGAGTGGGTCCTCACTGTGTCCCACCCTACCCATGCAGTCAGCACTGGGCTCATCTGCTCTGGTACGGCCATGGGTCTGCACAGCTGCAGGTGTTTGTGGTGGAAGCTCGCCCATGGGCCCCTGTTGATGAGGGATCCATGGAAGACCCAGGAATGCATCACATGTTACAGAGTGGACTGTGAGCACAATGTCAAGTGAAGATATTGCCTGGAACCCTCGTGCGGCACACCCCTGGGATGCACCCATAGGAAGCACAGAGTATATTTCTTTTTATTGTCCCACCACCCCTACTGTCAACCCCCTTTTCCCATGCCAAGTGCTCTTCATTTTCTATTTGTCCCTACCCCTGTGATGCCTATCCCCATTCCATGCCCCCCCATACCAGGTGCACTTCATTTTATTTTGTCTTTCTCCCTATGCCATGCCCCCACCCACCATGCAAGGTGCATTTCATTTTTTTTTATTCCTCCCCCATGCTGCCTATCTCCATGCCATGTGCCGCCATGACAAGTGGACTTCATTTTCCGTTATATTTTACTGTGTACCCTTTCCCAATGTGTTCCATATGTTTCTGTTGCTTTACTAACCCTTGCTGTGCCACAGACTGATATATCAGTCCAAAATTCCTATATGTTCTAATTCTGTTGGCAGCCTAAGGGCTAATAAATACATTTGATTTGCACACTGTTGTGTTGTGTCTTACCTTGTTTCCGCAAAACTGTGTACAATCAGATGTTCCCTTACCACTGTGGTGCATCTGGCCAGTCTGGGGTCATGCCTCCCTTAGTTGACCATTGGTCAGTTCTCCATCTTTGCACTGCCTTTACCATCATTTTCGTCACCCTCAGGGCTGTGCAGTGGTACCCTACATTAGACCGCTATGTTGTGGAGGATGCAACAGGTCAGGAATATCTTGCACACCTCCACAGAGCAGTACTGCAGAGACACAATGGACCAGTCCAGGCACTGGAACCTCATCTGAGGATTCCAAAGACCATTTCTCTGATGCTACATGTGTCCTGTGTGTGCCTCATTGTAACTCTCCTCAATGTCAGCTGCCAGTCACAGCACTGGTGTCATCAGCCAGGGAAACAGGGGATATACACTGTCACCTGTGGAGGGAGGCAAGTGAAATTTGTTGGTTATGTGCTTTTAGTTGGCTGGGGAGTGGGAGAAGTGTTGCTATACTTGCCAAGTAGCCTGCCATCCTTTATCTGCCAGGTCTCGAACATCTAGCACAGGGGGTTGTGCCAGATGAAGGCTTCATGTGTACCACTGGGGTACTTCACAACCACATTGGTGATGCTATAGTTGTCATCACACACAACCTGGACATTAAGTGACTCGAATCCCTTCCTGTTCACAAATGCATCCCCTTCCCTCACTCCCTCCCTGGTGGTCCCTTAATGGCAACATGGGTGCAATCCACTACTCCCAGCACATTGGATATGCTTGCAACCCAGTAGAATGCCTGCATTGTTGATGATGTCTGCTCCTGTGACATAGGGACTGTTATGTAGTCCTCACACCTCTTAGTCAGAGCATCTAGGAACTGGGTCAGTAGGCAGGACATTGCTGACTGTGCAATCCGCAAGGTGTCCCCACAAGGCATCTGGAACATTACAGTGGACAGAAAGCACAGTGCTAGTGTTACCTTATGTTCCACTGACAATGCCTGACTGAGCTGTGGTGATCTGCAGGTCATTCTGGAATATGCCATGCAGTTCATGGATGGTGTTATGGTCTAGCCAGTACCAGTCCACTATCTGCTGGTCAAGCAGCTCCAGGTAGATGTGATTGGGTCTATAGACCCTGTTGGAGGCATATTGACATGGGACACACCTGTGTGAGAGGCTGGCATACACCTAGGCCTCCTCCAGATCCTAAGTCAGCTCCTGCAGCAACTGGTGCAGGGGCATGGTGTGTGTCTGGGTGTATTTCACACAGGCCTGTCTGCCTTTTCTATTGCCTTGCACAGGTGTTCTGCATCCCTATGTTGATTGGCAGCTGGATAAGGACTGCTTTTTGCAGTCTTTCTGTTTGCAATCACTATCCATAAGTACAGATAAACACAGCGGGCTAGCACTGGGACATGGCCAAGGGGATAAATTAAATAACTAAACCAGAAAAGCAAACAAATTAAAGCACCCAAGGTCCTTCAGAGTTCAGAACATCAGAGATGAAGTTTGGACAAGTGAAACATTAGGTGTTTTTACGTCACCAAGACATCATCAATCATTACCGGTGAGTTCTGAATGCCAAATTACCATGAAAATGTTTGCTTTTTTATGCACAATGAGCAACTAATACATGGTGAGTCTTACATCACATTTTCACCGATATGGACTGTTTTTTCCTTTGGTGCTTCAATCTTTTTGCTTTTCTTTGAATAAGTGACTGTAACTGATATGCAAGGCCAGGAACCTCATTTACGTGTCGATTGCATGTGTTGATTTTAGTTTTCGCTGCTGATTTTGTAAACGCTATTCCTGCAATTCCAAAATGGAGAAATGAATGTTAAATGATCACAATTACATCTAGTGAGTCACATTTTAATATGTACTTAAATTAGTATTGAATCTAAAGTTCTTGCTTTCCATTAGGCTGTATTCACAAAGCACACTGAGACATTCATAATTTATGTAAGTAGAGCTTTCTGCTTGAAGAGTCCTTATCTCATTCCGGTGACATTTAACCTTGAAAGACTCCTTAATTTAAAGCAAACTGTTGAAATGTGATTCCTGTGATTTAAACTGCTCTTCCAGTTTAAATGAGTATTTTAAACCAATGAGAATTTTTTCTATTTTTTTTATGACATGTAGTTGGCATGGTGGCTCAGGGAGATCAGAGTGCGGAAGTGATCAGAGCTAATCCTGCCTTTGACAAACCTAATCTGGTCTGGGTGTAACTAACCAGGTAGCACTGCCTCTAACCAGGTGGCCAGGACCTTTGCAAGTACTTTACATCTGCATTAATGAGGGAAATTGGGCGGTAGCCTCCCGGAAGGGCAGGGTTTTTGTCCTTTTTGGGAAACACCATTATTTCAGCCTCCCATATTGTACTAGATAGTGAGCCCTTATTTAAAGAGTCGTGAAAGGCCCGGAGGAGGTAGGCTGAGATGTTTTTTTCCTGGATTTGGCAAAAATCAATGGGAAACCCATCTCCTCCTGAGGCCTTGTGTGAGGTCATGTATTTAATGACCTTCAGGACTTCCGCCTCCAAAATAGGGGCATCCAGGGCATCGGCCTGTAGCTTGTGGATAGCAAGAATGGGGATATTATTTTGGAAGGCCTCAGTGGTTCATTTCTCTGGGTGGGGGGTAAGGGGATGCATAGAGGTTGGTAAAACTGTGATATGATCTGGTTTATTCCCCCTAGGAGGCCTCTAGGGTGCCAAAGGGGTCATTCAGACCCTGTATGGTTTTGGCTGCTTATCTTTTTTTTAGCCAGTAGACCAGTAGCTCCCTGGACTTCTCCCCTCCCTCCCAGTATGCATTCTTTATAGTATGGATGGCAAGCTCGGCATGTCTCATGAGATGGGCATTGAGTTTGTCCCTGGTGTTAATTAACTGGGACTACAGACTCTGTGGAGCCCGCCCAGAGCAGGCAGCTTTATACTTTTTTTCTAAGTGAACCAGCTGTTGCTCAAGGGACGCTTGTTCAGCCTGTCTCCTGTGCCTTTTATTGGTGGTGTAGAAGATAATTCTGCCTAGGATAGTGACTTGATACGCCTCCCACAGACAGCAATCGGATACATCCCCAGTGTCATTGAGGGACCAGAATTGTTGAGTTTCCCCCTTTACCCATTCCAAAAAATGACTGTCCTCAGGCAATAAAGTGTCCAATCTCCACGTGGACCATTTGGGGCGAGGAACCCACATCAGGCCACATTCCAGGTGTGCGTGGTCCAATATGACAAGCGGCTAAACAAACATACCAGAAATGTGGCTGTAGATGGAGCTTGAAATCAGTCATAGATCTAACCTACTGGCGGTACCATGTACAGCCGAAAATCATGTGCAGTGGCACACACAAAGGTGGCAGCTGTGCCAAGCATCCATTAGAGTATGTTCCTCACTTAGTTTGTGGACAGCAGTGAAAGCCCAAGTTTGTGACTCGGCAGTACCACCACTGCAGTCTATGGTATAGTTTAGAGTAAGATTAAAATCCCTCCCTCATCAACACTGGATAGCGTTGATCATTAAAGTCAGTCAGAGTTTGGTTCAGTGCTTGGAAAACAAGAGGGTTATCCTCATTGGGAGCATACACATTGGCCAGAATCAGGGGGCCCTCGGGGTGGTGACATGAGCTATAAGCCAGCGCCCATCTTCATTGGCCATAGAATTAATCACCTTCCACTGTAGATATTTATGAAGTAGTATGGAAGCTCCCTGCTTTTTTTCACATATGCACTGTGCAGCTCCACGCCCACCCATGCCTACTTAAGTTTAATAGCCTTGTCAGGCAAGAATTTAGCTTCTTGCAAAAACACTATCTCTGGATGTAGTTTTTTTAAGTGGGTGAGCACTTTTTTCCATTTATTGTAATTAATTATTTAACTAATTAATTTATTTAAAAGTTTCACCAGAAAAGGCACACTGGGTAGAAATGCTCATTTCCAGACATATCCTGGGGGAGAGGGGATTGGGATACACAGTAAATATAGCAGCAAATGTCAAAACAGCAAATAAAGGAAATTGATTCAAACATCAAACAGGATGACAAAATAGATGACATTACATTGCAATGTCCAATTTAACAACACAATGAGATAAAGTGATAGGAGACTATAAAACAATAAAACCATAAATAGCATGACTAATGCAGGATAAATGCTAACCAACAAGCGAGTGCGGAGGCAAAAAATGGAGCTGGAGAAGTTAAACACATCTACGGGGAGTCCTTGAGGAGGGAGTTGAGGATCTGAGGGGAATCAGCGAGGCAGCTCAGAGGTGGGAAGGAGTTCCAGATTTTTGGGAAACCGTGAGAGAATGCTGCCTGACCAACAGATGTAATCCTGGATGGGATGGTTAAGGTGTGGTGGCCATTATTTCTAAGTGAGTGAGAAGAAGGTGGTTTAAAGGAAATAGAGGAGTAGAGATAGGGAGGGAGAGAGTGAAACCAGAATTTGCCAAGAAAGTTGGCACAGTGGATATGTCACCTGTTGGCTAGGGAAGGAAGTGAGAGAGACTGGTACAGAGTACAGTGGTAGGTATGGGGAGGACATTACATAGAAACATAGAAAGTGACAGCAGATGGGGACCAAAAATCCATCTAGTCTGCCCTGAGTGCTATCCCCCTTAGAATTTCTTAGAGACAATCCCCTTATTCCTATCCCAATCAGATTTGAATTGCCCTACTGTTTTGGAGCCAATGACTTCTGCAGGTAGGCTATTCCATGAATCCACCACCCCTTCCATAAAGAAGAACTTACGCATGTTACCCCGGAACCTCCCTTCCCTTAATTTCATTTAATGACCCCTTGTCCTTGTGGAGCTATTGATCAGAAACAGTTCCTGGGTAGGGACTCTGTTTATGCCCTTCAGGAACCTGAATGTCTCGATCATGTCACCCCTATCTCTGCGCTACTCCAGTCAGTACATGTTGAGTTGCCATAATCTGCTTTCATTTGGCAATTCATGGAGCCCTTGTACCATTTTTGTTTCTCTCCTCTGTACCGTCTCTAATCTATCCTTGTCCTTCCTGAGACAAGGCCTCCAGAACTGTACACAGTACTCAAGGTGGGGCCTTACCAGGGACTTGTATAGTGGCATGATCACATCCTTCTTTCTACTTGTGATGCTCCTTCCAATTCATCCCAGCATTTTGCTGGCTTTTTGTGCTGCTTTTTCACATTGTCTGCCCACTTTTATGTCATCAGAGATGATGACCCCAAGATCCCACTCCTGTTTAGTGGCTGTTAACTGCTCCCCTCCCAGATAGTAGACCGTCCCTGGGTTTCTCCTGCCCAGATGTATCACTTTGCACTTTTTTTGCATTAAATTTTAACTGCCACATGTTGGACTATTTTTCTAGCTTGAGCAGGTCATTTTTCATTTGTTCCTCTCCCTGAGCAGCATCTACTCTGTTGCAGATCTTTGTGTTATCTGCAAACAGACTCACCTGCCAACTCAGCCCCTCAGTGATGTCACTTATGAAAATAGTGAAGAGTAAAGGACCCAGGACAGACCCCCGTGGCACCCTGCTGGTCACACGCCTATTCCCTGATGCTGCCCCATTGACCATCACTGACTGGTTCCTCTGACTAAGCCAGCTTCTAACTTATGATACCACTTCCTGTTCTACTCCTGTATGCTTTAGCTTATTCAGCAGCCTTCTGTTTGGGACTGATTTGAAGGCTTTGCTAAAGTCGAGTTAGATAACATCCATGGCTTACCCCTGGTCCACTATGTTAGTAACTGAGTCAAAAACTCGATCACATTAGTCTGGCAAGACCTTCCTGCTGTGAAGCCATGTTGCCTGCTGTCCAGCTGTCCAGTCTCTTCCAGAAAAGTTAAAATTCTTTCCTTCAGCAGAGTTTCCATCATCTTGCCTACCACCGAGGACATTCAAGAGCAAAACAGCAGAAAGAGTGGAAGAGAGAGTTCGACCTGGATAGAGACATAATGATAACAATATTGGGGGAGTTCAGGCCCTGAACATTCCATGTGATCCTTTTAGTCCCCATTGTTGGGCCTGAGGTACTTATTCATGTGACATGATGAGCTACAGGGTCTAAGATTTAAAGTACCAGCCCTCACCCCTTGTTCGAGGTACATGAACAGCCCAAGAATACAACTCAATTCCCACCCTCCTTCCAATCATGTGAATACAATAGCATACACATATGGGTACAGTGACAATTAACTCCAACAGTAAACAGTAAGCAATGTTCCCTGGGGCCCAAAACAGTACCCTTCCCCTCCTTCACCTCAAACCCTACAGACACAGAGGTAATTGTTTGGTGCAAGACCATGGAGAGCCCACTGCCCACAACTTCTGCTAGGGGTGTCTTTTCTCAGAAAAGCAACAGGTTCGCCAGTAGCCCATCTTGCTTGCTGGGTACAGTAACTAAGACTACCCTCCCCCTCAAAAACAAAAATGGATGGTTGGCAACCAGTGCAATTTACGTGGACCTTTGGATTAAGCATTCATGGCACATAATAAAAAAAAAAACATGTCATAAAGAAAGAGAGAGAAGTGAAAAAGAGAAAATAACAGCAACCAATATTCCAATAGTATGTCCAAGAGGGGCCCAGACCTTAGGAGACATCGAATTGATTCTCTCAGGCCCTTTGTGATCATCTGTGCCAGCAGATCAGAGCACTGTGCAGTTTGATTCATGGCAACAGAGTAAGGAGCTTATGGGGTAACAGACCGGGACCCCCCCAAGGGTTGTAGATCCCCTCCCCCATTCCAGAGGCATCTGGGGCACTGGAGATGACTCCAGCAGTGGCCACCAACTTGGGGATCAATGGCCTAATGTAGGCACATGAGGAATAAAGATGAGGGCGTATCACTGCTGATGTAAGGGAGCATCCAGCATCTGTGATTCTCTATCAGCCACTCCTACACAGTGCCTCATTGGATTGGAGCAGGGGCCACGGTACTCCATAGGAGGCATGATGTGCCCCCAAGTAGGTGTATGGAGAGATGTCATATGGGCTTATTGTCAGAGTGGGGCCACTTTGCCAGCCTCCTTTGTGGAACTCGACTGTGCATCAATAAAATCTACAAGGGGGCCTGGAGCCCTGCACAACATGGATATAACTGGGCCTAGCATCATGGTCAATGCCAACTGGGGGTGACGTCATAACCTGGGGCAACAAGTCCAGCAGAGCAATAGTGAAATGTACACATAATAAGCAAAAAGTTAATTTGGACATTTAGTAGTTCTGCCTACCATCACCCCTTGTTGCCAGTCTCACTGGGGTGTGTTTGTCACAAGCCAGTTCCCCGGTGCTGATGATTGAACACAGGTCTCCTCTGGACAACAAGGCCACAGCCTCCGCCCAGGATTTCTTGCCATGAGGGCAGCCAAAAGAAGAGGCCCAGAGATTTTGGCAACTGGAGGACAATCCTCAGGCAAGTCCCGGAGTGTCTTGAAGTGGTTAGGGCTGGCCCCAGGGCCATAGTTTGATTTGGAATGGGATTCATGGCTGTGGATTCTGCTCATGGAATGGGCCTACAGGGATCCCCCCTCCTCCCCATTTCTTGGAATTTTTATGGTGGCCCATCAGAGTAGGGATCCAGGGGTCCACACCAGTTGGTGGACATGGCAGGGAAAGGGCCACCTTTCGCTGGCTTGGCTGGTTGCTTCTGGGGTCAGGGCCATTGTCCATCCCCTGAGGAGGCCATTGTCCATCCCCTGATGAGGGGAAGTGGATGTAGGTGGCAAAGGCCCTCAGTGAAACATAGCCATATACAGTTGCTGGGCCAGGCAGGAAAGAAACTATTCGGCCATATCGGGGAGTCAAAATCTCTGGACATCCCACTGTAAGTGACTCATAGAACAGCAGGATATCTCAGTGAGTACAGGAGTCCGAGTTCAGCACACACCCTACAAGCTACAGTAAAGGCTTTGTAGTGGTCAGACAACTCTGCCGAGTAATCAACGAAGATTTGAACCCTGTGCTCCTTCCATGTAGCTTGCTTCACTTCCCTGTCAGCTGACATGATTTCCTCATGGTCAATGTATCAGAGGAAGTGGACCAATATATGCCATTAATAGGAGCCTGGAGCCAGCTTGGGGGCCAGGGAATGATGGGCCTGGTCGATTTCGATCAGAGCGATCCACTTGCAGCGAAGAAGCTCAGAGATCAGTCTCTGCATGAATGCTACAGTGTTAGGGCCTTCACTCCCTTCCAGGATCCCCACAAACCCTAGGTTGTTCCACCTGCTCTTATTTTCAAGATCTTCCACTCTCTGGCAGAGCAGGCAGATGCTGTGATATTGTTCATCAATATACCTCATGATGTGATCTGTCCGGTCTTCCGTTTCAGTGATGCTCTGTTCTGTCACGTTAGTCCACTGCGATAAAGAGATCATGTTCACTGCAGTATGTTGAGCAGCTACCTCTAGTTTGCCCATTTTGACCATCATTTATTCAAACATTTGTGTTATTTGTTTTAGATTGGGATCCAGCTGTGAAGCAGCACTGGAAGCCATGGCAAGATGAGGAGAAAACTTGAAGCCCCAGCCACGGAAGCTGCAACAGTGGCAAAGTATGTGTTCAGCCCCTCAAGGCAAAAAAATAACAACAAAAAAAGGTAGCCCAGGTAAGTCACAACCACTTGTTGTAGACTTCCAGCAAGGGGGGGAGGGGGGTAGTTTAATCAGGTGGATTCTTTAGGATAAACATCAAGCAAGGGCAGAGCTATTGGTTTCAACAGCTGTCTTCTAGACAATCAGGCCACATCCCCTTTCTGTTATTATTCCTTTTCTTTTTCTGTTATTAACTTTCCCTCTTTTTATGTCACCACAAACTGTATTCATGACAGTAAATTATAATTTACTACAATTCAAGGTGCTTTACAATTTATATTACACTTCAGTGGAACTGGAATAAAGGGGAATAAGGCAGAATGCCATGTATACCAAATATAAACAAACTCTGGTCAGAACCAGTATGGCTGCTAATGCATTAGCCTAATAAGAAATATAGAATAATGTGTGTCTTAGTTGTAATTTACAAAGTTAGGTCCTGTCAAACAGGGATGGTAGCACTGACCCGACTGCTCTCTGTATTTACTTCATATACTATGCTATGCAGACAAAGGCTTACCATCTCATAGTGTGGTGCATGCAGTTTATTTTCAAAAACAATCCATCACAGCAAGTGCAGACTTTGTACAAACATATAGGTAGTTAGAATACCGCCACTATGCAGGAGGAGCATGCGCCAATGAGCATGCACACCGCTGACATTTCGTCTGAGCATGCAAGCTCTTAGTTTTAATTTACTTTATGTATTATGGTGACTTAAAAGTCCCACATTTACTGGTCAACAAGGACAAATATGGGGCATGTATTCAGCTACCCTCTAGGAACTACTTGAAATGAGGGGTGATTAAGCATCTGGTATACAATGGTATAGATTCTTGAAAATCTACATGACTGCATTACAACTGTGCTGTGGTTCGCACCCCACTGACTTTTTCCCTCACCACGGTTAAAACAGCAAAGTTAACCTTTTCTGGTTTTGGCCATGCCCACAGAACCACTAACAAGAAGTCTGCTTTCAATGTTGGAAATGGAAAGAATTCACTGAGGGAACCAATCACCTGTGACTAGTCTCAAATATATTTGACTGGGGTTTGGAGATATGTTTCTTCATTATATATTGCATTTTTACACTTTATTTAGTCAGTGTTATGCCTTTAGAGGCGTGTATTTTACATAGAAGTAGTCCTTCATCATTTTACTCCTGGAACTGAGTCAGACTTTTAATTTTACTCCTGGAACTGAGTTCACCCATGTTCCCTCCCATTTCCGCTAGTGTCTGCTTTAAGCTTCACTAAGCAGCTTTACAAACATGACAGCGGGATGGTATTAGGGTCTAGTGGTTAGAGCACAGTCTTGGAAAACAGCAAAGTGAAGTTCAAATCCCGCCAGAGCTACTTACTCACTGTTAACCTATGCAAGCTGCAGTAGCTCTGTGTGTGACAGCGAGCTTCCTGAGGTATCTGGATTATACATTGTACCCTTTACAGTACTCCACAGTCAATACCAATGGGATATTCCCTGTCCATCCTTTAGGCTGATGTACAATCCAATCAATTTGAGTTGGCTGGAGACCAACCCTCAGTCCATCCTAGCAGCGTGTTTACTTTGTGCATCCAGAGAGGTTGGTCATGATCCCAGTCAGCTCCCAACATAGCGGGTACAAATTATTAATTATTTTCACCTTTCTTTCTCTATTTAGCCCATATTTCACTATGAGTCATACAATATCATGAGCATGAATAGGGACTACAATCTAGCTATTATTTCATTTATTTCCTTTTGAAACTCTGATCTCAGCAGTAGAGATTTAAGTTTGTGGGGCAGAACCTAACCATGCAGCCCCCTTGTTCAGTCCAGTTTCTATTGATAACTGGGACTGTAGCTGAATGGTATGGAGATCTTCCTGTAGCGTTCCCTTGCCATAGCAGAGATGCTGCTAATTTTGAATATAGTGTCTGGAGATCTGATTAGCATTCATCCCCCCCTCTCACAAGCTGCAGCACTATGGCTCTGTAAGGATCCTCCTGTAGCATCTCTCACCAAAGCTTATAAACATAGCTAGCTATCTCAGGAGAGGATCCTCCTGTAGTGTCCTCACTCTGACTATCTGCACCCAGGATCAATGGAGTGGACTCTTCAGTAGCATCTGCCCCTACTCCTGGATTCTAGTGTGTCTCAATCTCCTAGCCACATGCCTGTGCTTTGTATGGATCATGAGGTAAGGTCTCTAACTCCCACTACCTCCTGCCCACATGTCTCCCTACCTTTCAGCTAAGATGCTGGCTGGTCTTCCTGAGTATACTATCTTGAATGAGGTAGCTTCAGACATTTTTTTAAATTCTCCACCACACTCTGCACCTGGGTGGGGCTCCCCCCTTCCTCCTTCCTCTCTGGCCATCAACAAGATTTCACCTGAAATTGCATGAGAACTCCAGCAGCCATATTAATCAATATAGAAGGGCTCTGTTCCCCACCTGTTCTCGCAAGATCTGGGGGTGGCCATTTAGACTGGGTCTCCCCATGACTCCTGTAGACTACAGTGGATTTGGGTGGCCATTTTATGATTAGAATTCCGGTGGCCATCTTAGGTTTCCCCTCCCTATTGTCTTACCATTCAGATGGCCATCTTAGGTTTCCACATCCCCATTGCATAGGCAGCATGGGCAATGGCCATCTCAGTGGCTGCTTATGAGGCGGCACAGGGAATGGCCAGTTTGTTGATATCTTATTTTTCCCCTCAGCCATGCCTACAAGGGGCATTGGAGTGGATCATTGCTCAGGGATATACTACTGATTCTTGTTCCGCACAGTTCTCTCAGGGGCCTCATCAGATTGCCCCGCAAGAGCATAGGCATGCTCCTGGCCCTCCACATGAGTGCCACACAATTCTTCCCTTGTTTTTCTGACTGCTACTCTTTTTGTGTGCACAATGTTTATGGCTTTCCAACACTCCAAAAGCCCTGACCTGATCTTTTATTTTCTGTCTGCCCCCTCACAGAATCTTGAAAAGACCAATAACCAAGACCAAGTGCAAGCAATGCGGAATAGTTTTCCCAGAATTCCATGTGGAAGAAAAGATCTGTATGGGGCATACTTCAATTCACTGGATCATGCCAAGAAGAATCAGAGGCCTCTCCAGCATAACTACTGCAGCAACAGCCAGTCCCATTGGCCTTAAATGCCAGTCAGGCTCAACTCCTTTTCCAGTTATTGGAAAAACTAAAAACAAACACCCCAACATCCCAAACACAGAAAAAGGCCCCAGACTCACCATTGGGTGAACTTGCCCACAACAGAAGAAAATATTCACCCAAAAAAACTTCTATTACACACTCCTCAGACTCCAAAGAGGAGGAACCAGACAAGTTGAACAAACTGTGCCATGATAAAATTATTGAAAAATAAATCAGGCTGGTAATACAAATGCTGAGAATTTTGGAGGAGGCCCTGAAACCCTCTACCTCAACAGACCTGTTGCTCATAAAAGAAGATACATCCTACAGGTCACATTTCCCATCCTGCCAAGCAATTCATGCCATTATTAACAAAGAATGTGAGGCCCAAGAATTGAGCAGCCTGCCAGAGAGGCACATGGTCAAAAAATCATAGCCGCTGTTAACATCAAGGAAGGAGACCTGGATCAAAGCACCTAAAGTTGACCAGCTGGTATCTGTGCTGTCCAAGTGCACAACAATCCCCATAGAAAGCACAGATGCCTAAAGGAGCCCATGGATAAAAAAATAAGAGAAACACATCATAAAGATCCATGAAGCATCTGGGCTGCCATCATCAGCAGGCACAGCTGTCTGGTTCATCAGCTGGGTACTGCTCAGTGGATAGAGTCCCTGGCAGAATCCATCCCAGAAGTGCCAGCATCTACGGATATGGCAGAATGCACCCTACAAGCAGTAAGATAATCAACAGACACCTCATCGAACATTTTCAAATTTAGTTCCAGGATCACTGTTCTTGCAATAAGGGTTAGGTGGACTCTTTGATTAAAACTCTGGTGGGTGGACAATGAATCAAAGACTGCACTGATGAAACAGTTCTATGTCATAATAGCGAACACATTATGGCAATCACTATTATGGTGAGTGTATGTCACAGAAAAGCAATTCGGTGATATACACTTGCAGGCAACCACAAAACCAGCAATGGGATTTTAGGATAGGCAGAGGGCTGCACCCCACACACCCCAACAAGGGGGCTTCACCCCCCCTGCACCCCCTACTTAAAAATTCTCAACTCCAGGGGGGTGCATGTCAGGGGGTGCAAAACTTAAAAAAATAAATAAATAACTGGCCCAATGCAAAAAAGAAGCCCACCCCAAAACCAAACCCTGCACCCTCCCAACCTCAGCCTGCCACCCTACCCACTACACCACATGACCAGCTCGGCAGCCGACCACTGTACTACACTACACATACCCTCTCTCCCCTTCTGCCCGTCGTGCGGTGTGGTCCCTCCTCCCCACACGTGTATATACACATGCATCCTGTTGCTGTCATCACCTACCCCCGTATCCCATCACTACGGTGCCAGATACCTCAGAACACAGGTGCCATGATTGAGTTGCCCTTTCTGCAGTCACTCAGTCATGGTTGCCATGTTCACTGGATACTGATGAAACTACCTTATCAAGATGGATGCCTTTTCAGTGACAGGCACACCCCATTCCTCAAAGGCAGATCTGGTGAGAGGCATTCTAAAGGGGACAAAGACCTGTACCTCCCATCAGACCATCCTTTTTGGTCCAAATTTAAGGCTTTTAAGCCAAGAAACCAACCACATAACAATAAGGGTTCCAGACAATGAAATGCAAAAGGAAAATTGCAACACAGAGTGTCAGACAACAAGTCAAGATTCAGTGGCAACAAGGCTTATAACAATTCTGTACCAAGCTCAATTTCTGCAGCAAATTAAAGAAGCAATGAGACAGTGGGGGCCCAGGATGATCCACCAGTGGCAAGGAGACTCCATTGACTTGCATCACAATGGTTCCACATGACGACGGACAAATGGTTGAAGAAAGTAGTCTCTCAGGAGTATACGATTGAGTTTCAGTGCAGGACAAAGCCACACAGACTGTTTCTTTGTCTCAATCTGTCCAAAGAAACAAGAGGCCATAGACCTAGCAATTGTGGATTTGATTCAGAACAGAACTATTTTGCCGTTACCACATGAATAGATAAACACTGGGGTCTACTCTTTATTCTTTGTAGTACTGAAGAAGACAGGATGCATGTGATCAGTGCTGGACTTAAAATACCTAAACCAGTTCCTAGTATACAAGAAATTCAAAATGGAGACCTTTGGATCATCACTACAGGCTATCCAACCTGGAGATTTCCTAACTTCGATAGATTTGAAGGACCCTTACCTCAACATCCCAATACATCAAACCCATCACAAATATCTGAGGTTCACCATAAAGAGGGAACACTATCAATACACCTGCATCCCACTCGGTCTGGTGTCAGCACCCATGGTCTTCACCAATATGTTAGTAATTCTAGCTGCAGCACTGTGCAGCAAGGGTGTGCACATCTTCCCCTACTTGGACAACTGGCTACTTTGGGCAAGGACAGGAAATGTGGCCCAGAAAAATACATACCTGGCAGTACAATGTCTTCAGCAACATGGATGGATCCTCAATATAAGAAAGAACTAACTAACACCAGCTCAGAGCATATCACATCTAGGAGCAACAATCAATATGCTCCAGGATTGGGTAATGCCTATGGAGGAAAAGATCCAAAATATAATCAACCACATCAGCTGAATCAAATGGCTACACTGCAGGCCAATGTGGGACTACCTTCAGATTCTGGGGTTCATGGTGGTGACAATAGACATGGTCCCATGGGTCAGGCTTCACATGAGACCACTTCAGAGGTTTATTCTCAACATGTAGAATCAAGCATCCCAGAATTACAAGTGCCAGATAAAACCACCCACCAAGATCATGTCCCCGCTTTCTCTGGTGGACAATAAGAGAAAACATGAAGAAAGCAAGGACACTACTCCACCCAGACATGGCCATGATTACTACAGACACCAATCTTCAAGGCTGGGTGGCCACCTGCAGCTGTCACATCGCTCAAGGTGTGTGGACCCCAACAGAATCCTCACTCCCAATCAATGTCCTAGAAATTATGGCAGTCTTCCATACCCCAAAGTCTTCCAGTTTTTTAATTCAAAGTTTATTAAAGGTTTTACAATACAGAGACTAGATCCACATCATGCTTGAAGTAAACAACATTTTCATGGCAAAATTAGAAGATCTATTCTCCCTCCCTCCCCACCCACCCACTCCAGTTACCCAGCACAGAGTTGCAGTTGTGACAACATCAAGTTAAGGTTCAGGTGCCATTATCAACATGCTGTAAGGAGTAAAGGGATTGCAGGGGGCCCCATATTCTGTTGAATGTTTTGGGCCTATTGTGATGGCCAGCTATAGCCTTTTCTGTTCTAAGGTTTGTCAGGAGCTCCTGAAGCCATTCAGTGAAAGTAAACTCCTTGCTATCTTTCCAATGCCTCAGGACCAATTTTTTAACAGACATCGAAATTAAGACCATGTGGTATTTTTGGCTAAGGACTGAAATTGCTAAAAGTCACCTACTAGGCAGGTTTCTGCTGAAAATAAATCAGTCAGGCCTAAGAGGGGATCTGCTCTTTGCTTGATAAGGGCCCATAAAGGGGCCACTTTTGAACAGGACCAAAAAATATGAAGCAGGGTACCCTCTTCTTGTGTACACCAAGTACAGGAAGGGGGAATTGCAATTCCAAACTCGGCTAGTTGTTTTGGAGAATAATAAAGATTATGCAGTATCTGGAATTACATAAGCCAGAGCCTGTCTTGAGTGACAAACTTGTTACAGTTTTGCCATAGGAGAGGCCAGTTCATGGTCATATCTGGGAAGAGGGAGGACCAGAAAGCAGTAGGGCCAAAACTGTCTGGACAGATTCAATTATATAGAATTCCATAAGTTTTGAATACTGCTTTTGGGAAGCCTACTGGGGGGTTTAATTCTGTCTGGAAGGATAGGTTTGAAGGCTGTGGGGGGCGCAGTTCCAATGACCTTTATCAGAAGACGGCACAGTTGAAAAACTTTGAAAATGTTGGATTTCAGAATGTTAGATTTGTTCGTAATTTCCGGAGAAGAAAGCCACATCCCATTTTCCTTAACAAAGTACATGAGCGGGCAATCTCCTAGCTGTGGGAGCCATCCAGATGAGAGAGTTTTACCTTCTATCTTAATATTAGGGTTACCCCTCAAGGTTTGAGCAAGATCCAGAGTGTGATTATATTTTAGAAAAGAACAAAGCTAGGAGTGAACCCTAATGGAGGTTGCTATGAGAGAGACCCATAGTTGTGGAGGGAGTGAGCTCAGCTTTGTGTATAGGCATGTGGGAGGGTAAAGACCATGGACTTTTATTTGAGTTAGCTCTATTTTTAGCCAGACAGGTAGGAAAGGGAGATGAAATTGGGGATTTTGTGGCAGATGTCCACCTGAGATATTTGTTGGCATGACTGGCCCAATAATAGAGACCAAAGTGTGGCAAATGTAGCCCACCCTTAGTTTTAGGGGCAGCTAGTTTATGAAATGCTATCTGTGTTTTTTTACTGGCCCAGATAAAATTTATGATACGCCCATGGATTTTTTTAAACCATGAAAGGGGAAGCCAGATATTTAGGAGACTGAGTGGATAAAAGAGACGAGGAAAAACAGTCATCTTAATCAGGTTAATTTTACCCCAAAGGGATATTGGGAGGAGGGACCATATTTTCAGATCCTGTTTAAGCATGTGTACAAGGGAATCTAAATTTAACTTCTGAAGGTGGGACAAGTTCCTCATGAGTTCAATTCCAAGGAATCTCAAAAAATCAGATTTCTACGAGATCCCCAATGCAGAGATTGTGTGCTTCAGAACTTTATGGTTAAGGGGGAACACAACTGCCTTTTCAATGTTTAACTTGTAATTAGATACTTTACCAAATTCTTCAATGATTTCCAGCATAGGTGGAATGGACATGGCTGGCTGAGATAGTTGAAGGAGAAGGTCATCCGCATAGGCCAAAACTTTACCTGACCTTGGATAGTTATGCCTTGAACCTCATGGCAATCTGTCAATCTACATATAAGAGGTTCTAGATATATATTAAAGAGAAGTGGTGACAGGGGACAGCCTTGCCTCATGACCGATTGTGGAGGGAACAGTTCAGATACTACCCCATTACTGGATACCCAGGCAGTCGGGAATTTATAAAGGGCACGTATCCATTTCTGGAACTCTGGGGGAAAACCAAATGCCTTCAGTGTGCATACTAGATAGTTCCAATTGACCCTGCCAAAGGCCTTCTTGGCATCCAGGGAGACTAGAGCAGCTGGAAAATTTGCATCCCTGTATACCTAGAAGATGTGAGTCAGGGTGCATAAAAAGACCTTCCCTTCATAAAACCTACCTGCTCCAGCCCTATGAGATCTGGGAGAACCTTACTAATATGATCAGCTAATAGTTTAGACAGAATTTTAATATCCTGATTGAGAAGTGATATTGGTCTGAAGCTTGTCACTAATTCTGGGCACTTATCAGGTTTGGGTAGGAGAACAATCAGAGCTTCAAATATGGATTTGTGTAATTCAGCACCTGAAAGAATATGTTGAAAAGTGGTAGGAGTACAGGGATTAATTGTTTAGCTAATACTTTGTAGAAATTAGGGGAAAATCCATCCAACCCAGGAGTCTTCTCTGTGGGAAGGTCCTTTATTATTTTAGTTATCTCTGCCTCTGAGATGGCTGAAGTCAGAGAGAGCTGCTGTGGTTCTGAGAGAGAAGGCAGATGAGAGTCTGTTAAATATTTATCCATATATTGCTCTGAGGGGGGTTACCACGGGGCCATATAACTGTTTATAGTAACAACTGAATTCAGTGACAATGTCAGCTGGGGAGGCCATTAAAGATTCACTTTCCGGTGAGCGGATAGCTGCAATTAGTCTGGATGATTCTTGCTGCTTAAGCCATAAGGCAAGTAATCGACCTGCTTTCTCCCCTTGATCTGTGTAGGAAGCTTTAAATTTCAGGATTGCTAATTCTGCCTTTTTTTCTCAGAAGTTCTAGATAGGAATCCTTCGGTTTCACCAGGTCCTGTCTATACTGTTCAGTGAAATGAGGAGAAAGCTTGGTCTCCATGTCCCAAATTTGAGAAAGGAGAGACAAGAGTTGGTCCTCTAATTTTTTCCTCCATTTGGAGGTCAAACCAATCAGTAACCCTCTTAGGCAAGCTTTTAATGCACACCATTCCTCATCGGGTTTACCTGTGGAATTGTGATTAATAGAGATAAAGAGTGTAATTTGGTCCAAAATGTATTTCACTATTCCTGGGTCTTTTAAGAGTTGGCTATTAATTTTCCAACATCCTCCCTTTTTGGGAAGAAATGAAAATGAGATCTGGCAGGTGACCAGGGAGTGGTCCGGGGGGGGGGATCCTGGATGAATAGATGATTCCAACACCCCAGGAATTAGTGTTTGTGAAATGAGCAAGTGGTCAATTCGGGAAGAGGTCCCATGTACTTGAGAGATAAACGTGTATTCTCTATTGGTGAGGTGAAGGACTTGCCAAATGTCACACAGGCCCACTTGGTCTATTAGCTGTCAGAGTGCCCTTTGAGCAGGAGAAAGGCCTTTACGAGAGTCTTCCGTGTGGTCCATCACAGGGTCAAAAGTTAAATTCAGGTCACCTCCAATAATTATCAGGATAGGCAGGAAGGGGGCCAGTGTCTTGATTAGCTGCATAAAGAATCCAGGGGTATCAACATTTGGACCATATACACTACCCAGTAAGATGTCTGATGTATCTAGTTTACCATTGACCAGCATGAATCCACCCTGAGGGTCACAGATGGTTTAGATGGGGGAAAATGGAACAGACCTGTTTATTAAGATCATTACTCCACAATTCTGAGTACTTCCCTCTGCAGAGAAGATTTGTCCAACCTGTTGCCTCCTCAACTGAACAGCCTCTGAGTTAAGCAAATGTGATTCTTGTATGAACACAATATTAGCCTTCAAGAAGTTCAAATGTTTTAAAATTTTATATTGTTTAATCTTCTGTCTAGCCCCTTTAACGTTACATGTAGCCAGCCTTAAGTCCTTAGCCATTTATCTCTAATATACTAAGTTGTAAGCCTTTTGACACTTTAATGTGCCTATTTATCTCTGGTACTGCCACCTGTGTTATCTCTGTGCTACTCGCCCTCTCCTGCCCACCAACAATCCCATTCCACCCAACAAATCCCCTAAACCTATAACCACAATAACTCAAACCTTGAATTCTAGACAATCCCCAACCCTTCCCTCCCCCTTATTGCTTTGAACTGTGCTCTGCAGTACACCACATTACCACTCCCCCCTCCACCCACCCTATATTAACTCCTCTTAGATGCAAATGGATAAAGTCTTAAGGTTTTCGTTGGCTGAACTTAACAAACAGAGGTCTCCTCTGTAATCTTTTCTCCCCTCTACAAACCCTTAAACATTTTATGCTGCCCAGAGCATCTGAAACTCTTGATTAAATACTGTTTAGCAGACAACATGCTAAAATACAGCTAAGATTTTGTAACTACAGGCAAAAACTCTGGGTGAATTAATATTATTCCCTCGCAGATAGTGAGGAGCTGATACTAACCCAGACTATTATTAGTAGAAAAAGAGAAACTTTGGGCACAACATGCAAAAAACCACTCCTCTGCTTCAGTAGGAGCTGAAGGTCTAATTATGGTAAATGCTAGCTTAGCATTATACTTCCTTATAATTGGCTACAATGCATATATGCAGCTTCTGATCCCATAACAAATTAATATGCATCTCTATAAATAAAGAAACATGCCCCCTTTGGACAGGGAATTCTTCAGTTTCCAGTGGTAAGTCCCTGATTGTACTCATTGATAACAAAACCATAGTAAAGAAACCTTTTAAACCACAATAAGATGATAATGTCATGAGGTAGTTAAATGAAACACATGCCGTGCAGCATGCACACGGTCAAGGAGCTGAACAGCTGTCAGCACTGAAATCATAAATATGAATCAGGTATTTTCCCCCAGTTAAAAAATTCAGGAAAGAACCATAGCTGTCCCAGTCTCAAATTAAATTCTTCATTGGTTTGTCTGGGTTCAATAATTATTTTACCAAGGCTACAACAAACTGTGCGGTTGCCTAGGAATGTAAAGGTGCATACATGCTTCCAGAAAGTTCCAAACTATGAACTTTATCTACCTACAGTCAAAACGCTTTAATGTTACTGCACATTACCTGCCCCCAATCAATTAAAAAACAACAAACTTGGAAAAGTTCAGCTTTCTCTTTGGTTCCTGGTAGGGTAGCGCCATGCATCCATCTCGAGTTTCATCAGGCAAGCTGCACAATAGATATGTGAGCCCACCAGTCATTACCAAAATTATTCAATGCGCTTCCTCTGGTGATGATAATCGTGTACTACAAATGAGAAAAATCCTACAGAAGCTGTTGCTCGGCAGTGCGCACTTTCGTGATGGGAACGAATATCCATCCATAACCTCGGTTGCTAGAAAAAATAGATCCTTTCCAGCCAAATAACTCCAGGAGGTTCAGTGCTTCTGTTGGATCTTTACAGTCCTTACCCTTACTCCACAGATTTATAGTGCCACCTGAGGTGAGTTTAGAGATCGGCAAAGACAGAACAGTCCATGTTTTAGTGAGGAATATTAGCCACTAATTGAGAACTACTGTGTTAGAATGTCAGTTTTGTGATTATACATCAAATTTTAGCTCACTTCTTTTTATTTTTTGGGCTGGTGCATCAGTGCCATCTTCTTTGGCTCAGGAATCACAGAAGAGATTGGGAAGGGCAGTTTTGAGCACTGCTGCTGCTGTATCTGGATCTTCATAGGATTCCCAGTTACTGGTCACTAACACTTGAAGCTTGGCTGGGTAAACAATTTTAAACTTTATCCTGGTGGCTATGATTCTTGAGACCAGAGGGTGAAAGGCTGCTCTCCTTTGATGCACAGTAGCTGGAAGATCCTGTGCAATTCTTATTTTATTGCCTTCCCATCTCACTTCTTGCAATTCTTTTATTTTGAGAAGAAAGAGCTGGCATTCAAGAAAATTCAAAAATCTGAAAATCAGTGGACGTGGTGAAGCTCCTGCCGGCTTTGGGCGGAGGGCTGTGTGTGCCAATTAGATGAAATGTCTGGGCCCAAATGGTGAAGGGCCAGCAATTTTCTCAGCCATTTTTTTGTATGAATGGTATGCTGTCTTGACCTTCCTCTCCTTCTGGGAGACCTATGAGGACCGCATTGTTTCTACGACTGTGGCCCTCTAGGTCCTCCACCTTTAGCTCCAAATAAGACATTCTTTACCTTGTAGCCACCAGATCTGGATCCATTCTTTTGCCCCTTTTCTCGAGGGAGCAAATTCTTGCCATGTTATCAGAGGACCGTTGCGATACATCTTCTATAGTCTGGGTAAGTGATTTCAGTTCTGTTGTGATATTGTGAAGGTCTTCCTTAAATGGTTTGAACTCCTCCAGGAACCTATGAAGAGTAAGCAGTTCCTGGTCCACCAATGTGCCTGCTGTTGTTGGCTTGTCTGCCAAGCTGGAGGCCTGAAATTTCTTTGGGGCCTTCTCCGGTGTTACAGGAGGAGTGTGTTTTGGTGGCCCCTTCCTTATCTCGAGATCCATGGAGAATGCAGGTCACCCCAATCTGAAGCAGCGGTTTAGTTCTTCTGGTCAGAGTAGTTAGGAGGTGAAATTTAAAGTTGTGCCCGCAGAAAATGAGTTAGATGAAGTCAGGTGGCAGGAGTGGTGTAGTGGAGCTACTAGCCAGCACACTGCATCACATGGTGTCTCCACCCCTAAAGTTTTCCAACCACTTATCTCTCAACAAGCAGTCCTGGTGAGATCACACAATCAGGTGACAGTAGGATACCTGAACAAACAGGGCAGCACACGCAGCCGGGCAATGATCAATGAGTCACTGAGAGTACTTCAATAGGCAGAACACCATCTCATCTCGATTTCAGCAACATATCTGGCATAGAAGGTCAACATTCAATTGGACGGGCTCAGAAGGGTGACCCTAAGTCAAACAGAATGGAGACTCAATCCATGGGCTTTTCAGAGAATTCAGCACAGGTGTGGTCCCCTACAGGAACACACAACTGTCACAGATCCATTCATAGTTCCAAGATCACAGGGCACAGGAAATCGACAGACTTTCAGCAAACTAGAGTTTCAGCAGAACTTATGTGTTCCCATCAATGCCAATGATCCACAAGGGGCTCCACAAGATAGGAGCGACTGGAGCAACAGTGGTATTGCTGCTGTTGGACTGGCCCAGGAGGCTGTGGTACTCCATAATCCAAGCAAGATCAATAGACAGACCATTGCCACTATGAAACTGACTGGACCTTCTGAGCCAGGGCCCAGTGCTGCATTACAATCCCAAATCTCTCAGACTGATGGCATGGTTGCTGAAGAGAGTGCTAGATCAGGGATATCACCCAAGGGTGGTGGAACGGCTCATGCAGTCTTGGATGAAATCCACCACCAACACCTACTAAAGACATTGACACATTTTCAGAAGGTGATATATCACCTTCCATTGCAGAACTTCCTCAAATACTAGACTTTCTAAATGATGGAGCAAGTAAAAGGTTAAGTCTTTCCTCCATCTAGGTTCAAACCTCTGCCATGTCAATCATCAGGAGCCCTTTACCAGGGATTGGTCAGATTGGTGCCCACCCAGATGTCATCTGACTTCTCAGAGCCATACATATATCATCCCCACATGTCAGACCAGAATGTGCCCCATGGCAGCTGAACATTGCCCTGGATGCTCTCCAAAGTCCCCCCTTTCAACAGGATTCATCATACTGGAGTATTTTGAAAAACATATTCCTAATAGCTTTATGCTCATCCAAATGGTCAAATGGCTATGTGAGCTGCATGTCTTATTTTGCAGAGAGCCATTCCTTGTTAACATTTCACAATGGCAGGGTAACCCTGAAGCTGGTATCCTCTCTTTTTGCCTAAAATTGCTAACACTTTTCAACTGGAGCAGGAGATAAACCTTCCAGTCCTGAATTCAGATCAGGGAGGTTCAATAGCAACCACTTATCCTCTAGAAGTTTGCCAGCTGCTGAGGCATTACCTCGTAGACACCAACACCTATGCAAATCAGACAGGTTGTTCATTCAGACCACTGGAAAAAAAGCAGGACAAGCAGCATCTAAGGATACCCTTGCTAGATGGCTGAGGTGCACCATAACAGAGGCCTACAGAGAGGCTGGTCTGGACCCACCAACCAGCATCAAGGCCCATTCTACTCGAGCAGTGAACACTTCCTGGGCTAAGAGAGAGCAGGAGTCTTCTGCTAACATCTGCTCAGTGGCTACATGGTTATCCATTCACACCTTCACAAAACAATACTACATGGATGTGATATCTGTGGACAGAGCTGCATTTGACAGAGCAGTTCTACTGATCCACTATGACACTATCCACAGCATTTCCCACACCCACAGAATTAAGACACTGCTTCTAAGGTCCCATTGGTATTGAATGTGAAGTACTATAAGGGTATGATGTATAATGGGATTTATTCACCTGGTAGAGGAGATTATAGGAGTACCCTTTGTAGAATTTTGCTGCCCCACCCAGTGCAGCCTGAGACTGACAGTGGGTATATCAGGAAATATATCATAGATTGAATATTATTTAGGCTTAATGCCGGTAAACAGAGAATGTATATAATTTCTGCTGATAATACATAGCATGTTGTGTTATGTCATTCACT
Organism: Neoceratodus forsteri; assembly: GCA_016271365.2. NCBI lineage: Eukaryota > Metazoa > Chordata > Ceratodontiformes > Ceratodontidae > Neoceratodus > Neoceratodus forsteri. The sequence goes on from CM057455.1 coordinate 1,384,617,368, forward strand.
TTGGCCTCAATATAGATGCCTTGAGACATTATAAATGTGTCATCAAATACTTTCAGATGATATGATACATCAAGGGCTACTGAACTGTGTTGTGCTGTTTTCCTGCTCTTTCTTCTTTTTCCTAGGGAAGTATCTCACTGGCACTGCTAGGATGAACTGAGTGGCTGACCTCCAGACAACACAAATTTGATTGGACTGTACATCAACCTGTAGGATGGACAGATAAATCCCTTTGGTATTGACTTTGGAGTACTATACAGGGTACTCCTATAATCACCTTTCCCAGGTGAGTAAATCTCATTAGTACAGTGATTTGCATCAAGTGAAACTGGGTTATGATCTGCTTCTATTAAGAACAAGATGCAGAAGTGCACGCCTCCAACAAAACTATTGATGTGCTGAAGGGAGTAGAATAAAACAAATTTGTAAATTCAGTGAACGGTATCACCCACCTGTAACATTTTTCATCTATTCTGATGCACAGCAGTGTAATTGCTTGTATTATGGTCTTGAACTAATATAGTTCCTTGATGATAGGGATCTGATATGCTACAGTATCACAGTTCTAAATTTCCAGCCTTACAACTGAATAGTCCAAATCAGGTATCAGGTTTCAGTTTACATTGCCACTGTCTGCATACCTATGTACTGTAAATGGGAGTCACAGCCTGAGCCTGTCTCATTCTCTCCTCCATTTGTCTGTTCCATCGGTACATACTGTAGAGGTAAAAAATTGTTTCTGCTATATCAGATCTATATTAGTTGATGATACTGTAGAATTGTTCTTCAGTCACTGACATTTGTCCTTGCTGTGTTAAATATTGTGTCAGCCACATTCTTAAAGCAGCAGTACTAGTTAATACAAATGTACTTTATCAAAATGTACTTTTTACAATAGTTTTATTTATTTATTTAAAATGTTGTTAACCAGGAAAGGCACACTGAGCGGAGGCTCGTTTCCAGGTGCAAACCAGGGAATAGTTATGTCAAGTAAGCCCCACAAATGACAAAACTTGAATCCTTTGCATTTAATCTTTTTGTTTGTTTTCTTTTTATTCTTTATTTTTTTCTGAGAGTTTAGCACAGTTTGCCAGGAGCGCAATATTGGATTGTAATGGAAATGGGGTGGTGCCATTCTCTCATTGGTTATTTTGTCTGATGTAACTGGAATGCACCACCCTTTCCTTTGCCTGCTGAGTGTTTATAAGACAAGCAATGTAAACAAAGGGTGAAAAACAGAAAATGGTACGGAGAGCTGCCATATTTCCTGTAGATCCACACAACACTATAAATGTAATAAAAATCAAGGGAACCATTTATCAGAAAACAGTAGTAAACAACAAAAGTTAAGTCTGAAAATTGAACCTACCAGGCAGCACAAAAATTTGAGAAGTTCTGAACACTTCCTAGTTAACTAGTACTGCTGCTTTAAGCAACATGTGCAGACAGCTTGGGCACCTACAGTATCTGTATGCATGTGACAGCTTGTCACAACAGCTAGTGCTAAACAGTACATATACACATGAAATGCATTATAGGGATGTGATCCCCTCCTATAATTAGGGGTAAATCTTCACTTCTATTATAAACTAAAAATTGTGCACTTTAATAACCACCAACCATTCAAGAGAGTTGCATGAAATTTGGCATGCACCATCGGGGACCAAAGATCTCTTGATGTAGCAAGTTATAGTTTGGTCAGATGTGTGGGTGTAGAGATATGAAGTGTCATAAAACATGTAGTGTTAGTGGCTCAGTAGGTAGCACACTCGCCTCTGAGGCTGGGAGATCAGAGGGCTGTGGGTTCAGGTCCCACATCTGGAATTTGGGTTAATATCCCAGTACTGACACTATAGTGCAGCATGAGAGGGGTGCTGCACTTCTGAGGTGCCGTCTTTTGGATGGGATGTTAAACCAAGGTACCTTCTGCCTGGATTGGTGGTAGTTCAGGTGGATGTTAAAGATCCCATGGCACTTATCGAAAAGAGTAGGGGAATTTCCCCGAGTCCTGGCCAAATTTCCCTCATTCACTAAAAATACCACCAACAAGCTTAATCTGGTTAAAGGTCAGTTGGCATTTATCTGTATCCCCCTCCCCCGGGTCGTGCCTGAAAATAGGCAGGATTTGTCTAGTGCACTTACCTGGCCAACAAAAATGAAATAAAAAAAAAATGTAAATTACTATTTTTTGGTAAAAATCTTTTGTCACCAGATGCAGAAAAACTGTGTGAAATTTTGGTATGAAATTTTCAGAGTACATAGGTCTCTGGTCATAGTGGTGCCTTTTGAAGGTTTTGTGAAAAAATATGAATCCGTTTCAAAGTAATTACATTTTAAAATATCCCATTATTTTCTTAGGGGAAAAGTTAGATGTGAGGCTCAAAATAGGATTCTTGATTGCAAATGCAGAATCCTCATTTGCAAATGCAGAATCCTGTTCTGCAAATGTGGAATCCTAATTTGTGCTGCCACCATCTTGCTTTCCTTTAGTGAGGGAAACAAACTTAAATTACAAAAATAATGGAGGGGTTTGGTAAACACCAACAGTTGTGTTTACCTAATTGGAGTGCCGTACTGGATTCTGTTGGAAATGGGATGCTGCCAGTCTCTCATTGGTTATTTTTCTCTGATGTAACTGGAAAGCATACTGTTAATGAAGCTTGAATTCAAGTCCCTGTGTCATGATTAGTTTCCTGAAAATGTTATGCTATTTAGTTTTGTGGTTTTCTTTAAAGCAGCATTTGTTAACTTGCTCTACAGTGGCTCAAAACAGTGGAGTTATTTCTGTCTCTCTTTGTCAGGCCTGGAGAGTGATAACATCATCTTGGAGTACTATAGCTTGCTGCTACATATTCCCAATCACAGCAGGCTGTAGAGTTAATGGTTTGCTCTCCAGGTTTCTTACAAACTCAGTGTGTGGTTTGTGTTTAGATAGATTAGCTTAAAATCTATCATTCTCTTCTGATAAAAAGTTGATCATTTGAATTTCAATGCTGAATTGAAGTAGTGGAAATCTATCTGTGAGAGATCAGCTTGTCTGTATCACAGCTCTCAGTTCTTTCTCATCAAAACTCTGATTTTTTAACTATATAACACAAGGTTGTTTAATGAATATAAACTAAATCTAAATGTTGTTCACTCATAGAAATAGTTTGTCTTTGATGTAGCATTCATAAATACATTCATGTAAGAACATTTTATTTCATGTCAGATTGACTGACAGGTGCCTGTCACACTCTACTTTTTCAAGTGTATGTACTGTCTGAATTCACAAATTTCAGTTATGTGTGGTTCATAGCTCAGTGCTTATGTTACATACTGTAGCTGAATGATGTAGGTTGTGCTTGGATACAGAGGCCAGCCAGTAAGTAGGACAATGCTTGCAAGGTATTAGTAGTATGAAATGATTAGTGCTTAGGTACTTCAGCATAGACATAGGCAAGTCAGTGATTATAGTACATGTGAGCAGGATATGATATGTAAGGTGCTTAGATGCTTGAACTGATGAGTAATTTGTTATGACTTGATATTTTGGCCTTTCTCTGTATCCCACCATAGGAAGGATGCTTAGTCCAGTAATATGAGACCCCGCAAAAAAATAATGATATCATACGATTATTCTGTATTCGACCATTGGATGTTTAGTCGAATAGGATGAGACCCCACCCAAAGAAATGATTAGCAGTACGATTACCTCCTCCAACTCCAGAGAGTATGACCAATAGCACACAGGAGAGGAAAACCCCCCTTGGGGGGAACCTCTGAGGACCCATGGCTACTGACCTGCCTGTCCTTCTGGGCATACTAAAGGAGAGTAATCCTAAGTAACAATTTTAATTCAAACGGCTAATCCGAAATCCCAAGTTGTAGATCCTGATCCGGAGAAATGGAAAACTAAAGACAGTACTGAATATGAAGCATCAGGTGAACATAGTAACAACCTTCTAGTAACCTCCTAGTCTGAAAATCCATGTCCAGGGCAGAATGATAGATTGGAATCCATGGTAGATAGTAATTTGAAGCATTGAAGTTGCAGTGGTAAAGCACTCCAGCAAGCGAGGGTGTCTTCTCCAAGGAGAACCAGGAACCAAAAGGTTAAGCGTCCATGTCCAGAGTAGCTCCATGTTCCACTTGGCAAGCTGTGCAAAAGAAGGTCTTGGTGATGAAGCACAGGAACTAGGTGCATGCCATGTGATCTAGAAAGGGCGAAGCAGTAGAAACCTCCGATCCGGAGTGGAGAAGCGGGTAAATGAGGTAGGTATAGATCTTAGTGTGAATAGGCAGAGATAAGTTAGATGTACTTCCAGATCCCAAGGGGCGAAGTAGGTCATAGAATAGGTGAGTCAATCGTGATGAACCTCTAGGCCCTGTAAGGGCGAAGCAGGTAATGTGAGCAAATAGTGTAAATAAGTGGACCTGTATGTAGGTCAGTAGTAGTAGTAATTAAAGCTGCATGATGCAGACATAGTAGCAGAGGAGTAATATTGCATAGATTAAGTGTAGTATACAGTGTGGAGCATGAGGAAATGGTAAAGAGCACAGGAATCGAAGAGCATCGTCTGGTGATCCAAGTAGTTGCATAGCGATGTGGATATCCATGATTCAAAAGCCAAAATGGTACAGTAGCTGGAGTTGACTTGGTGAGAACAGTCTGACAAGTCCTGAATAGTCGAGCTTATGAGACATAAATGGTGACAACTGAAGAGTCTGAGTCAAATGAAGTAGCATGGTCACAGGGTCCAAGAAGCCGAAGATCACAAAACATGAGATTAAAAATCTTCTGGATAAGCTCAACTAAGTGTACTGGTAGGAATGTAGCAGTAGTAATTCTAATGACTGAAGTGGCATGGCAGAAGCATTCAAAGGAATAGATGACGTATGGCTAAATAAATCCAGACGGGAGTCCATAGTAGAAAGGAGCTCCTAAGGCTGAGATACACAGCGGCAGGCAGGCGTAAAGTAAAAAATGTGAACCTCCAGGCCCTGAAGTTGGGTGAGGCAGGTGTAAAGTAGATGCAGTTACCCCCCCCCGGTCCAATGGGTGAGGCAGGGCATAGAAGCAGGAGAATATGGTGCAGTAATATAAGTTCAAGGGACCTCCGGGCCCATAGGGGTACAGGTCTTCCGAAGTGTATTGCGGAGAACCTCCAGCCCCGTGGGGTGAGGCAGGTTGTAGAGTAGTGGTAGACAGAGTACTAGTAATGTTGAACTGCATGCAATGCAGAAAAGTAGTGAAGTAGTAAGTAATAGATTGTAAATAGTATTGTAAATGGTAGCATAATCCTGAGCCAATTCCGTGCAGCATAGAAATATTCTGAGGCATACTAATGAGAGCAGTAGAAGGGTGCTGTAAGCTGTCATGTCCTGATGATCGAGGATGGTAAAGTATGCAATGAAGATACCTGGGGACAAGTTGGCAACTCGACCAGAGGTAATAAGCATTCTAAAAGTGTAGTAGATCCATGTCTTAAGCTTAAGCTATGATAAGGAAGGCATTATGAAACAGTAGTAGTAACTCCTAGGAGCTGAAGCAGTACATCAAGCATCCTAGGGAAGGGAGACAAATATCCAATGTAATCCAGAAACACATAGGTCAGGCGATGGAAGTACAAGGTGTAGGATGTGCAGCTGGATCACATGTAGGTCAGCCGATGGCAGTAGAGTGGAGAGCGGCAGCTAAACCCCATGAGGCTAGTAAGCTACAAAACTCTGATGTAGGGCAGTAAGGAAGCAGAAAAGTGAGCCAGACAAAGTCCCTGCGTGGCCGGCGGTATGGCCAGACCCAACGTAGGTAGGCAAAAAAGAGATCAAGTCAAGCTAGATCCCATGTAGGCTAGCAGGATGGGTGCTGCCACGGAGGCCTGTCTGGCTAGTCAATATTCCAGGTCTGAACCAAATCTTCTGAAGATGGTGCCAGGGCATGTATCAATAAGGTAGAAATGGGAGTTAATGTAGGCTTAAATTGCAGACGTAAACTTGGCATGAGAGGAGGAAGGCATTGCCTGTAAATGATTCGATTGAACCATGGAAAAGGGGAGATATAAGATATAATTGAGAAGGTCGGTATGATGTTCCAAATGAGAGTCCTGGTTACTGTAATAAATATGATGTTCTTAAGCCCAGAAGTCACGGACAATGAGCATTAAATGACGAAGCATCCAGTGTACATACTTGAATGGTAATTCCGACCATTTCCCTGTTGTTGCCCACGAATCTGTCAAACATAAGAGGTCTTCTCAGAAAGCCTGCCCAATGGCGTTGTAGAACAATGAATAAATAAATAAAAAATACTGAACAGGTGTGGGTGATTAGTCTCAGCCACAGGAGGTGCCTCAGGTCCGTAAGCTAGATAGTTAACTGGCCATGGAACATGCGGAGTAAAGATCATGAGTAGTTTAAACAGTTCAAGCAATAAGAAACTTTATATCGGTTGGGCCCCATATAGTTAGTGATAAGGAATATTCCTAGTGGCTTAGTTCATGATTTAAAAGTTTGTATGTCCAGAAATAGCTCTGATCAAGACACCTATGAGGAGCAAGGGTTTTGGAGGGTGAAAGTCATAGTGCTATGTGGAATGCATAGCAGTTGAAAGGTACACCAGGGAGTTCGGGGAAGCAGCACGAGTCAAGGGACTCCAGGAGTTGTCAACAAAAGCCCCTATTGTACAGCTGTATTTGTAGTATGTTGCATGGCAAAAGAAGTTGCAGCGATTAGATGCAGAGAGTTTCCCATTCTGAATGCAGATCACGTCCAGGAGCTCTGCCTTGAAGTCAGCAAACTGGGGATCACTTTTTGAAATGTTATTTATATTCTTTCCACTCATTTCAATTTCAGTTTGCCTTTCCTTAGAATCCTCCAATATCAGATGCATCAGTTATGCAGGAGGACAGAAAGGCAGAGGCGCTGCACAGCAGCAGGCAGAGGTAACAAATGGCACAGGGCCGTACGGGCAGCAGGCATAGCTCCAGGAAGAAATGTAGCGTGAGTCCCTTCCTGGGAAGCTGCAGCTAGAGGTGATGTAAGGAAGCCCAGAGGTGGCATGTAAGAAGCTAACATTGGGGCACCAGAGCCCAAAAGCACCTCAGTCCAGAAGCAGCCTTGACGAGAGGACCAAGCAAGCAAGAGTCGCAACACGGGCCACATGAATGAGGAGCAGGAATGCTGAGGTCATGGAGAGTGTCTGAAGAAGCGGAAGACAAACAAAAGTGGCGGGAAGAACTTAGCGATGCTGCAGCACTGGAGACAAGCAGAAAGAAACCTCAAAAAGGTAAGAAAGAAATGGGGGGGACACGGGCAGGCAAAAGCCAAGAAGGCAACAGAAACAGGCAGAGAAAAGCACGGAGCACAGGGAATGGGAGGGGGGAGAACAGACGCTGGCCCCAACACGCAGCATGGAGCGAGTACAGCGAGAGCGACTAGCTCTAAGCAGAGAGGTGGTTTGCCTACTGGCTTAAGTAGGATGTGGGGGAGGAGCTCTTCCCCCACATAACCACAGGCATGCACCTTTCAATTCATTGGTGGTTTCTGTGTGAAAATGCATCATGTATGTGTATAAATAGAAACACTATATGTCATCCCGATGCACCGTGTCTCTACCCTTTAGTTGAGGCAGCTGTATTCTGCTGCCACTTGTCCCCTGCCACACAAGCTCCCTCCCTGCTTCTGTTCCACTTTTGAGGCTGCTGCACCCTGCTGTCCACTGTCTTCTCCCACACAATCAGGGATTGTGTACCTTGCTACCTCCATCCTCTGCCTAAGGAATCAGGATTGCTGCACCCTGCTGCCCCTGCCCAAACAGTTGGAGTTGCTGCACCCTGCTGCCCTCTCCCCCTCAACAGTCAGGGATGCTGCACCTGTTGCCTCCTGTTTCTGTCTCCACAGTCAGGGCTGCTGTGTTCTGTTAAGCCCTAGAGTCCTAGGTCCCCTGCCTTCACAGTTGGGACTGCTGCACCATGCTACCCTAGGTCACCTGAGGTGGGGCTTTTGCTTCACCCTGCTACCCACTTCCATTGCCCCAAATCGGCAAGGCTGCTGCACCACACACACCCTGTCTCACAGTCAGGGCTGCTGCATGCTGATGCCCCCTGTGTCCTACCCCACAGTCGAGACTTCTGCACCATACTGTCCTCTGTCCCCTGTTACCACAGCCAGGGCTGCTGCACACTGCTCTTGTCTACACATTTGGGTTTGTTATGATCTTCTGTGTCCTAGCGCCCTACACCTCTGTAGTTAGGGCTGCTGCACCATGCTACCACTTGCCACTAGAGTCAGAGAATTTGCTGTCCCCTGTTATGTGCCTCCACAGATGAGGCAGTTGCACCCTGCTGCCCCCCCGCCACCTGAGTCAGATCCTTTGCTACACCATGCTGCCCACATCCCTTGTTACAAACAGGCATGGCTGCTGCACCCTGTCCCACAGTTTTGGGTTGCTGTGCCCTAATGACACCCCTATCTCCTGGCTGAACAGTCAGGACTGCTGCATCCTGTTGCCCACTTTCCTCACCCCACCCCGACAGTCATGGCCACGGCACCCTGTTGCCTCCTGTTCCTGTAGGAGGGAGCAGGATAGTGCAATATCCCTAACCATGGAGGCAAGGTGCTCCATGGTGCAGCAGAGCACAGAGGTGGCAGTGGACAGAGGACAGTATAGTGCAGAAGCCTTGAATGTGGGGCAGGACACAGGTGAGCATCAGGGTACAGCAACCCTGACCGTGGCACAGGGTGCACATGGTGCAGCAGCCCAGCCCATTTAGGGCAATAGAAGTACATAGCAGGGTTCAGCAGCCCCAACTTTGGAGGTGGGGGCATGGGACTCTAGGGTGTAGAACAGCATAGCAGCCCTGACTGTGGAGACTGGAACAGGGGGAAACGGGGGCATGGCTAGAGGCCAGTGGAGCAAGATGCAGTTTTGAGATCTCCTACCTCACTTCACTAAATCTTTGTTTTAAGTTAAACAGTGAACTGTCTATTTTTACATGCTACTCTGACCTGCAGAGGAAGACTTACTCTATTGTTATTGTTTGTTTTGAGAGAAACAGTGATGGGTAAGACCCACTAAACAACAGTTTTAGAGACCGGGAAGGGAAAACAGAATAGACCGCCTGATGGAGCAGAACAGGGTGACTTGGCCACTGGTGCAAGTAGCAAAGTGGAGCCTTCGATTGGCAAAGTTCTGCAGGCTGTAAAAGACCTGGCAAAATTGTTCAAGATTTGGATCAGAAAATGGACTCTTAACAACAGGGTCACTATACTGGAATTGAAACTGGAGCTAGTGTCCATGGAATCCCATTTGGCAAAGGATACTGCAGACAAAATGGCAGCCGTAACCTCCAAATTATTATTGAAAATAAAATCCTCTGACTTTGTTTGGAGCAGCTGGAAAATGGGGCTCACCTCACTCACATTTGTCTGCTAGGAGTACCAGAGGGTTCAGAGGGACCAGATCTGATCCAGTTTGCTATAGATTTACTAAAACTCTTCTGGACCTCGACCTGCAGGGCTCATCTTTAAAGTGTATCACATTAATCCCAGGCAACATCCAGCAGATTCTGAGCAACCCAGAACCGTTTTAATTGTTATGGCAGGACCCATGTGAAAGACAACATTCTGCATTTGGCTAAAATAAAAGGACAGCTTAAGCTTGCAGACGCATCCGCTGTTCTGTTTTCCGGATCTCAGTTTCTCTATGCAACAATGAAGGAAGGTGTTTGATACTGTTTGAATGGGACTTAAACAACTTGGCATTTCTCACTCCGTTCAGATGCCTGCAAATCTAAAGACTGTTTATGCTGGGAAAACCTATTTGTTTAATGATCCATCTGAAACCAGGAAACAATTAACAAAAATCAGGGAGGACTGCTGCACAACAAGTAGAGCTGGATGCAGACCAGGAGGTTTGAGCAGTGACAGATCTGTTGAGTTACTGTATAAGGACCTGAAAATACATTTCTGAATCTTACAGTTTATTGTATAATTTGTTCAATTTGAGTACAGTTTAACGTAGCATTACAGGGCTTTTTCTAGAGAGTTGGATGCTAAGGACTGGTAAGTAGCAACAATTGTTCCTCTTCTAAAATGGCTGTGACCGCATGGTTGAGTACCTGTTATCTGTACCAGCCTAGAATGAAGAACTATGTAGCGCTCAAAAACCATTAGTATTTGCTACCTTTTGTCAGGGTCCTTGTATGATTCATTGTTGTTTAAACATGTCCCTCATTGATGTTATTGCTTTCGTAGCATACTATGGATATTTCTATGCTTTAGCTACCTACTAAAATATTTAGATGTTCAGGTCACTAAGTTACCATCCATTTTATTTTACTAGTGGGGGTGGGGGTAGAGGATCCTTATGCTGAGTCTCACAAATATGGATATACTTACTGACTTATTATTTTTTTTGTGGGCTACATATAAAGTCACTTGTTGACTTTAATTGGGTTTATACCCAGGAATATTAAAGGTATTTGTCATTTTGATTATGAGCCCATGGTTATGGCTGCACGTTAGTCTTCGATGCTGTTACTTCTAACAACTAATGAACTCAGTTTGAAAGATACCACCACAATCCATAACAAGAGATAAGAGAATGATCCTGCTTATAATCCCCCTTGTTTGTACAATTTATGTGCCTTGGAACCGAGTACTCTGTTTCATATGTATTTGCATAGTACATAAAAATAAAGTTTAACAAAAGTAATGGGGCAACAGGGGGCCATGGCTGTGACTGTGGGAGTGGAGACAGAAGGAGCAGGGTGTAGTAGCCCTGACTGTTCAGATAGGAGATGGGGTGCCACAGGGTACAGAAGTCCAAAATAAGGGGCAGGGTGCAGCAGCCACACCTATTTGGGACAAGGGATGTGGGCGGCAGGGTGTAGCAAAGGATTTGACTCTGGTAACAGGGGAGCAGGCGGGTGTAACTGCCTCAACTGTGGAGGCATACAACAGGGTGCAGCAAATGCCCTGACTCTTGTGACAAGTGGCAGCACGGTGCAGCAGCCCTAACTGCAGAGTCATGGAGTTCTAGGGCACAGCAGGCCACAGCAAATCTAACTGTATAGACAGCAGCAGGATGCAGCAGCCCTGGCTGTGGTGAAAGGGGAAGGGGACAGCATGGTAAAGAAGTCTCAACTGTGGGGATGGACATAGGGGGGTATCAGGGTACAGCATCCCTGACTGTGGGATGGAGTGTGCGTGGTGCAGCAGCCTTGCCCATTTGGGACAATGGAAGTGGGTAGCAGGGTGCAAAAAAAGCCCCACATCAGGTGACCTAGGGTAGCATGGTGCAGCAGCCCGAACTGTGGAGGCAGGGGGACCTGGGACTCTACGGCTTAGCAGAGCACAGCATCCCTAACAGTAGGGACAGGAACAGGGTGCAACAGGTTCACCGTCCCTGACTGTGTGTGGGTGGTTTGAGGGCAGCAGGGTGCAGCAACCCCAACTGTTTGGGCAAGGGACAGTAGGGTGCAGCAGCCGTGATTCCATAAGCAGGGGATTAAGGCAGCAGGGTGCACAATCTCTGACTGTATGGGAGAAGACAGTGGGCAGCAGGATGTAGCAGCATCGAATGTGAAGTAGAAGGTAGGCAGCAGCAGAGTTCAGCTGCCTCAACTGTGGGGCAGAGACATGGTGCATCGGGATGACATACTGTATAGTGTTTCTATTTATGCACATACATAATGTATTTTCACACAGAAACCACCAAAGAACTGACATTTGTGTGTTCAGACAGTACATATGCTTGAAATAGTAGTGTGACAGGCACCTGTTTGTCAATCTGGCATGAAAAAAAAGTTCTTAAATGAATGTATTTATGAAGACTACATCAAGGACAAACTATTTCTATGAATGAACAAAATTTAGATTTATTTTATATTCACTTAACAGCCCTGTGTTATATAGTTAGAACAAAAATCAGAGTTCTGATGAGAAAGAACTGAGAGCTGTGATACAGACAAAACTGATCTCTCACAGAGAAAGATTTCCACTACTTCAGTTCAGCACTGAAACTCAAATAATCAACTTTTATAAGAAGAAAATGATAGATTTTAAGCTAATCTATCTAAACACAAACCACAGACTGAGTTTGTAAGAAACTTGGGTAACAAGCCATTAACTCTACAGCCTGCTGAGTTTGGGAATCTGTAGCAGCAAACTACAGTAGTCCAAGATTATGTCATCACTCTCCAAGCCTGACAGAGAGAGACAGAAATAACTCCACTGTTTTCAGCCACTGTAGATCAAGTTAGCTAATGATGATTTAAAGAAAACCACAAAAACCAACAGAATGACATTTTCAGGAAACACTAATCACGACACAGAGATTTGAATTCAAGCTTTATTAACAATATGCAAAAATCTTTGCACATGATCTTTAACTTTTCTGTTAATGCCCAATGTAGGACTAAGTCAAATGCTTTGCTAAAATTCAAGAAGATCACATTGCACAGTGCTTTCTGATCAAGATGGTAACTATTTTTTTTCATAAAAGCACAAGATTTGTTGTGCTGGACCTAGCCTTGGTAAAACCATGTTAGTCATGGTCAAGATTGCATAAAATAGCTGATATTTTATCTAGATTATACTTTCCAATATTTTGCAGAGGATTGAAGTCAGACTGATGGGTCTGTAGCTAGGTTCATAGAAACATAGAAACATAGAATTTGATGGCAGATAAGGACCTCTTGGCCCACCTAGTCTGCCCATTTCCCTAACTGATGGATAAGCTGCAGATTCTAGTTAATCAACAGCTTACTTCCTCCTACCCCCCACTAGAATTGCCTTATGCCTGTCCCATGCATTGTTGAATTCTCCCACTGTTCCTGATTCCACAACCTCCTCAGGAAGGCTGTTCCATGCATCCACAACCCTCTCTGTGAAAAAATACTTTCTAACATTACCTCTGAACTGTCCCCCCTCTATCTTCAAATTGTGCCCACTTGTTCTTGCACATCTCTTCTTCTGAAAGATGCTACGCTCTTGTACTTTGTTAATTCCCTTGAGGTATTTGAAAAGTTTTTATCATGTTCCCCCCTCTCCCTCCTTTCCTCAAGGGTATACATATTAAACTGCTTTAGTCTCTCCTCATATGTCTTCTGGTGCAGACCCTACAGCATTTTGGTTGCCCTCATCTGAACAGCCTCCACTCTGTCTATGTCTTTGCAGAGATGAGGTCTCCAGAATTGCACGCAGTACTCCAGATGGGGTCTCACTAACTCTGTACAGAGGGATAACAATTTCCTGTTTTCTACTGTTGATGCCTCTCCTTATGCATCACAGTATCCCCCCAACCCTCCTTACTGCCTTCTCACATTGCTTGCCCACCTTTAGGTCATCTGATATAATTACTCTTAGGTCTGTATTGATTTTTGTTGTTGTTATTGACTCACCACCCATTGTGTACTCTTCCTCTGGGTTTTTGTTTCCCAGATGCATTGTCTTTCACTTCTTTGCATTGAATTTGAGCTGCCACATATTTGACCATTCCTCCAACCTTGCCAAGTCCCTTTTCATCCTTTCCACCCCACCTTGTGTATCAATCCTGTTACAGATCTTTGTGTCATCCGCAAAGAGGCATACCTTTCCTTCCAGGTGCTTTCCAATGTCACTTATAAAGACATTAAAGAGGACCGGTCCCAGTACCGAGCCCTGTGGTACCCCACTAGTTACCCTCCTTTCTTCACTGTGGACTGAGTTTACTATTACCCTTTGCGTCCTGTTGTCCAGACAGTTTTTTATCCAGACTACCACCTTGGGACCCACTCCAAGGCTGGCTAACTTGTATATTAATCTTTTGGTGAGACTGTCAAATGCCTTGCTAAAATCTAGGTAGGCCATATCCACAGCCCCTCCCTGGTCTACTACTTTGGTCACCCAGTCAAAGAAATCTATTAGGTTCATCTGACATGACCTTCCTGCTGTGAAGCCATGCTGCCTTGGGCCCAGTGCCCCACTGGCCTCTAGGTACTCAACAATTATTTCCTTCAGAAGTGATTCCATAATTTTCCCTACCACTGAAGTCAAACTAACTGGTCTGTAGTTTCCTGCCTCTGCCCTGCTCCCACTTTTGTGAAGTGGAATCACATTTGCCGTCCTCCAGTCCTCAGGTACCACCCCATCCTCCCATAATTTGTTAAAGAGAGTAGTCATTGGTGTTACTAGTTCTACCCTTAGTTCTTTTAGAATGCTTGGGTGTATCCCATCAGGCCCCATTGCTTTGTCCACCCTCAGTTTCAAGAGTTCTTTCAAAACCCTTTCTTCAGTGAATGGACTGGTATCGACCAACTATTCAGAGTTTCTCTCTTGTTTGGTTTAGGTATCTCCCCCTCCTCTTCCGTTGTGAATACTGAGCAGAAATATTCGTTCAGTAGCCCTGCTTTTTCACTGTCACCCTCTGCCCACATTCCCTCTCCTTTATTAAGTCTCTGTATCCCTCCCTTGGTCTTTCTTCGCTCCCTAATGTACCTATAACAAGTTTTATCCCCCTTCTTAATAGAGTTGGCTATCTTTTCCTCAGTTTGTGCCTTTGCTATTCTGACTGCCTTCCCTGCCTCCTTCTGCTTTAACTGATAAAGTTCTCTTTCCTGCTCCTTCTGCATTTCCTTATATTTCCTGAATGCTATCCTCTTCTCCTTAACCATCCCTGCCACCTGTTGATTTGCTTCACACAAAAGCTTGTTGCCTCTGCGATGGCTGTTTTGATTATTTCCCCAGTGTTCCTCCAGCTCCCCTTCTTGCCCATTTGCTAGTGCTTCTCTGAGGCAACCTCTCATTTTCCTGAAGTCAGCCCTCCTAAAGTCCAATACTCTTGTTTTTGTATGGCTTGACTCTATGGCTGTGTTAATTGTGAACCACACTGGTTGGTGGTCACTTGTTCCCAGATGGCTACCCACTTCTAAATCTGAGATCCTTTCTCCTTCTCCATTTGAGAGTACCAGGTCTAAGATTGCTCCCTCCTGAGTGGGTTCCAACACTAGCTGTCTGAGGCATGCCCCCTGTAGGGCATCAAGAATGACCCTGTTCTTGGATGAGCCTGCAGCAAAGGTACTCCAGTTAACATCTGGCATATTCAGGTCCCCATCAACAATATCTCCCCTTTTTCTGCCATTTTAAGGATTCCTTCTATCATTTTCTTGTCCATTTCCCCCCCTGAGATGGGGTCTGTACACAACCCCCATGCAGATTATGGTGCCATTTCCTGTCTCCAGGGTGACCCATAGTGACTCATCAACTTCCTGTTTACTCTTTAGTTCTGTTGCTTTAATCCTTTCTCTTATATAGAGAGCTAATCCTCCTCCTCTTTTACCCACTCTGTCCCTCCTGTAGACTGTGTATAGTAGTATGTTGACATCCCAGTCATTGTTCTCTGTGTACCATGTTTCAGTAACTGCCACAATATCCAGGCATCCCTCTTCTATCAAGGCCACTAGTTCAGGGAACTTTTTGCACAGACTGCGAGCATTGGTGCTCATCACCTTCCATTTATTTTTTATGACCTTACCCCTTTTAGCCCCATCCCTGTCCTTACTGCCTTTTTCTGCATTTACCCCTGCCCTGCTCCATACTGACTTCTCTACCTTGGTGTTCACCTCTCTAACTACTGTGTTTTGTGGGGGGAAGCTGGGATTTCCCTGCTCCTTTTCAGTGCCTCCCCCTTGGCTAGTTTAAATTCTTGCCAAAGAAGTGTTTAAACCTGTCACCTAGGATCCTTTTTCCCCCCTGGACAGATGCAGACCATCATGCCAGTATAAGCCCGTATCCCTCCAGGTGGCTCCCCAGTCCCCAATGAAGCCAAAACCCTGAGCTCCACACCAGTTTTTCATCCATTCATTGAATCCCATGGTGCAGAATACCCTAGCATCATCCTTGCCATAGATAGGCAGCACCTCCGAGAAGGTTACCATACATGCTACTTGTCTAGAGCCCCTCCCCAACTCCACAAACTCCTCTTGCACCACTCTGATCCCATTCACAGCCAGATCATTTGTCCCTAGGTGAACAATGACATCCAGCTCCCTCCTCCCTCGTGCAGCTGCTCCCGCAATCCTGAGGATTTGCTTTCTGTCCCTCTGAGCCGTGGCACCAGGTGGGCACCTTACCTCCCTATCCCCTTCCTCCCCCACTTCTACCCCCTAATGATCGAGTCCCCCACCAGGAGTTGTTTCCTTCCCCTGTGGGGTCTCATGCCACCCTCCTGTGGTCTCCTTTGTGGAGGTTCCCAGCATCCTTCTTGGTCTCCACTGCAGGTGCCTCCATAGAGGAACAACTCTTTGCCAGAATAGCATATGAATTGTGGAGAGGTACAACTGGAGGTATGCACCTCTGTTCCACCACCATCTCCCTCCCTGAGCCCACCTTGGTCCAACCGCTCCTCTTTCTTGGCAACCTCTGAGGTAACTGTGGTGGCCCTGGTTGTCCTTGGGTGGGGGGAAGAGGTTTCCCAAATCCTAGCCAGGTCAGCCTGGAGACAGGCAACCTCCTCCCTCAGACCAGAGAGGTGCCTGCAAACAGGGCAGCATCGCAGCCTTCAGAATGTCTCCTGGAACACTGCTGCTCCACAGCCATTGCACTGCACTACTCTCATCTTGACTTATTTTGTGCCCTCTCTCCTGTTGCTTTGAATGTTTACTGTCTCCTCCCTCTATGCATTTTTACATTTACTTTCCTACTGCCTATGTGCCCTTATAACTCTCACCCTTCCTGTTCTGGGACAGGAACTTCCTGTAGTCTTCAGTAGTCTCCTTCTTCTGTGCTTGGATTCAGACCTCCAGTAGCTGGGGGGGGGAGAAATAGTTATTTTTTTTAGGTTCCTTCAAGGTTGATGAAACTAATGTGCCTCAGTGATACTTCCCTTCCTACTGCCAAACAGGAAGTTCCTGTTGTCAGTCAAATCCAGTGGCTATAAAAGTAGAACTGGCTTAGGGTGGGAGGGTGGAGGTGGGAAGGAAGGCAATTAGTAAAAATCTGTAGTTCTAGACTGCTGTTTCTTGCTCTGAAACCAAAGTTCTCCTCTGTCAAAAACATCAGGAAGCTGTAATTGGAGACACCTGCTTTTGTACTCCTAAGCTCCTAAACCACACCCCCAGTTAGATTCACCCTCTGCTTCTGACTCAGTAAATTAAGTTGATATAGCCCCCTTCCTCAGAGAAATACACAGTGATTTTCTTCTTTTTTTACTTAAATGAGACCCTCTTCTTCTAATAAAGTATCTGTTTGCTTAATCCAAACAGATACTGACTCCTGCTGAGATAGAAGTGATTTATCAGTAAAAAATCTGTAGTTCTAGACTGCAGTTTCTTGCTCTGAAACCAAAGTTCTCTGCTGTCAGAAACAGCAGGAAGCTGTAACTGGAGATAGCTGCTTTTGTACTCCTAAGCTCCTAACCCATACCCCCAGTTAGAGTCACCCTCTGCTCCTGATTCTGTAAATTAAGGTGATACAGCCCCCTTCCTCAGAGAAACACACAGTAACTTTCTCCTTTTTTTTTTTACTTAAATGAGACCATCTTCTTCTAATAAAGTATCTGCTTGCTTAATCCAAACAGGTACTGACTCCTGCTGAGATAGAAGTGATTTATCAGTAAACAATCTGTGGTTCTAGACTGCTGTTTCTTGCTCTGAAACTAAAGTTCTCCTCTGTCAAAAACAGCAGGCCATGTCGGTGCGACAACAAAAAGGTCACCCAACATTGGGGCACCAGCACAATGCCAATGGGGATCATCTCACCCAGACATTGTGCCACCTGACCCCAGTTATGCCCCATGCTCTGGGGCAAGTACGGGATGATATGGGGGACTGATCCCCCCGCACTCCCTGAAACTATAATATAATCACCTCCACATCAGGGGTGTATGGAGCAAGGGGCATAACACCCATACAGCGCCTTCCATGGTGAGCACCATGAAATCCAGTTCACCAGTATGACAGGTGAACTGGTCACAGTGCCCAGATAATGGCACCCTAATGAAGTCACCATTGTAATGGTACATGCTGTAACTCCATACCTTGTGCTCTTCTCCTTTTTTACGGCTGCATGGGCAGAGCTCTGCAGATGTTTTGCATGCAGAAAAGGGCTGACATCATGTTTTCCTTCTGTGGAACTGTTTTTCCTCCACCTGACCTTCCCCCAAGAAGCAATCCACCCATGTTGTCCCTATGGACTGCAGCACTGCACTATATCACAGTGGGCATTTATTTCTTTGTTAAATGGGCATTTCTGTCCCTTCCCCTTAGAATAAGCATTGCAAATGGTGACTGAAAAGGGTTTCGGTGAAACAGCTGGAGGATATTGGAGCTGCTGAAAAGGCTGCTGTCTAGGTATGCCAATTGGACACAAGCGCTTGCCTCAACTTGCGGTAGTGGTGGTACTCGAACGAGATGCCCTCATCCTCTGCCCGCCGCCCAACATCCCCCTCCCTGGAGCTGGGGAAAGTGGAGCCCAGCACTAGCAGTGCCACCCCACAAGTGGCCAGCAGCAGTGAATGTGACCTGGTGCCTCCTGTCCTCCTCGCCATGCTGCTGGTGGCGGCTCTGCATGTCTTGCTCTTCCTGGCACTGGAGCTCGTCTCGGTCATGGTGGCAGGGAGCAGCCTACAGGAACAATGTTGACTCTGTATGAGCAAAAATCAAAAGAGTAAACAATCGGCTTTCACCTTATTCCCATCTTTATCTTCTTCAGCTGCGTTGCCACCTAAAGCCGAGTTGGGTAGCATGGCCAATGATGGGGCATCATCACAGCCTCCACCCAATTCCACTATCTTGATGATTCTTCAAGAGTTAAAAGATTTCCAGTTGGAGACCGAGAATGCTCTACAGGAGTTTCGATCTGCGCCTCCCACAATTTCGCCGTAGCAGTGGTACTTTCGAGCGAGATGCCCTGAGTCCCTGCCCACTGACCGACATCCCTCCCGGAGCTGGGAAAGTGGATCCAGCACTAGCAGTGCCACCACACAAGTGGCCAGCAGCAGTGACTGTGACCCTTCTGCCATCTGTCCTCCTCGCCATGCCGCTGGTGGCAGCTCGGCATGTCCTGCTCTTCCCGGTGCTGGAGCTTGTCTCAGTCACGGTGTCAGGGAGCAGCCTACAGGAACAATACTGACTCTGTAGGGGAAAAAATCAAAAGAATAAACAATTGGCTTTCACCTCAGTCCCATCTTTATCTTCTTCAGCTGCGTTGCCACCTAAAGCCGAGTCAGGTAGCATGGCCACTGATGGGGCATCATCACAGCCTCCACCTGATTCCACTATCTTGATGATTCTTCAAGAGTTAAAAGATTTCCGGTTGGAGACTCAGAACGCTTTACAGGAGCTTCAATCTACAATTGGCACTCTTCAGATGAAGGTAGCCAACCTAACCACTTAGTCTCTAACACAGACTCTCGTGTAGATCAGCTGGAGCGGGTAGTTGGTAAGGTGTTGCAAAAGTGTCAGTACCTTATGGAATGTTGCAAGGATCTTGAAATTTGCTCATGCAGGAATAATATTAGAATATATGGAGTGCTGGAGGGTGAAGAGGAGACGGGGGCATGATTAAATTTTTTCAATCTTTTCTGATTTCTATTCTTGAGATTTCTGACATGATTTCTATGCCCATTGAGAGGGTTCACTGCTCATTAGCACAGAAGCCAGTTTCAGCAGATCAGAGACTCAGATCTATAGTTCTCTGATTGTATAAGTATGCATTGAAACAGGAGCTGCTTCTGCAGGCATGGAAGAGGGATCCCTTGACTTACAAAGGGTCTCATATTTACCTAGATAATGACTACTCCCTGGCAGTTCAGGTGCAGTGTAGAGCATATGCCCCAATATTAAGGATTCATCGGGCCCACAAACTGAAATTCTCTACACCTTACCCAGCCTGGTTGTGGCTCCACTTTTTAGACAGTTCTAAGCAGTCGGATGACCAGAATCTGCGGTCCAGGAGCTGTTGGCCCATAAATTGCTGCCCCAAGAAAAGTCAACAGATTTCTCTGATGCAAAAGAAAAGAGAGCTCTGCACAAGGAATCCTTGGCTCAGGCTTCACCCTCTAGCAAACAAAGAAGGATGGAAGCTTCCCTGCAAGAAATCCAAGCAATTCTCCAAATGTAACTTTGGGAGGATACCACCTGAGCAGGAGACAAACTACATCAGCCTTGAGTTTTCGCCTCTGAGATTGGACTGCATTTGTCTCCTGCTTTGGGACTTTTATACTGTATACCTGGGAACAGTGCATTAGGCAGTGCCACTTTAGCACTTCTTAACTTTGCCTTTATGACCATTTACTTTGTCTCTTTTGGTATATTAGCCTATCCCTTTACTTTTTCCTTGCTTTGCTTCTTCTTATAGTTTATTCCTGCTGGTGGTTTCTGTTAATGTTTATTTATTTTTCATGGTTTAATCACTTTTATATTTTCATTTTATCGTTTTATTATTCGATTTTCTATACTATATATGATTGTGATCTTTCCGAGCTCTCCCACTTTGGTTCTGATATCTTTTTTCATTTTTCTTTTATTGCTTTTAGCTTCTTATTAGCTCTTCTTTCAGTCTGAACTGCTGTATGAAACGTTTTTTTCATTTGTCTACCTCTTCCTCATATTCATTTCTTTCTTTAATAATTAATCTTTTTTTCTTACAGGTCAAGCACGAAGACAGTGTTATCATCATGGAGGCGTTTCATTCCCCTGAATCCCTGGAATGGCTATTTTCTATTTTGTTCACCCTGACTGGGTTCGATGAAGATAAGTTGCGGTACTTAAATCCTGACTTCTAGAGCCCATTTGGAGTTCCAATAAGTCTTCATAGGTTAGGGGAGGATAATGTTAAGGGGAGGAAGGATCTCTGTCTCCTTTAGCCTAGGAGTTGCCTTGAATTTTTTTCTGTACATGTCATTTCAATCCCTGGGCTACAAGATGGTTTGGAGGGCATTTCTGTAAAGCTATTATAACTGTGGTAGTTACAAGGGGGCAGGAGAAGGGCAGTGTTACAGGTAGCCCATTTGCTCTGCATTTTTATGGCTGCATGGGCGGAGCCCTGCAGACATTTTGCACGTAGAAAAGGGCTGATGTCATGTTTTCGATCCGTGGAACTGTTTTTCCTCTGCCTGACCCTCCCCCAAGAAGCAATCAACCCATGGTGTCCCTATGGACTGCATCACTGCACTATATCACAGTGGGCATTTTTTTTTTAATGGGTGTTTCTGTCCCTTCCCCTTAGAATGAGCGTCACAAATGGCGACTGAAAAGGGTTTCAGCAAAATAACTGGAGGAGATTGGAGCCACTTAAATGCAAGGATGGGAGTGCTTGAGTGGGGGAAATATTAATAAAAATGTAAAGCAACAAACTCATAATAAAAGGAATGGCCGATGTTTTACCCTCAACATGTCCTATTTCATCACTATTTTCGTCCCGTCATCTGTTTTTTTACTAACCATACGGCAGTGGGTGGTGACACAGCAAGGTGAGCAAGCAACTGCAATAAGTATGTCTGTGCACAGGAGGGGTCCTTAATCATCCAGTATCTCCCTAGAAGCAGGTAGGAGGGTAAAAAAGTGTATTAAAACTATACAAAAATCCTAAATTTATAAAAATTTTCATCCTTTACTCTCTCTGTCTCCGTCTAGTGTCCCACACTTTATAATTCTGTGTTTCTCTCACCCCTCAGAGCTTTACTTCTTGATTGCTCGTTATGTATCGACAGACCCATGTCGAAAATCGGCCGAGGTGAGTATGAATCCGCTTGTTTGCCCCGTTGGCCCAAAATGTGATGCTTTATTTTGAATACTGCCATGTCCCATATTATGCAGTGATATTTAATCCTGGCTGTTTCTTGTCTTGCCACAGGTGCTTGTGCAGGAGCTGGAAGAATACCAGGTGTGTGTGTGATTGCGTGTCCTCTCTCTTCAGTTCTGCTATTACTAGCAACTGCATGCAGTATATACAGTACATACGAGCCTTTACTCCACACACTTCCCACATCACTTTTGTTGGCTGACTTAGGTCACTGAACCCATTCATTTGACATCATTTTATACACTTTATACTGTTTCATACATAAATAAACGGATAAAAGTTAGAAACGCCAAACTCTGAATTTAAACATTTTTTTTATTATTTAGCTGCTCCCTAAAAGGTTGGATTGGGAAGGCAATGAACATAACAGAAGCTATGCAGATTTGATAAGTTTGTATTTTATTTGTTTATATTTTGTGTTGTTTAAATCAAATTAAAAGTCAGACGTTTTTACTAAAGCATTGCAACCATTACCTTTTTTTATTAGGTTCTGAGTAGGAAATCTGCTTCTAGAGAAGAAGGGGTGCATCAAATCTGAAATTCAAGCAATATAGTGTTAAGGGTGTCCAATTTATTGAGAGATAAGCATTTGTTTTCAGAGTAGGAGGAGTTGTGAGCATTGCCACACTGCCCACTTTAGGCTGCCACCCTTCAGCAGCAAGCCATTCAGAAACTGCTTTCATTCTGTAGTTAGATCTGCCTTGTTTCTTAAAAGGCTTCTGATTGGCCACCATTTATTTATTTTTTGTTGCGACTTTCCTCTGCTCTTCTGTGAAGGAGAACATTCAGTGACAGGCCTGTGCTGTTTGAAATATACATTTTTGGAGTTTTTATCAGCATTTTCATTGTATGGTTTCAGTATCTTGAAGTGTATTTAAAAAGTGGCTAAATAAACCTCCAGTGCAAAGCTGCACACTAGGGGTAGTGAATGGAAAATGATAGGGGCAGATTCAGAAAGGAAGTGAGGATGTACTTGAGGAAAAGTGGAAGAGACTGCCCAACAAGTTAGTCTGCAACAAGAGTGGTTGAATTCAAGCAGCCATGGGACTGGGGCACAAAGGTTTAAAAGTGGGACGTGAAGGGATGGGGTGACAAGTGACTGTTAGGGGTCTCTGTCTCGGTGGTTAGGTAGAGCAGACTGGATAGACCAGTTGGCCTTCTCATGTGCATTTTCTTTGTTCCTATGAAATCTGATTCATCTGTGTTTAACCCATATTTATTTACCCTCCACATTTGTGGCCAGATTTTTCAATCCTGATCTTGTTGATAAATGTTCTAAATATGGAACATGATTGCCCTACTCCTGCAAAAGGGCAGTAAATTGAAAACTTTGTTCATAACAGGCAAATTGAACTTTACTACAGTTAATGCTGAACCCTTATTTTTGTTCATAAAAACACTCTTAACTTCAATTATTTGGGTAACATGAGACATCCTCCTTTAGATCCTTCTATATTGATTTTTTACACAACTGACTACATTACCCTCATAAACATACAATTTGACACTAGGCAAGGACCACAGGGGCCATCCATGTCTGCCGATTTTCTTCACAAACTTCATTAAGCAGCCGTGGTGGATCTGACAAGATCTTATTAAAAAGGGGGGCCACATTAGGCATCTTGCAGTCTCTGGGGAATACCACCACTATTTATGACTTTTTCAAACAGCAGTTTAAGAGGATACTGCAAGTAACTAACCAGAATCTTAATTATATTCCCTGTTATCAGATCAGGAACAGGGAAGGGATTAATTTTAATGATTTTGATCTTGCTGCTAATCTCTTCCAATGAGATCTCAATTTGCAACTTACGCTACCTTATATTTTTTGGCATAGACCTCAAAAAACATTTATAGAAAAAATCTGCCATATCCTTAGGCATACTAATGTTTGAGCTATTATGAAGTAATGGCCCTACCTTGCATTTTGATTCTTTTAAGAGAGTTTATACGTCTTAAACATGCATGTTCCATACTACTTTTAGATTTTTATTTATTTATTTATTTATTTAAACATTTCAGCAGGAAAAGCATACTGAGCAGTGAATGCTCATTTCCAGATGCATCCTGGGGGGAGGGGAAGAGGGATTAGGAGCATACATAGTATACATATTATACATTTGTAATGAGGATATTGTATATACAAAAGCATACGATAATACAGCATTTGAACATAAAATGAACACAGCATGCAGGAAAGGCATGCACAGGTCAAAAAACAGTTGTGAACAGCAAAGGTAAGAAACAGTAGTTATGCGCAGCATGTCAAGAAAGAGAGATAGGAAGCAGTTGGGGACAATACAGCAAGTTCAGTAATTGTGGGATTATCTAGCCGAGATAAGCACGTACCTTTCAAGCATATGTGAGTACACAGAAACCACCTCCCATGGATCACATCTGAATTACTGGCATGTATGAGAGCTTGCGATCGGGCTTGGAAGGCACACAAAGGTTTTAATTCTCAAGCCGACTGGGACAGATATTGGGCCCTTAGAAATGCATGCTCCAAGGCAACAAGGCTAGCTAAGTCCGAATACTTTGGGTCCACCGTCAATGCTAACATATGTACCCCTTCAAAATTTTGAAAAGTTGTTCAGTCCCTCTTTGCACCCCCTTCTAAACCCCAATCCCCCAGCATTTATGTCAATAATGTTCTTACATCTGACCTTCTCCATTGCTACTGAATTCAACTCATACTTTACTTCATGCACCTCTGCAGTCTTGGTTTTATTCCCCACTGCCAGATTGGTCTTGTCTGCCCACCATAACTTCCACACTAACTCACCCACAGGCAACCTATTGTCCTTCTCACCAGTAACACCTCATGACATTCTAAAATCTCCCCTCTGTCTCAATCCTTCTAAAGGATCCTCCCCTTATGGCCTTGATCCTAAGCTCCTGTTCCTCTCCACTCTTGCTATTTCCTCACTCTGATCTGCCTTACTGAACCTCTCCTTCTCAACCACCTTGGTCCCTGACTCCTGGAAGTACGCTGTAGTTCTCCCCTTACCAAAGGGAGGTGACCCCTTATTACACCTACTGTCTTGGTCCACTCCCTCCACTCCTCCTCCTCTAGGGGCATCCTTGCAATTCCCAGGATGAGGCTAAAAACAGCAGGTGACAGAGTATTTAGTGTTGCCTCCCCCATCCTGTGGAATTCACTTTCTTCAGCTGTTTGAGAGGCCCTTCTGTTGAGCTATTCAAAGCCCACATCAAGGCCTTCTTGTATAATCAGGCCTTCCTGGACTTTGCTTTATAGCCTTATCTTGATTCCTGACTTTCACGCCTTAACTGGTCCATGGCTATTTCTGAGTTAGTAGCTATCATTGAGGGTAGTATTTATAAATTGTATAATAATTGTTGTAGTATTGTATACGTACGTCTAATATTGTGTTGTTTGTGTATGTATAATTTATTGACTGAGTTTTGTATGAAATTTTAATATGTTCAGCGCCCAGAGCTTCTGGGATGGGCGTCTTTTTAAATAAAATTTGCCTTGTCTTGCCCCTCCAAGCCTGGGAACTACCATCCAATTTCTCTACTACCCATTCTCGCCAAGCTCCAGGAGCACCTGGTCCTTTCCCAACTCTCCTCTTACCTCTCTGACTCAGCCTTTTTCACACCTTACCAATCTGGTTTCAGGAAACATCACTCTATGACCACTTCCCTACTTAGGCTCACTGATTCCATAATCTCAGGTATGGAAAGTGGTCTAATTACCTCTGCTATCTTTGTCGACCTTGCTAAGGTTTTCAACACAGTTGTCTGACCCCATCCTCCTAGACAATCTGCGGTCTGCTGACCTGTCAGAGTCAGCCATAAACTGGTTTAGCTCTTACCTAAAGGGCAGCACACAGTCAGTCAGAATTGCAGATTCCATCCCACCCCCAGATAATCACTGGAGTTCCCCAAAGCTCCATCCTTGGCCCCCTTCTCTTCTCCATATTCCTAAATGACCTCCCATCCATGTGCCTCCTCCTCCTCCATCCATATGTATGTGGACGACACTGTTATTTTCAATTCTGGCCAATTCACAACTGATGTCGCTTCCAATCTCCAGCATGACTTCATGAAAGTTCAGCTTTGGTTAAGCTCTCATCCATTCTCCCTAAACACCAAGAAAACAATCTCCATGACCTTTGGCACAAGGCAGAGACTCTCTAGGCTAGCCAAATTTCCCTCCTTCCACAGCCTTGATAGGCTACTCTCGAGGACACCTCCTCTTTCAAGTATCTCAGTGTCTGGCTAGATCAGCACCTCAACTTTTCTTGGGAATATAGACTTCACCCTGAAAAATTTGCACACCAAGTTTGGAGCCCTTCACATGAATTGAAACTGCCTGCCTCCACAAGCTAGGCAGGAGCTTTTCCAAAAAATGATACTACCTATCTTCAGCTACTGTGATGTAGTCTACAGTGCTGCACCGAAGACATCCTTAACCAGATTGGACACCCTTTTCAATGCTTTCTGATGCTTTGCTTTGGATGCCCCCTCCTCCACTCATCACTGTGATCCCTATTACTCCTTAGCTTTTCTTTCCCTGGAAAATCACTGCCTTATACACTGCATCAAATTTGCCTCTAAATTCTGGTTCTGCTCACTTTTCTCCTACCTATCCTCCTCATTGACCCCTCATCCCCCTGTCCCTCACTCTTTCAGATCTAGTGACACCCACATTCTAACCATCCCCCGGTATACCACTTCCATAGGCCAATCGGCCTTCTCCCATAGGCTCCCGAAATGCTAGAATTTGATGCCTCATCAAATCAGGCACTCCTCCTCCCCATGGTCCATCTCTTTTTCCCTTATCAAATTCCTCTTCCCAACCTGCAACTGTCCCTAATCCCATTATCCCCTCCCTGCTATTTCCACCCTGACTGCCTAGCACTTAACATGAGTTACCCTCGATCATGTATCATCGCACTTTCCATCTATATTGTACTGTAATGCCTCCCCTTGCCTCCTGTGATTTCTTCGCTTATGTATTGTACATCCAATATTGTCCACACTGCTGTACAATGATGTATTGTTTACCTACTGTGCTTAATATGGTTCCTAAATGTTGCTACAACGCCTACAACAGGGCCCAAATTTGTTGTATTATTTATGTCTTGACCTGCTATTTTATATTTCCTTTATTACCAATGTATATGTATTATGATTTTTGTACTACCATGTTTTCCCTTCCACCCAGGATGCTCTGAGAGATGAGCAATTTTATATTGTTCAGTGCACCTTTCCTGGTGAATCTTTTCAATAAATAAATAAAATAAGGCATAAGCTCAAACAGTGATAGGTTGAAATCAATTAGAAGCAAGTAGTAGCCAGGTTAAATTGTAGTAGGGCAATTCTGGGCAGTTGCAGGACTTGTATATGAGTTCATATAGGAAGGAAGAGAGGGTCCAAAGGGATGGGGAAGTTCTGATTGTCAACGGAAGGGAGTTCCAGATCTTAGGGAAGCATTATGATAAAGCGGCTTGGCCTGCAGTTGTAGTCCTGTGAAGGAGAGCAAGTGTCTGTGGACCAAGGTTATGAAGAGAGTAGGATGTAGCTGGGGGATGGGAGAGCCCATTGGTGAGGTAAGAAGGGAGGGACCCAAACCAGAATTTGGAGATAAAACTAGCACAGTGGGTGAGGCGCCTGTCCTCAAGGGATGGGAAGGAAAGGTATTTATAGAGGTTACAATGATGAGCCCTAGGAGGACAGTCAAGAGCAATGCGACAGAATGAGTTGAAGAGGGTGTCCAGTCTGGCCAGGGAGGACTTTGGAGTTGCACTGAAGGCTATGCCTCCATAGTCAAAAATGGGCAGAATTATTTTCTGGACAGGTGTACAGCACGCCACCAAGGGAATTCACCCATGGTTCCTGAACAGTGCACCAAGCTTGTGGTGCACTTTCTTGTGAATGGCATCCATGTGCCCAGAAAAATCAAGGCAGTGGTCAAGCCAAACCTCTAGATACCTGATAGAGGTCATGTCTTCAGTCAAACTCCCATCAAGGGTGTGGAAGGTGGGGAGGGCAGAAAGCCTGGAGAGTCTCTGCCTTGTGCCAAGGAACATGGTGATTGTCCTTTTGGTACTAAGAAATAACTGATTGGTGCAGGATCAGAGCTAAACTTTGTCAAAGTGCAGCTAAAGTCTGGTTTCCACATCAACAGGGGAGGGTCCAGAGGTATACAGAACAGTGTCATCTGCATACATATGAATGGATGTAGTGGTACAGGTGGCAGGGAGATCATTAAGGAATATAGAGAATAAATGGGGGACAGAGACAGAGCATTGTGGGATGCTAATACTGATGGGGAGGGGAGGGGATACAGTCTCACTAATCCTTACTGATTGCATCCTACCCCCTAGGTATAAGCGGAACTAGCTAGAGGCAGGGGCAGATCACAACATTGAAGTGAGCTTTTCTAGCAGAAGGAGTGAGATAAAGTGTTGAATGCCTTGGCCAGGTCGATAAAGATCACAGAGGTGATAAGGGCCTGGTCCATATCTGAGAGTATGAAGTAAGTAAGCCTTATGAGGGAAGAGGAGGAAGAATGGTGTTTCCGGAAGACAGACTGGAAGACAGTGAAAAAAGAGAAGGAGCCAAAGTAGAGGGAGAGCTGGGCTAGAACCGTATGCTCCTGGAGCTTTGCAAGGAGTGGGAGAAGGGAGATAGGGTGGTAGTTACCAGGGATTGATGAGTCACCCCCTTTAGGAATGGCTACAATGGTGGTGTGCTTCCATGCAGCCGGAACAGATAAGAGACAGAAAGAGAGGTTTATGAATACAGTGCAGGACTTCAGACAGGCTTGGGATAGGCATAAGGGAGCAATACGGATGAGTATGAATAAATAGGCAATTGACAGAGTAAAGGCCTATGGCACATTCATAAGGTAGAAAAAATGGGCTGACTGGATGGGCCTTGCGGTCCTTATCTGCTTTCAACTTCTATGTTTCTATGTTTAGGAGGGAGGCTAGTGTGGAGGCAATGGCTGGTGTGGCCAAATGTAAGAGTTCGGAGTCAGAGTCATCAGGACTATTGCTCTTGGCTGGGTTTAGTGCCAAGAGAGCCATGAGAGTGTCAGTCAGGAATACGGGTGAGAAAGAGAAGGTAGGGTGCAGCGGGGGGAAGGAGGGGGGCAGTGGGAGAAGAGGGGGGAAGGGGCAGGGGGAAGAGAGGAGAGCAGGGAGGAAACACAGTAGGTGAAGAAGGAGTTAAATTCACCTACTACAGAAATAGGGTCTGTCAATGTAGTGTCACCCACCCTGAGGACAGGAGTGGAGTGGCGGGTTGAGTAGGAGTGAAAACACCTTGGACTACCTTCCAGAATATAGAAAAAGGTTGATGTTGGCATAGAGGAAGGATGAGAAATACTCTGTTTTGGCTAACCAGATAGCCTTGGTGCATGCATTCCAAAGGGGAAGGTACCTGGTAAGGTGTGCAGAGGAGCTGGTTGCCTTATGTAACTTTCACGCTT
This sequence comes from Neoceratodus forsteri, assembly GCA_016271365.2. Classification (NCBI taxonomy): domain Eukaryota; kingdom Metazoa; phylum Chordata; order Ceratodontiformes; family Ceratodontidae; genus Neoceratodus; species Neoceratodus forsteri. Next base: position 1,384,646,598 of record CM057455.1, read on the forward strand.
GGTCATGGGCCCATAGTCAGGCCAGCAGATCCACTGATATCCAAGGGAGGTGTGACCCCCTTCACTCTGGTTCACCTGAAGGGGAGGCATGCTGATTCCAGATGGACAGGAAAGTAGAGTTGAAGTGATTTAAGGTAGCGTCAATAGAGGGGGCAGTAGGGATAGGGGACAAATCTGCATTTGCCAAGTCATGTAGGAGGGGATACAGGTCTAAGGATCTGAATGAATGGATCTGTAGGATTTTAGGTGGGGACCTTGGGATGGTGGATTTTACGAACACAGTATGTCATGTGATGATCACTCAGAGCATCTGGGAGAATGCCAGCATCAATAATACAGTGAGGGTGTGAGGAGAGGGCCCAGTTGATGATTTGATTGGGTGATTTGAGGTTCTGGTAGGTGGACACTGTAATTAATTAGGTTAGGTTTAGAGAAGCAATATTGTTTCGGGTTTTAGCATGAGAAGAGGAGAGCCAGTTTGGGATGAAGTCTCCCAGGACTGTTCTGGGTGCTCAGGGCATGAGCATTAGGGTGCCGTCACGCAGAGCACCAGTAACAGGGCACCAGCAGTCAGAGTGCCATGCTGCATGATTTCCAGGGATGGAGCACACTGGCAAGGCTGGGGTGGCAGGGCAGTGCCACACACAACACACCCATGGCCAGGTCCACCATAGAGCAGCAGGGTGGAGACAGGCACAGCACCACCAAGGTACACCATGGGGGGCCAATGCAACAGTAGAAAGGACCCCCATGGACACACAGTGCAGGGAAACAGTGCAGCAAGTGGTGGAATGGCCATGGACTAGCACACTGAGGACCACAGCACCAAAGCACCAAAAACCCAATGGCAGGCGACCACGCTGCAGCCATGCACCGTGGGCACCAATGCACAGGGATCAAGGGGGTGGGCAGGGGCAACTGGAGGTGCAGTGGGGAGAGATGTGCACCCTGCCAATGGGCACCTGGGTAGACTGGAGGGGAGGGCCACACCACAGGAGAGGGATGCACCACGGAGGGGAAGGCCTTTGGGATGGAGGCCGCACCCCACTGGGTACAGCATGGGAGAGCCAACACGCTGGCCAGTAGAATGGGGTGGGACAGCAGCCACCAGTACAGATGTGCCCATTTGTGACACATGAGGGTGGCCCCAGTGCCACATGTGGTGAGTGGCACCTGTGCACCAGGTGGAGGGGGGAGCAATACACCTGCACTCGATAATCCCACTGCAACCCCGGACATCAGCATCAGTCCACCAGAGCCACATCCCCAAACACATGCTCACACCATCCACAGTGCCACAAGGCACCATGGCCACACATGGCAGTGCAGGTCACAGACACACACCAACACAACCGCATGCACACAGCCACACCCACACATGCACATGCACTCTAACAAAGGACACTGGAGGCAGACATGCTGTTCAAATATATTTACTGTTCATTACAGGATGTGTTAGACATCACACGTCTGCGTGCACTGTGGGACACCCATGGTGCAGAACTGCATGCATGTGCACGCAGTGGGTGGGCGCCCGTGCCTACACCTGCAGCAGGAAGTGCATGGCAATGTCGTTCAGATAGTCCTGCATGCTGTGCTCCCCATACTGCACCACCAGATCCGTGATATGCTGGTCCCTGTCCTGGAGCCTCCTGCGTGCTGGTGCAGCAGGCTCCCCTGCTATGTATTGCTGCACCTTTATCTCGTTCAGCTGTTCCTCAGCCACAGACAGTCAATGAATGTCCAGATGGAGGGATGCACAGTCCCCAACAGGGAGTTGAAACCTCTGTGCCAGCTCTCCACCATGTTGATGGTTCATAGCAGTCCGGACCGTGAGGCGGTGTAACAGTTCCATACAATAACGGGGAAGGTAGCCTTGTGCCTGTGCCCACTGTGGATGGGCCTCCCAAGCCAACAGTCCTCAAAGTAATCCAGTAGCGGTGCCAGCATGTCCTCCCACTCAGCAAAAAATGTCCATGTCCACAGCTCCTTGAAGGTGGGTACCACATCATCCAGTGGCACGTACGCCAGGGCAGGGAGCAGGCGTGTGTACATGGCGTAGTCAGGGTATGTAGTGTACTCCTGCAATACCTCTAGCAACTGCTACATATTCCAACACACCACCTGACACAGTTGGAAGAAGCATCCCCACAAGGTGGTGTCGGGGAAGATGGTGCAGAATGCCTTGTGCGCAGCAAGTTCATAGTCCACCATGATGACTCTAGGGACAGTCCAGGTTGCAGCTCTGCCAGCTTCCTGAACACAGCTGTGTAGGCAGCTGTTGTGCACATTGCCATGAGCACAAACACAGTGGGGATTACGTTACTGTATTCCAGCCCGTGGATCATGTACAGCTGTCTGAAAAGGGGTGGGCAGCATCTGAAGGTGCCATTGGCATACCAGTTGGCACAGCGCTCCATGTATTGTAGGTTCCAGGTGGTGGAAAAGAGCAGGTATCTGCCTGGCCCAGTCCCTGAGTCCCATAGGAGGAAGGACTCCCCATCTATGTGAGGCTGTAGGGCTCAGGCACTGTCAATTCAATGAGGGATGCCAGCAGCTGTGGTGCCATGCTTGCTGCCCTCCTGCTACACCACACGGACCGCTAAAGGATTTCCAGGCATGGCAGACACCCCCAGTAGCCTCTGGCAGTGCACTACAACATGCAGCCACCACCTACTGTGGTGTCTCTGGTATCTGCACTGTCCTCCTCCTGATGTCACCATGCACACGGCACACAGTGATGTCGGTGCAGTCCGGGACATGGTTGTGGGGGCCCAGGGTGGTCACCAGCTCCCCCTGGCTGGTGTGGGCCTGCATCTTGCAGCTGCCCCCTTGGTATTCAATGCATTTCCAGTACATCTTGAGTTCCTGTGAGTGCTTCTTCCTTTGCAGGAAACCATCATGCAACAGGAGCCTGTTGCCTCTCGGGAGGTCCACATATTCCAGCTGCATGCCTACTATTCCACAAGTGTGTGTGGCCACTCAGCAGTGCTGCTGCATATGTAGCTGACTGTTGCCCACCTGCAATAGGGTGCACCTGCCTGCCAGCAACGCCATGCCAGTTTGCCCTGATTGGGCTGTGCTCATTGTAGGGGGGTGCCTCCTCTTCCCCTGGTCTGCCCTTTGGCCCCCCATGTCACCGCCCATCTCTGCCTGTACCCTGTGACCGCCCTGGCGCTGTTGCCGTGGTTGTACCAGTTGTCCCACCCCACCATCTACACCCCTTCTGGTGGTGCTGCATGCCATGGATGCTGCCCTGTGCAGTACCTGCCCTACAGGCACACTTGGTGTCTTTCTCTTGCTGCACGCTCCCTCCACAGGGTGTATGTGTGTGTCACCCTGGCAATGCACATTCCACGGCATGCCCGCATCTGTCCAGGCTCTGTGGCCCATAGTCTGCTCTGGGTGCCTGCCACTGTGTCCCAATTGCTGCCCTGCCTGCCGATTCCCCTTCCCTTGGACCATTCCTGTGTGGCACCCAGGCTGCAGCTCTGGCCATGCCTTTTCACTCTGTGCAGGCTCTGCATCCTCTTGGTTCCCTGTTCGCCTGAGCCATGCACGGTCTGTGGGCACCGGGCATCCTCTTTCCCAGCACTCTGCTGGTGGGTGTGCTGTTGTGGTCCATGGCCCTCCGACAGTGCTGTGCTTCATGGCGCCCTAATGACAGTGCCCTGACCACCCAGAACCTCCCAGGATATGGAGCTCCCAGGTATGAGCATGAGATGAAAGGGAAGTAAGGATTTATTAATTTCATATTTACATTTCTTCTGTGCCACACACACACACACACACACACACACATATATAGATATATAGATATATATTATGGTTGCACGGTAGTGCTACCATAGGGTTGAGTAGCACTTTTAAGGTTAAAGGGTCGAATTTTGCACCTTAATAACTTTGCCACCATTCAACGGATTTGCCTTCAATTTGGTATGCACAATTGGACATGGTAGGTCTTGGGATCTGCCAAGTTTCGTGTCAGTCGGATATACGGCTGCGGAGGTATTAAGCGACAACCAACTGCACAATTATGCTTTTTTGTGATTTCTTTGCTCTTGCCTACAGGTCACACAGTTTGCATGACTGGTCTGAAAACTTCAGGAAACATGCAGCCAGGGCCCCTGATGTGCCTTTTGAAGATTTCATGAAAAAATATTGAACGGTTCAAAAGTTATTCAAAAAACAAGTTCCCATTATATGTCAATGGGAAAAGTTAAAAAGTTCAACACTTTCGCAAATGCAGTTTTTACTATTGCAAATGGCCCTTTTACTTTCACAAATCTACCATTTTGTTTTAGTTGGTGATCAGAAAAATGCTTGGCATTTTAATTTGGGACCCTCTAGCAACACAATTCTTTTTGTGTTTACCTAGTCGGACCCTGAGGATGCTAGGCATGTCTTTATTTTGAGGTTAAACACCCTAGAAATATGTTTTTCAAGTTTCTGGAAAAGTACTTTGGCAAAGTAGTGTCGCTGAAGATGTTGCAAATTTTGTGACTTTTCACAAATTGCGGCACTACTTTTCCAGTCTATGGCAAAATGACAGCAATTCTTTGCCACCCTATTGCAAAAGAATGGTTTAGTCTTTTGGGCTGAAATTTGGAGGGAACACAGCCAACATCTCACAGATGTGCCTTGCAGTATTTTGATGAAAAAATATTACCGGGTGGCAAAGTTACGGCACTCCAAAGTTGACACCTTTTACCATAGGATAACATTACTGCGCCTGCCGCACTACAGGAATCCTTTGCCGCCCTGCTGCAAAGTAATGGTTTGGTCTTTTGGGCTGAAATTTGGAGGGAAGAAAGCCAACATCCCACTGATGTGCCTTTTGGTGGTTTGGTGAAAAAATATTACAGGGCGGCACAGTGACAGCACTCTGAAGTTAATGCTTTTTCCCTTTGGATAACATTACGGCGCACATCGTGCCTTTCGGGGCCCGTATCTCGGAAACAGTGCGAGATACGGACTTTTCATCACAAAAATACTTAAAACTAGCCAGGAAAGTCATAATTCATATGAAATTTACATTTTTTTCTACGTTGTACGATTCTTGAGATATAAGCAATTTAATATTTCAAGTCCTCATTTTCTGCTCCGAGGCCCATTGCTATGTATACATTCTTTGTTTTCACTGTGTTTTCCAATGCATTTTTTGGGGGAAAAAATGGTGTGCCCTTTCGTTACTCTGCCAGTTAGCGTTTCTAGTTGTGTTTCCGTTACCGTTTGTGGCACCATTACTGTCTACACACCGTGTGTGTTATGATTTGTGTTTTCGCTTGCATTTGCGTTTCTGTGTCGTTTGGCATTTTTGTTGCTGTTACCATTACCAGTTTCATTTGCAACTGTGGTACCATCCACGTGCATTACGGTTTGTGTTTTCATACGCACTTGCATTTCTGTTTGGTTTCTGTTTCCTTTGGTGTTATTTTTGCTGTTACTGTTACCATTTGCATTTACAATTGCGGTACCATGACCATGCGTGTAATGGTTTCCATTTCTGTACTCACTTGCATTTGCATTTCTCTTTCCTTTGGCGTTATTGTTGCTGTTACCATTGCCATTTGCTTTAACAATTGCAGTTCCGTGACCATGCACGTTATGGTCTGCTTTTCCGTATGCACCTCCATTCCCATTTCCATTTCTGTTTCCTTTGGCATTATTCTTCATGTTTACTTTACCATTTGCATTTACTATTATGGTACCTTGGCTGTGTGCATTACAGTTTGCGTTTACGTGTGCGCTCGCTTTTGCGTTTCCATTTCTGTTCCCTTTCACATTGATTTTGATGTGATACTTAACATTTCCATTTAAAATACTGCTGCCATCACTGTTCATATTACCAGTTGTATTTTTGTATGCGCTTCAATGTCCATTTTCGTCACTGTTCGCTTTGGCGTCACTTTGCGTTTGCATTTCTATTAACGTTTCCTTTACCATTTACTTTTCCATTACCATGTGCACCACTGTTGGCACTTCTGTTTGTGTTGCTGTTCCTATTACTATGTCACAAGACATCACGTGCCGAGAGTGCGGGGCGCTGCCACTGCATTACTTTCACTATTTGTAGTCATCATTCTCAAAGAAGGAAATTGGAGCAAAAACTCGGTTTAATGCATCAGTTGAGTTGTTCCACAGCGACAAAGGGAGGAAATTCAGTGTTAGGGTTGAAAACCCCTTGGACCACCAGCCCATCCCAACCAGCACAGGTGCTGCGTTGAGAGTAATCGATCTAACTCTCACCCCATTCTCCTATACCTCTGCTTCTTTACACATGTGATGGGGTGAGAGTTGGGGCCGATGACCACAATGCACACCCCGATGCCAGTTGTGGGGTGGGCTGGGGTCCAAGAGGTTTTCAACCCTAACATCAAATTTCCTCACTTTTGTCACTTGGTAATCAACTAACTGATGCATTAATAGAGTTAATATATATATATATATATATATATATATATATATATTATCCTCCTATCGGCCATGGTGGGGAGGCTCCCTTCGGCAAGGCTTGCTGCTCCCCTCCACCATTCACAGCCTCCCCAGGATTTAACTTGCAGCTCAGGCCCCAACAGATTGCCCCACATGGCAGGGTCAGGTGAAGGATGGAAGTCTTTTCCCCAGTGCCTGAAATCCAGTCTGTCACCACAGGTTGCCCAGGTGACTAGGTGGATGGAGAGTGCAGTGGGTGGGCATCATATGCCCTCACCATACCTGCCATTTTTCTCTGGGTGTTTTCTGCCTTCCCATCCCCAGTCGTGACTGCAATTCCCTCCCCCTTCCTCTGACAACCATCTTCCCCCTGGTTCTCCTAGGGGCTTACTACCAGGCCTCCACCTGGTGGCATCCAAGAGCTGTTGCAGCAAACCTCCCTGATGCAGGAGAGGAGACCTACCTGGCAATCATGCAATCCTCTCCCAGCCCTCCCTCTCCAGCTGATCCCCAGCAGCCCAGGCTTGTTCTCAGACCCAAGTCTCTGGCATGGCAGGAGATAAGACGCTCAGAGCCCCAGCGCTCCATGCCAATAGGCTGGCTTTCTTTGTGTTTTTTTTAAAAGCATCCCATCTTGCTGGAGTTATTAATGACCTATATGTATTATAAAGTTTATGTTTTTTTTATTACTATTTATGTCTGTTGATCTTTTTGGATAACCATTTTGGCCTAAGTTTATTTTTCTTGTACTTGTTGATTTTGGGAATTTACTTGTTACTTAAATGAAAGACAATGTTCTTGCTTTTACCCAACATAGAATCAATGTCATAGTTTTCCCATAGTGTATCCCAATTTGTTTTTAATAGCACATCATTAATTTTTGACAAAAATTTACCTTTATTATATATTCATTGCAAAAAACTTCATATAAAGCATACACAGAACACAAGAAGAAAAAATAAATTCCTGTATAAGGAAATACAGGTCTGAATTAAAAAAAAAACTAAGCAACTAATAAGGAATGAAAAATGCAATCTTGAGTTCAGAATAGCCACAACAAAAGGGAATCAGAAAGCATTTTTCTTATACTTAAACATGAACAAAAACAGTAACCACCTGGGGCCATTGGTGATCAATGGATCAACTATTAAAGATCCTACTGTTACACGAGGTCCCTGCACCTTAATTGGTACTCCCTGGAGGTACACCACAGACAGCTAGCATTTATGTATATGTTATACTAACATATTGGGCTAAGGGCATCTACCATATAAGAGCAGATGTCAGGATATGTGTGCATATGATTTCTATATGCTTTACTTTCTAATATACACAGGTATTTCTTGCTTACAAGATGCTAGGACACCTGTGTCCTTGTAGTGTTATGATATATGAGTTGGCATTGCCATCTTCTGATGATTTGTATTACTACATGGCTATATACAAACTGTACTTCTTTGTTTCCACAAAGTGATGACTATAACAAAATTGTATAATATTATCAACGACTGAGGAGCCACCTCTAATTTAGCCAATAGGGCTCATCTCTGTAACTAGAAATGTTTCTACCTTACAGTAACCGTAGTAATTATCTTAGGTATATAATGTAAGGCATTACATCTTCTACCTCAGAGACCCCAGGTGACACAAAGATTCCTTGAGGTATAGGGAAGGCTTAGCATTGGCTCCCAGTTCCTAATGGTAAGAACTGCTTAGGGCAACTGTGATTTTCCTTTTGGTAGTAATAAACAAGCTTTATTACTCTTATGCAATGTGTCTGTGATTCCTTGCATTCCCATTATTGCCAAGAACCTGAAAGTGTGGTTTAGACCTCCTGACAATTGGCGACTGCGTGCAGGTAATATTTGGTGTTTGCATAGTTTTCACTTGTTGCCACAACTTTCCCTTCCTAGCGGGGACAGAAGGTATGCGTTCTCGCATCACCGCTCCCATTTTTCACCCACTTTGTAACTACTTGCAAAGTCTGGCTGCTTACTGGGTGTGGTTGATGTTGACTCACCTCACCCCACCACAGTTTTGAATTGCAAGCTTACAAGTGCACAGTAGCCCACCTGTGAACTAGTGCACCTTCTTGTGGATCGATACACAACACTGCACCTTTTCACAGTTTGATTTTTTGTTCCCTCTCACACAATGGCCACCAGATCAAATATCTGTGCAGACTTGAGACTCGATGTCTCAAACTTCCTTGCCTCCCATGGAGGATAGGCTGACTTCGCACGGGACACAAGTCAAACCGAAAACCCGGTACTGGGGATTTCAACCCAGTACTCAGAGATGAGACAAACGGCCAAAAAGTGTAGAGCTAAAGGGCTGTTGATTGCGGCTCTCTACACTGCTCTGAAAGCCTCTGAAGTGAGGTTTTGCATCTTTGATCTGCAAGTCTCATCTCTTAAGCAGGAGATGGGACTGCAGGAAACTGAATGTTAGAAATGAGAGCAGGATATGGAGTCTGATCTCCAAACTCTGGGGAATGAAAAGGATTCTCTTTTGCATTATGCTGCTCGGGGAAAATGAGCAGGAACTTTGTATGTTGAAGCAGGAGTGTGAATGTTTGAGACAGAATAAGGTGCAGGCATTGCCAATGAATGACTTGTTAAGTAGAACAACTGATCAGATGTGTGAGGAGTTAGGAGAGTTACAGGATGAGATAAACCAGGTACATAATGACTTAGGAGTGGCTACTAGGGACAATCGCGAGTTGAGCACTGTGTATAGAGTGTTACAGAAGCAGTTACAGGATACTGTGGATCAGAATGTTACAAAAGTTAGTCATGAGGATTGCGACTGCAAAATGGCTAAACTGCGTTATCAGCGAGAGGTGCCGGCTGGTCACGTCATGGCGATGGGTGACATAGCCCCATCTTGATGATGTCATTTGAAGAGGAGGAGTCAGATGATGACATTTCTCTGTACAACACCCAGTCACGCCCCTATTATGGCCCAATGACCCCACCCCGCCATCCACAACATGGCAGATCCCCATCACATAACACCATGTCTCCATGATAACCTTCAGGGTGACGCCAACACGGCAACCCCCATGATGGGGGGGGAGCAGGCCCAGGCCTAGTCCCAATGGCACCACCGATCATTGTTATTTCTGTGGATGATAAGGAAGAGATAGAAAAAATGATTGATGCCACCTTAGGCAAAGTGACCCTACCCGATAGAAGCAAGCAGACTCTCCAAATGCAGATTAGATAGATGCTGCAGTAGGCCACGACTCAGGATGGAATGGTCTGCACTGTGTCTGAAGCCACAGCTCAGGCACCCCTGCAGGGCACCTGAGACAACCCACCTCCAAACAATCGTCCCAGCAATCCCCTACAAATGGCCCACTCTGTTCAGAAAATAGCTGATAGTATTGGTCAGAAGAGCCCATCCGACAATCTCAGTTGCCACTTGGAAAACATGCATGCTAAATGTGAAATGCTTAGTTTTATTGCAGACTACCTGGTCCAGATCCTACACCAGACTATCGATCCTGGCCTATGGCGAAACTCCCTGATGCTGTCTGGCAGGGCAGCCACACTACCTTTGATGAAGTAGCATCTGAACTCATCACTGCACACAACTCAGATGTGGTAGGAGTGATGCTCACATACTCTGTGAAACAGAATGCGAAGGAAAGTCCAGCGACCTTCCACCAGAGGTTCTGGATGGCCTACTGAGCAGGAAAAAACCTCGCAGGAGAAGCCGCTGATGTGAACTTCACTGAGTACAAAATCTTGTTCCTTCGGAACATAATCCCTGCAGTGTGAGAGAAGGTAGAGCCACCCACCTATTCCACCACGGAGAGGTTTGCCGATATTCTTCGGAAAACAGAGAGAGTCTATCAACTCTACATCTGTGACTCCAGCTCCAGCTCCAAGAAGGTAGCTGCCATGGAAGCCATTCTGGAGGCCATGACACACTACCTGGTGGAGGGGCAGGCCCAAGAGAAACAGCCCCTCCCCACAGATAACCAACACCCCCAGCAGGCCCAACAACAAACCTGGGGTGGGAACTGTAACTACCACAAAAACAAGAAACACCAGAAAAATACTAATGGTAAACACAGAGACCAGGCACTTCATATAGGGAAATAGCTGATGAGAACCGAAACCTCCGAGACTTCCTCAGAAAAGTGCGCTCCGTAGCAGATACTGTCCCAGAATGGGCCCTTGCTGTGATGCAACCAGGAGAGCAGGCCTCCACAGGTCACGGAGATACCAAGCGCTCAGGCTCTCAGGCCCCTACAGGCCTGAACCCAGAAGCAGTTCCCTATATAGCTTCAGTATAGCATGGCGAGATGATTCACAGGAACCAGGCCCAGTCTCTCTTTCAAGAGCTCACCCATGCTTCCTCTGGTACAGATTGACAAGTACAGGCCCCAGTCTGTATTGTAAACAAGCTGGTCTTGGATACATATGGAAGGCCCTGCACAGAGGCCGAGGTCGGGGGACCACCTACTCACAGCACTGCTAGATATAGGCACAGCTGTGTCTGTATTTCAGGATGACAACCCAGACACATCACCTTGGTCTACCGGATGGAGGACCAATATGTCTGGTGTAGATGGAACTAGGCTACCTGCATACTGCTCTCTACCACTACCTGTGACGTTGGGACACCTGAAGGCGTATCACACCTTTCAACTGATGGTACTGCATGATCACCCCTAGCATAATAGGAATTGACTTCTTGGCACCACACGGCTATGTGGTGGACTCGGCCAACATGTTACTAATACAGATTCGGGGACAGTATCACACTATTGTGATCCCTGATTCACATGTGGTTGTGACAATATCTGCAAATGACAAAGAGTATGACGTCATAGATTTGTTTAAGAACCATGAGCTCTTCCCAAAGCTCCTTTCCATCCTACAAAGGCATCTGGAGGCCTTTGCCACCAACAAGCATGACTGTGGCAAGATGCATACTGTCATTGAAGTGACAGGCCCAGCCCACAATAGGCAAAGGCAATACCCCTTTCCATCCGAGGCCTTGCCTTCTTTTAGGGAAACAATTAAATCACTCCTCAAGCAGGGTGTAATCAGGACATGTGTTTCCACAGCAAATTCCCTAGTGTGGCCAGTGAAAAAATCCACAGGTGCCTGGAGACTTACAATTGACTGCAGGAGACTGAACCAGGTCATCCATAGCTGTGCTCCAACAGTGGCAACAGCACCAGATGTCTGACCAACAATGGTTTAGTGCCCTGGATATCTCCAATGGTTTTTGGTCATTGCCATTGGCTCCCAAGAGTCAATATAAGTTTTCCTTCACTTTTGAGGGCAGGCAGTAGACGTGGACCTACTTAACTCAGGGGTTCCATAACAGCCCCTCCCTGTTCCATCTGCACATGATGGATGCCCTTGAGGGTTTCTCTATGTCCCAGTGTCTCTTGCAGTATGTGGATGAACTGTTGTTGGCCACAGCCACACAGGAACAACATCTGGATCTCTTAGGTGAACCACTGACCCTCATTCAGAGGGCAGGCCTCAAATGTTACCCAGCAAAAGCACAACTGTGTCAGAAGGAGGTACTTTTTTCTGGGCCTGAGGACGATACAGGGATTACAGGACTTGCCACTGCCCACCGGCGTGGCCACCATTAGAAGGTGCCTGGTATTGTGAATTACTCTAGAGATTTTATTTATGATTTTGCTCAGAAGGCTGCCCCTCTGTATGAACTACTGAAAAAGGATGTTCCCTGGACTTGGGGCCCCATTCACACCCAAGCTGTGATGTCACTGAAGCAGGCCCTGGCTTCAGCTCCAGCTTTGGTTAACCCCAATCCTGCCGCCCCTGCCATTCCATCTGGAATTTTCCACCTCTGACATTGCAATTTCTGCAGTGTTGGCCCAGAAGGTCCATGGCACCCTAAGGTCTATTGCATGTGCATCACAGCTGCTCCTGACCTCAAGTGGAACAGAAGTACCGCCTTTGTGAAAGGAACCTTCTGGCTACCTATTGAGCTATCAAGCACTTTCTGTATATCATTGGGTACTCCCCCCGATCATCAATACAAACCATACCCCAACAACCTTTTTGCTATCAGACAGAGTAAAGGATGGGTCAGTCTCCAATACCAGACTGACACACTGGTCCTTCTTTCTCTAGGATAGAGACATCAAGGTCCACTCAATCAAAATGCCATCCATGCTGACACATGGCCTCCTTTTCCAAGGAGAACCCTATGACTGTACACTGCAGCCACCTGATCTACCAGATCCAGGTCCTTTCCTTCCCGCTACACCACAATTACTTGAGAGTGTCTCACTGTGTCATGTCTTTACAGATGGATCAGCTTCCCATTATCAAGGAGAACAGATAGCAGGAATGGGTATATTTGTGGTTTACCCTTTTGGTAACACTGTTAGAATCTCCAAACATTGCACTGTAGCATCATCACAGTATGCAGAGATGGCAGTGGTGGCCTGTGCCCTCAAGTTCATCCAGCATGGAACCAGGATACCATCATTTTTACAGACTCTAACTGGTTTTTTGTTCTCTTACAGAATTTCTCCCTTTCTGGCAGAACAACTCCTTTACCTCTTCTGATGGCACTCCAGTGAAACACAAGGAACTGGTAATATACATTCATTCACTGGCACAAAAATTTACACACAAACTCTATGTACACAAGGTTAAAGCCCACTCCATACATGACCCATATCATGCCTTCAATGACACTGCTGACACCCTTGCTAAGGAAGGGGCTCAAGGGGGGGACATCTGGCTGATGGACCATCCAGAGGCCAGAGCAGCTGTACATATTGCAGCTGTCAGGAAGAAATCTGAACCCTTCTCCCCCTTGGATTTGTCAGAGGCCCAGCATGCTGACTCTGAACTCAAAGATGTGTTCAGGCTTCTGGACAAAGGCACCAAGAAGAATCTACCTGCCCATAACCTGTACCGAATGCATGAAGGTAAGTTACATCTGTCCCCAAATGGCAAGCTCATTTTGTACCAACCAGATAACACTCCCACCAAATTGTGGGTGGTCCCTCATCATCTTAGATCTGAATGTTTGCATCAAGTGCAATACACCCCCACTGGTGGACACCAGGGAGTAGAAAACACACTCCAGAGGATCAAGACCACCTCATGGTGGCCTGGTGTCTCCAAGGATGTCAAACAGTACATAGACAACTGCCTTGTTTGTGTGCAAAATAACCCCATCCTCACCAAACAAAACTCCAAGTTGCTACCGCAAAGGCATTGTGGCCCTTGGCATGCCTTACAGATTGATCTTTATTGGTCCCCTTCCCAATACTAGTAGAAACAACAAATACACCCTTGTGGTAACTGATCTATTTTCTAAGTGGGTTGAGGGTTTCCCCACCAAGACATGCACTGCAAAAGCCACTGCTAAAATCCTGGTGGAACAGATTTTCTTCAGGTGGGGCCTACCTCTTAAGGTAGACTCTGACAAAGGAACCAGTTTTACAGGTGAGTTAATGAAAGAAGCCCTTGAACTCATTGGAGTTCATCAGAAGTTCCACATACCATACCACCCACACTCATCAGGTCAAGTAGAGAGGGCCAACAGATGGATCAAGCAAATGCTTTCCAAATTCATTGAGGACAATCCCAAGGACTGGGATTCCCTACTGCCATTACTCCTTATGGCAATTAGGGAAACACCCTCAGCCACCACCCAGTTGACACCCTTTGAAAGTGATGACTGGCAAAAGTATGAGATTACCTGAACACTTGTTGTTTGACCTGCACACCCCCATCACAGACCATGTTTCTGTGGATCAATATGTGGAAAAGTTGAGAAAAGACCTAATACATACTCATTAGTATGCTGCAAATTGTATTGGCAAGGCCCAGCAACAGTCCAAAATTCAGTTTGACAAACACGCACAAGAAGTGGATTGACAAGTCGGAGATCAGGTAATGGTTCTCAGATTTACGCATCCAACACATTCTTTCTCCAGTAAGTGGGAAGGACCCTACCCAATTGTCAACAAGCTCAGTCCAGCAATCTATCAGATTAGACTCATGCAAAATAACAAACTGACTGACAAATGGTTACATGCAAACCAGTTGAAACTGTATAAAAGAATATAATTACTTTTCCTCACCCCATAGGGTGGAATAGTACTAATCTGTTAATGTTTGATTTTCCTTTTCAGATACACTGACAAGATGGCTATCTTTTTCCATTTTCTCCTCATCTCTGGAGTTATTCCCTGCAT